>CAMAPF010000947.1:0-1200000 GCA_945859915.1 Cuscuta epithymum | reverse complement strand
TAATTGAGTATTCTCAAATATTGGTCCATAAAGATTTAAAAGGGGCATGTTTCGATCCTCCCGGGATTTGAAATTAGTATACGAACACTTCAGGTGTTCACAATGTAATGACTAGATATTTATTTATTATATAATCAATCACCTTTCAAATCAAAAGATTCTCATGTGTTGTTTCTAGGTTTGACTAGATGCTTAAAAGCCTCCAACACATTTCTTTATACAATTTTATTTAATAGAATAATATATGTTTACTTCAAATAAACCAATAGAAGGTTTATGAGTATTTGCAAATTCATTGCATAAAGTTTTCCTCATTCAACTCTTTCTGCAAGAAAGGTTGGGAAGTAGTACGGATATAGCTCACTTTAAATTAGTTTAAATTAAATTCTAGTCATGAAATTATGTGAAATACATAAGAAAATTGTTCACATTAGTTCCTCTACAGGAGGCGCTCACTACAAGTGATATTTTCACATGGTGCAAAGACCTTGTTCAATCATGATATTAAATAAAATAATTTTGCACCATGTTAATCAAGCATAGTTCTTCTACAAAATAAATCATGTCATCAAGACTTAATTTGATCACCCAGGTTGTGGTTAGGCACAAGCATCTCTTTTTATATTTTCAACTATGCTTACAATTTACTGCAATTCTTATTGGTGCAGTTATACAATTTACTACATAATGTCTTTATCTAATAATTGTAGACATAACAGAATTCATATTCATGTTGCATGTTGTGTGCACATATTTTTTTATCACCATTGTCCTTCATGGACACACAATTGATATTATAGCAATGACATCCAATTCTCTCATCAACTGCCACATTTACAAAACTTTAAGTTATAACAGGAATGTAATCTCAAAATCATTCAATCTCAAGTATTGTCACCCCACGTACACAATATCTTGATTTATGGAACTTCAGGCCCAACATAAAATATCTTCTCATCCATAAGCATCGATCATAATTCACAAAATTTTAGGACTGCAGGTCCATCATATTTCGTCTGGCCAGACTTTATTATTATGGATTATGAATCGATAGTCTTGGAAAAATAAATCATTGACGTCAATATAATCAATATGATTCCTGTTTTATCAGTCCTCTATTTGAGCCATAAAGGAGGAACTCGTGTTCTGTATTAAGTAATTCTATATAAATTATCAGCTGCAACATTTAACTTATGTCATCCTCTTGTAGAGGCATAAGTGACTTACTGTAATAAAAACCGGTTTTATTCTATATAAACATAATGACCGTCTAACCATGCTTCATGCATTGGTTGAGCTCAAATTTTGCAATCATTTATTTCAGTCACTTTGGCAGTTTACTTATCACACTTTACACGTTTCTCTTTTCATATCGTTCAATCCTTCTGGGAATTTTTTCCAACATTCCGACCATAATATATTTATGCTTATGCCTTTATATCTCCCCCTAATGTCGGAAAATGTGCCATAATGTTTTTAAACAAGGATTTTACGTGCATATGGAACCACTTCCGGGGTCCAGGCACATCATTTCTATAGTGGGGTTTCAATATTGGCACATTTTGGCTCATTTAAACGTGTAAACTTTTGGGGGGTTAGTCATTAACAAATGCCGAATTAATATAAATTACATTTTCTTCATATATTTGGGCAACTTTTTAGCAATTTATCTCAGGCAAAACATTCATCTTATAATGCTAGATATATTTAGTGGGTTACCTTTTGCTCTTCACTATATTTCATAGAAGCCGGCGAAATGGTCTTATACCACTCATTATATATACATAGACATTTCAAGAGAGCATATCTTGAGACCAAACTTGATATTAACCCAAATTGTGAAACTTCAAGTTCACTTAACTCCCATGGATCCACTTTTAAAATATTGGGAGAAAAGACGGTTTTGCCATTTTCTTGTCTAAGAAGTATTCATATACTGGATGTCTTATACGGCATTTGGTTTAAACCTGGGTTGACCTTAAATTGGTCATTTATTCATAAGTATTAAACTTCATGCAACACATGTTTAATTTATTCAAGTATATACAGTATAGTATGAGGAGAATTCTGCTACAGGCAGATATTATGGAAACACAATTTACACTGCATTGGTGTGGTCTCAAACTATCACCCAATAAGTATGATATTACTTTCAAACTATTACTTCGCAGTGTTTGATGAGTAGCTTCTTTGAGCTTACATTCAATGCCTGAGATTTTACCATTATTATTTATGTGCACAACTTGTTTATATAATTTGTGTTTTCATTACTATTTATCCTTACAATATGATTAAATTTCTAATGTGCAGGACTCTATCAAAAGTTAATATATGTCAGGCTCTATGCCACAAGTATATACATGCTTCAGTCATTATATCATCTCTAAGACAAATAAATTGTCTCTAGAATAATCATTTATATAGTGATTTCTCACGTTCACAGAAATAATACGAATGACTCATCTAGAAATCCATATAGAGTCTAACGATTAGATAATGCTACTATAAAAGTTATTAAATAATCAAATTTGTTTAAGAGCACTTAAAAGACTTGTCTTGAACGACTCACTCAAGTGAATTTCTTAAAATTTACCTTGACATATAATAATGTATTGTTCGCTTTGGTACTTCAGGACCTCACGGCTTTAAAACACGTCCACAAGTAAGGGCTTCAGGCCCTGCTTATAAACACTATCTTGTGTGTAAGCGATGTGAGAACTTCATGTTCACAACATACCCACTTGTACGTCAAATATATGTTCTTATAGTGACTTCTGACACTTTGTTATAATTTCATACATCCATTTATGGAATTTTATTTGTTTTCTCCCTCTCTCGAGTAGATTAACTTGTTCAAATCATTATACATAATTGCATTAATACTATCTATTTTTTTTATATATACATAGATATGATATAATTTCTACACCTATTTGAGATATGAAATTACACTTCAGGTGTAATTAAGCTTTTTAGTATTTAATTTTCTAAGATGACCTTCCGGTAAGTTATATCATTCACGTGAGTATGAATGAATCATATACATAACATATAACCTGAATTAGCAATTAATATGGACTTTGCAAATAAATCATACTCCGTACTCCGTATGCATTAAGATATATTCAATGTCACTACTACATTCTTCAAAATAGAAAGGGATAGAACGTACCTATGCTTTCTGCCACGCCATTGATACGTAAAAGCATTCTTGGAAATTATTTTCATGCTTATATAATAAAATAATATCAAGCACATACATGACTATACATTATATTCATGCTAAATAGAATGCAATATATGATGACTAACCGTTGTGCATTTACAAACTTTAATTTAGGGTTACGATTCAATATGTTGTATGTAAATGAATAATTAATGTTATTTTATACTGGTTCTTTATGAGCATTAAATTCTCTTCAATTCAATAATAATAATAACAATATACTTCGTATACGTTTAAATCATTAATCTACATTCACTGATACTTATGCTACTTCACGAGAATAAGGCCATAAAATATCCCAGGAACGCATCCGTACGCATGAACTTTGAAATGCAATTATCTTTTAATTTTTCAATGCTCACAATCTAGTCTAGTTTAAAATAGAGTAGTTCAACTTTGAGTACAATTTAAAAAATAAAAACGAATAAGGAAAATAATATCAAAGTGGCGGCCAACCCTTGTCTCCTTTGAGTAACTTTGAGTACAGAGTGCTTTAGAAATGCATATACGGAGTATTTGTTTTGATACTTTAAAAATGCTGTAAATGATAGTAATGACTAATGATGAATATATGTGCTAATTGAATTTAATATACGTCATTAATTTAGCAAGTAAATATTCTCCTGTAACTGATATTAATTGATAAATACATTGGAGTTATATTTTTCAATTGACTAGTAAATGCGTTAATTTTTTTTTATTTATTAATAAAATAATCAATTTATTTCTTATTCCTTAAGTCTTTGGGCTGACCTCAATTCTTCACTATCCCATTCACATTAACAACAGATCGAGTTTCTGAAGTCTCTTTTCTTACACTTCATATGATTTCATAGTTTTCACATTTGATTCCAAAATCATATCATCACCATCATAAAGTAAAAACAAAAACGTAGGTATAGATAATCACTAATGCTCAAACATTACTAATATAGCGGTACATTATTCATCTTTACTCGATGAACATCACAAATATTCTTTTTCAATTGTATT
Source organism: Cuscuta epithymum (assembly GCA_945859915.1). Classification (NCBI taxonomy): domain Eukaryota; kingdom Viridiplantae; phylum Streptophyta; class Magnoliopsida; order Solanales; family Convolvulaceae; genus Cuscuta; species Cuscuta epithymum. Next base: position 1,195,781 of record CAMAPF010000947.1, on the reverse strand, counting down.
ACATATTTCCTAACTTCATACTTATTTTACGTTAAAACTACTTCCTAATATGTTCAGCCATAATCTATGTTGCACGGAAACGCGAAAATCATGAGGAAACAGGAAACATAAAACGTCAATTTTTTTTTTTCATAAAAAAAAAGGATTTATTTGGAGAGTTTCCAAAGAGTTTCAGAGAATTTCCGAAACCAGAGACGTACTCTTTCTCTAGTGTTTCCATGCTACATAGGTCATAATTCATTATACAAGGATATGGATAATGTATATCTAAGAATATATGGAGTAATTCAACCCATATTGAATTGGAAATCTCGTGAGGAAAAATCATGATACACAATTTTACTTTATCCAAATAGCTAGGTCCTTTCTGTTGGGGTTAAAAAAATGTATTCATGCTAAATAAAAAGTAGCAGAGGATATTGGCGTATATTCGGCATATATGCACACATACACATATAAAGCTTTATTCATATCTTCGGACAATCCCAAAATAAAATAATTTACCACTAGGGTCAAGATATTGATCAATTTAGCACATTGATGGACTTATAGTAGCATAGTATGTTTAGAATCAAGCACCGCATGTGATAATATAAAGGATTATCATATATATATATATATATACGGAGTATATATTAACCCAAATAAAAAAATATAAATACTTATCTTTGGTGAAGGCCAATGACGGTTGCAAAGAAGAATGTAAGTCGGCCTTCCTCATCAACATCGCCCGACCATGTAGAGAGATGGAAGCGTAAGAACGGATCTAGTCTAATTGTTCATAAGTTGCGGCTGTTAGAAGAACGGAAAGGAATAGGGAAAACTATCGTGCTGATAACGTGTTATGAGTCGACATCAAATCCATACCTTTCATTCACATGTAGCAACATATATATACAAGGGAAGGGAGCTAGGGTTACAATCATAATACGGGCCATTGTATATTTACATAATGAACATCTACATAATTACATAACAATTAAGAATTATTTTGACATTTAATGATTATGTTAGGGCTAAACAGTAGGTAAACGTTATTTGCTAACAAAGAAAGCAAACATCCACAAGATTGGACTAAACTTGGCTGGGCTCCTAATAGAGGAGGCCCTCTAAAAATTGGCGTATGCCACTAATCGTAACGAACACACGGTATTCTGACGTGTATTATATCTAGAGCCCAAAGTGGGAAGTCCATATTAATATGCCGGTGTGGGAAAAAGAGGCAGTTCTGGCTTTGTGGTGCTTTGGTGTTCTAGTCTTTTTGAAGTGTCTAAACTGTCCAATATAACTGAGGGTATTCAATTACTCTTATAAATCAGCAAACCAATCACAGGGATAGTGGAAACTGGGAAGGATTTGTCAATGAAGTTTTCCCCCTTGAAAAGGCACCCAATTGGGAGGGAGAGGAAAATAGGGGTGGGAGAGGAGGGAAAGCTCTGGCTCCTCTTAAAATTCTTCAATATACTTCGTATAAAAAAACTCACTTAATCGAAGAAATAAATAATAGGGAGATTTAAGTGAACGATTGAGTCAAAAACATAAAACTCACATTAATATTAAATGACTTATTGTTTATTGGGAAAATGTTGTAGCAGACTTTTTAGTGGGAGTGGTTATGTTTTGCGTTATGGTATACTCTCTTTGTCTCAAAATAAAGTTTCCGGTTTGACTTATGCACATATTTATGTAGAGTAGAGTTATGTTTTGACTTTTCAAGTACTTCTTACTTTATGTTAAATCAAGCAAAAAGTAACGACAATTATGACTTTTGAGTTAAAATTGGTGTCCCTTTATAGAAATGCGAACTTCTTTCATAAAGGAACGTGAGAACTTATTTTCGGGACGGAACTACTAAAAACTAAGAAAATTAGTTAGTTTTACTTCAAACATAAGCGTTGTACATGAAAATACTAGAATTATTTTTAACTGTGAAATTATTATGTATGTTTATTTAAGAAACATTGTGTATAGAGATATATTTTGAGTAGTTGAATAGTTAAATGATAAATAAGAAAAGTAAAAGTTGTGTGGTTGAGATTTATGCAAAGGAGAGAGGGTCAAGAACCATAAATTCATTGTTTTAGAAAAAATGTGACAAATTTTGAGGAAAACAAAAAAGAAATGTTGACAAAATTGAATGAGACGGAGGAAGTACTATTTACAAAGAATGATTATTCCCTACGAGATAGTTTTATTTGAAATCAAATAATGAAAATTCATCTTTTACCAAATCGAGCTTTGTTTGGTGGGATGATTTTAAACAGAATCGAAAGAAAATAGACGATTCATGTATGTTTGGTTGCATTGGAGCAAGTAGAAAAGAAAGGGGGTGTTTGCAACCGCTTAAAAAAAGAGTTTCTCAACTTTTGACTTGAAAAAGTTATAAAGAGTGTTTTCAAATGATAGCCTCTACTTAAAAAAGCGTTTCTCGGCGCATTTGTGTGCAAATTATTTTTTACTTTTTCAATTACATAAAAAACACTTATTTTACCAAACACTACACTTTTACTTTTCAAAAACATTTTTTTGTCAAACACTATTAACTTTTAATACTACTCACTTTTCCAAAATCACTTCAAAAAAGTGCTTTTTTATGCAAAAGCATTTGCAAACACTCCCTAAATCTCCAAATTGGGTCAAAATCTTTCCTTTTCCTTTCTTCCTTCATTCTGTTCTTTTCAAATCTCGCATTTTTCCTTCCTTGTCCTCCGGACCAAATAGGAATTGTGGATTTGTAGCTCAAATGACAAAACATGCATCTTAGGACTTAGGAGTGAATTTGTTGCAATTGTGGATGGATAAACCATCTTTGGGAAGATTATTAGGTGATCAAAATGTTTATGGCCAATTCAAGTGTAATAAAGGAGTCACGAACATAAATTAAATACAGTTTTTATCAATTATTAGTAATGACACCCGCAACCCAAGAGTTAGCCCAAGAGTGAATGGGGTAAAAATCATTCTTGAGCCTATTCATTCCCAAAAAGTTACCCCAAAAAACTTTATTCAGTGTACAGTTGTACACTATTTCTACAATAATAATGGGGAATGGGATAAGGGTCAGTTTGGTCCTCGAAGTTGCAAAAAAGGAGTCAAATAAGTCCTTATATAGAAGATTCTGTCCGGAAGTGACATTTGAGGTGGCTCCCGGTGGAATTTTTTGATGAAATTTTTTGAGCATCTTATTCATTAAGTCTAGTTTACTCATATCAAATTTCAGATACAAATTCAATCGGGAAGACATTCAAATGAATTCTTGAAGATAATTGTGCCGTTAAAAGCGCAATTATCTTCAAGATATCATTTGAATGTCTTCCCGATTGAATGTTTAGCTGAAATTTGGTACGAGTAAACTAGACTTAATGAATAAGATGCTCAAAAAAAATTATCAAAAAATTCCATCGGGAGCCACCTCAAATGGCACATCCGGACATAATCTTCTATATAAGGACTTATTTGACACTTTTTTTGCAATTTCGAGTACCAAACTGACCCTTTACTCAATAATCTATTAATATCTAAAGAGACAGTTTTTTGTGAATTGGTTTTCCCCCTCAAAAACGTCATTGTCAAGCTTTGGTTATTTCTCCATAAAGAAAAATGCAAATCCAAATTGTGTTCTCAGATTTTTCAAGCACGAAGATTAAAATTACATGGAGTTGGTGGCTGGTGTCCGATTTCTATTGGCCATTCAATCGGTTAAAGATATCAAATTTCAAACATGTGGTTGAGAAAGGTAGTTGGTAAAAGAAATGACACGGGTTGATTTTTCCCATTGGTTAAAAAAGGATGTGACACTGTTCATCATGGCTCTTATTGGTTCAAAAAGGAGGTGATGCACATGGCTCTAATTGGGTGTATTCCTATTGGTTAAATAAGGAGGTGCACTGTTACCCCATAGTGTTGAGTCTGTTTTAATTGGTAGTTTTGGAGGTGTGCACAATGATGTAAATGAGATGCCCATGCTATTTACAACTATAAAAGCAGGACTAATGTAGTGCAAATCTCACATTCATTTGCATCAACAAGCAGAAATAAGATGGAAACATAAAGGCATTTGTGGGAACGGATGGGAGATATGGCTTAGGCTACTTGGGCATAGTTGGGGAGATCCCCATCACTGACTTTCATCATCAAATTCAGTGAATTCCAGAGTTAGGTTGAGGAAAACTGATCCGAGATGGGTCTCCATTGTCCGACCATCAAAGCCGAACGTCGTTCCTCTTGCGTCAGCGCGTGGCGGCCGCAGCAGCACATTAGCAGACTTCTCAGGGACGCCTCTTCTCAGTGCAGTAGCAGACTTCGACATTAGTGTATCTAGACTAGAATATGACAATAGCGCGCTGAGTTTATAAATTCTCAACTGTAATAGTGTATGAGTAAAGTAAATGCACAAATTTTACTTTCCAGAAATGATAGACCTCACTACAGAATTAATTATACAAAAGATCTTTTGTTCATACACACACGCACACATTTACGCACAAACAAACATTACATAGTAATATTAAAGTTAAAATGGCCGCAAGAATATCTAAAGCTACAGTTGTACATAATTTTTTTGTAATAGATCATTACAAGTTAAAATGGCTTAAAAAAATAATAAGCTATGAGCAAAATTCCTCTATGAAAATAGAAAGTGTAAGAAATAAAGTTGAGAAATTTGGATTTCTGTGCAAAATAAATTACTCTGTATTACAATATGCTTTACTAATGAGAAATTCTCTGTTGAAACTTTTATGAAAAAGTAAATGCATGACATGTAATCTTAAGAGTGGTGGTTAATAACAATTTTGTATTTCAGTTCCATATTTAACCGGTTGGATGAAGTACATAATTTATTTGATGAAGAACAAATTTGTGATCAATGACAAATTTGTGATCAGTGATGAGGAACAAATTGAAGTCAAACTAAATGAACAATATTAAGTGAGGCAATAGAATTTTATACAATATCTATATATAGAACATATACACACTGAGGTAAGTTGTGGGGTATTCAAATAATACTTTGTTTTGTTGAACAATGAACATCAAGAACGAACACATGAAAGGTGGCATGCAATTAACTATTATCAAATTACATATTTGTTATTATTTAATATTATTTATGTGTTCTATACACATTCAAACTATATTATTGAAATGTGTATGTGTTATACTTTATGGTTCTCAAGACACACACAAACACACACACATATATACACGCACACAGTTCAAACTCGCGGGTTTTTTTTATAACTTGCTGTAATTTTATTTTTGTTTATTTTATTTATTTGACTTTTGAAATCTATAAGATTTAACATGTATTATCCAAACTGTAGAAAAATTAAACTCCAATATCTTGATGTGAAGATTTGGCAGCCTGTACAAATTGTTCAATCGCCTTGGTCAAGGTCTAAAAATGTAAAATATCATGTAAGTGTACAAAAATGGGTGAAGATCTTAAACCGTTCTTATGATATATGCAAAAGATATATCTATAACTGAAGTGGAGGTATAAAAAATAAACTTTTATCATATGCTTTGCCAGATCTGTACAAATTGATAAGCAACACAGATTAGTAATCAAATCTTCCTTGCGGACCGTCATGTGGAATCAAATCTCGGGGTAGGGCTGCAGAAAAAGGCGAAAGATTAGTCAAATTCAAATTCGAATTTGCAGATCTACAAACTACGAACTACATGAGAGTGAGTTTGTGTTTGCCAATGCTTTTGTAATTGGGAAGGCGAAGGACGCTTAGGAAGCATGTCGAAGAGGGTAAGAGAGAAAACGATGACAGAGAGAGGTGGCGGAAAGAGAAAGGGCGTCGGTCGCAAGAGAAGGGTCAGATGAAGTCTTTGTGGGGGAGGAGAAAGAGATGGAACTCTAGATCCTTCTCGGACTCTCGGTGCCTAATTTCGTCCTCTACGCTACATTTCCCATTCTTTTTGTTTTTCTTTTTATTCTTTTTGTTTTTTATGAAATTTGATTCTTTTTGTTAAAAAATTAAAATTAACAAAGAAGGAATTCAAAAAAAATGGGTGCTTTATGAAAAAATTCATATGAGGATAGTTTTTTAATACTTCGTAGAAGATTTACCAATACAGATTTGAAAGATTGATGATCCATCAACCCAGACTTGAAATGTGGTGGTGCAAAATCCGAATGATTGAAAACTATCAATTTAGGATCTAAGCTGTCATGACTTTTATTCTTTATTTTTTTTAATTTAGATATTATTTTGAATAAAAAGGATCAATTTTTTTTTAAAACGAGACAAGATACAAGATAACATCCAAACAATTATGTGAGGTCCGATTGTAAACTCAATGAATATACATAGAATAAGTCACTTCATAAAAAGCAACCTGATTCGCTAGACATAGAATGAAGAATTTAAAGCCTAAGATAATCGGGACTGAAATACTGTCTACCAAACGTACTCCAGAAGTCCAAATATTTTCAAGCCAAACCTACTCAAACTACAATAAAAATGAGTACTATTGATGAAAATATAAAATGAAAATAAAGTCTTTTCAGTTCTTGATATTTTCTCTGATTTCTGAAGATCTAACTGCAAATCTAAAAGAATCGGTCGGTAGACCTAATAGCTATTTACCGATCAAGATGATGATGATTATAGGGGTAGTAGATCTTTAGATTAATAGGCGTAGGCGGTTGAAGTAGTTAGCAGATATAAGCATAAGGTGGGAGAATTAGAAAGTGTTTGTGATTGTTTCTACTTTAAAAAGAGATTTGTAATAGTGATTTTGGAGAAAGTTTTTTATAGTAAGAGTTGGTGGTGTTTGAGAAAAAAATGCTTTTGAAAAAATAAAAGTAGACATCGTTTGATAAAATAAGTATTTTTGTGTAATTAAAAAAAAGTGAAAAACAGTATAAAGTACCTCTCTACTTCCTTCTAAATTTTAGTTTTGAAATATCTTTTTGAGTAGAAGTAGGTATTAGCAAACATTTTTTTTCCAATTTTTGTTAGATTAAAAGGTGACATGCTTATTTTAAGTGTTACCAAACACTCCTTTACAAGGGGCCTGACTACATAAGGGTTGAAAAAGTTAAAACGGGAAGTAGATGATATACTCCGTACTTTATTATGAATATAGTGTATGTAACACATTGAAAGTTAGTGGGTATAGAGGGCGGTGAAGTATAAAATTAATCCTTCCACTGTACAAGGTTCTTCTGGATTTAATTTGGATTGAAGTTTAAAACGTGAGAATAAAGTAAAAATATATGATAGTAATTGAGTAAGAGATAAATGTGGTAGAATTTTTTGAGACATTCAATAATGATAAATGGGATGAGACGACAGAGGGAGTATAAATGTGGAAGAATTTCTAGAATTCTCTACATGTGATGATGTGAATTACTAAGCTTCAATGACTGAGATTAACTACAATCAACTCCGTCAATAAATGAAATTTCTCACCACCTTATACAGATTCATCCAGCTAAAGTTTTCTCAATCAAGGCATTTCTTTGATTATTACACATTTTTTTGTCAAATATTTTTTGTGAATAATTACGATTGTAAAAGTCAAACATTTTGATGTAAAATAAATAATTTTGGGATTTTTTTTGTAATTTAGATATATTTTTTTAAAAAATTGAAAGCCGTATAAAAGTATTGTGATCATAGTAACTATACTTAAGGGAAAGTTCCCGAAATATGACTAAAATAGTTTGAAAATTCCAAAATAGGTCTGTCATGTTTTTTATTCCCAAAATAGGAGTAATTATCGTCAAGTTTAGAAAATACTGTCATGTTTGAAGTCTGGTACTGCCAAAAGATGACAATAATTAGTCCTATTTTGGGAATAAAAACATGACAGTCCTATTTTGGAATTTTCAAACCGTTTTAGTCCTATTTCGGGTAATATTCTCTATACTTAACATGTCATATTTTCATAAACAACCTTTATTTCAATCATATTTATGTAATTATTTCAAAAAGTTATACACATAAATACCTAAAAAATTACTGCGTATATGTATATAAATACCTATTTGAACATTTCCCATAAATTTATATTTAAGTATAGTTTAGGAATAAAATAACACACTTTCACATATCTGCACACGCCATGATTTGCCAGGTCACATCAGCAATTCGTCTAAATAATTCAATTCATATATATGTAACGTTACCATATATGCGCACCCCCTGATTGTCAGGTCACATCAGCAATTCGTTTAAATAATTCAATTCGTATAGATGTAATGTTACCATATCTGCACACCCCCTGATTTGCTAGGTTACATCAGCAATTTGTCTAAATAATTCAATTCGTATATATGTAATGTTACCATATCTGCACACCCCCTGATTTGCCAGGTTACATCGGCAATTCGTCTAAATAATGCAATTCGTATAGATAAAGACATAACACATTTTCACATATCTGCACCCCCCCTGATTTGCCAGGTTACATCAGCAATTCGTCTAAATAATGCAATTCGTATAGATAAAGACATAACACATTTTCACATATCTGCACCCCCCTAATTTACCAGGTTACATCAGCAATTCGTCTAAATAATGCAATTCGTATAGATAAAGACATAACACATTTTCACATATCTGCACACCCCCTGATCTGCCAGGTTACATCAGCAATTCGTCTAAATAATGCAATTAGTATAAATAAAGACATAACACATTTTCACATATCTGCACCCCCCCGATTTGCCAGGTTACATCAGCAATTCGTCTAGATAATGCAATTCGTATAGATGTAATGTCACCATATTATTTATTAATTATAAAAATTTATACCTTCAATTAATGTATACAGACCTTTGGTTTGGAAATGAAAAAAATATTTGTCAAAAATTTACTTGAATGAAGGATTTTAATAAGGGAAAATTTTTTAATATGAGTAAATAAGTTTGAGAATTCCAAAATAAGATTGTCATGTTTTTATTGTCAAAATAGGCGTAATTAATGTCAAACATGAAAATATTGTCATGCTTAAGGTCCAATTTTGGAACACATAAAACATTTTTGGTCCTACTTAGTGTAATTTCCCTTTTAACAAGGGTTAATGCTAGACTGAAGGTACAAAGAAGTGTTTCATAAAATTTGTCATGAAATATAATTTGTTTTCAAATGATGTTTATATTGCCTGTTACTTACTATTTTGTGGGCTATGAAAAATAATGTACTACTTTGCAATCATTAGTAAATTGTACTACGTATTTTATATGTTTCATTTACGTCAATTTTTATTATTGTATGGAGTATAATTCTAAACAATTCAATTAAAATTACAAGTTTGTTTATTTTTTAATTAAAATATTGGCTAATGTTAATTATACCCGCGAAATTTCACTAATCGTGCATCCCACGGGTATTGATGAAGAAGAAGGAACCCCTGACAAAACCCAGAATGTTGTATTAAAAAGTGTTCAACAATGTTTAGGGTTACATGAAATGTATATTCACAATGTTATGGTTTCTAAGTATTTGTTGGATGTTTTTACTCTTTTAAGTAATGCTTAGTGCTCTCTTTTTAACTATAATATATATTATAAGTGTTTCGTTTATTGCTTGAAGTTATGTCAATATTCCATGGAGATAGATGCTCTCATCAATTGAATTAGTGAACACAAATAAATTTGAAGGAAAATTCTCCGACCGTGCATCGCACATGTGAATTTTAAATGGAAAAACGAACCCAAAATTATTGGACAATTTTTTTTTGACAAAATCTATGAGACGAAGGGAAAATTACTTTATCAATTAACAATAATATGATTGCGCGTTTGTGCAAACGAGAATGAAATAAGCAGCAATGTAAATTCATTTAAAAGGGAAAAACACATTTAGTGGATAATCAAAAACAAAATTAACAAAATCCAATCCAATATATGAGAAGAAGGGTTGAAAGGAGAATTATAGATCAATGAATAAAATGATTATTTAAACGTAGCAACACTCATTTTATTAAGAAAATGAAAATAAAAGAACAGTTATGATGCTAACCAATTGTAGCTACGTACGTTATTATTAAGGATATTCATAAGGAAATGATTATTATATTTATTAAGAAATTAATATATATATATATATATATATATATATGAAAAACTTGGTCTCTTCAAGAACAAATTAGTGAAAAAGATAATTTGTTATTAGAATGTGTTTACTTGAACTATTTTCAATCCCAAATCAAACCAGACTAGATTAGATCACGCCAGACTATACCAGATAGCACCAAACTAGACTTCGACAATTATAAAATACATAAAAACCAGACATTTACAACGGACAGTTGTATATTGCAATTTTGAGGGTGACCAACCGATGTGGTTTGAAAATTCTAATTGTTGATGATAATGGAGGAACCACTAACAAGACTCAGAGTGTGGTATTCAAAGAAGTTCTCAATAATGTTTAGGGTTGCTTGAAACGGATATTTACAACGTCATGGTTTCGACGTATTAGTGTGATGGTTTTGTAATCTCATTTTCACCATAATATTAAAGATGTGTTTTGTGTATTGCATTTTGTGTATCTTTATTGCGTGACATTGTTTAGTTTCGTCAATGAATAGCAGAAATACAATTTAAAAAAAAAAATCTCATGTCGTGCATCGCACGGGTGAGATTACTAGTAATGATAAAATGTTATTTTTTTTTTAGGGAATAAAATCTTAATTTCTCAAACCCATACCCATATATTTCATAAAAGTGTGTGAAACCGTACTGGAACATATCATTAGGAATACAGGGAGTATATATTTTAATGATCAGTATCCGTAGTATTGTAAAAAAACCATTTCTTTTATAAAAAACACTCAAATCAAAGATACTACATACGACTCCATATATAAAATGAATTGAAAATATTCTGTATGAATCCCGATTTTCATTTTTTGCATCGAACTTTCGTAGTGCATTGTTTTTAAAATTAAAATTAAGAAATTATTCTAAATAAGACCAAATACCATCTTACATGATTTCTAATTATACTAAAAATATAATATGGACAATTAATTTTGTAAACCATCTTTATTCTGTTATATTTGAAAAAAGATACTCCTTTTGACCTACTTAAAGGTTCTCGTACACTATTACCCATGAATTGTTCCTAATCTTTTACTTTATAAATCCAACTTTTATCAAATTTAATTTGTCTTGATCAGGTATAATAAATTTTTTGATGTAGTTTCTGAATATTTAAATTTTATTTACTAAAAATAATCTCAATTAATGACAGAGATCAGTTACTTTATGGCCAGTCAAACATCGTAAAACATATGTGAACCTTCAAATGGGACGAAGGAAGTATAATATTTGAACAGATGTTATATGGACAATTCAGGGTATATGGAAATTGGAACAATTCAGTTTTGTAAACTGTGTTTACTCTATTACATTGGAAAAAGATATAATATCTAAAGTCTAAACAGATGTAATATAAACTTTACAAATTATAAACTTAAGAGTATCTTAAATTAACAAAGTCTTACAAGTAAAATTAGATAGTGTTAAATAACAATACAAATACAATATCAATCGCATAACTCTCACAGTCTCACGGTATAATCAAGAGGATCAACAATGGCTGCGTACGTAGTATGAATTAAGGGGATTAAACAACAAAGACAATATCCAATAGATAGGCACATGTTTGAACTAAATTGATGGGGCACCTACGAAAGGAGGCCCTCCAAAAATGGGCGTATGCCACGTATTACGACGAACACACGGTATTCTTTAGTAAAAGGCGAAAGAATAGTTCGCTATGTGCTCATCGCATGGCTGCGTGGTTTTCAAGTAAGAATGTGTTTGCTTTATATAGAGCCCAACGTGGGAAGTCTGCGCTAATCTTTTCGGTGTGGGAGGTCGAAGACTTCCTTTCCAACGCTAATCTTTTGTTCAATTTAGAATTGGGATTTAGAATTTAGAATTATTTAACAGTGATTTCATCTTCTCCAATCTGCCACGTGCCACCCTTCCCAAATCCCAACCCCAACCCCACAACGTGTCAGGCCTATTATAACAAGCAAATATTAAAAATGGGTCTGTTTGCAACAGCTTATGCTTTTAAAAAAGTGCTTTTTTAATGAAATGGTGAGAAGTGATTAAATAAAAGTTGATAGTGTTTGAGAAAAAAGTGATTTTGAAAAGTAAAAGTGGGTAGTGTTTGGTAAAATAAGTGCTTTTAGTGTAATAGAAAAAGTAAAAGCACTTTTGATGCGGAAGCCAAGAAAAATAAAAGTTGTAGTGTTTGGGAAAATAAATGCTTTTTTAAAGCCAAAAGCTGAGAAGTGCTTTTTTAAAAGCAGTTGCAAACCAGCCCGATATACGAGCTCGTTAGTAGCACGAAAATTGGTTGATTTGACTGGTTCTGCTGAAATTTATAAGTTCTGGCTAAAGTTAGGGGTGGGAAAAACCAAATCAAAACCCGGAGACCGACCCTAGCCCGGCCCGAATGATATTCCCGGTCCGGTTTTTTTTATTCAACCGGACCGAATAAAAAAATGGACCAAGTAAATAATTCATAATATATGACTATAATCATGGTGGATGAAAACGTGACCTAGTAAATTTTAGTGACTAAAAATATGTTCAGTTTGATTACCATAATGACAATGGAAATATATTTATAGTAAATTTAGTCATTCTTTATCCATAAGTTTTATTTCGTAAAATTTTTAGAAAACCTATATTATTTATTTATATGCGTCTTAAACAAAATATTAAGATAATTATCTTCTTTGGATTTGACTTGTTGGGGATTTTGGAGACTAATATTTGTCTTATTATTTGTGGTTTGTGTTTTTGATTAATTTTATTTAAAAATAGGTTTTAAAATATGAAAAGACAATGATTTGATTTCACATTCGGGCTTTAATCGGCCCAACCGGAACCCGGACCGAACCCGGTCTATCAAAAAACCCGACTCGGACTGAATATAATGGGCTTTGTTCCGGTCCTTAATTTTCATACCCTGAGACCTTCCGGGTAATTTCCGGGTTTAGCACAAACCCGACCCAGACCGGACCGATCCCACCCCTAGTTGAAGTGACCGTATTGGCTGATTCCGCTGATTTAAGAAAAAATTATTTTAAAATATATTTTGTAATAAAATAAAGAAAAAAAAATATATGTAAAAATATGAAAAATGATCATCTACCGTAACTTCAGCCAATGCAGCCAGAAAAGTAACTCTAACTTTACTATTGTTGGCTCTATCCTTCGAAAATCAATGCGTTGACCGTGTTGCTCCTACATTGTGGCACTGAGAATTGACTTGCAAAGTAATCACTAAAAGGGACTAAAATTATATTAGAGGCTCGAGGCGTTAGAGTGTTAGACGCTGTCCTTAGGAATTATTTCCAGCGCACAGAAATTTCCCCCAAAATATAACGAACCCTTCGGTTATAAAACCGGTACCAGGACTAATGAGAAGAAATCACTATATGAGCCCAACAATAAAAGTGTATCTATTAATTTGATGAGTATCATGTTCCCTTCTTCTTTTTTTGGATGAAATGTAAATTAATCGTGTTCCCTTCTTAATTTTGCAAGTGGTCGTCCTCTGGATATATCTCCATAAGAACACAGAATATATAGAAAATGGGATAAGGGTCAGTTTGGTCTTCGAAGTTGCAAAAATGGGTCAAATAAGTCCTTATATAGAAAATTCTGTCTGTACGTGCCATTTGAGGTGGCTCCCGGTGGAATTTTTTGATGAAATTTTTTGAGCATCTTATTCATTAAGTCTAATTTACTCATACCAAATTTCAGATAAAAATTCAATCGGGAAGACATTCAAATGAATTCTTGAAAATAACTGTGCCGTTAAAAACGCTGTTATCTTCAAGAATTCATTTGAATGTCTTCCCGATTGAATTTTTAGCTGAAATTTGGTATGAGTAAACTAGACTTAATGAATAAGATGCTCAAAAAAATTTATCACAAAATTCCACTGGGAGCCACCTCAAATGACACGTCCGGACAGAATCTTCTATATAAGGACTTATTTGACTCTTTTTTTGCAACTTCGAGGACCAAACTGACCCTTTACTCGAATATAATGTGCCCCATGCATAGTTTGTGTGACCATTCGCTACTACTATATGTAGTTTTTTTTTTTAGTATTTCACTACAATGGCAAAGCAAAGCCCCAAAGAAAAAAAAACTTCACTCACAAACATGCACGTACGCTCACGGGGTTTTATGCTCATCTACAAAGAGGATACTTACTACATAATAAAGGAGATTAAATAATAATTAAAGTAAATGTTTGAAACCTCCAATTGTAAATGGGCAATAAAAGCTTAACGTTACCATTTGGGAATATTAAATGAACATTCAATATATATTTTATCCTAAAGTACAAAAAATATATAATTATTAGAGTTGATTGAAATAATATTAGATAAGAAGAGATAAAAAAAAAGGTATTTTAAGTTTTCACAAATTTTCTCATAAAATGATGTGGTGTTTTATTCATTTGAAATATCCTCAAAATTTTCAACAATCTCCCACATATTTCAAATGAATATTCTATTTATTAAAAAAAAAATCCCTACTGAGTTCGTATATGGGATGTGGTTTTTCAATCTGGTGTCCGTACACTTGAACCAGACACAGAAATGTATAGTTTCTATGAACCAATAATCCACTACGGTAAATCAGTGTCTTAGGGGATCATTTTTCACCCCGCCTTTCTCGTCGTTAATGCCGTTGTGTGCCTTTCGGCCGTGCGCGTGCCTGGTTTTCTTGAGTGCTCTAGAAGCGTTGTCAATGCTCCATGGAGGCGGCCCCACCTCACACTCATATAGGTGAGCTCATCAAATGTGTCCCACACTTAACACACCACCTATAAGAGCTGTGACAATCATTAAGAGCTTTAGTTCATCCTCACAAAGAAATGTAGTCTAGCCTCCCACACCATAGAAATGGACACTTTACAAGGCTAGCAGAACAATTAGAAGACTTGTTATTGCCCATTTGAACCTGCTCCATGGGATCTCCAATCACACAAGTTGGGTTCTCATCCCTATTTGTTGTCAAAGTGACATTAGTCCATTTCCCTCGATGTTTAAATTAATCTTTTTAACGTCTTAGGGATTCTGTCAAAGGAGTAGCTAATTCCTTTAAACTTCTCAAAATTAATGGAATAATTTCATTCTTCAAAGTCATTTAGACAATTTATATTCCTCAAACAAATCCGAGAACATCTTCCTTAGGAGTTGTTTTTTAGATATGCCATTCCCTGATGGCCGCAGCGTTTCCAATCCCCTTGATTTGCCCTTTTCTTTAGATGAAGAATACTTCCCCTTCGATGACAAAATGTCACACAAGCCGAAGGTAACCCTGAGGTTGGTGGAGGGGTTCAACGTTGAGATGGATAACACTAGTGAGTATCGGACCAATGATGATGAAGAGAGATTCAGAGACGATGGAGGTTCATTTCGTCTGGTGCGTCCGAAGGCAGCTTAGGGGCTCTTCGTGATGATGGTGCCTCTGCGTCGGCAACCATTCCATGTCCTCCTCCCATATCATCCATTCGTGGTGGCGGCTTTTTGACGACTAGGAAGAGAGGGCGTAGGCCTCGTCCGCGGCAAGGTCTAGCAGCGGGTTTATCAAGGCTAGGTCTAAGCAACATGTACATCATTCAGTCGGAGACTTGAGTTAGCGAGTGTCATGTTGTGCATATGTGTGTCGGCCCTTATGGTAGGGTTAGGGTTCCAAAACCGACGGACCACATCATTTCATCGCCCTTGGGGTATTTTGGTATATACCCCATGAGTTTTGCTAAGGGGTTACTCCTTAGGCGCGCGACTTTGAGTTTAAGCTCATGTCGAGGGGTCCCGTCTGGGAGACCAGCCTTAGCAACAACCATGTCATTATCAGATTTGGTCTCATCATCGGATACGTTTCCAGCATTTTGAACGAAATGCACGAGTCGTATCTTAAACAACAGTATCAGTGACGTCCCCACAGACCGCTTCTTTGACCTCCTGCTATGTGGCCGCCGAACTACTGGTGCTAGAAGACGAGTCCTCATACATAGAGTCGAATAGAGAATGGATCATAAGACGAGAAGGAAGAAAGGGGAAGCCCTGAAAAATACCTGAAGTTGGAAACCGAAGTACCGAACTATGGTTTGTAGAGAGAGGCGATGGCAATCTAGAGGGAAGAAGCAAAATTCTGAAACCCGGAGCAAATGACCTAAGGTCAGTATTTATAGATCAAGGCGTCGTTCCAATGACGAATCACGAGGTGACACATTTTTTTTCTTTTTTCTTTTTTGAACCCGATAGGCAAACCACCAAAATCAATAGAGTAAATGCCGATGAACATTTACCAGAGTTTATTAAAATAAAAAAAAATATAGAAAAGAGTATTATACCATGACCTCTCTCAGAAGGCATACCTTCTTCAAATACATGAGGACGGATGCATTAAATGAAAATGAAAAGGAATTAAAGAAATACAACGGGGACCAAACCTTACCCGCGAGTAAAATATGAATGATAATAGGGCAGACCAAAAATATAAGAAGTGATAGCCTTTTTAACTAGATGATGAACCTCTGAAATGTTATTAAAAATAGGAAAAATTGAAAATAATAATCCCAACTATTGCCGGTCCACCGCTAATAATCCTAACTATTGATTATTTTTGTATAATCCCAACTATATGGACCGTCCGCCAATAATGGTCCATGACCAAATATTACCTCCTATAAAAAGTGAATTTTAAATAGAAATTAAGCGTAAAAATTAAAAGTTAGGATTATTTATAGGGATTACTTGTCATATCTCTTCTCATCCATTTTAGAAACTACAACAATTTATTTATAGGGACCATTATTGGCGGAAGGTCCCTAAAGTTGGGATTATTCTGAAATAATCGATAGTTGGGATTATTATAGGCGGACCGCCAATATGTGAGATTATTACTATCAATTTTTGCTTAAAAATAAATAAGGAAGTATTCCTTCCGTCCCGGTGAACTTTGCCAAGTGCAAAGCAGGTGAGAAATAAGAATAGCAAAAACTGTGTGGTTGAAATTTGTGCAGAGTAGAGAAAAATATGCAAAACCACAAATTAGTTGCTTTAATGGGAAAGTGACAAAATTTTTTGGGAAAACAAAAAAGGAAAAGTTGTCAAAATCCAATGGGAGTATGTGAATTTTGAGGAATATTCTTACATAAAAAATGTGGTGGCAAGTTGACTTCCCTGTAAATCTATTCTATTTATCTATCTATTTATATATATAAAAAGAATAGGCTCTTTAAAGTACAATTATACCCTTGAATCCAACGTGTCTTGCTCACCTCAATTCACGGTTACTCTTTGGTGCATCCACGTGGCGTCTTCCTGTTTTTTTTTTTGCACGAGCGAGAGAAAAGCAAAGAAACCAGAGACTCCTTCCTGCGTCAAAATTTCAGAAAGCCTGAGCTCTTTCTTCTCCGAAAAATTCTGAACCAACTGGCTTGCATTGAGAGATATTGCAAAAGATTGCCATGTGCAACACGTTTCTCATCTACTCCCTCTTCATCCTCGAGTGTACTGCGCGGTTGCAAACTTGTAATAGAAGTAAGGTTTTTTTCTATTGCCACTCTAATAAAACAGGTAAGCTGCCTCTTCCGCTCTTTCCATCATCTTTGAAAGCCTTTTATATTATTTTTACGCCTGCAATTGAATCAATTGAGAAACACAAATCTCTTCACAAAAACCACATGAATTTGTATAGAGTATAAGCTTTATTAAAACTTCAACCATACTCATGTTGTATTCATCTAGAAATGATAATCTGAGAGGTCTTGAGTATTTGTTGATGTATATATTTCTCTGTTTTAACATGACTTTTAGGTGCACCAAATCATACAAGTTAAAGCATATAAAGTGTTCGATGAAATGTTTAGGCAAAAAAAGCATGATACAAGCAGAGTCTTATACAACAATGAAATTATGAACTTCTAATTTGGCTTTCTATGTAATACTACTTTGTTGGAGTCCGTAGTGATTAGTGTACATGGAGTCCACAGTATCATGAAGTACTAATTTGTTGCTCGATTGCTTTCATATTATGGCATAATAATTTGTTGCTCTGTTGCTTTCATTCATGAATGACTTGCGTCTAATCTTAGTTCTATGTGTATTCTTATGACAATTCTCACATATTACCATCTTTGAGTTGTTATAGTTTAATTTTAAATACAATTCTGGAACTAATTTCAGCATATACTTTGGGTAGAGCAATAAGACAGAGAGTTTGGTAATTCATTTGGAGTAGTAGCTGAAAATGGACGTACACAATATACCCATCAGTGAGAAGTTTAAGTCGAGACGGAGGTAGTATAATTTAAGGCCGCTTCACAGCAAGACTCACTCTCACAGGTAAAGTAAAACCAGTCTATATTAATGTAATATTTCTATTATTTGGCTAACAAAGTCTGAATAATACAAAAAATATGATGTAGCCTCCTCTCTAGAGAGCGCTTTTTTGGCTTTTGGTGTTTCTGCTCAATTACTCCATCTTTTTATGTTATATCATATCACAACACTACATCACATCACAACCCTATTTACACTTTTGGTTGTGCTTTATGTTTTTCATATGCCATGTTTGACACAATTATAATAGCACTTTATCTGATCTACTTCAGAATGCTTGCTGTTAAGGATACATTTTTCTTGAGTTTTGACTATAGTGTTAATAATGCTAACAATAGTGATTTATCACAATACATATAGTCCAGTTTACCATAATAAGTGTCTTATGTAGTAGCTTAGTTACATCATCTTTTAAGTCATGTGGAATTATTAAAAAGAGTTAACATTTGTTTCTGGGGTTTTCCGTGTTCTCCGGGAGACGGTTTTTCATGAGTTCTGATTCTTTTTTCCTAATTCAGACAATAACTTTTTTATTCCCTCACTTTCAATTTCTTGATAGTTTTCTTTAATGTAGAGGAAATGGGCTACTAACCATTGCTCTGTAGCTGAACTTGATAATATTAATCACTACTTAACCTTATTTTGTAGATAAACTGTTAAGGTAGTAGATTACAAAATGTGCAGCTTATATGTCTATTGAAATGAACAAAACATCGACTCAAATGACGTTTTTTAATGTCATGTTTTTTAGTAATTTGTAAACATTAAAAGCTAATTTCATATCCAGGTGGTGATACTTTTCTTACAAAGAAATGTTCTGGCAGTTGTAGTGTATAAAAAATCTCATTGGAGCTGGTGTTCTTTATGATGCAAATGGTATAGTCTTCAATTTATCTACTTTTTTCTTTCTACTTTTGTAATAAGGCAATCTAAATTGAAACTTTAACATGCATGGACTTGAAACTTTTTATGATCTTCTGCTAGCATGTCATTATTTAAAAAAAAAATGGCTCAAGTGTTAGTGACAGGGGTACTTTTCATTTTAATATCATGTTCATGTGTAAGTGAAAGATACTTTGGGATCATTATTTTAACTTCAAAAAATAAAAAATGACATTGATGTCTCCTTTCAAGTATTTCCTTTTCATCACCCTTTCCTATATGCTATATAGTTCCTTCTTTTCATTATTTTCAGTAAGGATAAATCTATTCGTTTCAAAAGTGAGAATATACTGCAGCTTCCTCATTATTAGTTGTCCATAGGCATTTTGGCGAAGTCAGAAACTACGAAGGAAGATGTTTCCTAATAGGCCATAAGATGTTTCCAAATAGGTCATAAGTTGTTCCCAATAGGATGAGTCAAGTGACTTTTATTTGGGTAAACATTTTCAGGTATCGCTTTTTAGCCTATTTTTCAGAAATGATTTAACAATTGAAATTGAATCCCGTTGTCTTTGTAAATGAAACATGTGAGAAGCTGCCACTCTTAATGGTGGTGACTTATCATAGCAATATAATTGTTATTTAATACATATCTATATTCCCAACGTATTCATAGCGCTCTTAATGGATTTTTAGTTAGCTTATTTATGATTTGTTTGATAAAATAAAACACATGGATGAATGGGGTGAGGTAGCAATGTCGAACTGATAGCTACGAAGCATGCATCTCACTTTAGCCTTATATTAAGAGTGATATCAGAAACATACACATAACTATTAAGAATGTATGTTCAGTGGGATGTATTGATCCCAATGCATTTGAATAAAAAATCCCTTTTATTATGACATTACCAAACTTTTTGCTAAAGTATTCTATAATTATTATAAAAGCTGTATATGAGTGTTTATGTTTCCTTCAAAAGTGATTTATTTTCGATATTATATGAAAAGTCTTTAATAATAAAGTTGATGGTGTTTGAAAAATGATTTATTAAAGTAATAGAGATTGACACTTGAGTATCCAAAGGTGCTTATTTATTTGTAATGTTGCTTATTTATTTTACTAAAAGTTAGATTCAAATTCAAGTGTTGAATTGAATCAAAAGACTACTATATTCAATAAACGCAAACTAATTAGTACCAATATGCAGCGGTGGACACAGGTAGGGGCAAATGGGGGCCGCCGCCCCTCCAATTTTTCCCTAGGTATATTTACCCCGAAATTTTAATATATATGTTTTTTTACTCCAGGGGGTCTTGGGGGGGGGGGGGGAGCCTGGAGTAATCAGGGATGAAACTCACTCCATTGAGTTTCAAACCTTTTGCATTGTCGCCCCTCCAATCGAAAATTTCTGCGTCCGCCGCTGCGAATATGCATGTGCATGTGACACACGGGTAAAAATACAAGTTCACAAGTCATTACTATAGTTGAAGAGGTTTGTCTAAAAAAAATACAAGATCACGAGACATTTAAAGTTCATGACATGCAATGATGTAGGAAATTCAAAAAAATTGAAAAAATGTCTTATACAAAAAGATTTTCAATAATTTGTAACGTGTATGTTGGGATAATATGCCAGGCCCAGTGTCATCGGCCCGTTATCCCCGAGCTTTGGCCCAACTAGGCCCAAGACGAAGTCTCACGAGCGGGAATCGCCCCTTGCTCATTTACTTATTTATCGGGCCGGTTTGCCCATTAGCTTGGACATGTGTTATGTATTTGGGCCAAGCCCACGTAGGTTAGACTTTGGACTTGTGATGGATGCCTATAAATAGGCCATCACCCCCCATGTATTCTCTACGCGTTTTCTACTATACTGAAATGCTGCTAGTTTCTCTACCCGGGTTATTTTCTACCAACATTGGTGCTTTCATTGAGAGCTGATTTCTCTCTTTTATGGTAGGAAATTGGGGAGATTCGAGCACCATCAAGTGAGATTGCTTCCGAAAATCACATATTATCATGAAAAATCAATGAACAATATCACAAACAATTTACGTCAGATCTGGACCTGGATGGAAGAATTTGGTGGCACTTGCAGCCTAAGTCTGGCTTGACCCAGCGGACACCAGCACCAGAAGAGCAAGATGGACGCACAACGGATGATCCCGATCACCGCTGCTCCATCTCCATCGCAGCAGCCACGCTCATAGCTCCTCTGGCTCTCATCCATCTCGGGCGTCGTTCACCGTTATTCCCTCTAAGTCCAGACCGTGTGTCATCATCTCCAGACTGCGACCACCGGGCGTGCTATACCATCGCTCCAGGTAAAATCCGCCATAGCCGCACGAAGGTCCCTGCAAGCCCGGCCTCGTCTGTAGGTGGCAAGCGGCGCATCAACCAGAGCAATTATCTCCGCCATTAATGGCCGATGGGAACCAACATCTTCTTCGTTTCACTGTCGCTGCTCGCCATTCGCTCTTTACATCCGTCAAAGCGGCCGATGTCTTCTCTGCTGAAGTCCGGCCCTGGTCGAGGCTCTATCCCATGCGTAGAGCAGAAAGGATTAAAGGAGGCGTGAAAAAGCAGATGATTGGAGAACTTTGACCCGATCAAAATTAGCATACGGAGTCCTAAACTCCTAATTTGATGAGAAAAAAAAAACAGTTCTAAAGTTGCTAGACCTTTTTATTTTTATTCGTATTTTTGACAGATTGACACATCAGATCCGGACAGTTGGGACAATTAACTCAATCGCAAGGTAACAAGGATGAGAACCCTCCTATCATGCCCGCTCGGACTCTCGGAGCTATCACCCCAGACGCATGTATGCTCGGTGCCCATACACCAAGCTCGTACGCTTAGAGCATGATGTAACCTGAAGGGAGTACGTGTCCCGGCAAGTTGAGCAACCAACAAGGAGGCCCTCCCGGTAACGCTCGTTCCGGGAAGGAGGGAACAATTTGTCTCATCACTCCCGTCAACCGGGTAGACGGCTGGCACCCTGGGAGACGTATCGGCAAAGACGTACCAGCGCAGACGGATTTTGAAGGGAGTACGTGTCCCGGCAAGTTGAGCAGCCAAGAAAGAGGCCCTCCCGGTAACGCTTGTTTCGGGAAGGAGGGAACGATTTGTCTCATCACTCCCGTCGACCGGGTGGACGGTTGGCTCCCCGAGAGGCGTACCAGCAAAGATGTTAAATCTCGACCAGATCTCGAATGGAGTATGTGTCTCGCCAAGTTGGGTAGCCATGGTAGCCAGGAAGGACGACTCGTCATATCACTCCCATTGACCGGGCAGGCAGACAACCTTCCCGGGTGGACGCCATGCTAAATCTCGACCTCACACACAGAAGAGGGTTGCAGAGTCTTCTGCGCAAGTTCAGCTCCGCGCTGGACACGATCGAGCAGAACCGGCCCCTGATGCGGTGGAACATCTGAGGCTAAGGTTACACGAGTTGAGGAGAAGGGTCGTCGAGGGAGAGCCATACGTGTCCGACCTCCACGTCCTAGAACCATCCACTGGCACAATGATGAAGCACTGCTGTCAAAGGGGCATAGACTTTGCA
The DNA here is from genome assembly GCA_945859915.1 of Cuscuta epithymum. Lineage (NCBI taxonomy): Eukaryota > Viridiplantae > Streptophyta > Magnoliopsida > Solanales > Convolvulaceae > Cuscuta > Cuscuta epithymum. Next base: position 1,172,964 of record CAMAPF010000947.1, on the reverse strand, counting down.
ATGTAGAGCTGTTGCTCGAAGTCCTGGAAGTATCGTTGCTAAAGGGGTACAAACCTTGCAACGCGGAGCTATTCGTGAAGGTCCATAAGTATCGTTGCTAAGGGGTTGCAAACCTTGCAACGCGGCGGCATCCAGGAAGGAGGCCTTCCCGGCAACACTCGTCCTGGGAAGGAAGGAAGCACTGTTGCTAAAGGGGAACAAACCTTGCAACGCGTGCTGTTACCCGAAATCCAAGAAGTATCGTTGCTAAAGGGGTACAAACCTTGCAATGCGGAGCTGTTCGTGAAGGTCCAGGAATGCTGTTGCTAAGGGGTTACAAACCTTGCAACGCAGTGGCAGCCAAAAAAGAGGCCTTCCCGGCAACACTCGTCCTGGGAAGGAAGGAAGCACCGTTGCTAAAGGGGTACAGACCTTGCAACGCGGGCTGTTACCCGAAGTCCTGGAACCACCGTTGCTAAAGGGGTACAGACCTTGCAACGCGGCAACAACCAGGAAGGAGGCCCTCTCGACAACACTCGTCCTAGGAAGGAAGGAAGCACCGTTGCCAAGGGGTACAGACCTTGCAACGGTCAGCTGTTGCTCAAAGTCCTGGAAGAATCGTTGATAAAGGGGTACATACCTCGCAACGTGAAGCCATTCTACAAGGGCGTGCAGACTGCCAGGCTGGGGCAGAAGATGCCAAGCAGAGGAAGAAAGTGAAGAGTTTGGGCTGGGATTCAAACCCCAGGCATAGCAGGGAAACAAGGAACCTCAACCAATAGGCTGAACTGTCAAAGTTTTCGTCTGTTGACGTGCGACGCCATCATGTGCCAGCGTCATCACGTGCCGGCGCCGCCGCGCGGCGCTGCCACTCTGTGCCGCCACCACAGTGTGCTGCCACCTTGTGTCGTCGTTGCTTGGTTATCTTTCTCAAGACTGATTCCTGGCGTTGACGTCGTTACCTCACGATCGGGCTCCCCGTTCCCTTAAGGGAAGACGATCGTCGTGATCATGTTCCGGGCCGGCTCCTTAGCGCCGACATCGTGACTGCACGATCGGGGCCCCCGTTCCCTTTCGGGATGACGACCGTCGTATTCATGTCCGGGAAGGTCATCATGACTGCACGATCGGGCACACGAGGAATCAGGTGATGATGTTGACAGAAGATCTTTGGAATCAAGTGTCGAATCCTGGAGACTCTAGGGGTAAAATTGGGTCACGGTCATAACATGCAACCTGCCCGTGATCGCCTTAGAGGTGAGCCCTATCGTGCTCCGCGCATGAAGCCGATACAGCTTCATACTGGGATGCAAGCGTTCCGGGAAGCCACCGCATTCTAGAAGCTTTGACTCAAGGGTTCTAGAGATTAACACAACAAGAACAGGTACATAAGCGTTGAAGTCACGTTATTCTTGTGGACATGGAGACACTCCCCGGATAATACGAAGACGCCCTATGACGCATAGATTCACAAAGACGTGAAAGCATCATTGTCAAAGGGGTACAAACCTTACAACACGAAGTTGTTACTTGAAGGCCTGGAAGCAAGGAGGCCCTCCCGTCTGGTGACATGAAGCAAGGAAGCATCGTCGCCAGAGGGGAACAAACCTGGCAACGCGAAGTTATTGCATGTCCAGCTTCAGAAAAGGAGCTCAAGGTCCATGTCGTTAACAACAACGGTACAAAGTACGAGGAGGGTTAGCTTTGTATTGAACCCACCTTTACGTCGAAGAAATCCATGTCAACCCCAAGAGACTGGAGCGGAAGATCAAGATCAGTGCAGAGCTCCCGATCAATCTTATTAGTTGAAGGTCACGATGGGGAACCTTGCAGATCAAGTGTAGATTGCAGGACGCTTCGTCAAATCCTAAGAGTGGAGCATCCCAAGCTTGTAGGTCAAGTGTGGAGTGCCGGGAACCCTCTCTAATCCTAAGAGCGCAGAACTGCAAGCCCGTTGATGAAGTATGGATTGGAGATTAGCTCTCACACATTCTATGAATCAAGCATCACAAATTATAGATCAAGTGCAGAACCGAAGCAACTCCTCAAGTTCTCAGATTCTTTCATCACTTAAAAAAAAATCGTTTTCCAGTCTGGAATTTAATGAGGTCCGACCTCACTTGGATTAAATGGGCGGCGGCTAAAAAAAACAAACAAAAAAAAAACAAAAAAAAACAAAAAAAAAGAAAAAAAAAAGTGTATATATATCACGCCCCGCTCTCGGTGTTTAGTCGACCACGGCTCGGATCTTGGGCAAGGAAATGATCATACTACTTTCTAAGTCCGGGGTTAGCTGCTCGGTCAGGGCAATTGTAGGACCGGCTTCCGGGTCGAAAAGGTATGCGAGAGGTCGCGCCCCGAGCCCCTCTCGTACATCCGTAGTCTAGCATTGCTGTCTAAACAGCTCGCATGCACGTATGATCCAATCAACAATGCGACAACTATATGACCGGTCTTCGGACCGAAGGAATGCGAAAGGTCGTGCTCCGAGCCCCTTTCGTACATCCGTTGTCTGACGTTGGTAGGCTTAGCAGCCCGCATACGCGCTTGACAGGATCAACGGTGCGGGTCCGTTCTGGTCTGATCATGCAGGGCCTTGCCCTTACGTTTGGCCGACTTCAGTTCGACTTTCAGAAACGGAACAACCAAAAATTTTCCTAAGTATGAAACTAGCTGTACAAGTCAAGGTGGTGTAAGACCGACCTCCGGGTCGAAGGTATGCGAGAGGTCGCGCCCCGAGCCCCTCTCGTACATCCGTTGTCCAATCACTGGCCAAACTGCTTGCACAACTCGTTGGTCCAAGACCGACAATGTGCGGGTCAGCCCCGCCTTACTTAGCAGGGCGCGGTCAAGGTTGACCTTGTCAACTTTCCGCCCCTCGCGGTCTAGGTGGGGAGCCAGATCCCCGATAAGTTGTCCAAGTATTCTTGAATGAAAAACGACTAAGGAAATTGAAAGAACGAATGGTTCATACATACAAGCTCAAACGATAAATGAATCACGGAGAACAAGTCCGAGATCAACATTGTCCATCTTCTCCGCCCCATCACGGCTAGTCTGCGTATCATGCCGGCCACAACTAAAAGAGAACAAGACATCTATTTGTGCCAACTGCAACACTCATTGGTCTGATGCCAATCGCGAACTTGCTCTGCGTGGAGAGCATACGTCTGGGAAGAAACGGGGTTCGTGAATTTCTGGGAAGCTTTGAACGCTGCAATTGCTTGATGCCCCACATCCTTAGTCCGGGAAGCAAGAAGCTCGGAGAACTCCTAAGAAGCTTTGAACGCCGCAATTGCTTGTTGCGCTGCATCTGCAAACGACGCCTTTAGTTGGTTATACTCGGACTTCAGCTAGTCACACTTTGATTGGAGATCGATCAGGACTCTCTTATCGTGTTCATTGCATGCGACAAGTATCCTCAGGGCTGCCTCAACTCCATCCGTATGCTGCCGAGCCTGGGTAGCCTGAAGATGGGCTCCATCAGCCTGACGCTGGAGCTCTGTACGCTGATCTTTCATAGAACGGAGCAATGCGGTCAGATCCATCAGTCCTTGTAGAGGAAAAAGATCAGATGACAGGGAACATGGCTTATCATCTCTCTTTGCAGCCAAGGCAGCAAGTTCGCTTCTCCGACCTGGCACATCTGCAAAGAAATGAACTAGGTGAGTAGGGATCCAATAAGTAGGGTTATTTCCCTCACCTACCCTAAGAAGCAGACTACACTTTTGCTCCTCTTAGCAAGTAGCTCCTCACTGGAGGAGGAGGAATTAATTGCGCTTCTCCTTAGCACCATCGGAACCTGAGTGAGATATCGGGGGACAAGATTTAGCATCTTTCTTCGTAGCCAGGTTAGCAAGTTCACTTCTCTGGCCCACCGTATCTGGAAGGAAATGAACGAAGTAAGCCTGGTACCCACTAATGGGATTATTCCTCTTGCCCGTCTTAGGAAGCAGCGTATACCTTTGCTCCTCCCAACAGGTGGTACTTTGTGAAGCAGGGAAGCTGCATGCTTCTCCCCAGCATCAGGAAGGGAAGCTACATGATTCTCCCGACTGGCTGCATCTGCAAGAAAACAAACGAAGTAAGCTGGAGTTTCACGGGTAGGGGTGCCTTCCCTAACCCGACCGGAGAAGCGGTTCATACCTTTGCTCTTCCTAGCAAGTTTCTCTTCACGAGGCGGGGAAGCTGCGTGTTTTCCTACAACACTGGATGGAAAAGCCCTTCGCTTCTGTCCAACATTGAATGGGCCAACATCAGATATGGAAAGCCGATGATTAGTGTCCTGCACTGCAACATGAGCAGCAAGGGGCGCCTTCCCTGCCCGTAGTATCTGTGATAAAGAATAAGCAGCAGTGAGCAAGGAGGAATATTTTAGAATAATGGGGGATTTTCTAAGTACGAAGCTCACCCAGATGTGAGGTGATCGGGAAAGGACTCCCCTGGAACAGAACATCGATCTCTCTCTGAAGATCGGAAGCGATGGAAACAGATTTATACTTGCGCATCCGGATACCCCAGGTGACCGTGATGGGGGACACCACAAGAGCAAACGCCCGAACCCATTTTCTTTGCCACCTCTTGTTATTATTGGGGTGTGGGCCGAACAACTTATGAGCTTGTGCTTGGTGGATGCCTATAAATAGGCCATCACCCCCATCATCGTCTACGTCAGCACCGGCTCAACACCATCAATCCCATTTCAAGATCGGTCAGATCATTCTTCGGTTGGATGATGATCGCTGCTTTGGATTCATCACGACCATACTAAATGTCGTTGTCCCGATTCTACAATCGAGCTAACCCGCCGTCCTCTAGGATAACGACGATTTCTTCATCACAAGCCTGATCTTAACCACTCTTTTAGCAAATGGAAGACCTTTGTAGATAACTTTCATGCTTTGGCTGGGATGCAGGGCAATCCAGACTTCTGTTGGTTTGGTCCTGTCCCTCTGCTGATGATCGGCTTCGTGCCTTTACTCTTCCAAGTGATATGGTGCAGACGGGGAAAGTATTTGCTTCTCCTCAGCATCAGGCAGAGAAGCTCTTAGCATCTCCCGACATTAAGCAGGGAAGGTGCATGCTTCTCTCCGACTTCATGCAGAGAAGCTGAGAATCTTCCCGATATCATGCAAAGAAGCTGGGCATCTCACGGACATCGGGCGGAGAAACTCTTAGCATCCCCCGTCATCAGGCAGGGAAGGTGCGTGCCTCTCCCCCGCATCAGGCAGGGAAGGTGCGTGCCTCTCCCCAGTATCAGGCTTTGAAGCTCCAAGCATCTCTTCGACATCATGTGGAGAATTTGTGTGCTTCTCCCCGTCATTAGATAGACTTGCATCGGATGTCAAAGGCCGAGACTTAGCATCTTTCGTCGCATCCAAGGTAGCAAATGCGCTTCTCCGACCATCCATACCTACGAGGAAACGAAGGTCAGGGCAGCAAGTGCACTTCTCCGACCTACCATACCTATGAGGAAATGAAGGTCAAGGCAGGGCAGCAAATGCGCTTCTCCAACCAGCCGTACCTGTGAGGAAACGAACAGAGTAAGCGAGGATTCTGCCGGTTGAGTTATCTCCCTTTACCTGGCCTAAGGAGCAGTTTATACATTTGCTCTTCTTGGAAAGCCGCTCTTCGCAAAGCAGGGAAGCTTCTCTCTTTTCCCCAGCACCAGGCGGAGAAGCTCCGGGCTTCTTCCCTGCCTAAAACAAACCTTCATCTGACTTTGAAGGCCAAAACTTAGTATCTTGCATTGCAGCTAAAGCAGCGAGAGCACCTCTTTTACCTGCTATGTCTCTAACAGGTAATAATAGCAATCAACAGGGACTACTCATCATGGCAGACTACTCACTGCATCTATCTCGAGAACATCAGACAAGCACTGCTCACAAGTGAAGACCGGTCTTTGTTATCCCCTCAGCAGATGGCGACCGTTGCAGCTGCACACAATGGCTTAAGAGCTTACTCTTTAGCTCTATTTTGGGTGCATTCAAAGAAGAGATCTCTCCACCGGAACAAGACCTTGGGCTGCTAATCGGACAAACAAGACCCCAGGCTGCTGATCGGAAGAACAGGACCTCGGGAGGCTAATCAGATAAACAAGACCTAAAACTGCTACCCAGACGAAGGAAGTCTTATCCTCTCGCAAGCAGTTGGGATCAATGTGCACAGATGTGCCCTTTCCCGAGCATACCTCGGCTCGCCATTCCCGGCAAACAAGTATGTGACTGGCCTCTCCTGGTCATACCTTGGCTCGGCATCACCAGCAAACAATTTTGCGAGTAGTCTCTCCCGAGCGTGCCTTGGCTCGACCGCCACCACTGGAAAACAGACGAGCAACTGGCCTTCCCGGAACATATCTCGGCTTACCAGTAAAGCAGACGCTCAATCAAGAACCAACGAGACTGACCTTCCTCTGTTTTATTTTGAGGTACCGGTGTACTCTTTTTCCTTCACTAGGATTTTTTCCCACCGGGTTTTTTCCTAGTAAGGTTTTAACGAGGCATCCCCTCATCATGAACAAAGGAAGAGGTCTTACCGGTTGGAGCAAAGAAGACCCCGGGCAGCTGGCCAGATAACCAGGACCCCGGGATGCTACCCAGACAGGGAGGGTCTCATCCATGCGCAACACTATGGGATCACAGCAGACGGTTACATGACTAACCTTTCCGGGCACACCGCAGATCGTCATCACCAACGATCATATGTGTAACTAGCTAGCTAGCTTGGCAACTGGGCCGATTTCAAAGAAGCTCAAGTACTCCCTTTTAGCCGAGTCTACTACTCGACTACGGGAGTGGGGGACTCGTGTTGGGATAATATGCCAGGCCCAGTGTCATCGGCCCGTTATCCCCGAGCTTTGGCCCAACTAGGCCCAAGACGCAGTCTCACGAGCGGGAATCGCCCCTTGCTCATTTACTTATTTATCGGGCCGGTTTGCCCATTAGCTTGGACATGTGTTATGTATTTGGGCCAAGCCCACGTAGGTTAGACTTTGGACTTGTGATGGATGCCTATAAATAGGCCATCACCCCCCATGTATTCTCTACGCTTTTTCTACTATACTGAAATGCTGCTAGTTTCTCTACTCGGGTTATTTTCTACCAACAGTGTATGATTATTACATAATATCATGTATAAGTATATTTATATATTACTACGTAACATTTAAAATATAAGCATACTAGCTTTCAAGCCCGTGCGATGCACGGGTAGTATATAATTTAGCTAATTGTATATTTGATATTTTCGAAATCATATACGAAGTATAATTAATAAAAGTAATTCAAATTTATATGAAAAATATTTAAATTGGACTTCTACATAAGCATCTCAACTAAACATAATGGTTATGAACCCGATTTTAAAGAATTCATACAAAGTTTCTTAATTAATTTCACATCCTCTATATTACTTCATTAAGCATCTAAAAAACTATTTTTAAATATTTCTCATTCAACATGTGGTATGAAATAGTATTTGTAAATTTATTAGTGAACTCTTACTACTCATTATTTTGTCACATTGAAATGTAAAAAAAGGGATCATTTTTACAATTTACTCATTTATTTTGTCACATTGAAAATGTCATTAATAAGGATATTTTTAATTAGATTAACATGTTCATTTCTAACTTGGTCTGGAAGATGTCTATGATAATAATAATAATAATAATAGTAATAATAATAATTATTATTATTATGATTGATATTTGATCCGATCTTGTCTAAGACTGAAACCAGTCCAATTAAAAACACCCTAAATGTATGAAGATTTCCTAATTTAGATTAGGAATCAATGTCAAAAGTGAAGGAAAATCTAAATTGTAGTTGTAAAAATTACCTTTATGATAAGGTAAACATGTTTACGTTAGACAATTGTCATAATAATTCCTAAACATGTTTACGTTAGACAATTGTCATAATAAAGACAATTTAGACAATTTTGCTGGGTGGATTCTATCATTTTATTAGTTGAATCCAAATAAGGTAAACATGTTTACGTTAGACAACATCTTGTCTAAGCAGTAAGTAGTAGATTCTGAAAAATTACCAAATAAGGTGGATTCTATCATACGATCTTTTGTTTCCATATCAATATGCAATAAAAATATAGTGTAATAAAAACAATAAAATGTATAAATAGTAATTAAATAATTGTAATATATGATGACATGGCAGGATTATGTGGCGCTCCGTATGCTCTTAAAAAGTTCATCTTATATATATATATATATATATATACACACACACACACACACACACACACACACACACACACACACACACACACACACACACACACACACACAACTATTCAGGTCCGGCCAGTCCGGACCACTCCCCACGTCCGGCCTCTTCCATTTGGGGGCCTTCCCGATTGTATTTTTTGCTCAAATTTTTTGTGTAGGTTCCTCATCAAGTCTAGTTCATCCATACCAAATTTCAGCCAAAAATTCAATCTGGAAGGTCGTCAAATGAGTTTTGCAAGTTAACTGGTCCGGAAAGCCCTATTCATCAAACAATTCTCACTTTCGTAATTCACGTGGAAAGCCCTATTCAAAACATAATTCAGAGGAAGTATTTATATATGTTACCATCAATTTAATTACCTCCCTTCGACCGATTTTACTTATCCTACTTTCATTTTTGCATTGTTCTAAAATAAGTGTCACATTTTCTTTTTTGGAAAGAAATGCAAGAGCTACAACATTTCACTTTATTAAAATCAAATTTCAACCATAAATTCTATTTTTCTACAACTTTATTTATACTTATGTCAAACTAAATTATGACACATAAATGGGATGGAGGTTGTAATGAGTAACAAGCTCTTATTTAACTAATAATCGTTACTTTTAATATTTATTGTATTGACGTAAGCTTTATGACGACACTCACATACTGTGCCCACTTTTTTAGAGCAATGCTTAGCTCTAAAATTAAGTTAATCATAAAAACATATTAGTAGCAAATTCTAATGAGTGGTGTCCTAAAACTTCCCTAATATTCTCTTCATTTAATATTTATTATATGTGCATATACTTTATGATACTAGCTTAATGTGCTCCTATTTTTGAAAGATCTAAAATCCTTAAAAGTTTTTTTTATGAATTTATGAATAATAAAAAATACATGCACCAATTTTTTTCCCGTGCGTATGCAAGGGTACTATACTAGTGTGTCAGATAAAAATGTTAGCTCGTTGACTTATTGTCCGTATACCTTCCATAGTATCTCTCCATCTTTCCACATATTCTCGATCTAGCAGGGGCGGAGGGAGGGGTGGCCAGGCTGGGCCCTGGCCCAGGGTAATTTTTTCTTTGTTTATATATAGTTTTTAAATTTTTTCTGTAATTGGCCCAGTGCAAAAGAAAACGGCGCAGTGCAGAATCCTTCTGGCCCAGTGTAAACAACGGTTCAGACGTCCAGTGCTAATCTAATTGCGTAAAGAAAAGAATCGCAGGCTTCGCAGAAGTGGGTGGACATCCGCATACGAACTCAACTCTCAAGGTATTATTCACGCCCTCTCCGCCGTTCTCATTACTGGAGGCCGGACGCTCACCCTCTGCTGCTCGCGCTCGCCGGCTGCTCTCTCGGCGGAATACTAAGTTGGAGTTGAACTTGCAGTCTCGACGTCTCCTCACAGCCAAGCTGCCAATTGCCAAGGTAAGGGTTTCAACTTCCCTTTTTTGTTTTTACCATTTTTATTTTCATTTAAGTATTTTATTTGTTATTTTATTTTGTGTAATTGTGTTAGTGATTTATTGTGTCACAATTGATTTATGTGCTTTAAATTGTGAAATGAAGATTTAGGAATGTCAAATGCTGAATTTATTAAAATATTAATATGAATTATATGAATTAAAATAAAATATTGATTAGTTTTTTATATTTTTGCTAATTTTAATAGGTATTGCTACTCAATCTCCTTCCAAAAAGGCAAAAATCACATCGCGTTCGTTTTATAAGCCTAGTACAAGCATACCAAATACACAAGAGTTAAATGTCTCAATTGAAACTCCTAATATCTCATTTGCTCAAGAGGAAGTAGTTTCTGATGCACTTGTAATTGAGTGTGATCGGAGGAAACGGAAAACGATATGTGACTGACCGTTAGAGAAAAGGGATGAAATTAGACGATCTTATTTGATTCTTAGACCTTATCATCCGAAACTTAACTTTTATAAAGGCCGAGAATACAAAGATTAGATACTTCGTTTTCAAGCCACTTGGTTCAATGAATTTAATTGGATTTTAATCATTATGTTCACACTATAGTCGTTTTTAAAATTTTTATATAATGTTTTTAGCGTAAAGTCAGCCCCGGGTAGACATCCGTCCTGACTACGCCCCTGTCTAGCAAGAAAGAAAGCAGACGCTGGGAATCAATCTCCAAGGTGAAGTTCGTATGACCTCTGTCAGCCGCCCACCTGATCGCAAAAAAAGCCCTTTAATCTCAGCTTCAAGGGGAGATTCAGCTTGGATAATAAAGCTCAGACCGTAAATCATTCTTCCCTGTGAATCTCGAGTCAAAGCACCGCCGGTGGATTTCCCATGAGTGTAAGATGCATCTACATTCAACTTAATTTGATTTACTGGTTTCATCCATCTCACCAAAATCACCTTCCTTTTAACCTTCTTGAAATCAGATGAAATCATGTTTTCTGAGATTAAGATTTCAAACCCATTGTTACTCTTTCATCCTTTAATGTCACCCAACCAGTCTTGGGTGAATCTCTTAATCTGAAATATCATCTCTGCCGTAGATGGAGCCGTATGAAGCTTTCCCCAATTCGTAGATGAATATGCTTTCCATACATGCCAAGATATAATTCCTGGCATGTCCTGCTTAAAGATTCCAAACAGTGAATTCTTATCTGCTTCCATCCACCAAGCGAATAGAACCTGTCTGATAGTAATCTGTCCCTTAGGCAGAGAGATATCAAATAAGGTCATAAAACATTTCCAAACATCTGCCACCACAGGACATAAGTAGAAAATATGATCAACTTAATCTGAGTTATGTTTGCAAATTGGACAAATTGATGGATATATTAGAGCTCTAAACCTTATAAGATTATCAGAAATCGGAAGCATTTTGTTTATCAATTTCCATTGAAAAACTTAATCTGGTTCGCTTGGTTTCTGTCCCAGATTTGCTTAGCAGTAAAGGTTGCTGATCTCCTCCATCGAACCTCATGAAAAGCAGAATTGAGGGAGAAATGGCCCTCCTTTTCAGGAAGCCACAGAAGATTACCATTTGCATCTTCTTCTGTAAGACATTCACCTCTATCATTAATATGACAAATTCTTCTCCATATAGTGGAATCCGATACCTTAGGAAGCATATTTGATCCCCTAGGATATCTCAAATTACAGAATCGTGCCCACAAAGATTTATTATTTTTCCATTTCCACCATAATTTCAAGGAAAATGCTTTCTCAATATAAAAAAGTAATCTGATGCCCCCCCCTCTTCAGTAGGGGGACACATCTCCTATTCTCCTTCCAATTTTTCCAATGATATTTGTTTTTGCCTTTTGAAGAACCCCAAAAGAAATGAGCCATATTCCTTTCCAAGATTCTGATCACAGATTTTGGAAGAGTATTGGCAGCCATAAAATGAAGTGGAATAGTATTAAGAACATGTCTTATAAGGATAAGCCTTCCACTCTGATTCAGATGCTTCTGTTTCCATATTGAAAGTTTATGATCAAATTTCTTGATTAACTCCTTGCAATAAATATGTCTATTCATACCTTTGTGTAAATAGGAGCCCAGGTATTTCAATGGAAGAGATGTCTTTGTCATCCCCAGTAGGTTGTTAATATTGGAAATGCGTCTGGCAGGTATATTTCCTGTACTTTTGCTGAAGTTAACTGCTTGGCCGCCTGACACATTTTGATAAGAATCCAAAAACCTTTTAAAAGCCAAAATAGATCTAGCTTCACCATTAATAAATATCAGCAGGTCATCGGCAAATCCCAAATGAGTGATAGGGTAGCCAGAACATCCCATCCAATAAGGCTTAATATATCCTTCATTAACAACAGATTTTAGCCCTCTTGTAAATACTTCTGATGCTATAATGAATAACAGAGGAGAAAGGGGATCCCCTTGCTTCACTCCTCGCAAAGTTAAAAAAAACCATGGGGTCTACCATTTACTAGTACAGATAAGTGAGTACTCTGAAGGAAATTCATAATAATAATGAATATAAAATGACTGATAAAACCAAAGCTTTCCAAAACCTGCTTTAGAAAAGGCCATGAAACTCTGTCAAAGGCTTTCGTCATATCCAATTTGATAACTAAATTGCCCCCTCTCACTTTTTTATTAAGAGCATGCACCATCTCTTGAGCAATAAGGATATGATCTGAAATTTACTTGTGTTTCATGAATCCAGCTTGTTCCTCCGATATGATTTTTGGAAGTATGTCAGTAAGTCTTGAAGCTAGGACCCTAGTACACACCTTGCTAATAAAAGTGGACAAGCATATAGGCCTAAAATCCGTAAAAGATTTGATAGGAGCCTGGAAATAATCCTAGAAAAAGTAGTAACAAGCAACACCGATCTGGATAAACAGGGGAAGAAAAGGATGTTTATTGATAATAAGGTAATCTGTAGGCAACAAGGTCGGGACTCTTAGGCAACAAGGCAACTCTCAAATCAAATTAACAGTCTACCTATTATTAGCTACCCAACTTACTATTTATAGTAATAGGTCCACACAGGGACTAAAATAGATAAACAGACCCATTAAATGACCCCAGCCCACTTAATTGACCTTAGCCCATTTTATTTCTCCTTTCAAATACCCTATTAAAATACTAAGTAGGCAGATTCCTAACATTACTCCCCCCCTAATTAACCACCTTGCCCTCAAGGTGGGTAATAAGACACAGCCTCGATCTTGAGCTTCTTCTTCATCCTGGAACCTCTTCCTTCCCAGTACCTCCTTGGTTTCTGATCTAGGAGCTTCATTTGTTTCACTTTCATTATCACATCTTTCACAGCTAACAGGAGCAGAAATTGGGTATAAAAATTCCCTGGAATTACACTTGAAGCCTCTTCCTTGTAACCACTATCAGCACATAAAAGTTCTGCAAGCTGAAATCCAGCTACCCTTGTGGTAACTTCAGCTGCTACATCAAGGGAAACAACAGCAACTTGCTTACCCTTATTGACTACAAATTTGAGCATCACTAAGAGGTCCCCAAGCAAGCTACTAACTTTGAAGTGTGTATCCCGTAGATCAATCTCCTGTTTGGACTACATCATAGGAGAATTATAGGAATATCTTGCCCGTTGAACCGCTCCAGAAAGACTGTGCAATTCATCCAGCCACCTGCCATCAATTATGATACCCCTAACAATTTCTTGCTTTAAAAATGAATCCCTGGGATGCTCCCTGTTAGAGACATTAATTACCACAGCCTTAGTAGAAGAGTTCAGGTCCACTCTGATTCTACCCAACTCATCAGCCCATCTCAGTTCAGCCTTAGAGGAGCCCCATATTGCAGATAGTATCGAACTGAAATCCTTAACTGTCGTCCCAGATTTGTCAATTGAGCGAAAGAAGACTGATCCTTCAGTTGCACTCCTCTGTAAGTCATTCTTCCCCAATTGCCTTGTCAAAGCAACCCTAAATAATACAACTCCTCCAACCACAATAGCTTGGTCCTGTCTGTCAGCCTTAACAACATATTTCTCCATCCCTCTTATATTAGTAAGTGTGTTAACACCGACACCCTTCTCAAAATCATTAAGTAATAGGTTTGGATTTACACTGGTGAGATCAACACCAGTGACTAAGATATCTCTATCAGTTTCTGCAGCTGAAGCTCCTCCTGGAGATATGGCATAGATGTCACCATTCACCCCATGCTGATTAATAACACTCTCAGGTGTGACCTTAACACCAAACGCTCTGCTGTTATCTATCTTGTTCCATGGATGTAACATGTTTATTGGTCCATAAGTAATAGTTGCCGCTTCCCGCCAAGCATCTTTGGAATGAGAGCTGGAATCTGGATCAGCGTGGTCTCCATCTTTCTTCCAGTCAACCAAAATTGCATACATCTTAATAAAGTTCCCCCCTCCTACCTTCTTCTTCATTTCCTCTATTTGTGCAGTGCAGGCCCCAAATTCTTCATGAGATTTTGCAAAATCATCTACTGGCCCATGCATTGTGACAGGATCATGTTTAATATCTGATTGCATTCCCTTTTCTAGGGTACTTATGAATGATGCATCTATTTCAGAATTTTGAGTTCTGTCCACCTTAGCTGCAGATGTAACCAGGTCTCGGATATGTGAAGCTGAATCTCCTGTACCTATAGCGATTTCAGGAACCGCTTGGTTCTCCAATTCAGAATTATTTGAAACAGCAATTTCCTCATCAGCAATTGAGGATTGAGTCACCACCTCAGATTTGTCCTCTCGTCCCTCATCCTCATCCATGAGCGTATTCTCAGAGAGAGGTTGCAATAGCCTTCCAGACTCCTGCAACTCAGACAGCAAGGACGAACTGGAAGCTCCTCCTTCTGATTGCGTTGTACCTTGAAGTGAGCTACTGGTATATGATGAAGCCTGTGAACCTGGAAATGACACTTGCAAACTGAAAGCTGATGCCTGTGGACTCAGAAAACTGTTTCGCATCTGTGAATTGGAGACTTCCTTTTGCAACACAGTATACGAACTGAGAGGAGTGGTTCGCATCTGTGAAGAAGGAGAAACGATAAACGATGCTGACTGCGATTTCGAAGAAGTTCGCGATTGTGAACTGGGAGAATTCCTTGACGATCGCGTATACTGATTCCCTGTGTTCAGACTACGTGTAGGCTGGAAATGTCTAGTTATGGATTCCTTCAAAGCCTTCCAACTATCTTCCCTCGTCTGAAATTGCCACCATTGAAACCAGTCAAACGCCTCTTCCTCCTCCATAGCTTCTTCTGCTATTTCAACTTTCCTTCCCTCCGCAGTAGATTTGAGTCGGAAGTATTCTTCCATCTTAACTATCCATTTATCTACTTTATCTCCATTAAACAAAGGTAGTTCCACCTTAGTTCCTGAACAAATATATCTTCTACTGCTATCCCGACCCATACTAGAGCGAGAATTATCATAATTACCTTCAGAGGCAGCTAGAAGCTCAGGTTCCTTTGTTTGTTGATGTTGGGAGTTGGGTCGTTGTGAAGCTGATTGTAAGAGAGATGAAGATCTGCGAATAGAAACAGTTCGCAATGAACTGGGAGATGCCGCTGTTGGTGAAGGCGAACTGGACGCAGCTGTTACCGATTGTGATCCAGGGAAACCGGTTTGCGATGTTGATCGGTGAGGAGAAGAAACTTGCGCAGAAGGCCGGTTTTGAGATTCGCGACCTCTGCGACTGTCTTCCTTCAGCGCTGATATAGCTGCTGCGAATTCCGCCATAGATGCAGCCATGGTGCTCTGAATCTGTTCATTCAACAAGGTCACGAGGTTTGCCATGGCCGACTTCATCTCCCGTCCCAACGTATCTCTGCTATTTTCCATTTTCTCTCTCCTTCCAACTTTCCTCCTCTGAAACGCTAGTTCTATAGTAGCCGCACTTCAAATCCGATCTCCAGGAGCAGGTGCTCTGCAGTAATCGCACTTCAGAAAACGAGAACTCTACTGCAGTCGCACTTCACTTGCGATCCCCAGGAGCGATTGCTCTGATACCAATGATAGGAGCCTGGAAATAATCCTAGCAAAAGTAGTAACAAGCAACACAGATCTGGATAAACAGGGGAAGAAAAGGATGTTTATTGATAATAAGGTAATCCGTAGGCAACAAGGTCGGGACTCTTAGGCAACAAGGCAACTCTCAAATCAAATTAACAGTCTACCTATTATTAGCTACCCAACTTACTATTTATAGTAATAGGTCCACACAGGGACTAAAATAGATAAACAGACCCATTAAATGACCCCAGCCCACTTAATTTACCTCAGCCCATTTTATTTCTCCTTTCAAATACCCTATTAAAATACTAAGTAGGCAGATTCCTAACAAGATTTAGGCCTATCCACCTTAGGAATAAGAACAATCAACGAACAGCCAATAGCACATCATTACCAACAATATCCCAACAAAGTGGAGCACTATTTTTATTTAACCCCCAGACTGCTTCACTTCTTCCTTTGATGGGATTCTTAAAAGGGCATCATTATCCTCCTGTGTAACAATCTGTGTGATGTGTTGCAGGATTCCAGAATCAGAGACAGCATGCAGATTGTTGTCTTCTTGGAATAATTGAGAGAAAAATTCAACAGCAGCTTTGCCTATAGCCTTCTGATCAAAGAGCTCAACACCAGATAAGTCTTCAATCTGAGAAATAAATTGCATTTTCCTTCTAATCTTCACATAAGAGTGAAAATACTGTGTGTTAGCATCCCCTTCTTTAAGCCATTTAATACGTGCTTTCTGTTTCCTGTTTGTGTTTGGCTAAAATAATACTTTGTTTCAATGTACCGGGGAGCGTCTCATAGGACACATGTCACACGGAGGGGGAAGGTCAAGCCATCATGACTGATACCTAGAGAAATCAACCGTCAGCCGGAAAACTGTCAAATCCACGCATCGCGAACACCTTATGATGTGTTCTCTCACATTCGCATTTAATCGTTAAATTCAAATGATGAAATAAATTTGACACTTGATTTCATTTTTCCGTTCCTGTAGAGACGATAAACATATTTTTACTCTACACGGCTACAAATATTTTAAATGCGAGACACATCATGTATAGATATGTGTTGTTTTTGTTTTAGAAATTAGGCACTTCAAAATTCTTATTGAGCCATGCAAAATGAATTTAGCGCAGTAGAGTTACAAATGGATTACTACACAAAAGTATATACTTAAGGCACATAATGATTGTAGAGAGGTAATAATAAAATTGCTATAATATAATATAGTTACCAAACTGGAACGAACAAGTAACAACTTTGTTTAAAAACAGTAGTAAACATCAATAAGAACTACTCAATCTTCTTTGTTCAAAGAATTTCCACCATCATTGTTACATAGCTCATTACAAGATCTACATAACTGTTTGAGACACTTTGTCTTTAATCAAAAGGGAAATGGAACAAATATACTCTTCAACTATAGGTGTGGGTACATTTATACCCTTATTCTATTATATGGAACAAAAAAACATAAAAAGTCAAATAGTTAGTCTAAAAGTATCCTTCTTTAACGGTTCATCAAATTGCCGTCAATCGAAAATAGACTCCAGCTGAAGTTTCTCAATTCATGTGCGTCTTCATCCAAATAATAGAGAGCTGATAACTTCGAACAAACCTGAAACACAAAATGCAGTTAAGACCCCACCGACCCTTCTCTCTGATCAAATTTGGCTCTCCCTCCCCAAGAGCCACCCCCAGTCTATCAACTGCGCCCATCCTTACCCCTGTCCTTTTCTTCACTACTTATGACAATATGTTTCATTATTGGGGGAAGATTGACAATTTCTTGATATGCATTATTTGCTTTGATTTAGGCTTTAGACTGACAAGGTTTGGCCAATGCTATTCGTGCTTTGCCATAATGCTCCAAATGCAATCAAATGTCTTACCTTTTCAAGTAATGGGGCCTTCTTTCATTGGAAAATTGTAATTTCTACTCCGTATTTAGTTATCATGAATTTTCGAAGTAATGGAATATTTTTTGTTGAATTCTAAAACCCAGTTCATCCGTGTTTAGCTTAATTACTTCTGATATTATGAGACATGTGCTATTATTAAGGTATATGGATAGTGTGCCATCTATCATTCCACTCCCTGAAAAAGAAGTACCGAAGCAGTACGAGGAAGCTAAATGAAATTAATTAGAAACTCAGGTTTGCATCTTCTTTAGGAAGCCAACTTTATTCCTTCAATGTGTACTTCAGCTCATTGGATGAACTGAAACTCAAGGAGAAAGGCAGAGTCTTTCATGTACTCAAATCTCTTTCTAACCACGGCTAAAACCTTTATCTCTAGCTCTAGGAAACTTATCTCCAGAAGTCATGTTCATACAATATTTCTGATATAACTGTATCAGATCAAGTTTAGCATTATCTTAAAATTACATGTACAAGCAAGCTGATTAATACGATTCAACAACAAAATACTTTGATTGATTGAAACATGTACTCAATCTAAACAATAAGCTAATGAATTACAAAACATTATAACAGTGCAGTAAAAAACATAAGATTATAACAACAGAGACATATACAACATAGATTACAAGGACAATTGCCAAAGCTAGCCAACTAATAATAGCGAAAATGTAAGCTATCTTTTTCTTCCTCTCCATTTTTGCTCTGTCTGCCAATGAAGCTTCCTCTCCAGTACCACGATTCTTCAAACTTTTTAATTTACTCCATAGCTCTTGCATAGTTGCATTTCTTGTTCTTCCAGTCCATCTCTCTTTTTTACTCCCAAAAAATTCAGTCTGTTATTCTCCTTTTGTAGCATTTTTGTTTCTAATTTCATCTCATTTATCAAATCTTTAGCCCAACATGGTAAAGCTTCATCATGCCATTCAAAATACCTGCATCCATTAACCTGCCAATTTTGTATTCACTTTTCTATTCAAATAACATGCCAAAAATTACACACACAATAAGGCAACCAAAAATATCTTAGGGACTATAAATTAAGGCAGGGAATAAAAATCTTACTCTGTTCGTAGTTCGGACAACTGTAGAAGCGGCATCCAGGGTTACTCTGAGTTTGTGATTTGAATCTTGGAGCTCTTTGTCCACAGAACCATTGTTTCGGTTGTCCTTCATAGTCATGCTCGAAAGTCACTGGCACAGATCTGCTGGACCTGAACTGCGAAGAAGAAGACATCAAAATTATAAATAAAAACAGAGAAGCTTTGATATATTCAGATGGCTACTATGCGACAGAGAAGAGAGAAACTTTAAAAAGAGAGAAGCTTTAATTTGTTTAATCTGGCTGCAATCGAAAATTTGACGGGAGTCACTTTAGTTCTAACGGGGAAAGGGTTTCAAACGTTAGGAGGGTACACTTGTACCCGAATTTCAGTTTTGTAAGATTTTTGTTCCAAAAAATAAAAGAAGGGTATATATGTTATCCTCACACTAATTGTTCAGGGGTATATCCGTCCCTTTTCCCTTAATCAAAACCTCCTTTGCTCCTTTAATCCGCTTACCAGATTCCTTACTCTTTGTTTGTTTACGAGGATAAACACTCATTTGAGCAACAGCAGTAACACCATAAAAACCTTATGTGACACGAGGCCGAATGACACCACATATTTCGTTTCTACTTATGTCTCGAGCTTGCTCGGAACATAAGAAGTGGGGTACTTGTGTTAGGACATTAGGCCCTGGTCCAATACAAGCCCAAATACCCTTAACGGCCTGGCCCACAGACATCCATCTCCAACGTAGTCGTATGGGTGACCCGCACGAGCATGGCCGAGTGGCCATATTTCCTCACCTGAACTCCCTACTCGATCTAGGACTGTCCAAGTCAGAACTCCCCCAATCAAGTGGCAAGAAACCTTAGAATTAGCGGGAAGCGCATTTAATGCATCAGGTATATATGGAAGATTTTATGGTTGGGGTCTATCCACTCAGGATTGGCCACGTCACCCCCTCCACCTACTTATTTGTAGTATAAATAATAAATTTATTTCATTATAAAGGATTAACAACTTAGCATTCTCAAGCAATAAACTTCTCTCTAATTTTCTCAATAGATTTTGGCTTAGCATAGGGGGTCGGAACGCCGTTCAAAATAAGTGTTGTAATCGTTCTATTGATTTGAGTAGAACTGGATCCACTTGATTATATTTGCTTGCCATTCTTGAATTCTTGTTGCCCTAAACACTCACTTAAATATCACTTAACCAAGAAATTCCGATGAAGCCCAAAGGACTGTGTTGAGCCTTTGGAGCCTTTATATAAAATACATAGAGACCAGAAATTTACCAGACCAGAACAGACAGTTAAGGCCAGACCAGAAAATTTCTGTCCAAGTTAAAACATCCCAAACCTCAACAATCAGAATCTTTTTATAATGTTTACTGATAATTTCGTATTTCAACACACATTTCATGCATGTTGAGATTGATTTTTGTCACTTTTCCTAAAATACTTGAGATTGATTTTTGTCACTTTTCCTAATTTATTTGAATTACAAAACGTTTAATTAGTTCAAGTCACGGTTTACCGGATTTTGGTGTTTTTAGAGTCAAAAATCAGGGAATTAAGCCCGACACCGGCGTTTGAGAAGTAATCGACAGAGTTGAGACGCACGCATCTGAGAGTTGATTACGAGCATTAGAGGTCAATGAGGTGTTAAAGACGAAGTTTTGAAGACAAGAGCTCTAGGATTGGCTATGAGATCAAAAGAAGATGAATAAAACTTGAAAACGACGATCAGGATGACGTTCTATCAATCGTTTAAGCATATCTTTTTGTAGGAAGATTACAAGGGCACGATTCAAGTTTCCAATGAAAGATAACTTTGAGGGCTACAATTAATATGAATACACCAAGACGAGAATGTGAGAGGAGAACGGTGAAAACAGACGAAGAAGCTAAATAATCGCTTTTGAGATTTCAGGATGCGACATTCTACCATTTTATTCATATTTTTTGTTTGGGTTATCCAAACCCAATGTTGAAAGTTGTGGTGGATAGAAGACTTCATTATCTACAATTATGTTAAAGAAAGAATAGTCAAATTAGGAAGATTAGTCAAACACGTCTCGCTAGAAGAAGAAAAACACGTAAAGGCTGCTGGAGGGCAGGCATGTGCCTACCAGGGAGGCACGCTGTGCCTGGAAGTTTTACGCGACTTGTGCTCCAGAGGCACGGATGTAGGCACGCCGTGTCTGGGCGCCGTGCCTGCCGCCCCATAAATCCCGATTTGGCCCGGATTCAACTGTTTTCTATGAATACAGCCCGTAAACTCTTTTTTGTTTTTGTTTTTGTTACAGGGCTTATGGAGAGGCCTAGGACGAAATTTTGAGTAGATTTCCATGTAGCTATTCAAGACCCTAGAATTATTTGTAAGTTTCATATTTTTAACTAATGACAATTAATTCTTTTCTTCTCAATTCTGTTGATTTCTCAATTATGAATTGTGAGTAGTTCTAATTAGGGATTTGAGATTGATGAAGAGATTAATTATGATCTACGGTTAATTTCTCGATGGATTAATTGCATGATCTTTATTTAATTTGTGTTTGAAACTTGTTGTATGAGAGATCAGCCTTGTTCTCTAAATTATTGTACTCTACGAAGCGAGAGCGGTAAAAATTTAGTATTGATTACGTTTCTCAATTAAATAATTTTCATGTGATTAAGCCTGATCAGCCAGAAATTTGATTACCTCGGAGTCAATCCTTGTTCCCTATCGTCATTAATCAGAAAGAACTCGGTTATTTTAATCGCTTATTCGCATTTTAATGTCCCACAAATCCAAATCTCGCACAATTGCATTTATTTTATTTTCTAATCGCTGAATTTAGTTAATTCCTGATTCCCCTTTTACTGTCCTTGTTGAGACAATACTCGTACTGAAACCCTATATTACTATATCTTTTTAAGTGCGAGAAAATTCACATCAATTTTGGCACTGTTGGCTGGGATAGTGTTGGTTTTAAGGGTTATTTATTTTCAGCGGTACATTCTAGTTTTTATTTTGTTTTTCCGACGGATTATTCTTTGCTAAATTTTCAGGAAAAAAAATACTTTCTAAAGAGGCATGAGATGAACACATTCATCTCAATTCTTGGAGGAACACCTTACCCTCAAACCTCCATGGAATATTCACCATATACGTCATATCCTACTTACATTTCTCATCAATTTTATTCTCCTCATCAAGATTACTCTCATACACCACAAAATATCCAACCTTCTTATCCGTACCCTCCAACCACGCTATCCTTCCAATATGATTCTTCTCATTATTATCCTTCATCAAAATACCCTTGGGTTAGAGTAATACTCGGATCTATTCTTGAATATCTTCTCCTGAGGAATTGTCTCATTACTTTCTTAAGAATAACATTTGTTCCTTCTGTGGAGGACGTCATCATTTATCCTTTTGCCACGATAAACCTCGATATGATCATCCTTACAGGACAGTTGCATACACCACTTCATCCTCTCGACAAATTAGGAACACAAATGTTTCAGTCATTTCTATATCATTGCCTAGTAATGAGACACATAATCAATTAGAGGAGACAACTTCGGAAAACAAACAATAAAAAAAACAAAGAAAGAAAGTCAACAAACGATAGAAACGATCATCTGGAGGAAGGCATGCAGGTGAAAAAGAAACCAATAGGTCAGTTGAAGTTGTAACTAATTACAAAAATGTTCGCTAGTGACATTTACCGCTCCGCTGGAGGAATGCATGCGGCCGTTGTACTAGGAGGCTGCCAAATAGAAAAATCTCCCCGTCCATTGTACCATTTGACTCGAAACTTCTTGAATGTAACAACATTTTGGGGTTTTGCTGATTCCTGAGTAACGGTTACTGCGTTATCGCAAGGGAACCTGTATCACAGGATTCCTGAATCCCTCGTTTCAGAAACGTTCTCCGAGCATCAGAAACCATACAGTTTTCGGACATTGAAAATATTTTCACGTTTTGAGTTGTCTTCGGCTTTAACTCCTACAAGCACTCGGAGTCTAAAAGAAGAATCAAACCTCAAACCCTTCTTCGTCTTCTGCTAGAGGTAATTCGCATCATCTGTTTTATCGAGTTTATCATACTTTCTTCTCACACGCTGCTTTATTGTTTCCTGCAGCGCACACTCGCTGATTTGCGTGGTAAATAAATGTTGTTTTCTTCTCCCTCTTCTATGAAATCCGTTGATATTGTTTGTTTGAGGATCTAGTCCGAACTATCCTTTCTCTAAGTCAGTCATTCCATGAGTTAGAGGAGTTTGAGAAGCATGTGTTATATGATATTTTTCATATCATATAACACAATATTAGTTTTGGGAAGCATGTTCTTTGATCTTCAATACATAGTCCTCGCTTTGTTCATATGACATGTTCAGAAACTCAAGCTTGGTTTTGTACAAGGTCCACCTTGGTGAGTTTTGGCTATCAGGTAGAAAAAGGCAAGGCACCTATGTTAGAATGTCAAATTTACTTTTGACGTATTGAGACTTTTGAGTTGAACAACCTCTGAACTTGTTTCATGTTTTGTGAAAGTGCCCATAAGTAGGTAAAATTTGGGTTGAGTTCGGGAAGGAGGATGTTGGCTTTTGTGTGGACGAGTATTATGGGAAAGACAACCAAATAAAAAAAGGGCAGCCTAGAGCACATTGGCATCCCCGCAAGGCGAGAGTCCGGGGAAGAACCCCACCATAAGGGTGTACAAGGAGCAAGCTTTCTCTTGTCTCAATGTTTGTTGGGCTTCTTGGTTCTTCTTGGGGTTCTGTTTGCGAAAACGTGATATTTAGGGACACATTTTTGGTGGTCAATGGATGTTCTGTTTGGGCTTCTCATTTCATCTGCAGGGTGGTGCTTTGGTGTTGGTTTCTTTGTTCACTAGAGCTTGTTGTTTCTTTACTTTAGCTTTGGGCTAGTACCCATGTTCATTAGCGTTTTGTACTCTTCTTCTTTTTAATAAAGTTTTTCATTTTCAAAAAAAAAATATATATATATATATAGGGAGCGAATCAGGTGAGAAGTGCTCTTAGGCTGAGAACTGCGAAGTTAAACTTATAGACTAAATATATGAACTTTTAACCAATAAATCATAACTTATAGACCCCTCGAAAATAATTACGGAAATGCCACCGCAAAAAAATAATCACAGAAACCTGGAATTTTTTTGACGCGGTGACATTTTAGTAATTATTACGGAGAGCTTTATAAGTTATGATTTATTGGTTATAAGTTCCTATATTTAGCCTATAAGTTTTCTGCGTTGTGAGATCAGATGCAAATCCAAGGGCTGAGATTACTTCTCACTTCTCATTTTAAGGGGCACTTCTCACATGATCTTTTCCCTATATATATATATATATATATATATATATATATGGAATGGTTCCTGTGAGAAAGAACTCCTAGGAGAGAAATGAGAATGAATCTGGACCGTTGAATTGTATTATGTGAAATTGAATTGTGCATTTGGTAAAACTGAAAAGTGAATTAAGTGAAATTGAAAGGTGCAGAATGAAAAGTAAACCTCAAATGTGCATTACATGAAATTGGAATGTGCAGAATAAAAGGCACAAAAATGCCACCACACCGTAACCGGTGCGCTAAGGCTCCCCTTTATTCCGTCCTTCTATTCTAATCATGAGTGGACTTGTGTGTTTTAACAAAATATAGAAGGGTGTTTGTGTGCTATCTTATTGGAACAATTTTTGTGCTTAATGAAATGTTGTGTTCTTAGGGAGTATAAAGTTGGAAGGGTTTCTTAAAACAGATGATGATGTGGTATTGTCGCTATTTCTGTTGGGATGATGATTGTATTGTTATACTTGTTTTTTATAATCAAGAGCATCCCTCTTGATCTACTTATGAGTAGCTAAACATAGTAATTTATCATATCAATTTCTTCTTATATTAGTAGTTTTATAAATTGTTGTTCAATTGAATTAATGAATGTCAAGATTTTAAACGAGAGATGCATGTGATGAATTTTTTTTTTTCCGTACTTCTTTAATTCATAGGGCCCTGTAGGATTGCGTATTGTTTTGCATACAACTTGAAACTGAGAAATTTGGTGGGAATGCTTCTTACTGGTGATTTAGCATGTGATAAGCGAAGTTACTGTGTAATAACCTAATCATTTATATATTTGTGAAATCTGTTGATAGATTCTTTTGGAATTTTAGGTGACAAATTTCAATCTTTGTGAAAGCAATGAGTGATTTAAGTCAGATTGAACTTGATACCAATTGGGATCAACTTGGTCTAACAGTAGAATACCAAAAATCTCACGCATTTCATACACCGGACATAATCATTGATGTCATTGACACCGACATTTGTCCTACTTCCTCTTGTTTTTCGGATGTGGGTTTTCCACCATTACCCAAAGAAAAGAAGAATTGGAAAGCCGGATTCTAATGTTGTTGATTTTAAACGCAACAAGTTAATTATTTTCTTAGATAACAAACCAAAATATTGTATTATGTACGTATATTATTTTTTATGACCTTACAAGTTACAAATTACTTGCAACAAAGTTGTCGAGGCAAAAGTTTATGCTGAGGATGACAACGAAGGCCATAACCGCATACATGATTATGGTGGCCACGAGACATCCTGTGCTGCAATGGCTGCCGGTAATTATGTAGACATAGACCCAGACCAGTCAGAGAAACATATAATAAGAGGTTGTATTCCTAATGGCGGTCTCGCTATAGACAAGCTCAACACTACTGCACATCCATCTCTACGTAAAATTATCTATGATGCTATAGATGATGAGGTAGATGTGCTAAGCACGTCTATCCATCTTTCTGTAACGAAAAAGCATAGACCAGATTCGAGACTGACTCTTCTTCGGTTCTTCCCATTACTCATGATGAATGAACTCTAGGAACACTTTGCGCCACAATTAAGGGAATATTGTGTGTTGTATCTGCTGACAACTAACACGTGTTGAAAATTGGGAAGTTATGCCCCTTGGAAGATAACCTCCCAGTCTTTCACGGTCGTGCTCGTTGCCAGTAGACACAACACACAATATTCCCTTAATTATTTGTGGCGCGAAGTGTTCCTAGAGTTCATCCATCATGAGTAATTGGAAGAAGAGTCGGTCTCGGTTCTGGTCTATGCTTTTTCGTTACAGAAAGATGGATAGACATGCTTAACACATCAACCCCATCATTTATAGCATCATTGATAGCATTGCGTAAAAATTGATGTGTTATAGTGTGGAGCTTATATATAGCGAGACAACCACTATGAATACAACCTCTTATTATACGTTTCTCTGACTGGTCTGGGTCTATGTCTACATAATTACCGACAATAAGTGCAGCACGTGAAGTCCCGTGACCACCATAAATTGTATGCGGTTATGACCTTCGTTGTTATCCTCAGCATAAACTTTTGCCCCGACAACTTTGCTGCAAGTAATTTGTAACTTATAAGGTCATAAAGAAATAAAATATGTACATAATACACGTACTTTGGTTTGTTAGATAAGAAAATAAGTAACTTGTTGCATTTAAAATCAACAACATTAGATCCGCCTTTCCAATTCCTTTCTTTGGGTAATGGTGTAAAACCCTCATCCGAAAAACAGGGGGAAGTAGGACAAATGCCGGTGTCAATGACACCAATGATTATGTTCGACGTATGAAATGCGTGAGATTTCTGCTATTCTACTGTTAGACCAAGCTGATCCCAATTTGTATTGGTATCAAGTTCAATCTGACTTAAGTCACTTATTGCTTCCACAAAGATTGAAATTTGTCACCTAAAAATCCAAAAGAATATATCAACAGATTTCACAAATAGATAAATGATTAGGTTACTACACAATAACCTCGTTTATCACATGCTAAATCACCATTAAGAAGCATCCCCACCAAATTTCTCAGTTTCAAGTTGTATGCAAAACAATACGCAATCCTACACGGCCCTATGGATTATCGAAGTACGAAACATCAGATTTTCATCACATGCATCTCATTTAAAGTCTTTGCATTCATAAATTCAATTGAATAACAATTTATAGAACTCTTAATATAAGAAGAAATTGATAAATTACCATGTTAAGCAACTCATAAGTAGATCAAGAGGGATAGTTTTGATAATAAAAAATAAGTATAACAATACAATCACCATCCCAACAGAAACGAGGACGATACCTCATTATCATTTGTTTTAAAAACCCTTCCAACTTTATACTCCCTAAGAACACAGCATTTCATTAAGCACAAAAAAATGTTCTAATCAGATAGCACGCAAACATCCTTCTATATTTTGTTAAAAGTTTAAAACACACAAGTCTACTCATGATTAGAATGGAATGATGGAATACAGGGGAACCTTAGCACACCGGTTACAGTGTTGTGTGATTGAAAGGTCATGGATTCAAGTCTTGGGAGCGGCATCTTGTCAAAATGACAAGAGAAAACTTGTTCCTTGTACACCCTTGTGGTGGGGTGCTTCCTTGGACCCTCGCCTTGAAGGGATGCCAATGTGCACTAGGCTGCCCTTTTTTTGTTTGGTTGTCTTTCCCATAATATTCGTCCACAAGAAAGCCACCATTCTCCTCCCCGAACTCAACCCAAATTTGAATATTTTACCTATTTATGAGCACTTTCACAAAACATGAAACAAGTTCAAAGGGTTCCTAATATTTTGAAGCTCCTAAGACGTTGGAAAAATGCCACGACAGTGTGAAATATCAATACCTGAAGGCTAGAAATGAAATAATTGCAAGAGGAAAACAAAGCCAGAGCTTACTAACAAGAGTGAAATTTATAACAGGGAAAAAATGAAACTTAGAACTGGAAAAAACGAAGTTTAGATGAGAAATAATCACAAGAGGAATACTAAGCCGGAGCTTACCAATTGCTTTTCCCTTCCTTTTTGTTTTTTCCTGCCCACTAAAGAGCCAGCAAAAAATGGAATGTCCTTTGTGGTTAGGCTGCTCAGGGCCGATGTGCTTGTTCTTGTTTTGAGTAAAAGGTTTCTTGTCAGTTTTGCCCGTATTCTTGAGTTGTTGTGCTGCTGCATTGGTATTAGTGTTTTTCTTTTTTCATTACCAAAGGTACATATGAATGTGCATTTCTTTAACTTCATATAACTACCAGTGGGTTTTGATGAGCGTGAATGGGATCTTGTGACCGAAGGTACACATGGGTTGTTACGCTCATAACGTTACTCCCCTCTTGGACATCAAGCTTGTCCTCAAGCTTGAAGGAAAGTTATCTGTAGGATCTCCCTTTTCCATGATCAAATGGTATGATATTTGAGGTAATTATTTTTGGGGTGCAGTATGCAATTACTCTCCGAGACAAGTACAAGCCAAGGCATTGCCGTGGACTAAAATCCTTTTACACTAGGATCTTGAAGAAAGTTGTTGGCAGGTAAATGATATTTACACATGCATTCCAATTATGGTTTTAAAGTTGCTTGCTTTCACTCCCTTTTTCTTCATACAGGTTTGCTTCAGAGGCCCTCTTTAGGACACATTCGTGTGATAATTTTGAGGCCTTTCTTACCGAGGAGGAGGTGTAGAAGCTTTCTGGTTAGTTTATCCGCCATTTTTATTTTCATCATTTTTAGGTAATCATTTTCATATGATGCCTTGTCCGGGAGCCTTCTTTCTCTTTTTTGAGGGGTGGGGTAACTATACCCCGTCGATCATCCTATATGCAGATTGGGTGTGGCCAAAGATATGGTGACAGGAACCCTCTTATATTAGACTAATAATAGAAGTATTAACAAGAATATTAGTAATAAGGGTACTTGAGGTATTGTATAGTATAAATAGAAGGAAGGATGGGAGGGGGGGAGGCTTTGGGACATTTGTCTGGGACTGGGAAGATTTGAGACTAGTCGTCTCTATCTTTGGGGGGGCTTCGGCCTTTGTTACCTGTTTCTCTCTGTTATCGATCATATTCATCAATAAAGATTTCAGTTGTTTCCCATTAATTTTCTGAGATTATTCTGGATTTCTTGGAGGTTTCTATCATTGGAACCTATCATATGGATATTGGTTATGTGTACCCTCTGTTCTAAAAATCGTTCTAGGCGTCCGACTAGTCCCCGCCTAGACGCTAGGCGGTGGTCGGGCGCCCCGATTTTGTCTAGGCGCTCCGACTAATTGGTTAACCGCCTAGGTGAATTAGTCCGCCGTCTATGGCGCCTAGTTGCGTGCCTATAACGCCTAATCGGCCGTCTATGCCGTCTAAATTCGCCAAACATTATTTTACTTTTCAATTTTAATTTTCTAAGCGCTATATGTACTTTAACTTAAGCCATGGATATAAAGAAATGAAGTTAAGTTAAGAAAAACCTATATATGTTTGTACGTATACCCAAATTTTATCATTATTTATATTTGTAACATTATGAAGTTAAGTTATTAGCTATTATATATTACATATGATTAAATGTGATAATTCTATCATTTATGTTAATGTATATGTATATGTTTTTTACACACAAAAATACAATATTACTTATCATATTTATGCAAAAATATAGATAAAAATGAAATTTCTATGTCTCCGACTAGTCCTCGACTAGTCCCCGACTATGCGCCCGTCTAGCCCCCTAGGCGCTAGGCTAGCGCCCAACTAGCGCCTAGTTCCTTTTAGATTATTGTGTGTACCCCTCTATACACTTTTATTGACGGTTAATGAGCAAATCTAAAACTATAGCTAGGAGTTTGTATAAGCCCTGACTGGAGGAGAAACTTGGTTTTTCTCTTACGTCCACCATCACCATGCTTAACCTAAATATTCCACGGTCTTCCTAGACATTCTGGGGGCTGTGCTAAAGGTTAGCATGATGTTCTAAATAATGGCAAAAAAACGAATGTATCACATGCTTTGTTTATCCATCATTTGCTATGGAGTCAAAGACTCACTATTTTTTGGCATGAGAATATGATGGAATAAAGCAAAATGACTCACTAGATTGTTTTATTTATGAAGCAGCAGTTAGTCTATGCAATTTTCGACGAAATTTTTACTATGCTTAGTACAGGGGTAAGACTGCCTACATCCGACCCCCTACCCCACCAAAGGTGGGAGCCTTTGCGGCATTGTGGTAATGATGATGATCATATGCTTTGTTGAAATTAACCTAAATATTTACTCAGTTGCAACTGTCTTGTTACCGAAAAGGTCCTACCATCAACCTCTCCACAAGTGAGTGGGAACAAGATGATAAAAATGTAGAGAACTGTGAATGCTTGCATTCAATGCATGATTTCTATTTTCTAGTGACAGAAACTCTTTACACCCACCTTTCTTTCATATATTTACCCTCAAACCCAAAAAAGAAATTAGAATTGAAAAGTAAAAACTCTAAGGTATTACGTCACATTACCTGCTTAGATGGTAGAGAAGGCTTAGCACCGACCCTTTTTCTGTTTTATGTCCTCCCTCCACATGTTCTTTCCTTATTATAGCTCAACTTCTGGCCTTTTTTTCTACACTTTTATTTAATGGGCTATATGTAATTTACTTCAATTGTTTTAGGGATCGAATAAGTTGCCGATTTTTTTAGTCTTATGGAGTATCACGAAGGCTTCACTTGGGACTAGGACGCAACATGGAGTTCATTGTGCTATCATGTTGATTTGCATGTAGGTTGTATGTGTACCAACAATAAAGTGGTGTATAAGAGCTCAAGATGCATGCAACTCTTGTAACAAATGATGTTTGATCAGTGGTTGGACTTCTGTCTTGAACTTTTGTTGCATAAATACAACATAATAATGCAAGCGTATGTCACTGGAAAATAATTAGGGTTTGTCCATAAATAATACAAAAACAAATGCTATAGATAAATATATGACCACTTTAAAAAAATTCCAAAAACTGAGACTAAACAACTACTATTGACCATGACCAATATGACAAGTGACCAATGTTAGATCAAATTCCAAGTTTGGCATCATATAATTATACATAATCATATAATAATAGATCTGAGATTTAGAAATACTTGGATCCATGATAGATGAATGAACTGGAAATAATTCCAACTAAAGAAAATAGGGCTGAAATAGACAACAAGACAAAGCATTTTTATTAAACCATATGAGCTTACAATCGGAAATCAACGTCGGGTCTCGGAAAAACGCAGACTTAAGCGAAAGATCTATTTTCGAGCCTGCACGCAACAATGGCTTTTCAGCCGTTGCGCGCTAGCTTGGGTGCCCCTTTCTCAAACTTTTCTAGCCTCTTTTCCTTATGAGATTCTTGACAGGTAAAAATTCTTCTCTTATATTGTGTTATTATTCCACAGGGAATAAACATATATATAGAGACAGAGGGAAGGGTTGGGGAACCATAGTCCTAGACAGACTTAAACATAGGTTCAACCTATCATTAAACCAATTAAAGGTCTAGGACTATACGAACTCTATTAATAACATATAACCCCAAATACATGACTAATATTAGAATATTAATCATTAAATAAATATTCTATCATTCTCCCACTTGGTCATGCGATCCTTGATGAATTGATGAAAATTTAAACTGCGCGATATTTATCAGACCAAACTCATCAAGAAACAATTTAACTGAATTTCAAATTGAATGGATCATGGTTGTAACCAGGGGCGGAGATGGAGGGGTGGCCAACAAGGCTACGACCCAGCCCAAATTTTAAAATTGCTTATTATATCTTTAATGAAAAAATATTTTGTGTAAAAAATTATCTATAAAAATTCTTTGTATCGGCTCAGCCCAACTCTTACTCCTAGCTACGCCCCTGGCGGTTACACACCATTTATACCAACATGCTCCCTTCCATGTATCACAAGACAATTCTAATTCATCCTAAACATGTGAGAAATCTGAAAACCTCAAATCTTAAATTTGAGGGATGCTTAAATCCTCAACACTTGGTTATCACTACAAATAATTATGTGTGATCACTATTAAATAGATAACAAATAAACCAGAAACATAACCTTTATTTAATTCAAACGATTGTCAAAACAATAATATATAAAAATGAGCAAACATAAATCACTGACAAAATGATCATAGCAAGGCTTTATCAACAACACCCATAGTAATTACATGATTCTTAAACACTTTGGGTGTTAGCCAGCGGATCCGCAATCATTTGTTCAGTGCCAATATGCTCAATAAACACTTTATGTTTCTGAACTTCTTCCTTTACTAACAAGTACCTCAAAGTTATGCGTTTAACACCTTTAGTGTACCTATCATTCTTCATGAAGAAGACTGCTGCAGAATTAAACTTTCAGCGACTTAGCTATAATGTCGACTAGTTTAAGTCCTGAAACAAAGCTCCGCAGCCACAAACCATGAATAGTGGCCTCAAAGCATGCCACAAGTTCGACCTCCATAGTAGAAGTAGCAATAGCTATTTATTTACTATGAACAGAAAAACTAGATGTTGACTTTCTACTATCGACACATCTAGTAAAATTGAATCCGAATATCTAATCACCTTAAGATGATTAGATCTCCTAAATGTAAGCATGTGATTTTTGGTGCCTTACAAATACCTCAAAACTTTCTTTGCAGCTTTCTAGTGGTCCATTATGGGATAACTTTGATATCGTCCCAATATTCCAACAACAAAAGTAATATCGGAACAAATACAAGTCTGAATGTATCCCAAACATCCAATCACTGACGCATAAGGAATTCTTTCCATCACCTTACATTCCAATTCATATTTAGGACAATGATGATATCATATATCAGAACCACCATATTACTAATCCTTCCTTTTCAGGTCCTATTCCTCTTAACGAAGATGAAAATCAGGAAGGCTTTACACAAGTAACAAAAAGGAGAAACAAACACATGACCTTAGTCACAACCCCACTTCACGAGGCTGAAGACAAACAACTGTTCTACCACGTTGGATATTCCTCACACCCCATGGTCACCAGAAGTCACTCCAAAAAAACCCAAAATGAAATGGGCTACTTTTTATACCCGTTAGACAAAAGGTTTTACTCACCGCACAAACTGGCAGCAGCGCTCAAACACTACAAATGGAATTTGATTGCCTTCTGAAGATAAGACTGGTATTCCTTCAAAGAATTTCAACTTCTAATGTATTTTATTTTCCCTTTTCCGTTTTACTTTCTTGTTTATTTTCTTGTACCCTTCAAATTTTAATTAATAAATTTGGGAGATGTTCCCGGCTCTCCCCCCCAAAAAAAAAAACAAAAAAAGAAATGTTGCTGGTTATAGACTTTTAATAGACAACTTATTTAAAGGGATTGTGTCAATTTCCGAGGGTTCACATTGCACACAAAATGAATATTTTCAAGGTGATTGTAATCGACTGTTGGGTTTTATTTACGTCAGGTGATCATCGATCGTTATTCCACGAATATACGATATGTAATTTACCAAAGTTGCAATGGTCTCAGGTTGATTGGTTTGAGATATAATAAGGTTGTATTATTATTTGATTTCATTAATGGTGAGTACGTATCGTCATCGATATATATTGTTGATCTAATTCGAATATTAAATTGTGTTCTACTTGTGGATTTTCAATTTTGTTCCGTATAAGATGACTTTTAAGTTTTAGATTTTTCATGTCAACAGTACGTAAATGAAAGAATTATTTTAAATACATTAGTTTGGATTATAATGTTATTGTTTTATCATACTTTAATAATATCTTTAAGAGACACTAAGATTTATTTAGATGCAATATTATCCAATAATTCTACAACGTATGCACATTGCTTTTTGAGA
Organism: Cuscuta epithymum; assembly: GCA_945859915.1. Classification (NCBI taxonomy): domain Eukaryota; kingdom Viridiplantae; phylum Streptophyta; class Magnoliopsida; order Solanales; family Convolvulaceae; genus Cuscuta; species Cuscuta epithymum. Next base: position 1,139,546 of record CAMAPF010000947.1, on the reverse strand, counting down.
AATCAGATATCTGGATTCATACCAAGAAAGGTTCAAAGATTTGTGTGACAATACATGTATGGGCATTCCGAGTTTGGAGGTCAGTAATATTTGTTTCAATTGTTTAGATATTTGGTATGAAGGATGCATATATCTATGGAGTAAAATATGACATTATATTCTATATTTCTAATTAAATTAATTGAGTATGAACATTGTCCATCGATATGTTATTGGCAAAATTATAAAAAGTGATCTCGCTATCTCTGTTATAGACTTATATAGTAATCCTTATGATAATTTGTAAAAATTTGAGTTTTCAAGTATATTGATATTATTAAAGTTGTATGCCAATGATTTAGTCTATTCAAAATTAATACTATAATATTGACTATCCAAATATATTTCTTCCCATAATACACTCACTATAGAGTTAAATGAACTCATTGTGTAGATTCATACATGATTAAAATTCATATTCCTGATTTTAAAATGTTTTAAAGATCATTTTTTTTTTCAATTAGATTGTTATCAAATAATTAGTTTTTGAGGTTTGTTGTATACTTTTTAAAGTCCTTTTTTTTTTTTTTTAATTTTAGGATGTTTTTACTTGGACTGTAATTTGCCCCAGACCAGACCAGACCAGACCACACTACAAGAAAAGTGCACATAGACCGCACATAGACCAATTTTGTTTTTGCGATGGCCGCATAACTGTCGTTAAAAACACTATTAACCACACATTTTTTATTTACCACATACAAAACTGTGGTAAAAGGTCAGAGGCGACAGTTTTTAACTGTGGCCAATGTTTTTACCACGGCTGTTGTGGCGACGCACGTAAAACTGACACAAAACTGTCGTAAATGTTCCTCCTTATGTTTTTACGACAGTTTTGTGACAGTTTTACGTGCGTCGGCACAACAGCTGTGGTAAAAACATTGGCCACGGTTAAAACTGTCGTCTCTAAGCTTTTACCACATTTTTGTGTGTGGTAAATAAAAAAATGTGTGGTTAATGGTGTTTTTAACGACAGTTATACTACCATCGCAAAAAAAAATTATGGTCCATGTGCAGTTTATGTGCATTTTTCTTGTAGTGCCAGTTCAGACCAGACCAGACCAGACCGGACTTGGATAGTTATAAAAATACAAAGAAACCAGACCAGACCAGACCAGACCAGACCAGACTTGGATAGTTATAAAAATACAAAGAAACCAGACCTTACCAGACCAGACCAGTTCAGACCAGACCAGATCAGACCAGACCAGACCAGACCAGACCAACAAATTACTACCAAATCATGTGTTATCATCTCAATTTTTTGTGACAATTAAATATTTACGCATGAGTACTTTTAAAATTTGAATGATTAGTTCATAATAAGCTAATTTAATTTTGTATGTCTATCTCACTTCTGTATAGTCGTTAATTCCCTAATAAGCTAATTAACACCAAATATTACTCATGAATACTTTCAGGAGATTTATTGAATTATAACCTAATATATATGTAGTTCTAAATTTAAGGAAGGACTTTATTAAAAACGTTTATAATTGAATTGATTTTTTTTCTCATTTGTCTGTTTTGATCAGATCTGGTCTGATTTGTATGGTCTAATCTGGTCCGTTCATATTATGTGAGCATATATTTTTTAACTCCTTTTGTCAAACAAATTTACCCCATCCAACTAATAGTTCAAATGCAACATTTCAAAATTCAGCTCTGGACAATAGTCTCTAGTTCAAACAGTATTCTTAATCTAGATATTAGCTTCCACCTCCATCTCGAAGTGCCACACATATCCCTAATCTATGATCCCGTTTGGTGACCCTTATTTACAGCTTATCGTACAACTTTTTTTATTTATTATCAAACACGTTGTTTCAACTTCGGGCTCTGAATTGAGAAATAATCAAAATAGTTCATGTTAGAATTATTTTTTGGCCGAAGTGATTGAAATTGTTGTAGAGCATCACTCTAGTTATTTTTCATGTAATTTTCTCTTAAACTTATAACTAATCAATAGTTTAGCTAATGTAGCCACTTTAGTCATAATTTCATATTTTCAGCAAGTTTATCTACGCGGCCAATCTCAGTGTTACCAAAGTGATTGTATCTATCCAAATAAAGAATTGCTTTATGCACCCCTTAGAATTACTAAACCTAAGCGAAGTAAGACAAATTTACCCTTTGTAATTTTCTTTTACTAAGATTGCTTCTTATACGGATGGAAAGTTGTTTATTTTTTTTAATTCATAATGTTCATTGTTTTTCAATCTTTTTCAAAGTTTTCTTTTGTCAAATAAATTTAAAATTTTAAAAATACAACAATTTAAAAATAGATATAATATCATGACAATGTTTAAAATAAAACATCAAAGGAGAATATATTAAGCTAAGGATGTTTTTAATTGGATTGATTGTTTTTTTATTTGGTCTGATCTAGTAAATGACTGATCTTTGTATATTTTATAACTCTCGAAGTGTGGTCTGGTCTGGTCTAGTCTGCTTAAGTATGGTCTGCTCTGATCCATTTAAGTCTGATCTAATTTAGTCTAGTTTGGCTTGGTCTCAAGCTGAAAACAATCCAAGTAAAAAGCAACTTAAATATGTGATTTTGCTCTATAAATGACCACAATTAAACACAATTCATGAAAAATGCATTCACATTGTTATAATAAGATGAACTTTTTCTTTGGAGGAAAAAAAATGAATTTTATGTACCAACAAAAGTGCATTGTTTGAACATAAATTTAGGGCGAATTTTACACAAACAATTCAATTATTTATATATTTATAAAAATAATCCCTACTGGAAACATTCTAAAAAATATAAAAAATAAGATTATAAAAACTGCAATACTTGTTTTACACATGGAATACATGTACCTTAAGTTAATTTATACTTCGTAATAGCTTTTTAATTGAAGTTAAATATCTTATTAATTGAATTAAAAAAATTTGGTCTGAATTGATTTGATCTAATCTGACATGGTCTAATCTGGTCTGTTTATCTTTGATCTTGTCTAAATTGGTATGTTCTGGTAAATATCTGATATATAGATATTGAGAAAATTATACCCGTACATAAATAATGTATAAAACTTTGCTGGATTCTAATAGATCACGACAAAATTTTCATAATTCATAATTGCCTTTTAAAATATATAAATAGTACATTTCAAAGAAACAAAATTTCCATAATTCATAATTGCATTTTAAAAATCTATAAATAGTACATTTCAGAAAGACAATTATGGAAAGTTTTTTCATGTGTTATCTTCAAAAAGTAATACGTGGTTCAAATAATTATTGGAAAAGAAATATTAAAAATAATTTTTTTAAACTGCTATACTTCTTTGGAATACACGTATCTAAATTTAATTTATAATAGCTTTTATTACTCATTGTATATCACACCATGTGTGCGTGTTGTGTGTGTATTACAAAGAATTGTTCAAGATATTATTCCTCACTTTTCACAAGATAATAAAATAATACTCCGTAGTTTTAAATAAATCTAAAAAATATTCATATATGTTTAAGCCTAGAAACTTTTTGCCCTATTAAAACATTTTTATTACTCTTATTGGTATTATTATTCGGAGTATGACAACGTTAGAATGTTAAGAATGTTTGAGGAGATTTCTTCCAATATAAATGGAGTTCAAAATTTTAGGAAGGACTCCTTTAAAGTAGGGCTGGGACTTTGGAACCAAAAACCGGAGAACCGAACCGGACCGAACCGTTATGACCCGGTTCGGTTCGGTTCCAAAATTTATTAGTTATTTGTTAATGGTTCGGTTCGGTTCCAAAATTTATTAGTTATTTGTTAATGGTTCGGTTCCTACTTTTTATTAACGGTTCGGTTCTCGGTTCCTGTAAAAAATATGTACGTGGAACCGTTAAGGAACCGTTATATATAATAATTAAAATTATATATATTTCTTATTAGTATATATATATATTTTAATGTATATTTACTTATCTATTTTCATATTACATTCACTATTTTAGTTTAGTTATTTAACTATTTGAAATTATTTTTCATTTAACTGGTTTTATTGGGCTTCTTTACCGGTGTTTTGTTTTTGTTTTCTAAAATTTGCAGTTTGTTATGTATTTATCTTTTAAACTCAACTTTTGAGGTTTGAAATGAAGTTCAACATATTTGTATTGTAATTTCAAGTGTTGAATGTATTTTTGACACAAATTTAACCGTGATTTGTAAGATTTTTTTTAAATACTAGGAACCGTTAAATGACAAGAACCGAACCGTTAAGAACGGTTCGGTTCCTTATCGGTTCTACAAAATAATCTATAAGAACCGAACCGTTAGTAAAATTTCATATTTTCAAACGGTTCCACATATTTCGCCTAGGAACCGAACCGGTCCCAGGCCTACTTTAAAGATGTTTACAATTGAGCTGAAATTTCAGGTATGGTCTGATTTGATCTGACTGGATCCAATTTGTTTATTGCGAAAAATTTACACAAATAATGTATAGAACTTTGATGAATTCTCATGCCAAAACTTCCATTATTGACAATTGTATCTCAAAAGTCTTAATTTAATATGGAGTTCTAAATATTAGGGAGGACTCTTTTAAGAACACTTTTAATATATAGAAATTGCCTTAAATAGGAGTAAACACGTTTTGAAATTACAAAATATGACTTTCATGTTTTTATTCTCTAAATGAGAGTAATTCGGCCCAGTTTGAAAAAATGTCATGTTTAAATCCTAGTATTGAAAAACTTGACAGAAATTTATTCCTATTCAGGGAATAAAAAACATTATAGTCCTATTTTGAAATTTCAAAACTTTTTTTATTCCTATTTTGGGAATTTTCTCTACTTTTAAATGAGCTAAAATTTATTGATCTGATCTAATCAAATCTTATATGTTTATTGAGAAAAAATTACACAAATAATGTTTACAATTGAACATGACATAATTAATTTTAATTTATTGTAACGTAAAATGTTTAGCAAGTTTTAGGCAGCTTTTTTAATTACGTAGCTTTAGAATAGGATATGGGAATTGTGTAGGATAAATGATTGCTAATGTTTGAGTTCTAATATAATCCAACTTAAATATTGCTTTAAAAAAAATCCAACCTAAATATAAATGTAAGGAAGTATTATTAAAATATACGGAGTACCAAAGTGGATAGGAAATCTTGAATATTATAAAAAGTGTTAAATTATTTTTTTATTTTTATATATTCAATATTGGTCTCATATGGAAGATAATAAAAAGTTATAAATTATGGTATATTTTTGGTAACCATAAAAGTACAAATTTAAAAGTTGTAGCACTTTAAAATAAATATGAGATTTTATTTTTTGAATTACCTAGCTTTAAGGATGTTTTCTTTTGGACTGTTTTCAGTCCCAGACCAGACCAGACTTAAACAGACCAGACCAGACCAGACCAGACTTAAACAGATCAGACCAGACCAGACTTAAACAGACCAGACCAGACCAGACTTCCGTAGTTATAAAATACACAGAGACTAGACGTTTACCAGACCAAACCAGACCAGACCAGACCAGACCAGACTTAAACAGACCAGACCAGACCAGACCAGCAAATTTCAGTCCAAAAGAAAACATCCTAAGAGGTTTTCTAAATTAACGTTAAATGAGTTACTTTAATACTAATTAACGGAAGTATAATTTATTTATTACTAAATTGGAGAGAAAATCTAAAATATTATAATCAAAGTTTGATTAGAAGATGACACATGGCAAAACTTTCCATAATTGTATCTTTGAAATATGTTTTATCTATAGATAGATGTAATCATATAATAATAACAGAATTTTGGACTCCTAGATATATAATCGGCCCATATTCATTCAAATTAATAAACCCTAGGCTGCTAGGCAAGTGATACGTTCTACCGGTCTACCCAACACCACCGCATCCAGAGTCTGCTACACCCATTGTCACACAGTCAATCTACACACTCTCAAAACAATAGCTCCGCCTGCGTTCGTAAGTTTTTTTTTTTTTTTTGTCATTTATTTCCTTAAATCTTTTCTTGTAGTTGAATTTTTTTTTACTACGTATTTGACAAACATCTACATCTGATACCTCCATGAATTGTACACTTTTTCTAAAGATAACCTCATATTCACTATGGCGGATATTTTATGATTTTATGATCTAACAATGTACTATTTCAAAAAAGAATAAGGTATTGGGAGTATGACATGCGATTGTATAACTTAACTTTATTTGGAACTAATGTTTACAATCATCTTTAGAAGTTATATATTTTGAAAAATTATATATTTTGAAAAACCAAACACCCTTTCTTATAATTTTTATATCCATTCCTAGCATTTTTAGTACCCATTGCCGTCTAGTTCTCTTATTTGATTTGCTAATATTTATGACCGAATTTATTTTTACCCTTTGATGAATCAAGAGATACTCAGTTCGTTTTTTTAGAAACGCTGTTTTTAAAATTTATGGGACCTTTGTCAAAATAAGGGAAAAATAATTAAAATATCCCAAATTTTGAAGGGTGTGAGATAAATACCCCAAACTTTCATATGTCATTTAAATACCCTAAATTTTATATAAAAAGTTATTTTAACACCTTGGTCATATGTAATTTTTTTCAAAAATATATATTTATGTTGTTAATTGAATAGTTTAGAATAAAAAAAATTTAAAAACACTCCAATTATATAGAGTGGGAGTAGTATTATTTATTTTACAATGGAAGTTTATAATGTTAATTGTATCTTCATGAATGCTAAAATATTTTAAATTATGAAATTAACACCAAAAACTAACATTTTTTAAATAAATAATACATGACCATGGTGCTAAAATAACTTTTTATATAAAGTTTAGGGTATTTATATCTAGGGAACTCTTCCGGTAAGGTATACCTTACCGGAGCCTCCGTGCGGCCTCTACGTTTTGAGGGCCTTCCTGGTGGAATTTTTTGATGAAATTTTTTGAGCATGTTCTTCATCAAGTCTAGTACATCCATACAAAATTTCAACAAAAAATTCAATCGGGAAGGCAGTCAAACGATTTTTGGAAGATAACTGCACCCTTTATATACATATAAAACACAGTTATCTTCCAAAAATCGTTTGGCTGCCTTCCTGATTGCATTTTTTTGCTGAAATTTGGTATGGATGTACTAGGCGTGATGATGAACATGCTCAAAAGATTTCATCGAAAAATTCCACCGGGAAGGCAGTCAAACGATTTTTGGAAGATAACTGCACCCTTTATATACATATAAAACACAGTTATCTTCCAAAAATCGTTTGGCTGCCTTCCCGATTGCATTTTTTTGCTGAAATTTGGTATGGATGTACTAGACGTGATGATGAACATGCTCAAAAGATTTCATCGAAAAATTCCACCGGGAAGGCCCTCAAAACGTGGAGGCCGCACGGAGGCTCCGGTAAGGTATACCTTACCGGAAAGATTTACTTATATCTATATCTATATCTATATCTATTCTATTCTATATATTATACAATTGAAGGTCACATTGACATGTGTCATTCTATTATGTTTCATTGCCATGTGTCACTCTTTTAGTTACTATCAGCCACATGTGACTTGTCATTACATAAATCCGTTTCATATCTACACACGTTTATAAGGTTTATTATACTAAGTAGGAATACAGAGTAATTATTAGTCTTCATTTTTACTTGGAAAGTTAGGTCTTACGTTTCACGTATAGGATATATTGTAATAATTACTGATGCTCATGCATTTTTAGGAAGTTAAGTCACTAATGTTCAATGTATAATCTACATATCATACGTATTATATAGTTCCTTATTATTATTATAAAGTATTATTCATGGAAAGTTAGGTAACTTATATATATAAAGTGTAATTCTAACCCCCAATAATTTAATTTAATAATATAGGAGTAGTAATTATGAGTCTTTTAGAGTACGGTTCATCTTTCTTAAATAGGTTTGTTTATTTAAAAGTTATCTTTAAGCTTAAAATTTCTATTGCCGAAAATATTTTTATGTTAACTATGTACGATTTTTTCTCTAAATTTAATCCTATTAACGCAAGAATCCAATACATTTGTTCCTGAATTGATAAAATTCATTTGTTTGAAGATTTATTTTATTTATTTAAAGTCAATAAGGGTTAATTTAATTTGCTCCTTTTAGGAGTATTTTATTTGGAGGTATTTTTGCACCTTTTAGACTATCCGCAACCACCCTCTGTCAATAACATAAATTTCCAATCAGTTTATACCAAAATTATGTATTCTCTCTGTCAATTTAATTTTTCTCTACAATCCAACATCATCAATATATTCACCTAACGTAATTTTTTAAATTAAATCATATGAAAGATCATTAAAAAATATATACAATTTGATATGTTTTTTATAAAAATTGGAATACAAATAAAAAAATTATACAAACTTTTAAAAAATATTCATTTTTATCATTAACTCTACCACCTACTTTTTGTCCATCTTCCCACACGTTTCTTCATCTTTTTTTCTCTCTCTCCTGGAATGAAAAGTGGGTTGGTAACTCCCCACTCAAAGCTGTCATATACCCATTACCCCCTCTTCAAATACCAAGGTTGTATGAAATATTGGGGTGAATAGGTCAAATATATCCTTTTCACTCCTCGATTGCAAATGAGTCAAGTGTCAAATTGGTACTCGAAATTGCATAAAAATGGTCAAATAAGTCTTTATATAGGAGGCTCAGTCCGTCCGTCACCATTTTGGGCGGTTCCCGGTGGAATATTTTGACGAAATTTTTTAAGCATCTTATTCATTAAGTCTAGTTTACTCATACCAAATTTCAGCTAAAAATTCAACCGGGAAGACATTCAAATGAATTCTTGAAGATTATTGGGCAGTTAAAAACGCAATTATCTTCAAGAATTCATTTGAATGTCTTCCCGGTTGAAGTTTTAGCTAAAATTTGGTATGAGTAAACTAGACTTAATGAATAATATGTTCAAAAAATTTCATCAAAAATTTTACCGGGAACCGCCTCAAATGGCGACGGCCGGACAGTAAGGACTTATTTGACCCTTACCTCGATTGCAAATGGGAGTTTTCCCCGGAGAAGGGTACTTTCTAATCTTATTTCCTAAAATAGGGTACTTTTAAACTTATTTCTCTCTCACCACACCACACCACGTCAGCACCCGAGCTAAATTCGACTTCCACGTCATCTACCCACCACATCACTAGTCCATGTCATCACATATACACTATCCTATTAAAATAACAAAAATCGAAACAAAAGTGGATCGAACCCACGCCGAAAGCGTAGAGTTCTTCGCATTACACCAGTGCACCATTATCATTACAAGGTAATGTATTACCCGAGTATATTTTAATCTACTTCTATTCTTCCAGATTTTGTTTAATTGAAACCAACGGCTCCTCCACATTATTATTACTACTATTGGTATTACTATTATTACTATTCTTACTAGTATTGTTGTTGTTGTTATAATAATAATAATAATAATAATAATAATAATAATAATAATAAGGGAGAATTTGACTTTGCACCCCACTTTTTGGGTGATATTGATCTTTGCACCCCATTTTAAAAAACCTTTGACTTTGCACCCTATCATATAACATTTGTGAAGGAAAATTTCTAAATAGGGTGCAAAGTCAAAGGATTTTGAAGTGAAACAGGGTGCAAAATCAAAGTTTTTTTAAAATGGAGTGCAAAGTCCAATATCATCCAAAAAGTGGGGTGCAAAGTCAAATTCCCCCTAATAATATCAATTATTATGTTCAATACAATAATAATAATAATAAAATAATTATTATTTATCCAATAAGATAGAGTAATCATATTATCCACTACGAGGCTCTAATAATATACAGTATATAGTAGCGCGAAAAAGACAAGCATCGCCCAAATTAAGCTGGTTTGACGAGAATCCCGTCCGGCCGACTTCCAAATATGATTTTAATGAAATTAATATTAACCGTTAGATCTGTGTATTATATACTCTCGCTGTCTCTATTTAAAAATCATTAGCCAAATTTAAAATATCAAATAAGTGATCGTACTTACAAATATTATTTATTTGATGGTTTGATATTAGTTTTTAATGTCTTAAATGACTAGAATTCTTGTAAAAAAAGTGACTTTATATTATTTTTGTTCTACATTCTGATTATGTATGATCATAAATATGCATTTTACCATACAAATAATTACAGTATAAATATTTGCATAATATGCATCTACCTGTCTTTTGTATATACATGTCTTTTATTGATATAGTGTACGTGTCTTTTAAATACACATGTCTAGCACCATATGAATAGAAATATAGGTTTAAATATATGACATCAGTGTAACGACAAGCTACAGTGGTCCAGTGGTGTTCAATCCCCATTGGCTTCATTTTTCGTTATTTTCATACGATATCCATGATGACATGGACTTGTGATGTAGCAGGTAGATGATGTGGAAATTGAATTTAGCTCGGGTGCTGATGTGGTTTGGTGACGGGAAAAAATACCTCTATTTGGGAAATAAGTTTAAAAGTCTCATACTTTGGGAAATAAGATTAGAAAGTACCCTACTTTGGAAAAAAAACTCTTGCAAATGGTCTTAGAAGATCAGGTTTATATTTGTACCTCCACATATACTTCAGAGGTATATTTGCACATTTCCCTCATTTTAAAATATCATATACAATGTCGCAAACTATTTTGAATAACCACCTTTTCCCTTATATGTTGTCAATAAAACGTATTATGCCATGTGAGGTTAATTACACGCTTTCTATCACTAGGTCTGACATTATTGTATCTTCATCTCAAGTCGTCACTTAGCTTCCTACATTACACATCAAAAAATTCAGCAGAAGAGTTTCTAGCTATAAAACTAATGAAATTGTCACTCTCAAAGACTATCAAGAGGTTTTGATTGACTAATATTTGTCTATTCATATGGACTAAGTATATCTAAATATTTGCAATATTAAGATGGGACACTAGGAGTAAGAAATTTAAGGCCATAGGATGGTTAAGAATATTCTCATGCAATCATTATTAGGATGTTTTAAACCTTTGAGAGCCTAAGAAACTTAAGGCCATAAAAAGCGTAAAATATATCTTCCACATAATATATTTGACAAAACCATGTATTTATTTATATGCAAGAAGCTTATATTAATAAATTTATTCTTAATTTTCATATTTTATTATCATGTGCATTGCACGGTAGAATACTAGTTTAACTTACATATGCAAGTTTGGGGGTGCTTACCTCACACCCTTTCAAAGTTTGGGGTATTTTCATTATTTTTCCCTTAAAATAATCACTTATTCTGAAGTATAGTAAATAGTAAATTTGTTAGAATAAGTGGTTGACCTTTGTTAAAATATAATGTGCCTGATTTTTTTTGTGTGCCTGAATTTAATGTGCATACCCAAAGAGTTCTTGGCAAGCATTATTCCATAGAGTAAATGTGTATATTGACCTCATATCTTGCCATTTATTATAGTCAGGCACTAACAAAAATATATATTTAAATATGCTAGAATGTATAAACAAACAATTATACAATCCTCATGATAATCTCTTCTTTGTTTCAAGGTCGTTTCAAGATTTTCCCAACCCCACCATACATTCCCTAATGCAGCCTTCCTCGGAGGATCTGATAACCCAAATGCAAGCTCAAATGATCCAAGTTCAAGTTCAGATGACCCAAATGAAATCTCAAATGACCCAAGAGCAGGCACAAATGCAGGCCCAGTTTGACCTGATGCAGAACCAGATTCTAATGCTTGGTGCTGAAACAAAGGCTGCACGTGCCCGCGCTTACAATGCCACTCGACTGGACAACATCCGCCCTGTAGTCAAAATTATGAGCGGCCATCCTGCCCCAAACCCTCCCCAACACTTCAATTTTGATCAAACTGAATATGTTGTAGGTGCAAATCCACCCATTGGCCTGGTTCCTGACAATTTCAATGATATCTGTCATCTTGAGCATGATCAGTTAGACTGCATCCATTGGTTCTATAATGAACCATCACTCGTTAAAGGTTCATACACACTGCTTCATCGTCATGGCCAAATAGCTGCTTATCTGATGGCCTAATGTTTGGGATGATAAGTAGTTGGGAGAGGAAGCATGTGTGAGAGGAAACAGGAGAAAGATGCTAAATAATGTTGCAGTTTTTGTGATGTTGCTTTGGGACTGTTTTGTGTAACATTGATTTCTAATGTGATGGACATTTCTGTTTTCCAAAATTGGATACTTTTATGTGGTTACTTTAAAGTTTTTAAAGATCAGATTGTTGTTTTGTTGTATACATTGGTTTTGAAATGATATTCCGTTGAAAAAAAACAAGACTCTTCTTTGTTTATTATTTTAATTTTTTTTTATCAAAGTTCTGCCCCTGCAATCAGCTCTTTCAATAATAAGGAGTAGTTCAGAGAGTGACGAGAGCCGTGCTGACATTGAGGCAGATGAGGCGTGGGCCTCAGGGCCCCAAAAATGTTAAAATTTTAGGGCCCAAAATTGTAGATACTTTTGTAGTATATACAAGTATATGTATTTAATTTACAAATAGGCCTCCTTTCCCATACATTAGTCCGTTGATGGCCTGCTGTACTTCAAACGACAAAACCAAATTACCAAATTTAACCAAGTGCAACAGCCGCCAGCAGCACATGTTGAAGGGGGGGGGGGGGGGGGGGATAAGGTGATTTGCAATTCCGCCTGGTTCGGCAAGGGAGCAAAAGTGAATAACTCAAGTCTCGAGGCCAATCTTTCACTTTTTTGCCTACCTTCTAAATTTCTACCCCGTAGTACTATTTTTAACTTCCGGAATCGTTATAATTTACAGTTTTACACATACACAGTACCAACTGAAAAATACAATTAAAGGGTTTAAACCTACCAAAACACAAAAACTCCTGTGAATTGTGATTTTTTGTGTTAGAAACTTGAGAAGTAGGTCGGTGGAGAATGATGGAATTTAGGGCTAATTTGAGTTTGCACTCCATTGCGTTGTCCAAATTGGATTTTGCACTACGTTTTTTAAAATCTTTATAATTGCACCCCAATCCTGTATGAAAAGACAAAAATGTCCTTCCATTAACAATTCTGTTGTCATCCGACATATCCTGATCGAGGGCATTTTTGTCTTCTCATACAGGATTGGGGTGCAAATACAAAGAATTTTTGAAACGAGGTGCAAAGTCCAATTTGGACAATAAAATGGGGCGCAAACTCAAATTACACCTTGAATTTAACTATTAACTACTATTAATCATTATTCATATACATAGTAAAAAATATGTTAAGAATTTTATGATTTTACTCCATTCAAATGTTTTTAGATTCTAAACTTACAAAGCCGTTTATCATCTGGTGTATATTACTCCCTCCATATTTTAATGTTTGCTACACTTTCTTTTTTGGGATATATTTAAAAAATTTGTTACACTTTTCCTTATTGTTAAGTTTTTCCTTTAAAAATACTCATATACCCACCCTTACTCTTTCTACTTTTTATCTCTCTTTCATACTTTTCCATCATTTTCCCCGCTTTTTCTACACTATTCATTATCCCTACTATTTTACGCTTAAATAATGTGTGCAAAGCTATTGTAGTGAACATTAAAATACGGAGGGAGTATGAAATTGTATATATTATGAGACTTGAAAGTCAAAGAGCTTTTGGCCGAAATTTAACTGGATATGCAGAATTGAAAACTTTTTTTACTTGATTTTTGCTTTTCAGATATTTAAATTTAAATGTTTTAATTGGTTACATTGTATAATATGGTGACTGATGGAGTATATGGCCCAGGAACCCCCGGCCCATAGACTCCTACTTCTCCTACACAAGTCCATTGAGCTCAGGAAACAACTCAGGCCCAAATACAACGGCCCAAGCCTCAAAGAAGCCCAGAATACACACTGGGGTGCCTTCGGCCTCCTTGGCCGAAGGCTCCAGAAATTCACAAAGTAGCCCTCTCTGACATACGAAGCCATTGGGAGAAAACGGCGAAAAACATGAGCCTTCGGCATTACCAAGCCCTCGGCATTAGGGGAGCCTTCGGCTGAACTTAGTCCTCTGCCACTCGGGGCCTTCGGCTACACAGGGGTCCTTGGTTACACGGAGCCCTCGGCTACACAAGAAGCCTTCGGCCAAACGTGCTCAATCATCGAAGATTCCTTTTGGGGACAGCCAACCACCGCATTTAATGCCACGTCACATCCGCCAACCGCATTCAATGCGGTGAACGTACCACTGCCGGTGCCACCAGGCTGATGTGACCCTTCGGCCGTTGGATTACTGACACGTGTACTCTCATCGCATTTATTGCCGCTATAAATAGCAGCCCATTTCTCCGTGTAATCGACATGATCTACATCTCAACTCCACAGGCTGAGTTCATTTAATAAAATCGACTCTCTCTCCTCCTATTTGCTCTGACTTCTCTCTAGTTATTCCCGCAATAACCCCTCGGATAAGATACCCCCCGGGTAGACTATCCATCATTTGGTGCTCTCGTTGAGAGGTCAGAACAATCAAGTGAGAAACCCTCCCCCTCTACCAAATACAGAACACTTACCAAAAATGGGAAGAACCACCCGTGCCCAGTCCAAAACCCTCGAGGAGAACCACGTAGCCCCCGGCGAAACCAACGGGGCTGAGGCCTCCAACAGGCTCTTGGTACCCGAGGGTGGTATCATCCTTGAGTTGGAGCAGGCTACTGCTGACCTCCGTCAGCAACTACAGAAGAACGCCCCTGATGCCCGCATTGGCCTTGATAATCGAAGGAGGGATCGGAGTGAGAACCAAGTTCCCCCTCCGGCCCCGGCCATCGATCTTCAGGCTGCCTTTGCGGCCTTTGTTCAAAACATGGCTCTCAATTCCGGAGCCCTCGCCTCTCAGACACCCCTTCAGCCCTATGCTGGAGGGAATGTTATCAACCTACCACCACTCCCTCCTTTGTTCAACAATCCTCCCCCGGGGATTGGCAATGCCGAGGGGGTCATGGCGCAGGATACCGCCTCCCAAGAGGCCCAGTCCAGGGACAAGCGCCCCATGATGAAGGAGAAGCCCCGAACCTCTGCACTTGAGAGGCTCGGGGGAGCTCCCGGGCACCGAGTGGTCCAAGACCGCCTCGGGAAACAAGCGCTCAGCAGGCCCCAGGAAAGTGGAGCCTCCGCTTTGGGTGCCGAGGGCGTGCCTCCCCCCCGAAGCAAAGGCAAAGCTCCCCTTCATGCCGATGATGCCAGGCACCAAATCACGCAGGCACAATCCTTCCGGGCCAACTCCCAAGGGGTTGCCCCGAAGGATCCCAAGGACGAAATCATTGAAGCCCTCCTCCGTCAACTCGAGGAAAATCGTCAGGCACCCCCGACGGCTTCCACAGCAAGGCCGGATCCTGAGTACGCCGACCTCCGGGCGCAGGTGGAGGAAATGAAGCGTAAGCTTGCCGAAGGCTCAGGCGAGCCCCTCATTCAACTCCGTACTAGAACACCCTTCACCCCAAGGGTGTTGGCGGCCAAAATCCCCCACAAATATCGGGGGCAACCCATCAAGCCGTATGAGGGGAAGACGGATCCTCAAGAGCACTATAGCCGCTATCAAAATAGCATGATGATGATGGGGGCCTCGGATGAATACTTATGCCGTTGGTTCCTTTCCACCTTGGAGGGGCCCGCGTATGAGTGGTTCAACCGACTGCCCGAAGGCAGCATTGATTCTTGGCAAGAACTTGCCCACCGCTTCCTTACACAATTTGCAGGGAGGCACCGCTCAAAGAAACACTTCTCCCACCTCCTAAACGTGAGACAACAGAAGGAGGAAACCCTTCGGAGTTTCCTAGAGCGCTGGAGGCAAGCCTCCCTCGAGGTGGAAGGCGCTGATGACCGGACCCTGATGGCGCTCTTCCACACCGTCCTCCGCAACGGTAACTTCTCCAGGAGTCTCATCACCGATCCTCCCCGCGACTATACCAAGGCCCTTCAGCGGGGGGACCGATACGCCGAAGCAGAAGAGATCGAGAAGGACCGCCGCAACACAGATCCTTCCCAGAAAAATGAGGGCAGAAATCGGCCCAGAGGACCTCCTCCTCCGGCCAACCACGAGGCTCGACATAATGATCGCCCCCGGGGTGGCCAAGCCAGACCCGGGGGCGGTTACAAGAATAATCCGAAGGCATGGGCGCAACCCGTCCTCCTTGAGCACCCACGCACCCCCTTGACGCATTCCGTCAGCGTCATTCTTGATCATGCGGAAGAGCGGGGGCTCGTTGAGCGAGACTCCCGCACACCCCTCGAGATTTATGCTATCGGTCCTGATGAGCCCTACTGTCGCTTCCACCGCCACCATGGACACAAAACCGACGACTGCCATCAGCTGAAGAACGCCATTGAGAGGCTGATACAGGCAGGCCACTTATCTCAGTTCATCAGGGGCCCTCCTCCCCAGGGCCCCCTTCACCATCAAGGGCCTCCGCCGAAGGCCAACAAATGGGTGAACCCCAACACCATCCCCTTGGGAAACCCACAGGGGAAGAAGCGAGAAATTGGGGGCCTCGATGATGAGGGAGAGGGCTCCCATCAACAATACAAGCGCCATATTCATATGATCAACGGCGGCAACACCGGAGGCGATTCAACAAGCCAAAGGAAGAAATGGGCACAGTCCCTTTACATTGGGGAAGTCAATCACATACCCCCAACTAAGAGGCCGAGGGGGGAACCCATCTTCTTCACAGATGCGGACCTCCCTTCGGGTTCCCTGCCGCATAGGGATGCCCTCGTCATCCGCACTGAGATCAATGATGCCATCATCCACCGAACTTACGTCGACACGGGGAGTTCTGTCAACGTCATGTATCTCAGCACTTTCCAAGAATTGGGACTCGACAGGGGGTCCCTTCGGCACATAAACACTCCCCTCTCCGGATTCACGGGGGATAGCATAGACGCCGAGGGTGTCATCACCCTCATGGTCGAATTCGGCGACGGATCCCATAGAGCCAAGCTCGAAGTGGAGTTCGTCGTCGTCAACCTCGACTGCGCACATAACATCATCCTCGGCCGGCCTGCCCTCGAGGATTTGGAGGCCGTCATCTCCATGAGGCACCTCTGTCTCAAGTTCCCCACACCCACCGGCATCGGTTACTCGAGGGGGAATCAAAAGCTCTCTAGGGCCTGCTACCTTCAACTCACCAAGAAGGTTAGTAAAACTGAATTTCGGATTGACACCATCACCGCCAAGGCCCTGGAGGAAGAAGAAGGAAGGCCGAGGGCTGAGCCTGCCGACGAGACCGAAGATTTGATACTCGATCCGACCAAGCCGGAGAGAGTCCTGAAGATTGGAGCCAAGCTCCCCGAAGACTTGAAGGCTGGCATCACCAAGGCCCTCCACGCCTACTCCATTGTTTTTGCATGGGGGCCAGAGGATATGCCAGGAATTGACCGAAGGGTTATCACCCACCGCCTGGCGGTGGACCCTTCGGCCAAACCGGTACAGCAGCGGAGGAGACCCCTCTCGGCCGAGAGAAGGGAGTTCGTGAAGAAGGAGGTATCTATGCTCCTCTCCATCAAACACATTAAGGAGGTGAAATACCCTTCTTGGTTGGCAAACGTAGTCCTCGCACAGAAGCCCCCTACCTTCCGTATGTGCGTGGACTACACGGATCTGAATAAGGCATGTCCCATGGACCCCTTCCCACTGCCAAACATTGATCAACTGGTGGATGAGACCGCGGGATGTGAAATCATGTCATTCCTCGACGCATTCCGCGGATATCATCAAATCTACATGCATGAGGAGGACGCTGAAAAAACTGCCTTCATGACACCCGAAGGCATCTTCTGCTATCTTGTGATGGCCTTCGGTCTAAAAAATTCAGGCGCCACCTACACACGCATGGTGGCTAGGGTTTTTCAAGCTGTCCTAGGACGCACTATGGAGGCTTACGTTGACGACATGATCGTCAAAAGCAAGAAGGCCGGCACCCACGCCGACGACCTCCGGGAGATTTTTGCCATCATGCAAAAATTCAACCTCCGGCTAAATCCAAAGAAGTGCACCTTCGGCGTGCAAGGAGGGAAATTCTTGGGCTACATGGTGAGCCGAAGGGGTATTGAGGCCAACCCCGAGAAAATTCAGGCCATCATCAACATGGAGCCTCCACGCAACGTCAAAGAAGTTCAACGGCTGACGGGTCGCCTGGCAGCCCTCAACCGTTTCCTCTCCAAGTCAGCCGAGAGGGCCCTCCCCTTCTTCCAAATCATGAGGAAGACGGCGGGTTTTCAATGGACATCCGAATGTCAAGAGGCCTTCGACGAACTCAAGAAGTACCTCTCCTCTCCCCCAGTGCTCTCCAAACCAAAGGCGGGGGAGACTTTATACTTATACCTCGGTGTTAGCCCTGCGGCGATCAGCTCAGTACTAATCCGAGAAGAAGACGGCATCCAACATGCCATCTTCTACGTCAGCAAAACCCTCCGGGAGGCCGAACTCAGGTATTCTCCCGTCGAGAAGACGGTGCTAGCCATCGTTTGGACCGTCAAGAAGCTTGGCCACTACTTTCAAGCTCATCCGGTCCAAGTGCTCACTCATCAACCCCTCGGAGCCCTCATGAGAAGTCCCACTAGCTCCTCCCGGATGGTAAAATGGGCCGTCTTCCTCAGCCAGTACAACATAGATATCCGTCCGAGGCCTGCCATTAAGGGCCAAGCCCTGGCAGACTTCGTAACGGAATGCACCGCGAGATCAGCGGTGGATGAGGAGCCTTCGGCACCCCTTGATGAGTGGTGGACCCTCTACACCGATGGCTCCTCAGCCACCAAAGCATGCGGAGGGGGAGTAGTCCTGATCACACCCGAGGGCTTCCGCGCATACTATGCCATCCGCTTCTCCTTCAAAGTCTCCAACAACGAGGCCGAGTACGAAGCCCTCCTCTGTGGCCTTCGGCTGGCAGCAAATCTGAAGGCTAAGATTATCCACGTCAAGTGTGACTCCAGACTTGTTGTGGGTCAAATTTCCGGGGAGTACGAAGCCAAGGAAGGAAGAATGAAACAGTACAAGGAGGCTGCCAAGGAGTTGCTTAAGGTATTCGAGGCACATTCTCTCACCCAAATACCGAGAGCTCAAAACTCCGAGGCCGACATTCTATCCAAGCTTTCGGATGAATCCCCCGAGCACCTCTCCAAAATTGCAAGAATTGAGGAGCTCAGCCTCTCAAGCATCCACGCTAGCCCCGTCATGGACATCCACCTAAGGCCGGAGGATTGGATCTCCGACATCAGCACCTTCATCACCACAGGGCGACTGCCCCAAGACGAAGCCCGCGTCAAGTTAGCAAAACTGAGGGCTCCCAGCTATACCCTCGAGAATGGGAGGCTTTACAAAAGATCTTACAACGGCACCCTCCTGCGGTGCCTTCATCAAGATGAGGCCGAAGTCGCCATGGAGGAAGTGCACAGTGGCACTTGCTCAGCTCACCAGGGACCCTTCTCCATGTCCCGAAGGCTCATAGTTCAGGGCTACTTCTGGCCCACGATGGCTAGAGATTGTGCTGATCTAGCCCGAAGGTGCACCGCTTGCCAACACTTTCAGAAGGCCCCCGGCAGGCCCGCGGTCAACTACGCCCCCATCAGCACCGCCATACCCTTCTCCCGATGGGGTATCGACCTGGTGGGCCCTCTGCCGAGGGGTACCTCCAACAACAGGTACATCATCGTGGCCATTGACTACTTCACCAAATGGGTAGAAGCCGAGCCCCTCGCCAGCATTACTGAAGCCCGGTGCCGCCACTTTGTTCTCAAAAATATCCTCACAAGGTTTGGCGTCCCCCAACAAATCATCTCCGACAACGGGACTCAATTCGAGGCAGCCCCCTTCTGTGCCCTCCTGGAGGCATGGGGCATCAAACACACCTTTTCTTCCGTTGCCTACCCCCAAGGCAACGGGCAAGTAGAGAACGCCAACCGAACCCTACTTGAAGGGTTGAAAAAGAAACTGGAAGCCGAAGGGGGAGGCTGGGTAGAAGAGCTACACAACATCCTATGGGCCTACCGCACCACCCCTCGGCGTGCAACAGGTGAGACACCCTTCTCCCTGTGCTATGGCTTCGAGGCTAAGGCGCCCACGGAGGTTACCCTTCCTACCCGAAGGGTGGAACAATATGAGCCCGAGGCCAACGACGCCAACATGGCCCTCGACCTTCATCTCATCTCGGAACGCCGAGAGCAAGCTTTCCTCAGGGCCGAAAACTATAGAAGACAAGTCAAAGGATACATCGACGCCAAGGTCCGCTCCCGGGAATTTCAGGTGGGTGACTACGTCCTCCGACGAAGGGAGGCCAGTCTACCCACCGAAGGAGGGAAGATGGCGCCCAAGTTTGAAGGCCCTTACATTGTCTCAGCCATCATCAAACCGGGGACATACAAATTAAAACGTCCTAATGGGACAGAGATTCCTAGACATTGGAATGTGCACCACCTGGTAAAGTTTTATCAATGACCGGCCGAGCCCTCATCCTCAACAAGTGTAAATTTCAATGGCCCAAGGCCCCATCTGTTTCTGAAGAATAATCAAAAGGCCAAGCCTTCATCACCTACATATTGTACAAGCGGCCCAAGGCCCCCTTTCTCTCCTACAAATGAGTGGCCAAGCCCTCATCTCTTCACCAAAATAGGCCCGAGGCCTCTCCCTCTCATAAGGGGGAACAACAATTTAGGTACCAAGTACCAAGTGTATGGGTCACCCCCATCACTCTTTGAAAACACCAAGTGTTTTCTCAAACTTTTACATACTCTCCTTAAAAAAAAAAAAAAAAAAAAAAAGAAACGGGGGGTGCAATACCCCTCGGCTCCGGCTGGTACCAAGTGCCCCCGGCTATTTGTGTCCCACACACAAATAAAACCCTTCCCAGGAACGCTTTCCGCGCCATCCCCCAAGGGGAGGCAGGCAACGGACCATGTCCCGGGCCCAGGATTCGACTTCCACAAACGAAACGCTCCCCGCGCTATCCCCCAAGGGGAAGCAGGCAACAGACCATGTCTCGGGCTGAGGGGACGACTTTCAAAACCGAGGCGCTTTCCGTGCTATCTCCCAAGGGGAAGCAGGCAACAGACGATGTCTCGGGCCGAGGAAACGACCCTCAAACCCTTCGGGATATCGGAAGGTCATTCCCGAAGGGGGAGCCAACGGTTTGTTCCGTTGCCTCCCATATAGGCCAAGCCTTTCCTAGAAACCAAGTTTCTAGGTGCCTCTCCTACACCATCAAAAAAAAAAAAAAATGTGTAGGGGGGAAGGAACTCCCCGGATACTATTCTCCCCGGAGGCTCAACACTTCGGATATACATTCCCGAAGGCTCCTACAAAGGCACAAGAAAATCTCTCTACAACAAGTCATCTGGCTACATAGCCGAAGGCTCCCCTACATAAAGCCTTGGAGTACAACGGTTTCCCCGGAAGCCCAAGAAGAGGGCTCACTAAGCAAAACTTCACCTAAATTTGGCTAAGGCCGAAATTCGGTTGGATCAATATTGGCACATAATCTTGTTGGAGACAAACCTCAGAATTTCACTAAGTCCATAATCTTGAACCCCTCGGCAACCATATGCACCGGGGGCTCAGGCAGTTCCCACGCTCGAAGGTTCACTACAGCACCTATTGAAACTTCGTGAAAAAATGGCTAAGTCCACAAATGGGAGACCCTTCGGGGGGCAATTCTTTACCTACAGATTCGTGGTCGATGGCTCCTCTAAGCCACTTGGCAAGGACCTAAAGCTACACTACTAAACGAAGGCTAAGCAACTACAAGGATTCTTTACCCCGGAAGCAACTACAAGGATTCTTTACCAGAGGTTGCCAATGGAGTTTTACTTCGATTATTTTCTGAGGTTTTGCGCTACACCCGAAGGGTTTTGACGAAAGTTTTGCTTAGAAAAATTTCTAAGTCCACAACGACAAGCCCCCGGCAACCCCAAATATACAACTGAGGGCTCGTGATTGGGTTTACACTTAGAGAATTTTCAAAGTCCACAACAACGACCCCCGGCGATACTACACTACAACCGGGGGCTAGCAAGGAGTGACACTTAGAAAATTCTCTAAGTCCACAAACTTGTGGCCTTCGGGAAACCAGACAACAGGAGAAAAAATACGTAGTGAAGAAAGGCATACATTCAAGTTCAAAATGAAGGAAGCATTCATTCACAAAAGCCCGAAGGCACAATCATTCATCAGCAGGAACATTTCAGAGTACAAAAGATGATTGTTTACAAGGCATGGCCGAAGCCGAAGACCTACGAACTATTACAAGAGTTTATACTTGGGAAAAATCTAAATTCATGCATCCTTGGCGGCATCTTCCTTCGGCCTCGAGGCCGCATCGTCCTCGGCTCCTTCATCATCGCCCTCGCCCATCAGCTCAGAATCTTCTAGATCCGGCCTTTCTTCTCCCTCGGGAAGGGGGACTCTTACATCTGGCTGCAGAAGGGGGAGGCCGTATGCCGTTGGGTCGAACTTCTTGGGATCAATCTTGAAGTGCCTGGCGAGCCTCCGGTAGATGAGGTTTTGAGTGAAAAACTCGCCACCATCATAATAGTCTTTGCCCTTTCGGGCTAACCATTCAGCCCCAGGATCCTTCACCCAATCATCAACCGAGGCCTCCACCACCGAAGACAGCCATTGTTTGTGCTATTCAGCCTTCCACCCCTCAGCGACAAAGGCGGCGATGGCATCTTTCTCCGCCCGAGCAACGGCCTCCTTCTTCGCGGACTCTGCTTCCTCCGCAGCAACCTTGGAGGCTTCGGCGGCAGCCCTCTCAGCATCAGCCTTGCCCTCGGCCCTGGCGATTACTTTGTTGTTCTCAAGAATGGAGTTAAACGCCTCCTTCTCCAGCCGGAGGGTCTCTTGGGCCTCCTGGAGTTGCCGCCGGGACTCCGCCAGGGCCTCGTCGGCCTGCAGCTTCTGCATCTGGTAACGCTCCATCCTCTGGAGCAGTTCTCCGAGACCGAGGGCAGCCTGCGAATCAACACCATCAAATAACAAGGGTTAAGTTATCAAGATAAAGATATGCCAAAGACAACTCAGAGAAAAAGGAGAAGGAAAAGACTTACGGTGACGGAGGCCTGGAGCACTTTTGCGCAGAGGGCATCATCTTTGGCCCTTGCAAGCACCGATTTGTCGGTCGGGGGAGTAGCACCCTTCAGGAACTCCCTCGGGCTGAGGGTGCCATGCATGATGGCAGTCCCCTTGGTGATGGAGAACTTCACATCATCCCGGGGCCAAGCCAAATTCTTACCTTGGTCCCCGGGAGGGGGGGAGAGCGTTCGCAGAGGGGGAGGAAGATGATTGTTCCTCAACAACAACGACAGGGGCGT
This sequence comes from Cuscuta epithymum, assembly GCA_945859915.1. Lineage (NCBI taxonomy): Eukaryota > Viridiplantae > Streptophyta > Magnoliopsida > Solanales > Convolvulaceae > Cuscuta > Cuscuta epithymum. The sequence goes on along the minus strand of CAMAPF010000947.1, from coordinate 1,116,163 downwards.
CCTTCTTCTCGGCGCCTTCCTTCTTTTTCTTCTTCTCCGGAGGCGTCACGCCCTTCCCGGTATTTTTCCTCTTGTGCTCCGCCTTGGAGCCCCCGGCACCAGCGCCGGTATCAACAGCTTGAGAGGGTCCCTCACCCTCCGGGACCTGAGCAGCCCCATTCTTCCGGAAGAACTCGTCGACGGGTTTCTGAACCCCCGTCTCCTTCTTTTTCTTCGGCTCCTTAGCTAGCTTTTTCTTGAGGGCTGCGAAATTAGAAACGTCCATACTGACACCTGCAAAACAACATCAATGATTAGGTCGATGGAAAAGACTACGGAAATGAAGAAAGCACCAAACCCTAAGCACAAAGGTGAGGACCCTACGGAGACTACCTCCTATACCACCGAAGGCTCTTTCAAGGATAGGGTACTGTTCGTCCCTTTCCCCCAAGAAACGGTATCGCCGGAAGCCCAGGGCCAACAAGTCCTCTGGGAGAGTCGAATCCTTGACCGTGACATGTTTCGTGGCCCCCACCGGCAGGGCACATATCTTCTTGCCTTCCTTTTCGAGGGCAGCATTCCCCACCTTCGGGTGACGCCTGAAATGATTGCGCAGCTCCCTCGGGAATGGATTCTCCGCCACCCTGACATAACAGAAACGATCCTTCCACCCCTTATGGGACGAGGGCACATCATCAAAAAGCCTCCATTTGGCAATCTGCTGGAGATTCGCGAACCCCTCGGAATTCGCGTGGCCACCTCGGCATAAATTGAAGCTCTGAAAGAAGAGATCGAGGGTAGGAGTTGCCCCCCGAGACCGGCAGAGCTGCACAAAGCCGGTGATATATGAATGGCTGTTCGGGGTTAGCTGACAGGGGGCTAACCCCACGTACCTGAGGTACTCAAGAAGAAATGGGTGCAATGGGAACCGAAGGCCCATGGCTACTGATAACACGTGGACGGCGAAGCATCCTTCGGGAGCCTGGGAGAGGAGATCGTTGGGTCCCGGTTCAATCACCTCCGCCGAAGGGCCCACATGCAACTGGGTGACGTAGCATTCAGCCCGATCAGCCCTCGACTTCAGCGCGAGAGCAGCAGTGTTCAGCCACGAGTGCCCCTCGGGTATTCCCACGGGCTTCCCGCAATCCACGGCGGTCTGCTTACTCTTCTGGGGAGCCTTCGTCCCCTTCCTTTTCTTCCCCACGGCAACACTGAGGGGTTCTGGATCTAGTGGCCGGGAGGTGCTCGCCTCGCCGGCACCACGAAGCGGGAGGACAGCAATTGTGACCTCTTGTCTCTCCTTCTCTTCTTCTTCCTCAGCTACTTGGAGGGCGAGGGCCATTTCTTCATCTTCGACAACCTGCTCGAACTCCTCCGCCTCCAGCTCAGTGCGAAGGTTATTTTGAACTTCCTCGGCAACCGCTGAATCGTTGTTCGCCGAGGATTGCGCACTCGAGGACTCCACGTCCGAGTAGCTTCCCTGTTGTGCCGACGGCTCCCCCGAGATATCTTGGGAATCGCTTTGAGAGGACATGATTCTGAAGGAAGAATAGGAGAAGTATGGCTGAGGGGGACTACCTAAATGTTTCTACCGAAGGCTCCTAAGACCTCTAACACAAGATCTAAGGGGGAAAAGCAAAGTATGCTAGTAAAGCGAAGAACGGGTGAAGAACTGACCTCGAAACTTGGGGTTTGATCGAACAGGGCTTTCTCTCTCTAGAAGACAAAAGGGCAGAGCTTCGCTATCACAAATATTGCACAAGGAATATGAATTCGGGCTTGGGGTATTTATAGGCTCCCAGCCTCGAAATCTGGGCTTCAATTTAAAAAGGCCATCATTACGGGCCGCCGGTTCAGCCAATGGATGGCCGCCGCCCGCCTTCAACCAACGACTACACGCCACGTCAACTCCCCTTCCAACGGCTATATTACAACGACTATATTTCGGCAACACTGGGGTGCCTTCGAATGGTAGCCTCCGGCTATCACTCACCACACCTTTTCTGCCAGCAAATTTCATCAAACGCCTTCGAGCTTGCGGCAGCGTAAGCCCCCGACTTGTCCGTATTATCACCCCTCGGGTTCGCATCAACACATCATAACTCCTTCAGCCCGAACTTGCCTTCGGCCTAAAGGAGTGGGGGACTGGGATACACCCCTCGGGAATCATGCAGGACAAAAATTCCTCATGCAAAGATTTACAATTGACGCAGGTAGCATCCGGGTGAACATCAAAGCAGAAACTTTCGGGTACATACTTCAACACACCCTTCGGCAGAGGTAGAGTATCAAAATTTTTCCCCGAGTCACTTTGCGGAAATGAGGCAGCCCTCATCACAACACATACAGATATTATTTACGCCTCCCTCAGAAAACCCCCGACATGTGAGGGACTGAGGAGAGGCTCCGGCATTCATACAAACGTTATACTTCCTTCAGAAAACCCTCGGCATGTGAGGGACTGGGGGAAGCCTTCGGCAATCAGCAGAAGACAAGTTCTCCACCAAGAGCGCCCAACCAAGTGATGGGGCCTCCGGAAGAATCAACACATCTACTCCTTTTCCCTCAAGTACCTTTCGGCAAAAAGAGTGAGGGACTCCTGATGGAGTATATGGCCCAGGAACCCCCGGCCCATAGACTCCTACTTCTCCTACACAAGTCCATTGAGCTCAGGAAACAACTCAGGCCCAAATACAACGGCCCAAGCCTCAAAGAAGCCCAGAATACACACTGGGGTGCCTTCGGCCTCCTTGGCCGAAGGCTCCAGAAATTCACAAAGTAGCCCTCTCTGACATACGAAGCCATTGGGAGAAAACGGCGAAAAACATGAGCCTTCGGCATTACCAAGCCCTCGGCATTAGGGGAGCCTTCGGCTGAACTTAGTCCTCTGCCACTCGGGGCCTTCGGCTACACAGGGGTCCTTGGTTACACGGAGCCCTCGGCTACACAAGAAGTCTTCGGCCAAACGTGCTCAATCATCGAAGATTCCTTTTGGGGACAGCCAACCACCGCATTTAATGCCACGTCACATCCGCCAACCGCATTCAATGCGGTGAACGTACCACTGCCGGTGCCACCAGGCTGATGTGACCCTTCGGCCGTTGGATTACTGACACGTGTACTCTCATCGCATTTATTGCTGCTATAAATAGCAGCCCATTTCTCCGTGTAATCGACATGATCTACATCTCAACTCCACAGGCTGAGTTCATTTAATAAAATCGACTCTCTCTCCTCCTATTTGCTCTGACTTCTCTCTAGTTATTCCCGCAATAACCCCTCGGATAAGATACCCCCCGGGTAGACTATCTATCAGTGACAAGTCACGAATTTATTATTGAGCACCTTATACTACAAAAAATTACAATGTATGGGGCCTTTTTACAAAAGTCACGATTTTTGCCTTTTACAATGTATGGTTTCCTTAGAAGATCGATATGTAACCCATAGTAACATTATTCACTTCTTAAATAAACCATTATAAAATTTATACCTCATTATGTTCTTTGCTTAACATTTAGCTGCAAAATGATCCTTGGTTCCTCTTCAGTGATTACGACAAATTAAAAAATTTCTATCAGATATTTTAAATATCAGATGGATGGCAAACTGGCTCATTGAATTTAAGATTTTTTTTATCTCTCCTACTGTGTGCCTTTAGTATGTGGTCATGACATCTTTTACCATTTAATTGTCGTCTACATTTTTAGTTCCACTTGGTTTTGGTCTGCTGCAGTAGTTTGCATATGTAAAGGCTCTTGGCCTTAAAGATGCACCGTTTCCACTTTGATTTCAGGGAATCAAGTGAAGGTTGATGATATCCATGCACAGTTGGTACCGTGGGAAGATAGCTTAGATTTTTTGTAGTGATATAGCAGTGCTAGGATTCATTATCTTCATGTATATATTTTCTTATCTAAATAACATTGATTTATTTGGCCAAAAAAACATCGATTTATTTGGCTCTTGGATGAAAAGTCCAAAGATAAATACTTTTCATGTCTGAACTTGCATGTGGATTTAGATAGATTATTCTGTTTTAGTTCTCTAAAATATAAACCTATGGATTGCCAATTAACCTGGGCCAAAGGCCGAGACATAGAAGTTGCAACATAATGGTGATTTTTTTGGTTCATTTTTTGAAAACCATTAACTGAGAACTTGAGATTTAGGAAAGTTTTTCATTTTACATGTGGTATAGAAAAGATGGATACCTCTGTCTTAGAATGAAAAGCTTTTAATTTCTTCATTAGAGGGGAAAAACTTACCAAATTAGATCCTAGCATAATCCTCCTACATAATTGCTACTTTGCCAAATGCCACATAGGGAGTTCTTTGTACAGTTTGAAGCATGTTTTTCCATGCTACTGCCAAATGCTTCTTCTCAAAATAGTGTTTTTTACTCTAAAAGCAATTCTTATTGAATATAAGTTATCTCAAATACACTTTGATCTAAACCCGCACACCAAGAAAAATTTCATTATGATGTGCTTTAAAACTGATATAGATGGAAACATCCATTAGTGGTAGAACTAAATGGGGGAGATCGAGCTGGAAAGGTGTGAAATCCACTTGAAGAGTGAGGATGAGTGAGTCACTGTCACTAGAGAGGAGATCATGTGACTAGGTGTTGCTGTTGCAAATAAGTTTTAGTAATGGTATTCCAATAATCTAACACCAATTTATGAAGGAATTCCTTATAATCTTATGTGACATTCTAACTTTCTAAGTGACTGCGTAGAGGTTGGCTTCAAATGGCTACTTTTATCTCATCCTATTTCAAAATATTCTCATCTCAAATATTGCAAGGATGAGGACACTATGGTAATGGAATTGCAGATTATAATCTAAGCTATTAATGGAATGTTTGGTCATTGATGAGAATAATGTTAATGTTGATATGAACTGCTTCTAGCTAGATGTTGATTTGAATTTCTCAAATCTTATACTTCCTCCGTTCTTAAATAAGTGCAATGGTCAACATTTCACATTTGCCGAGACACAACTTTGACCATTAATATATACTACGTATAACTCTCTATTAGTAAAAAAAATTAAAAAATCAGATTTTGAAAATATACAATGAGACAAATTTAGTACAATAATACATCAATGAATAAAATGTAGTCAAAATAGACCATGTGAATAGTGTAAAATTTGGTATGTTGCACTTATTTAAGAACGGAGGTAGTAGATTATAGTGGATAACAAAGATAAATACGGAGTATGAATTAAAATTAGTACGGAGGCAGCAGGTTATGAGAAGCACCAAGGGAGAGGAGGGGTTACGGGTTACCATGATGGCGGCGTCAGCATGATGGTGGAGCGCCAGATGACATTACACCTTCAGTTTCCTCGAGGTGTCCGTGAAAAAAGGCATTCTTGACATCGAGTTGGATGAAGTGGCCAACCGTGAGAGAGAGCGAGAGTGAGAACCGTACGGATGGTGGCGGGTTTGACGAGAGGACTGCAAGTTTCATCACAGTCAATGCCAACCTGTTGAGAATTTCCATTAACCACCAACCGAGCTTTGTGATGCTCAAAAGATCCGTCAGACTTGTATTTATGTTTATATAGCCACATGCAACGAATAATATTAGCCTGAGGAGGACGGGGAACCAACTCCCACGTCTTATTGTTAATTAAAGCACTTCCAATTTTTGGATCGGTAAGAGCTTGGATGGGAGACTTGGTAATAGGGGACGGAGTGATGGTATGGCTGAGATTAAATTGAATTTTGGGTTTGAATACACCGGCTTGGCTACGTGTAGTCATGGGATGCATGCGTGGGGCTGGAGTAATTAGAAGCATGTGGTGGGGATGGTGGATTGGGAGGTGAGGGTTGCTGGGAAGCAGGAGGTGGTTCGGGTGAATGGGGGACAAGAGGGTATAGCCGAACTCCTCTTTCAAATGTCACTAGCTATTTTGACAAATGGCAAAATTAGATTAAAATTTCAAAACTTTTTTACTCTATTTCAAATTAAACACTGAACTTACAATTACAAATTCTACAGCGTATGACATCAAATACATAGATGAAAGTAAAATTTAATTATGAACAAGTCCATAATTTAACTAAGATTGTTAGGGCTCCTCCTAGAAGCCCTCCAAAAATTGGGGTATATATGCCACTAATTGTAATGAACACACGGTATCTATATATATATATATATATATATATATATATATATATATATATATATATATATTAAAACAGAAAAGTGTGAGGTGAGAGTTTGGGCGGGAAGTGTGAACACAAACTATTTCAACCGGTTGGAGTTCGAAAGATGTAAAACAAGGCTGGAGTTCCCGAAGAGGCAGAGGATTAAATGAACCATGTCACCATGTGAATTAATTACGGAGTATTAATATAATGATGTCTAGAAAGTTGGGAAAAATAATTACGTTGTATATAGAATACAAATTTGCACATGCATCTAAAAGTGACTGTTGGTTTATTTTGAAAACACCTTTGTTGGTTCTCCTATAAATAGAGGGTCATTGACTCATTGCAATTTTTCACTCATTAAGGGATGATGTTGTTGGTGTGAGGCCATGAGGGGTTGATATATGTATAATTATTAAGCTCACGAGAAAATTGAAGAGTGTCGTCGGGCTTCCATGCATTAGTAATCATCACACACCAAGCCACGGGCCGGGTAAGATGATCATTGACAAATTTTCCTGCTTCATTGAACAAGAAGAAACCATTCATAAATGCAATCGACATGAGGTAAAAAAATAAAAACCACTCTTTATTTTACTCTGTATATAAATATATACGTAGTACTCATATAGTGATATAATATACTATCGAAATTCTGTGAATGTTATTCTTTAATGTGCATACACTATAATCCGTATTAAACATTTTGTTCATATCAAATATTTCAAGATTGTCAAGCGGCAAATTGATCTTTCACCGTCATTCACACGGTGCATGCAAGAAAAAAGTATACTCCGTATTATTTATGTTGTAATTTCCGCATGAAAAGTATGTGTCATCTATGCCAGAATATCTATATATCTGGTCTGTAATCAATAATCATCATTGTGGTTGGTTAACAATGAAACAAATCGGAGGGAAAACATGCACTTTGCGTGTTAGTGTTTACTAATAAACAATCGTGTGGAACACACCGAGAAACTTTGATTTAGATTTTCGAAACCAAATTAAAAAATTATCATAATAATTTTGTGTAATGTAATAGTTCAACAATTTGTTTCAGTCCGATTCTCCTTTAATTTAGATTTTCCAAACCTGTTTATATAAAGGGAAAAATAAATCAAATACCCCAAATTTTGGAGGAGTGTGAGATAAATACCCCAAACTTTCATATGTAATTTAAATACTTCAAACTTTATATACTAAGTTATTTTAGCACCATGACCATATATTATTATTTTTTTCAAAAATAGAAATTTAAGGTTTTAATTTCATAATTTAAAATAGCAAATAAAAAATGTTGCAATTATATAGAGTGGGAGTAGTATATGTTATTTTACAATGGAAGCATAGATTGTTAATTGTATGTTCATGAATGCTAAAATATTTTAAATTATGAAATTAACACAAAAAATTAACATTTTTGAAAGAAATAATACATGATCATGGTGCTAAAATAATTGTTTATAAAAAGTTTGAGGTATTTAAATTACATATGCAAGTTTATGGTGTTTACCTCACACCCCCTCAAAGTTTGGGGTATTTTAATTATTTTTCCTTTATATAAATTGTAATCATATTTAATTTGTTGCCAATTTCATACATTAATAACGACTTTTTCGCCGTTTTCGGTTTTAACTTTTTACCTCGACAAATCCTTCCTAGCTAATAACACAAATTCATCCCACACAAACTATACTACCGCACCAAGATTTATTAATCCAAGTGAAACAATAAATCCAACTGGCAATTGCCAAATATCGAACTATAAAATCTCAATTAAGATTAGGAATCCCACTCACAAATCGGATCAATAAATATATATAAAGATTAAAAAAGCTTTCCCCCGTTTGTTTTTATACCAAGAAAAGAACCTCCCACTTTCATTCCAAAATATGGAATTATATTGGAAAAAACGCAGCTATAGTAAATTTTATATACCCCTAGCTATATGACCTAAATCACGGACCTATAAACCACTTCAGCTCTTAATAAACAGTGATAGATAGAGAGATGTGCAAAAGTAGTATCGCAAGCAATTCAGCTCTCGCCAACGAATTGAAGGCACAATTATTGGAGTTTGTTTGATAGAATCGATTTACATTTAACAATTACTTTAATCCAACTGAAGTGAGTGTTGTTTGCAACTTATAAGAGGCTTCAGAAAAATGTTAAGTGTAAAAATATGATCGAATTACATATATGTATTTTGTTGTTAATTTTATGCTTTATTTAACTTAAATAAATACTTTGTCTAGCTAAAAAATAAAGAGATAATTCTCTAAATAGGAGTTAAAACGTTTTGAAATTCCAAAACATGAGTATCATGTTTTTTATTCCTTGAATAGGAGTAAATTTCTGTCAAGTTTAGTTTTACAAGGCTTTAAAGATGGCAGTTTCTTCCAAACTTGACAGATTACTCCTATACAAGGCTTTAAAGATGGCAATTTCTTCCAAACTCGATCAGTAGGCGACCCGGACAAGTGACCGGTCAAGTGCCAATCCCGATCCGGAGGGTCGGCCAATCAACAGTAAAAAACATGGTCAAATTAAGTCCCACAATAGACGAAATTTTTGAAAGTACAACTAATTGCCTTAGGCAGTGCATTGGATGCTAGGGTAGGAAGGTTTCAGGCACACCATAGGTCAAATCCCACAATAGACGAAATCTTTGAAATTTTAAAATGACCAGGTTATGCGATTTCGGGTAAATTTAGGAAAGGGTTTGTGGTCCGGTTTTTGGTCTTCAAGTCTAAGCGTGTTTTCATGATTTGTGGGTTTGGTCCTAACTGCCCCGGGATGCTGAGTGGGTTGACTCTCCCGGGTCGGTTTGGGTCGGATAACATAACTTTTATTTCTTTTTTGGTAGATGTATATTTACAGTTTGTATTATTACATTGCAAATTTGTGACAATACAATTGAATTCAATTCTTACGTAGAAAATAATTAAATTTCATTTTTAATTTATATTATAGGGAACTATATTCATCACATGGCTGCGTGAAAATCCAGGGAATGCGTTGCTCATTATATAGGATGGAATGAAGCGAGCCTAACTGATTTGAACGGTGTGGGAAAACAAATGACTCAACTTTTTTGTCAGCTCTACGCATAATAAACCGTAGCACCCTTCATTGCTGACTTTTTGGTTTATATCGTTCCACATGCTTCCGGATTTATATACTCCCTCCGTCCCGTTGGAATGTTCCTGGTTTGACCTACACACATACTAAGGAAATAAACTTATCATGAGGTAAATTTTACTGTTTGGACACTGTTTGGACACTGTTTGGCACTGTTTTGTACTGTTTGACACTGTTTTGATGTAGAATAACTTTCCATTTAGGGAAATGAGAACTTCTTTTTGGGACATCCAAAAAAGGAAAGCAGGAACATTCCAACGGGACGGAGGGAGTATATTTTTTTGATACATCGGAAGAGACTTCCGGATTGATATACTCCACCTCTAAATGTTTTAAGTCGAACCTTTCATCATCGTTGAAACTTGAAATGTCTCAGGTGAGTTAACGCCCCGAAGATTTCTATCAATTCATTATCTTACATCTTGATATATCTTCTTGTTAATTATCACGATTAGGCTAAGATAAACGATAAATTTAAAGCAAGAACACAAGAATTTACGTGGTTCACGCAATCGGTGTGATTACGCTAGTCCACGGCGAACGAGAGAGAGATGTATTATTATTCCAGCGTCTGGTGTGTTTACAGATACATTAGGGATGTTTAAATAGGTTTAAGAAAGCCTAAACAAGGGTTAAGGCCGCAGGCCCAAAAATTAATCCCGTCATTAATTTTTCCCGTATACTCGATCGAGTATACATACATACTCGATCGAGTATAGATTCCAGAATTCTGCCCGAGTAGTGTTTTTACACATACTCGACCGAGTATACCTCCATACTCGATCGAGTATAAACTCCAGAATATAACCCGAGTAACCCTTACACGCATACTCGACCGAGTAATGATCAATACTCGATCGAGTGTAGAAACCAGGGAAATACTCGACCCATCAAACACCTCATACCCGATCGGGTAACCCAACATACCCGATCGGGTATATACTCCTGCATTCCAAACAAGGCTCCATCTTCAACACTTCTACTTGCCTATATCGTTTATAATTTAAGACATCCACCTATTAAGGATGTTTTTAATTACTTGGACGGTAATTATTTGCTGGTCTGGTCTGGTCTGGTTTGATTTGGTCTGATCTGATCATGCTTTGTCTCTTTGTATTTGTATAACTATCTAAGTCTAATCTGATCAGCTGGTCTGGTCTTGGACAGATTACAGTCCAAGTAAAAACATCCTAATTCTTGATACCGGTAAAGTTGACATTATCGATCGAACAAGATTTTAATTTTAAAACCCAGATATACAATCATTTTCAAACATAACACGAATGTGTTGTCTGTTTGTTGCATTGTCCATCCGCAGCTATCCCCTATATATTGTGGGGAACCATGTTAATCTTTTGTACACTTTTCTAAGCTTATTAGTGTTTCTTCAATTGTAAACCATATAATAATATAATAATAATAATAATAGAAAGAGGTACTATTATTTCTATTTTGTATTCTGTATTTAAAAAGTCTTAGAACAACAAATGCACAAATATTAGAAAATGGACTAAGAACCCTGATCGCAACTTCAATTTATCAACAATCAGTACACCATTGAAGATGAAAAAGTTTTGAGGAAGAAGAAGATAGCTTATTTACATGGAGAAACCAACATGGCAACGTAGATGTGTTCCAGATATAATAGAAGGATTGTTGTCTTTTGAGGAAAATGTAACGCTAAGCCAATTTAATTTACAAAATTGCTACTTGGACACACCGACAAGTCGCCTTACGCGTCAGAACACAAGCGAATTGTATTTTTTTGTGCACGGACAATTAATATTTCACTTTAGCAAAAGGGATTTGTTTGTAATTCCGAAATGTCATCTGTGCAGAAACAATTCAATTTTTTGGGATCATTAACAGTTTTTTGTACTAAAATGAAAATCAATTAATTGTTTGTGAATAGATAAAATAAATGTGATGGGTAAACAGCGTGAAGAAGTAGCACTTTTGTTTAATTTATGACAAGAATCCGCTAAACCAGTCCAATAAATGGGCCTTTGGTGATTTCCATGATGTTAAAATATAGCACTATACTTTTTAGGTGATAATACTCATATTATAAGAAAAAAATTGTATTCCAATTTTGGTATTTCCGTTATTACAATAAGCCAATAATACATTCTACTCATTTGATCAAAAATTTTATTAAAAATCTATGGTGCATTTTCTGTAAGACTTAAACCTATGATACTATAGTACTTTCTTGATCAAACATTTTTTTATCTCGCACGTTCAAGGTTGTAATAATCAAATTAAATAAAAATAGAGCTACTTTTCAAACTGAATTGGTTTAAGAGGATGATTTTAATTTCTTCATGTAAAATTTCCTTTTTTTTTGAATGTATAAAAGATCCTTTTATTATACTAACATTTTTTTTCATAACTCAATTGAATTCATTCATTCATTTTAGTCATAATTTCACTAAATTTAGTATACTTAGTCATTCAGTTAATCTCATCGATGTGTTTTTTCTTACACAATCAGGAAATATTGTGATGCTCTCCGTAGGATATTTTTTATTTGGACTGATTTCGGTCTCAAACCAAACTAGACTTAAACAGTCAAATAAATCAGGCTTCGACAGTTGTGAAATACATATATACTCAACTTTTATCCGTTTACAAAATTTCAATCCAAATAAAAACATATTTAGACTTTAAAGCAATGAGAAGATTTTACTTTAATTAGAACTATATAGAAGACCCACTTAGCCATGAGTTGGACTAGCGTTAGATACATACTTGTACTTTAGTTTTTATTTTACAAACTAGTTTTTTATACGCGCTTTGCGCGATACGGTAAATGCTCAATGCATATTTTTTGTTAGGATAGATGCATATTGTGTAGATTCGATTACTCTTTGTATATGAGAGGTTAACATTTAAGGCTACAAAAAATACAGTATGTAACATTCTTTAGAAGACTTCAAAAACCAAAAAAAAAAAAAAATGCAATCAAAGAGAAATTCTTGGCCTTGTTTTTCTAATTTCATATAAAAATAGCAAAATATATCTAGTACAAGTCTAAATACCATTAGTCCTTATTCAATTTAATCTAGGATCGCTCAATGAAACGACATGTACCATTAAGAGAAAAAAGAAATTGACTCATATTATGTAGTACTACGTATTACTTTTAGTAATTCATGTGTTTGCTTGGATTGGACCAACTTCACTATCTAGCATCAATTAGGTGGACCAATAATCTGGTCAAAAAAATTTGTAACATGTTGGGAATTGGCCCGATTTCTAGCTCTTCAATCTCAACAAGCATCATGTGAATATTCCCACTTCCAGTTCTGCAAGAAAAACAACTAATTAGACACAATTCAGCAGAATACTTGGCATATCATAACATTTTGATTAAAATCAATGTTTTCACCATTTTAATCAATTTGTAGGCATTCTCAAATTTGATGCTATTAGTCATCCTTATGTTATGTAATTTTGAGTAGGCATCGATCTAGTCCTCATGCTCCTTGTAGGTACTTTCTTTTATCTAATAAACTGGTAAGGTGTTTCCCAACTCTCCTTCCAAAATATCAATTTTGGTTCCTCATTGGGATAAAAAAAAATACAATTCAATGTCTGAATCAAATTTAAATGTATGTTTTAAAATTTGAGTTTATCTTAATGATTTCAATGTTAGTTTAGAGGATTAGTGAGCATTTTCTTTAGTGAGAGGAATATATTTATTTATCGGGTCCTCCAAACTTGTGTTATTAGTCCCTATTACCTTTTTTCATTTGGATTCCAAGTACACTGTTGATCGATATCTCTAATTTAATTGAAATTGTCCTAAACAGGATATAAATAATGAGAAATTTCGAAACAGGAGTATTACATTTTTTCTAAATAGGAGTATTTATTGTCATACTTAGAAAATACTACAAATTTTGGCATTAATATTGTCATATTAAATTCTGATGATGCTAAAATATGATAATGTGTTTTAGAAAGACAATGATTTATTTCTATTTAGGGAACACAACACTCTTATTTTGAAATTTGACATTATTTTTACTCACATTTCGAGAAAATTACCATAACTTAACCTTTACAGCAATGGAATTTGAGAATTATGACTCATAGTATTTTGCTTACACCTCGTCTTATATAAACTAAAAGTCTCAATCATATCTTAATTCACCTTTTTAATATTCTGTCATCTACCTCATTCCCTATGGGATGTAACTAAAAAAGAGTGTTTTCCCACATGTAAATGGTATGAAAACAATGCATACGGTGATGAGCATTATTATTACAATATAGAGTTAATGTTACACAAACTCAATCCAACCAACTCCCCCTCCCTAGGGGTGGACTCGGGTCGGGCCACCCGGCCCGTGAACAGGCCTGGCACACTACAGTGCAGGCCCGGGACCGGCCCGGCTCACCGATCCGGGTACTGGGCTTACCCGGCCCGAGGGGGAGACGGTTCCGGGCACGGTTCCTTCAAAATGAGACCCGGCCCGGCCGGGCCCGGGCCCAGTTCGGGCCAAAATCATTTTTTTTTCGTTTTTTCATTTTTTTATTCCAACGGGTTGGGCTGGGTGTTTTGGGGGGGAGGGTTGTGGGGGGGGGGGAGGGTTGGGGGTTAATTAGAAAAAGCAAAAAAAAATATATAAGGAGGCCCGAGGCCCGGCCTGGACCCGGTGGATACCCGGGCCAGTCCCGGGCCCAACCCCAAATCCCAGAAAGCCCACTGGGCCTAGGCCCGACCCGGGCTCGACCCGGCCCGAATCCACCCCTGCCCCTCCCCTTATACCTTCTTATACCCAAGAAATAATCCTAAGACGAAAAGTATAAGATCGGATTTTGAACATGTCTAGTTAGTAAAAAACTAAGCAGGTGGGAAAACACACCTTTTTCTTGTGCTTATTATGAGTTTACAAGTTTTTCTTGTGAACGCGTAGTTCTTTTTATATGATTAGTTGTTTAATCACCAGAGTTGGGCTTTAAATGTTTTGAACAATTTTAATACTTTCAGGCTGTAATTGAAAACTTAAGATCAGACAATTTATGTTTTGTAGCGTCGGGAAAAAATAAAACATTCTAATCAATCCCTGTCAAAAGAATGGATGGAAGGCCTAAGAAAAAACCGTTTGTGCTTTACATAGAGAAAACATGCCATCAAATATATGAAGAAAAAGTCTCACCCTTGATGTTTGAGATGTTGCTGCAAATTTCATCAAGCGAAACCCATGAAAAGTTACGAGGACTTAGATCTAAGAGTGCATCCGAGACTATTAGAAGTTTAGATAGGTTATGCAACAACAAGAAACTTACCTTTTCTAAAGTCTAAGAGGCTATTGAGGCACACAGGCTCTAAACATTCTTGGATGGTGTTCATTTGGAATATATTCCACCAAAACTCTCTTTTATTACTTAATTTGTCTTCTGGGATAGGCTTGCAGCTTGCTACTCTTGATTATTTAAACTATTTGAAGAGGGAAAATATATGTATCTTATGCCGCTTGGAACCACTGAATTAACCAGAATGTATTGCACATCTTTATTTCAGTTGTCATTTCACTGTCGCAGTTTGGACTTGGAACCAGAATTAGTTTGCCATTTTCACAAACTTTACTTTACATTACATGTTTCACAAGTTAAAAGCGTTCAAAATCAAATCGAGTTAAAGACATTTGAAATTTACAAATAATATTACCAATAATAATATTGAATACATGATCAACAAAAAAAGCATGTTGGCCTGTGAAGAGGATCACTGCCACCCAAATACATGTACAGGGTGATATTATTAGAATTAAAACAACCATTTTTGTTTTTCTTAATCTTTATTTGTAATCGATCATGCTTTTCATGTTTAAAAACTGTGTTTGTATGTCCAGTATTTCTTCAAAGTATATTAACCGTTATATTGGAGCAACAACTAAGGTAATGAAGCTGACTTTTACACCTGTAGGACAACATGCTTTGGAGAAAATTAGAGCATAGCCACAAAGCCTCAGTTTCTGTATTTGTATGTGTGATATTTCTTCAGGGTAAGTTAACCATTTTATTGGAGTAAAAGCCAACCATTTTGTTGGAGTAAAAGCTAGCCCAACATGGTAAAGCTGAATCTACACCTAGACATGAGTATTCCTAAAACCTACTGCAAGCAATAAAGTTTTCAAATAGTCACAAACTCGCAACTAATTCCAATTAAAATCATGAGGGTCATTTGATAAAAACAAAACCAGAAAAAGGTGTAATGGCTCAATTTGAGTTTGCACTTTATCAAATTAAAAGGTTGTCAAGTTGCATGTAAATTTAAGCAAACTTGGGACGAGAACAGCTAGGGATACACATATGAAGGAAATAGAAAATAGAAACCATAGAAGTAAAAGCAATAGCCGTATTGTTAGTAAGAATGAAGTCATTTCAAGGAGGGGGTGGATGTTGGTTACTGTGTTAAGCTGATGAACAATCACGGGATTATTCTCTTAAATCCACACAACACACTTACGAATGATGATGGCAACATGCCAAACGCGTGTACTGTTGGGCTCCCATCATCCATATCTTCCGCTACAGAGGGACTTCAAGGGACGAAATGGTAGATCAACTGTAAGGTATTTAATTAGGGAATTAAATGGAATAGTAATAAAGCTCACCAGAAGAGATTACCTGCTAAGATGGAACAGTGGGTAAGGATTCGAGCCGGTTGTTGACGGTAGGGGCTGAAAGGAAGGAGGATATTGTCGTATTGATAAACAGAGGGCCATAGGCATATCACACCGTATACGGTCGTGGGTAAATTGACGGACAACAGACGGGGACAAAATGGAGACATACAGATTTCAGTTAAGAGTACAAATGATGCTAAAATGTCCTAACCATCATTGATGCTTATAAGTTTTTATTATATTATATTAGATATTGGAATTAGGATAAATCTTGAACATTGTTATGCCTAAATATTTGAGGAATCACTTTCTTCAATTCGTTGTTCTAGTTTGAGTTTTCATTGATATACTTTTTAGGGATTGGATTTAATTCTTTCATCTTGAAGATATGAATATGTGGGCTCTAATGTAGCTACTACTCAACGATAAAAAAAAATGTAGCTACTACTCCATTGTATCATTTGTATGGACACGACACAGATGAAGCCAAATTCACAAGAACGTTAATTTTTCGATCGGCTTGTTTTGTGTTTACCTTTATAAAAAAATCAAATGACCAAGTTTGCTAATTTTATACTCGGTATATTGCACGATTGTTAATATATTGTTGGCCCAGACGTTTTTGTATATTAATAATGGTTAACACCCATTCTAGCAGCCCACTACAATGTACCAATTTATCTGTCTGGCCTATCAGTATTTTCTTCTCCCATTAGAATTCAAACTGAACTCATTATTGCCTAGTGATGAGTTGTGTGTGCAGTATATTATTTGAGTGTCCTTATAATAAGACCAAATATCTCATGCTATAAGGACAACCCCTGCACCCTTGTTGTAACCTACGGAGTGTATGAGAGATAGTGTAGCTCATTCTTTTTCTTCCTGGCCCCTTTGTGTGTGAGCATGGTGAGATGAGTGAATCCAGTGAGTGACCCAAATTGTCCATCCTTCTTGGTGAGGTGAGTGTGAGTGTTGGCGAGGTTAGAAAGGTGTGTTGCTCCCTTAGCCTAGGTGTGCACAAGAGACAACCGGAAAACTAAGCTCCGGACTGCCTGAGCCGGAATACGTCGACGGAATCGATCCTCAACAGTGGTATCAAAGCCTGGTTGCCGTCTGCCGCCGTACTCCGCCGCCATCCGCCGCCGTCCGCTGCCGGTTGAAGCTCGTGGAAGCATCGCCGGATCTGGGCCATAGTTCTATGTTGCTGCAGGAACCTTTTGCTGCTTGAACCGCCGTTTGTCGTCACTGGTTCATCGTCTCCGTCACAGATTGAAGCCATTGGAAGTTGCTGCTGAAGCCGGAGGTCGTGGTCTTCGCCTGGCCGTCCAGTTCGCTGTTCTCTCGTCGCTTGGAAGTCGCCATCCGCTATCGAGGTCACTGCTCTTCACCGCCTGAGGTTGTCGCCGGCTAGTACTTGAAAGATATGGACCTAGACGCTGCTAATTAATGCGCAAATCATTGGAGCAGAGGGCTTGAGTTCGTCTCACGTACGTGAGCAATTTCTCGCGTAGAAGAAACACAAGACGTTGGACGCTGTAGGTTGCTCTGGAATATGCCAGACTTAAGGTGTGTTTGCGATTGCTTGTGCTTTTTTAAAGTGATTTTTTTAAGAGATTATTGAAAAAGTGATTTATGGTAAAAGTAGGTAGTGTTTGGGAATAGAAGTGATTTTAATTAAAATGTAAAAGTTGGAGTGTTTGACAAAAAAGTGATTTTTGATGGAATGTTTTATAAAAGTACGAATATGCCCTTTTGGATATTCCCTTTTCAGAATCACGTGTGCTAAAAGTCGGACCCTAGTTTTTTTCAACAGCCCTAATTGCAGCTCGTCGGAGTTCTAGGGACTACCGGACTAGGATAAACACTTGCGCCTGGATAAATCGGTGGTGGTTCCATTCTTCCCGTTTTTATTATATACATGTGTGTAAATTGTTTGGAGTGTAATCTACAACCAAAAGAGGAGAGAGCTTCTGATTGTAATAAGAGGAGAGAGCTTCTGGAGTGTAAAATCATGGAGTTCCCAGCTTCTTGTTTCTTCAACGGTGTGTGTATATACAGATACAGTTTACACTAAAAGAGAAGAGAGCTTTGATTGTGGTCTAAAATGGCAGAGCAGGGTCCCAGACTTGCGGCAACAGAAAGGGTATATTGGGTTTGGCAGAAAATCTTAGCCATTATAATCATCCTTGAATTTCATTTTAATTACATAAATACCTAAAAGCAGTTAGAAGCTAGCCTATACCAACTTCCAGCTTTTGGCTTTAAAGTGCTTCTTTTAATCAAAAGTTGGGATTACCAAACACCCATTTTAGCTTTTCTAAAATCTTATAAACACCAATGTAGGTTAGGGTATTTTTGGGATGAAAAAAGTGTTGGTGTAATCATCTTGCTTAATAGGATGGTACAACCTGCTTTGAGAGTTACACGGTATTAAGGGAAATTAATACGGAGTATCTGGTTTCACTTCTGTCCTCCGTCTGTTACTGCTCCCATCCGTTCTCATGGTCAGCTTCAGTAGACCTTCCATTCGGCCCTGATATCACACAGTTGTTCCCATCCACGCCCTAGATTGGAGTTGCTTCCATCGCTTCCGTGTCGTGGTGCTTACAGTCCAGTCCAGCCGCCATAGGTATGTTTCCATTTCGTTTTCTCCTTTTCTTGTAGAACTTTTCCCATTTCCTTCGTCATTAACATCCCATATTATTATCTCATTGAATACTTATACTTCAGGCCTTATACGTCCAGCAACAATGAATTTTCTTTGCACTTCATCACAAGCTATCTGGTCTAGCCTTCTCTTATAAGGTAATGAAACATGGTGTCTTTATTATGTCTTATTATTTTTTACTTTCCTTTAGTTTGGTGATATGAATTAGTTTTCCCGAAAGTGAAGAATTATGATTTTATGACAAATGGATCGGTGAGTTTTAGTTATGCCAAAAAGGTGTTTGATGTATTGCCATTTTTTGTTTTAATCTCATTTCCCATCCTCTTGGGCAATATTAGAATTTGGCTTCTTTAATGCATATGCAGATCTACAAAATAATATCAGTTCTGTTGGTCTTGATGCATTTTATTTGGTGACTTAATAATTTTCATTCTATATCATATATACCCATTTGACTATAAAGAATACTTATTTTGATTTTGATTAGAATGGAATTGGAACCATACAATGGATGTCGGTAAGGTATACTCTCAAGTCTCTATTTTATATCCCATACAACAACATGGGTGTTGTCTTTTAACCATGTGAGTTTTATTTATGTGTAGTTGAGATGGAAGATGGCCTGGGGCAAATATTAGACAAAAGCTTGTGCCTTTCTTACTATTTAACATGACATATGGTTCTGTATGCTTTCAGAATATTTGAGTCCAAACAAATCCTGAAGTTGAGTGACCCTTCTTAATAAATTTAGAAACTGATTCATGGATTGAGCAGGGACTAATCTGATCAGACGCTTTTTAGGGATTGTCAAACATGAATCAAGGAATTGCACTTCTACTTTAACTGCCTACCCTGGTATGAGTTGATAAGATCAGAGGGAGTCTTCCCTTACTCTAGGCTCACTCCCCCTCCCCTTGATTAATATCATCAAAGCTTAATGTCCTCACTTGAAAACATTGCCACCAACAACTCCTAACATATATATAGACCGCATATAACCCTCTATTTGGCCTATTAACTTCAGATCTTTATGACCAATATGAAGAGCTAGATTAATTTCTCTGAACCACTAATATGCCTTCACCTCTTAAAATATTTGTTACCTGCTCTCATCCTTATGTCATCTTTGAAGCAACTTTAAGCAAATTAGAGGAGTTATGCAGTCTACTAACCTTACAAATGCCAAACAGCTCCTCCATCTTTTTTAATGCATACTCTACCTACTTTTAATTCAGAGATCTTTCCTTCTTATTGTCTTTGAATCATGGTCTCTTTGTTTATTTACATGCTCCAGACTATATTATTTCTTATTAACCCTTTTGGGGTTTTGAAAATAAGTTGACACTGATTGTTGTGTGTAAAGAATAAACTATACTTCTGTTATAAGATTGGATTCCAACTCAAGACTGATCCAAAGTAGACATATATGCATATGTCATAGACTCATCAGAATGTAATTAGTACGACTCACCTAAATCAAGCACTTCCTTCACAACCCAGTTTACCTCAAATAGGTTGATAACCAATTCTCAATTTTATCACAAAAATACCAATTACGCGAAAACAGAAGATGAAAGTTTTCAGATTTAGGAAAATTCAACTGGGTATATTTCTAACTAAAGGGCATGTAAGTATTAAAAAAATTCAACCTTCTTTAAGTTAAATATAAATTTGGAAGTGTTGGGACTAAAATAACTTCAGTTAAATCACCCAATACCTCTAAAAACCATCAACAGGAATCCAACTTGCAAGTCAAAATTCATGAGAATGCATTGGATAATTTTTATGTCAGCACTATGATAACCCGCTTTCGCGGCGTTGTAGTAAAACGGAGTTTAACCCTTCCGGATGGAAAAGTTTATCCCCGAGTATCGTGTCTCTGAGGAGTGGCGGAGGGAAGTGTTGGGTTCAATATCGGTCACCGGTTAGTACGAGTCGTTGCAAGCTTTCTCAAACGATTAATTGTGATAATAATTAAGCAAATAAAATTAAACAACAAAAGTAGTAATTGAGAATTTAATTAAATTACATTAATGAGTAAACTAAAACTAGTGAACATGCAAAATAACTTGAGAGAGAAAATTAACTAACGAAAATATTAAACTAGCAAACATATGGATGAGTAAAGTTTTGAATAAAAATACTAAAAGTAAATTCAATGTGACTAGTGACAATAAATTAACTAATTAAAAGTGGGGTTTAGATTTGAAATTAAGTATCTTGGGTGTCTTTGATTATAAATAAATTTGGGCATTTTCTCCAATCTAAGAATAGTAACATTAATTCTCATAGACAAGAATTTATTTTTAATTCCCTAACATGTCCTATTTCTAGGCTTAGATTAGGGTGTGTGAAATGTTAGCTAAATTAATTCTTTACTCATAGACAAGCAAGAATTAATCTTCTAAAAATTCAAAAGTGAAGTGATCAATTTCACAAATTACTCATTTAATTTCATTTCAAACAACTAGTCTTAAAAATTGGAGAAAACTCCTAAATTCAATTCAATACTCAAGAACACCCATTAACCTTAATTTTATCCAAATCCAAACCCCATTGAGTTCTAGCCTAACATATTCACCACGAAACTAAGACAATTAATAAAAGAGCTAGAGTAATTTGTAGATGAAATTAAACAGTAAATAAACATCATTAACAACTCAATTATCCAAATAAACATAAATTCGGAGTTTGAAATAATACAGGGATTAAAACTTAAATCTTATTGAAGTTTGAATCTAAAAATAAAACATTTAGAATTGAAATGGAAAGATGAAACCGGAATTGTCGCTGCTGATATGTTCTTCTTCTCCTAGACTGTCATCAATTTTCTTTCCTCCGGTTCTTGCTGCTAAGCTCTCTTGCGGCCTGCTGTTCACCTATCCCATGTCTGCCTATTTTTCCCTGGCCAAAAGCTGCTGGTCTGGATTGTGTGTGCGGCTGAAAAAAAAATGTTTTTGACTGGCCGCTGCTCTCTTCCATTTATTTTTGTTTTCTTCTTTGATTGCTCTCAGTCATGTGCTCTTGTTAGTTGTCCTTTCTTTCATTTATTTTGCTTGCCGACACTCCTTCATTTTCTTTCTTTTCTCTTTTGTTTGTTTTTTTTGTTTTCTTTTGTTTGGTTTTCCTTTTGTCACGTAGCTTTGCTGCAAGTTTTTGGTTTTTTTTCTCTCTTTTATTTGGTTTTCTTTCACTTTATTTCAATGGTTTAATGTACTGAAAGAAAGCTGAAATTTGACACATAAAAAAAATAAAAAAAATACAAATATGTGGAAAAAAACACAAAATCAATCCAAACACTTCAATTAAGCACAAATTACTAAAATAACGTAAATTTAAACACTAATTTCGAACATTAACACAAATGCAACAAAAACGCAGAAAAGTGACTCAATTTGCCCCGATTTTGACAAGAAACGCCACAGAAAGTGAGTGAAAATATATGAACAAATCGGACTTATCAATCTCCTCACACTTAAGTGTTGCTGGCCCTCAAGCAACAAATCAGATCCCAACATATTTTTCAAGGCAAATTGTTTATGGTGCACAACTCAAGGGCTAAAGATCACTTAGATTCAATCATTAATAGACTAAGATTCCAATCTACCTAACTATATTTCCATGAAAGCACAGTAATAACTCAACTTTTTATAACACAACATACTAATTAAAAATCCTTTAATACTAGCATATATGCAAAAACCGCTACTAAGTACTTATGAGCACAAGTCAACATTCACATTCAGAAACCCTTAGTCATTCTTAACTAGTCATGGAATAAACACAAGCTCCAGTTCTAAAAACAGTTTTAGCTCCCCTAGCAATTTTTTTTTGTTCTGTTTTTTTTATGAACTTGGGGGAGCTATAAACCAAGCCAAGTTGGTATGAATTTTATGGTTAAACTAAATCATTGATTTGTGGGGCTATCTCATAAAATATATAAAATATACTCAACTCTCGCAGAATACGATAATGAGAAGAGCAGCGCCCCTTCTCGGAGATGAGACTCCCAACGAAGACACTTCTCAAATCAATAATCAAGTACAACCAGACTAGCGAGAGATATTCTATCAAATGCTAAAAGCAGAGCCTCATTCGAGGATAGAATTCTCCCTAATCCAAAGAATTTAAATTTTAAGCTAACCAAGGAGCATTGTATATATCCATGAAAAGAAAGTAAGACCGAACAACCATTCAAACCAAGAACCCAAACTTGTGCACACAACTTCAAAGTAGAAATCAAGCTCATCTCCTAATATTTAAATATTTTTTTAAAAAGAATGATGCTAATAAAAAGATTAGTTATAACAAAACTTTCAAAAAAAAAATAGTCAAACTAGATTACACATTAGCTTATTAATGATCTTAACTTAGTTTACCTGAGCCTCTTGTTATTCGCACCAGATCAGTCCATGGCCCTGTTCCAAACCCTCCTCACACTTGAGATTAAACCTCGTCCTCGAGGTCTCAAAATAAAATCAAAATAAAACAAGGCAAATCTGCATTTTCTTAAAGTACCCTCCTCACACTTAAGATGAATCACAAATAAACACACGTGGAGGGTAAAAATTGATAGAGAAAAGTAAGAAGTACTCCCCTTGTGCTCAAAATTGAAGAAGATTTGAAAGAGCAAGCACAAATGAAAATTTAATCCAATTGGGGAACTCCTGTAATTAACCTGAAAAAGCTAAAGAAAATAAATATGAATCAAAACTAACACACAAACAAGGGGGAAAAGGAAATAATTTTTTTTTCATTTTTTTGTTTTTAGTTTTTTTTTGTTTTGTTTTTTTTTTTTCATTTTTTTCATTTTTTTTGAAATTTTTTAATCCCTTTTTAACACTTGGGTTGCCTCCCAAAAGCGCTTCTTTAACGTCACTAGCTTGACGTTTTTATCCACTTTTTCCTTGACCTTCCAACTCTCGGATCATACAGCTTGACCCTCAAGACTCTTCTTGTGTACCACCTTTGTTTCATTAAAAACTCACAAGCAAGAACAAAGGCTTGTGCATCTTTCTCATTGTCAGGTGGAAAAATAAAGTAAGGAAAGTCTTCCTCATTCCCTAGTTCCTCGCCAATCTCGACAGTTTTGAGCCATGTACTAGTATCAAGTACATTAAAGAGCAAGTCAAGGACCTCCTCCACACTTTCTTCTTCCTCATTTTGTGCAGAATTTTCTTGGTCAACCTGCACTCCCAAAGTCTCCAAAAGTAGATCCAGAAGCTCCTCAATTTCATTGATTTTCTTAGGAGTTTTCTTTTTAAACTCCTCACATGATGCAACTGTGATCATTTCGAATTCCTCTTCTGTGTGAGATGTCTCATCAAATTCAGCAAGATATTGGTTCAAAAATTCCACATTTTTAACTTCACATTCGCATGAAATGTCTCCCACATCATCATTTCCTAAAATTGGCTCAAAGATATCTTTACTTTCAATTTCATCATCTTCATCAAATCCCAGGTTATGAAGTCCCACTAATCTTTTCTTTTCACTGGACACCAATCTCATGTCAATGGAATCTTCACCAATTATGAGTGATTCAGTACTAGCATTCACCAAACTTTCTTGAACTGCAACAAAATGATTTAGCTCGTTGACTTGACTTGGTTGTGATTTGAGATTCTTCACTTCGGTGGCCAGATTGTCAATAATTGTTGTGAGGGCAAAAACTTGATCAATGTCTGGAAGTGTAGTCTCGGAAGAAAGTTCTCTATTGTAGTACCAGTTCTTAGCATTTGTTACCACCTTTTCCACTAGTACTTCACTATCTCCCGGTGTCATGTCGAGAAAAGAACCCATTTTTGAATAATGGTCTAACTCTTTTTTACTTACAACTTGAAGTCCATAGTAAAAATAGAACATCAAGTCATAAGCATTCATCAATTGTGCAGGGCACTTTCTCCGTAGGCCTTTGTATCTATCCCAAGCCTCACTCAGTGTTTCCATCGGGCCTTGCTTGAAATTTTGAATTAACATTCTGATGTGCGCAACCGCCGATAGAGGAAAATACTCGTGCATGAACGCCTTATGAAGTGCATTCCAGGTGGTGAAATGACCAGGTGGAAAAGAATTTAACCACCGAACAGCCTTATCCTGAAGTGAGAATGGGAATAAGATAAGCTTCACGATGTCAATTGACACTTCATTAATCCGGAATGTGTTACAGATTCTGTTAAACCACAACATATGCACCATCGGATCTTCATATTTCAAACCGTCAAATTGATTAATTGATATCACTTGAATGATATCAGGATTAATCTCAAAATCAGTGGCATCGATTGGCGGAATGGTGATGCTATCTTCCTCAAAAAAGTCCAAGGTTAATATTTCAATCACTGTTGGCCTCTCCCTCATCTTGTTTTTTTTTTCGAGACCCTCTCAATGTTCCTTGAGGTTATGGAGAAAAAGGCCAGCCATCCTTCATTTCTAAAGTGAGTAAAACAGATCCTGCAAACTTGAAAGAAAAAAAAACACACAAAAAATAACAAGAAAAAAATAAAGGAGAAAGTCTCACTAACTCGGGTTCGCCTATGCCAATAATAAAAACCAACTTACAACCGTGCCACTCCCAGGCAACGGCGCCATTTGATAACCCGCTTTCGCGGCGTTGTAGTAAAACAGAGTTTAACCCTTCCGGATGGAAAAGTTTATCCCCGAGTATCGTGTCTCTGAGGAGTGGCGGAGGGAAGTGTTGGGTTCAATATCGGTCACCGGTTAGTACGAGTCGTTGCAAGCTTTCTCAAACGATTAATTGTGATAATAATTAAGCAAATAAAATTAAACAACAAAAGTAGTAATTGAGAATTTAATTAAATTACATTAATGAGTAAACTAAAACTAGTGAACATGCAAAATAACTTGAGAGAGAAAATTAACTAACGAAAATATTAAACTAACAAACATATGGATGAGTAAAGTTTTGAATAAAAATACTAAAAGTAAATTCAATGTGACTAGTGACAATAAATTAACTAATTAAAAGTGGGGTTTAGATTTGAAATTAAGGATCTTGGGTGTCTTTGATTATAAATAAATTTGGGCATTTTCTCCAATCTAAGAATAGTAACATTAATTCTCATAGACAAGAATTTATTTTTAATTCCTTAACATGTCCTATTTCTAGGCTTAGTTTAGGGTGTGTGATGAAAACGGTTAGCAACACAAGAGGGGGGGTGAATTGTGTGTGTGTGGAACCGTGGCAGTTTTTCGCCGAGTTCTAGTGTGGGATAAAGGGAATTGCGAAATAGTAAAGTGCACAAGAATTTAACGAGGAAAAATCCCTTGGCTCAAAGGGATTAAAAAACCTCGACCTCCCTCGGAGGAATTTTAAACAACTTCACTAAAAAGCCTTTTGAATGATTACAAGGGAAACTCTCCTAGTCTACCCTTGAGCCACCCCAACTCTATCCTCTCTAGGAAGAGTTATGCATCTCTACCTTGCGGGTAGAGAGCCTCTCAGCTTTACAACAAAGCTCTCACACACACAAACCAACCCGAGGAGGCTACTCTTAGCCAATCCTCAAAACCCCATTACAATATGAAGAAGGGAAAGAAGAAACTCTATCTAGAACTCCGAGTGAGCAGTTTCAGGTGCCTTGAACTTCGTATTTTTCTCGAGTGTGTCTCTGAATATTTCTCTGGTCAAGCACACTTTATTTCTCTTTGGCTGCTTCGTTTATATAGACTTGTTTAGGGCAGACCGTTTGAACACCTTTCCTTGAATAATTGATCTTCTATTCTTGGGTCTTGCCTTGATACGTTTGAAATCCTTTCCTTCTATTTCGAGCACCATAACACAAGAATATTTTCATAAATATTAGCCCATAAGAAGATATACGGATCTCATATGTTGAGCTGCCACCTTTTATTAAAATAGTTTTAGTGGAAAGTATAAATATAGATATGCATGCAATATTTCAAATACGTAACTTCCCTTTTTACAAATAAAGCAAATGATTACCTTTTTCAAATCAAAGGAGTTCAGATCACGTATAGTAAGGAAAGAGTAAGGAAATAGTTTATTTACCTTACTTAGTGCAACGGGCCATACTAAGAAGTCAACATCCTATTTAAAATTATTATTTAAAAATTAATCTAGGATGGCAATTCAATTTGTATGGTAAGAAAATCTTTCCTATAATAATGTTATGCCCAAATAAACTATTTTTAATAAGGAAGCCTTTTTTAAGTGAAATTCAAAAAGCCATGGTCCACTAAAAGAACTTTCTATAAACTATTCGTATCTATAATTTCAATGCATGGAAATATACTCAAATCTTGTTTTAGGCACGTAAGATATCACAAAGATTTCCATGCAGACACGTATCCAATAATGGCACATTTATCCAGGACGGTTCTGTTTAGAACCAATCGTGGTTCTATCATTTTATCCACCTGCATGATTAGTCATCAATAAAACATATACGTCCGTTTGGATAGTTCTGTCCTTTGTTCCTTAAGGAGCTGTGAGCGGTTCTGTCCGCCGTTCCACCTGTATGGTTAGTCATCAACAAAACAACATACTCAACAAATTCCCCCTTTTTGTTGATGACAAACATTAGGTGCCATAGTAAAGGTGTCCCTGCAGATTAGTAACAATTATAGTAGAGCATCAACACACAAAGGGGCACCAAGATTTTTCCCCCTTTTGTCATTCAACAAAAGGAATGAAATTAATGCCCAAATTAAAATATCGATTTGTTCCCCCTTAGATGAGGCCGGAAGGTCCTGCATGCTTTCTTCACAACTAGTAAAAGAGATTAGTTCCAATGATTCCCATTATTTAGGAAATAAGAAGTAGAACAAATAATTTAGAAATTAATTAGACCGAGTTCCAGTCTAATTAGTTCAAACCTTTCTCTTCCCAGAGGCTTGGTAAAGATATCAGCTATTTGTTTCTCGGTGTTGCAATACTCAAGCCTGACTAGTCCCTTTTCCACGCAATCTCTTAGAAAGTGATGTCGTATATGAATATGTTTTGTCCGAGAATGCATGACCGGGTCCTTTGATATGCTAATTGCACTTGTATTATCGCATAGGATTGGCGTGCACTTTAAATCAACCCCGTAATCGCTTACTTGTTGCATGATCCACAATGATCAAGATGCGGCTGCTACATACTCAGCTTCGGCTGTTGAAAGAGCAACTGAATTTTGTTTCTTTGAGCTCCAAGAAACTAGACAGGGACCTAGGAAGTGAGCTGTTCCAGACGTACTTTTTCTATTTAACAAATCACCTGCAAAATCAGAGTCTGAATATGCAATAAGGTTAAAATCATCATTACGAGGATACCATAAGCATAAATCAGCAGTTCCTTTGAGATATTTGAGGATCCTTTTCACAGCCTTGAGGTGAGATTCTTTGGGATTAGCCTGGAACCGAGCACATAGACCTACGCTGAAAACAATGTCAGGTCTACTGGCAGTGAGGTACAGTAGGGACCCAATTATTCCTCGATACATCTTTTGGTCTATGCTCTTTCCTTGTTCATCCGCATCCAGCCTATCATTTGTTCCCATAGGTGTAGTCATGGTTTTGCCTTCACTCATTCCGTACTTCTTTAGGAGTTCCTTGAGGTACTTTTGTTGAGATATTTGAGTTCCTTTGCTTGATTGCTTGATTTGTAGTCCAAGGAAGAAATTAAGTTCCCACATCATACTCATCTCAAATTCGGAACTCATAAGAGAAGAAAATTCTTCACAAAGGTAATCGTTAGTAGCACCAAAAATAATATCATCAACATAAACTTGAACAACCAATAGGGCTTGATCTTTTATTTTTAGAAAAAGAGTTTTATCTATTTTTCCTCTTTCAAAATCATTTTCCAAAAGAAATTTAGATAGGCGTTCATACCAAGCACGAGGTGCTTGTTTGAGGCCATAAAGTGCTTTATCTAATTTGAAAACATGATTAGGAAAATCTTGATTTTCAAAGCCCGGTGGTTGTTCTACATATACCTCTTCCTTTAGATATCCATTCAAGAAGGCCGTCTTGACATCCATTTGGTGGAGGGTGAAACCCATATGAGCCGCAAATGCAATGAGCATTCAGATTGCTTCTAATCTAGCCACCGGTGCAAATGTTTCGTTGAAGTCTATTCCTTCTTGTTGGTTATAACCTTTGACAACAAGCCTAGCTTTGTTCCTTGTGATTTGACCATGTTCATCGAGCTTGTTCTTGAATACCCATTTGAGACCTATCACAGTCTTGTTCTTGGGTCTCGGTTCTAGATGCCACACCTTATTTCTTTCAAACTGATTTAGTTCTTCCTGCATGGCTAGAACCCAGTCAGTGTCGGAGAGAGCCACTTCATGGTTCTCCGGTTCTATAAGAGATAAATAAGCAGAGAAAGCACAAAAGTTTTTAAGTTTAGATCTAGTTGTTACTCCCTGATTTAGATCGGTGAGGAGATTATCCAGCGGATGTGATCTATGAAGCTTCCAACCCCTAGGAGCGTTGGGTTGGTCCACCAAGTTGTTGAGAGTATCTGAAACTGGTTCTACCGGTTCTACAGGTCCAGTGTCAGTGTTCTGTCCAGGTTCTTCTTCAGTTCCAGATTGTTCATTTTCATTTGTTAGAGGTGGTTCACTAGTTTGATTGTCAGTTCCTTCACCTCCTTGAGATTGTGATTTCTTGCGAGTGATCCCTAGCTCACCATCATCGGCTTGGATTGATTTTGGGGCAAGTGCTTCATCAAAGATTACATGAATGCTTTCCTCCACACATTGTGTGCGTTTGTTTAGAACTTTGTAGGCCTTGCTATGTGGGGAATATCCGAGAAAGATTGCCTCGTCACTTCTAGCATCAAATTTGCCGATGTTGTCTTTCCCATTGTTGTGGACGAAACATTTGCACCCAAAAGTTCTTAGATGACTTAAGTTGGGCTTCCTCCCCTTGAGCAGTTCGTAGGGTGTTTTCCCTAGGAGTGGACGTATCATGGCTCGATTAATGATGTAGCATGCTGTGTTTAGAGCCTCTGCCCAAAAACTCCTAGCTAGACCGCTGGAAATAAGCATAGTTCTAGTCATGTCCTCCAGAGTTCTATTCTTCCGTTCTACCACTCCGTTCTGTTGTGGAGTTCTAGGTGCGGAGAAGTTGTGGTCTATCCCTCGTTCTTTGCAGAAGGCATCGAAGAGAGAATTGTCAAACTCAGTTCCATGATCCGATCGGATCTTGATTAGTTGTAGACCTGTTTGATGCTCAATTTTCCTTACAAAAATAGCAAACTCATTAAAAGTATCTTTCTTACTAGTAAGAAAGATAGTCCATGTAAATCTCGAAAAGTCATCAACTATAACCAAAACATACTCTTTATTTCCCCTGCTTCGGACTGACATTGGACCACACAAATCCATGTGAATTAGTTCTATGGGCTTGCTTGTGCTCAAAAAATTTTTTGTTTTAAAAGATGATCGTGATTGTTTTCCGGTGGCACAAGCGGAGCAAATGTGATCAAGTGAGTATTTTACATTTGGTAGCCCAACTACCAAATCATTAGTTTTAAGTTTATTTATTAAAGAAAAACTAGCGTGTCCAAGTCTCTTATGCCATAGTAGGGGATCATTATCAATAACGCTTAGGCAAGTTATACTTATATTTGGCAATAAATCAAGATCAACTTTATAGGTATTTTCTAGTCTCTTGCCTTCGAGTATAACTTGCTGAGATTCGTTGTTAATAATGCGACACACATTATGATTAAAAACAACACTGTTACCTCGGTCACAAAATTGAGAAATACTAAGCAAATTAAATTTCAAACCCTTGACTAAAAATACGTTATCAATTGCATGGTTAGGTGACTTTCCAACTTTGCCCACGGCTATAATCTCTCCTTTGCCGTTGTCTCCAAACGTCACCTTTCCACCTCTAAATGGCCGTAGTGAGAGGAATAAAGATTTGTCTCCCGTCATGTGCTTAGAACAACCACTGTCAAGGAACCAGTGATTGTTCCCCCTCACTCGGCACTGTTCCAGGATTAAGGGTTAGCGCGTGGAACCCAGACTTGCTTGGGTTCCATTTTGTATTTGTTTGAAGAATATCTAACATGATCATAGCATCTTTCTAAGGTCTCTTGCCGAGAGTAACATTGATACCGAAGATGACCGA
The DNA here is from genome assembly GCA_945859915.1 of Cuscuta epithymum. Lineage (NCBI taxonomy): Eukaryota > Viridiplantae > Streptophyta > Magnoliopsida > Solanales > Convolvulaceae > Cuscuta > Cuscuta epithymum. The sequence goes on along the minus strand of CAMAPF010000947.1, from coordinate 1,085,451 downwards.
TTTTGCCACAATGCATGCAAACTCGGTTATCATAAGTATCAACGTATTTGGGTTTCCATTTACCGTGAAAGCCTCTAGTTCTTTTGTAAAAAGTCCGGTTAGGCGTTTGTCCATAACCGTTTTTGTGCCTCTGAACCAGTCTATCCAACCAGTTTGGTCCAGTTCTAGGTGGCTGTTGATATGGTCTAGAACTGGGTTGTCCTCGGGTTCTATTGCCCTTAAAGGGTTGGTTCTGAAAATTTGATTTTTGATTAGATCGAATATCCCTTGGAATATATCCGAGACCTGCAGTCTCGTTTACTTTCTTATTGTGCTGAGAAGGACCAGTTCCAGAATGATGTCTAGACCTGGTTTTGTTCGTTGCACTATAGGATTGATATTCCGGTCTATTTTTAAAATCAGTGCACTCGGCAACAAGACGATGAAGATGATCAATTAAAGTACCAACGCTCGGAATTTTTGAAAGAAGTTTTTCATCATGATTAACTTGTTTGTTCATACTATCGAGCTTAAGAGAGCAAATGATTTGATCTTGTTCTAAAACCACTTCACTATACTTAAGCCTTTCATCTATTAACTCTCCCACTTTTGTTTCAAGCCTTATCTTGGCTTTCGTGGCTTCCTCGAGTTTAGACTCAAGCTCAGTGATTTGTGATTTAAGATGATCATTTTCAGAAAGGTTTTGATTAAGCTCAATAGTCAATCTTTTGAAAATTTTCCGAGCTTTGGTTTTGGATAGAGAGTCAAACTTAGATAGAAAATTTTCAAGGTTTACCTCAAAGCTCTCTTGGTCGGATTCCTCGTCAGAATGAGCCATAAGGCATAGACCCGCATGGTTGGTGTTCTTATCATTTTCCTCTTCTTCATCATCAGAAGAATCTCCCCATGCTGCCATCATGGCCTTTTTGAGATCTCTCTTGAACCCTTTGTCTTCGCTGAACCTCCGGTTGGAACTGGGCTTGTTCTTGTCGCAGTTCCGGTCATTTTTCTTTTGTGAACAGTCTTTAGCCCTGTGCTCAAAGGAACCACAAACAAAACAACCTTGGTTATTAAAGGATTGAGTATTCCTTTTACCTTGTTTGGTACGGTTGTTCTTGAATTTTCGGTACATCCTCCCAAATTGTTTTGCAAACATGCTCATCTCATCATCCGATTCACTCTCGGATTCCTCTTCTTCTTCTCGAGCCTTTAGAGCTATTCCTCTTTCTCGTCTAGCACTCTCGGCATCTTGTTCTTCTTGAAGACCTAGTTCATATGTCAAGAGTGATCCAGTCAAGTCTTCAAGCGTCATGGTGGATAGATCCTTTGCTTCTTCAATAGCCGTGGTCTTAGGCTTCCACTCTTGGGGCAGGCTTCTCAAAATCTTTCTCACTTGATCTTCCACGGTAATTTCTCTTCCAAGGGCTGAAAGCTCATTGATAATGTTAGTAAAGCGTGTAATCATATCCTTAATTGACTCTTTTGGCTTCATTACGAATAATTCGTAATTACGCATGAATATGTCAATCTTAGATTTTTTTACACGTGAGGTTCCCTCATGAGTGACCTCGAGCAAATCCCACATTTGTTTTGCAGTCTTGCATCCTAGAACCCGATTGTGTTCGGCAGGACCAAGACCACAAATTAAATATTTAAGGGCTTGGGCATTATGCTCGAGTTTCTCATAATCTTCAGAAGTATATTCAACTTTAGATTTAGGAACAACATTACCTTCGGCGTTTCTCTTTGTGATGACATTATCACCACTTTCAATTACATTCCAAACCTGGTAGTTATCGGCCTTGATAAAGTTTTCCATCCGACTCTTCCAAAATTGATAGTATTTGCCATTGAACAATGGTGGTCGTTGAGTCGAGTACCCTTCTTCCAATCGGTCAACCGTATTCATTTTGCCGGATCTCTTCCCAAGGTATTAGCCTTTATGTGGTGAAGACCGGCTCTGATACCAATTGATGAAAACGGTTAGCAACACAAGAGGGGGGTGAATTGTGTGTGTGTGGAACCGTGGCAATTTTTCGCCGAGTTCTAGTGTGGGATAAAGGGAATTGCGAAATAGTAAAGTGCACAAGAATTTAACGAGGACAAATCCCTTGGCTCAAAGGGATTAAAAAACCTCGACCTCCCTCGGAGGAATTTTAAACAACTTCACTAAAAAGCCTTTTGAATGATTACAAGGGAAACTCTCCTAGTCTACCCTTGAGCCACCCCAACTCTATCCTCTCTAGGAAGAGTTATGCATCTCTACCTTGCGGGTAGAGAGCCTCTCAGCTTTACAACAAAGCTCTCACACACACAAACCAACCCGAGGAGGCTACTCTTAGCCAATCCTCAAAACCCCATTACAATATGAAGAAGGGAAAGAAGAAACTCTATCTAGAACTCCGAGTGAGCAGTTTCAGGTGCCTTGAACTTCGTATTTTTCTCGAGTGTGTCTCTGAATATTTCTCTGGTCAAGCACACTTTATTTCTCTTTGGCTGCTTCGTTTATATAGACTTGTTTAGGGCAGACCGTTTGAACACCTTTCCTTGAATAATTGATCTTCTATTCTTGGGTCTTGCCTTGATACGTTTGAAATCCTTTCCTTCTATTTCGAGCACCATAACACAAGAATATTTTCATAAATATTAGCCCATAAGAAGATATACGGATCTCATATGTTGAGCTGCCACCTTTTATTAAAATAGTTTTAGTGGAAAGTATAAATATAGATATGCATGCAATATTTCAAATACGTAACTTCCCTTTTTACAAATAAAGCAAATGATTACCTTTTTCAAATCAAAGGAGTTCAGATCACGTATAGTAAGGAAAGAGTAAGGAAATAGTTTATTTACCTTACTTAGTGCAACGGGCCATACTAAGAAGTCAACATCCTATTTAAAATTATTATTTAAAAATTAATCTAGGATGGCAATTCAATTTGTATGGTAAGAAAATCTTTCCTATAATAATGCTATGCCCAAATAAACTATTTTTAATAAGGAAGCCTTTTTTAAGTGAAATTCAAAAAGCCATGGTCCACTAAAAGAACTTTCTATAAACTATTCGTATCTATAATTTCAATGCATGGAAATATACTCAAATCTTGTTTTAGGCACGTAAGATATCACAAAGATTTCCATGCAGACACGTATCCAATAATGGCACATTTATCCAGGACGGTTCTGTTTAGAACCAATCGTGGTTCTATCATTTTATCCACCTGCATGATTAGTCATCAATAAAACATATACGTCCGTTTGGATAGTTCTGTCCTTTGTTCCTTAAGGAGCTGTGAGCGGTTCTGTCCGCCGTTCCACCTGTATGGTTAGTCATCAACAAAACAACATACTCAACAGTGTGTGAAATGTTAGCTAAATTAATTCTTTACTCATAGACAAGCAAGAATTAATCTTCTAAAAATTCAAAAGTGAAGTGATCAATTTCACAAATTACTCATTTAATTTCATTTCAAACAACTAGTCTTAAAAATTGGAGAAAACTCCTAAATTCAATTCAATACTCAAGAACACCCATTAACCTTAATTTTATCCAAATCCAAACCCCATTGAGTTCTAGCCTAACATATTCACCACGAAACTAAGTGACATTCATGTTATTTCCGTGTTTATAATTGTGTTTTTGATTAGTTTTGAGTGATTGTTACTCTAGAAATTACACACTTTTGGTGTAATAGTTTAGTTTGTAAAATGTTTGTAAATTGTTTAGATTAGGTTGGTTCTGAGCTCAAACAGGTCCAAGACCACTCTAGGGACCATTGGTGAACATCACAAATGGAAGGAAGGTGCAAAGATTTCAAGAAAAGATGAAGATTCTGATTTTTGGTAGCATACCCGGTCGAGTATGCTCTATACTCGATCGGGTAAGTTGCTGAAAAGTCAAATCGAATCAACCCGGGAACAAGGCAACATGCAGGAGGATTTTTTAACTCGATCGCGTATCCATACCCGATCGGGTGGCCGACATACCCGATCGGGTATGACCCTAGATTTTCAGTTTCGAGGAAATAACCCTTACCCGATCGGTTGAGCTGAAAACCCGATCGGGTACACGACCCTGCAGGCCTAAAAAGCCTATAAATACACCACATTTCCTCCACAATAAATCACCAATTCCTATATACTTCTAAGCTGAGTTTAGATAAGTTCTTTCTTTATATTTTCTTCATGTTTAGTCTCCAAATGAGGAGCTAAACTCTTCCATCTTGGTTTTGCTACTTTGAAGCTTAATGAATTGTAAGTTGTGAGTTATCTTCTTTAATCTTCTTCCTTGAATATTAATTAATTCCTATTCCTATTACATATTAATATTTTGAGCAATACTTAAAGGATCAACTAGTTTTGTTTCATATATTAATTAATACTAGAATCGGTCGATTAATACGCTTGTTATTAACTCGGTCCCTTCACGGTAGTAAACTTGGGTTGTTAATGCATGCGTTTCATGGTTAATAAGCCAAGGGGAATTAATTATATTGATTAAACCAATAAACCGCTTGTGTTGAGGTTATCAATCTCAATCGTTTTCATCTTGATTTTATTGCTACTATCGAGTAAATATACGGCGCGTGTTCTATATTAACTCGGTAGTAAGTTTTATTAATGAACGCGTCTCGTTATTAATAACTACCCTCGATGAATTGGATATACTCCTCGATTGAGTATTCGAGAGGAAGATAGTTAAAGATATAACCGGGATCGACGAACATTTCATTAAGTGGATAAAAGTAAAGCCAAGTCTTCGTCTCATTAATTAAACTACATAACTCGTTCATTTTTCGTGTTTAAATATAATTTAAAGTTCATCAACCAAATATAAACCCCCCCTTATTGTTACTTATCTATTTCTGTAAGAAGAAAAGTATTCCTTTCCCTGTGGATACGAACCTTACTTCACTATACTACGTATTAGTGTCGTATTGATTATTATTTTGAGTGTACATCACGACAAAGTGCACGTCAAATTTGGCGCCGTTGCCGGGGAAAGGCAATTATTTTTCTTTTTATTTTATTTCAAGAAAAATCCAAAAAATAATTAACCAAAAATATAAAGAGTTCTTATTTTTCTATTTCTGAGCTTTGTGAAGTATATGGTCCGATATCGTTCTATAAACGAAATCACTTATCAAGCAAACCCCGAAATAGAACAAGCCTTCGAGAGGTTGAGAAATTTAATTCCGCACATACCCTCGGAGGAAACCTCAAACGCTAGCTCCAGTTCTAGCGAATCTGAAGAGCCAATCACTATGGCTCAAGAAACAAGAACCTTGAGGGAGCTCACAGCTCCGAACTTGAATCAACAACCGTTATGTATTACCTTCCCTACACTCAACGAGGGTAATACATTTGAGCTAAAATCTGGGCTCATTCATCTTTTGCCATCCTTCCACGGCCTAAGAGGAGAGGATCCGAATAAACACCTCTCGGAGTTCCATGTTGTGTGCACAAGCATGTGCCCTAATGGAGTCACCGAAGAGCAAATCAAATTGCGGGCTTTCCCATTCTCACTCAAGGACACCGCAAAGGATTGGCTATTCTATCTTCCTTCGGGAAGTATAGACACATGGGCGGCAATGAAAAAGGCTTTCCTTGAAAGGTACTATCCCGCCTCTGTCTCCTCATCTCTCAAAAAGCAAATCAGCAATGTGGAACAAAATGATGATGAATCGTTCTATGAATATTGGGAGCGATTCAAGAAACTTTGTGCGAGCTGTCCGTATCATGGCTATTCGGAGCAAGACCTCATTTTATACTTTTATGATGGTCTTTGCAACGATGATAGACGAATGATTAATGCCGCGTGTGGGGGAGGAATCGTTAACAAGACTCATTCTCAGGCTATGAATCTTATCTCGGAGTTGGCCGAGAATTGTAGATATCACAACGGGCGGACATCAACAAAAAGAGTTATGGCGGCCGAATCAACATCGTCTCTAGAAAGTCAAGTTGCCGGCTTGACTTCTTTGGTTAAGGATTTTCTTTTAAATTCCAAGACCCAAGAAGTCAAGGTCTGCGGCATCTGCACACAACACGGTCACCCTACCGATGCATGCCCGAGCCTTCAAGAAGAAAACCCCGAGCAAGTCAACGCTTTGGGGATCCCAAACCAAAAGAGGTATGATTCCTACGGCAACACTTATCATCCCGGGTTTAGAGATCACCCCAATTTGAGATATGGGAATCCGCAAGGAAACCCACCGCAAAATAACCCACCACAAAACCAATTTCCTCAAAAGCAATCATACTCTAAACCCCAAGGCCAAGGCTCAACTATGTCCACCGAAGACATGATCCGAGCACTCACCTCAAATGTCTCAACCATGCAACAAAACATGGTTCAATTCCAACATGAGACAAAATCAAGCATCCAAAACCTTGAAAATCAAATGAGCCAAATCTCAAGTGCCGTGAGTAGGCTTGAAGCCAAAGATTCAACAAAGCTTCCATCTCAAACGGAGCCGAATCCTAGGCAACAAGCCCATGCGGTAACATTGAGGAGTGGCAAAGAGTTGGTGATTGCCAAGGAGAAAGCCAAAAGCCACATTGGCGAGGAAGAAGAAGAGGAGATTGTGGACAAGGCTCAACCTGAGGAGGAGGAAGCTCACACTTTAACCCCGCCACCAACCATCCAAGAAGTTGAAGCTCCATTCCCCGAAGCTCTAAGGGAAACACGGAGGATGGACAAAGACAAGGACATCTATGAGACATTCTCCAAGTGTGAGGTAAATATTCCTCTTCTTAATTTAATAAAGGGTGTTCCCAGATTTGCAAAATTTTTCAAAGAGCTTTGTACAATAAAAAGAAAACATAGACTCAATGGAAAACAAAAAGTCCAAGTTAGTGAACGTGTTTCCGCGGTCTTTCAAAAGAAACTCCCAAAGAAATACAATGACCCGGGCATGTTTACTATACCTTGTAAGTTGGGAGGTACTACGTTTTCAAAGGCCATGTTAGACTTGGGGGAATCAATTAATGTCATCCCTTACTCTTTGTATAAATCACTTGAACTTGGCCCTCTAAATGAAACCGGAGTAGTTATTCAACTTGCGGATAGATCAAATGCCTACCCTAAAGGTATTGTCGAAGACGTACTAGTTATGGTAGACAATTTGATCTTTCCCGCCGACTTTTATGTTTTAGAAATGGAAAATGATAAGAATGCGGTTCCTATCCTTTTAGGAAGGCCATTTTTAAAGACCGCTAGAGCTAAATTGATGTTTTTAGCGGATCTTTAACTATGGAATTTGATGGAGATAAAGTTGAATTCAATATTTATGACTCCATGAAATACCCAAATGAAAATCATTCTCTATTTGCCATTGATATTATAGATCCCCTTGTGCAAAATACTTTTGAAATGAATGGGGAGGATGAACTACTAAGTGTGATTGAAAATGACCTCGGGGAAAATTCCTTAGAACTTGCTTTGACCCCCAATATACAAGCCATGATGGTGGAGTTGGATAACCACTTCCAACTTCCACTTATGCCACCGGGGTCAAGAGCATTCCCACTAACCATCCCCGAGGAAAAGCCTTTACCTTCCATTGTGCAGGCCCCCGATGTTGAGATAAAGCCACTCCCAAAACACTTGAAATATGTGTTTTTGGGAGAAAAAGAAACCTTGCCGGTCATAATCTCAAACAAATTGACCGGAGATCAAGAAGAGAAGTTGATTGCGGTGCTTAAAGAACACAAACTTGCAATCAGATGAACTATAGCCGACATCAAAGGCATTAGTCCATCTACTTGCATGCACCGCATCTTGATGGAGGATGAAGCCAAACCGGTGCGCCAACCACAACGGAGATTGAACCCACCTATGATGGAGGTGGTAAAAAAGGAGGTCATCAAGCTTCTCCAAATGGGGATAATCTTCCCCATATCCGATAGCAAATGGGTTAGTCCAACCCAAGTTGTTCCCAAGAAGACCGGAGTCACGGTGGTGGAGAACAAACATGGAGAACTTATGCCCACCCGAATTCAAAATGGATGGAGGGTATGTATAGATTACCGTCGCCTCAACGCGGTAACTAGAAAGGATTTCTTTCCTTTACCCTTCATTGACCAAATGCTTGAGAGACTTGCGGGGCATAAGTTCTATTGTTTCCTTGATGGCTACTCCGGGTATTTTCAAGTACCCATAGCCCCTGAAGATCAAGAGAAGACAACATTCACTTGTCCGTTTGGCACTTTTGCCTATCGACGTATGCCATTCGGACTTTGCAACGCACCCGCTACATTCCAAAGATGCATGATGAGCATATTCTCCGGGTATGTTGAGCTATTTATGGAAGTTTTTATGGATGACTTCACAATCCATGGAGACTCATTTGATTCATGCTTATATCATCTATCTCTTGTACTCAAAAGTTGTTTAGAATCAAACCTTGTTTTGAACTCTGAAAAATGCCACTTCATGGTGGAAGAAGGAATTGTTCTAGGCCATGTGATCTCATCCAAAGGGATAGAGGTTGACAAGGCCAAAGTTGAAGTCATCCAATCACTCCCTTATCCTACCACCGTTAGGGAGATACGGTCATTCCTTGGACATGCAGGTTTCTACCGAAGATTCATCAAAGATTTCTCAAAGATTGCATCTCCTTTATGCACTCTTTTGCAAAAGGAGGTGGAATTCATTTTCTCCGAGGAATGCAAGAAGGCCTTCAATACGTTAAAGGAAAAGCTAGTAACCGCACCCATCATCCAAGCTCCCGATTGGTCTCTTCCATTTGAGATCATGTGTGATGCTAGCGACTATGCGGTCGGGGCCGTTTTGGGACAAAAGGTGGGAAGGGCATCTCATGTGATCTACTATGCATCCACCACTCTCAATGATGCTCAACGCAACTACGCCACCACCGAAAAAGAAATGTTGGCCGTCGTCTACGCACTTGAAAAATTCAGGTCATACTTACTTGGAACCAAAGTGATCATTTACACCGATCATGCGGCTCTTAGATTCTTAATGACAAAGAAGGAGGCCAAACCAAGGTTGATTCGGTGGATACTACTCTTGAGCGAGTTTGATGTTGAGATCAAGGACAAGAAAGGCATGGAAAACTTGGTGGCCGATCACTTGAGCCGTTTAGTCCTTGATGAAGGAAATGATCATATCAAAGATGATATCCGAGGGGAATTTCCCGATGAGACTCTTTTTTCTCTTAAGGAAATTCGCCCTTGGTACGCTCACATTGTTAATTTCCTTGTTCTAAACAGGTTTCCACCAAGCTTCTCTAAAGCTCAAAGAGAAAAGCTCCAACACGATGCAAAACAATATGTATGGGATGAACCATACTTGTGGAAACATTGCAAAGATCAAGTCATTAGAAGATGTATTCCCGAGACGGAGATAGCTTCCATTCTTTCCTTTTGTCACTCACATGCATGTGGTGGCCACTTTGGAGGAAAGCGAACAGCCATGAAGGTACTTGAATGCGGTTTCTGGTGGCCAAGTTTATTTCGAGATGCCCATGTCTTTTGTCAATCTTGTGACAATTGCCAACGCATGGGAAACATCTCTCGAAAACATGAGATGCCGCAAGTTCCTATGCTCTATGTGGAGATATTTGATGTTTGGGGAATAGATTTCATGGGACCCTTTCCTAATTCCCACGGAAATCTATACATTCTCTTGGCGGTACACTACGTTTCAAAATGGGTGGAAGCAAAAGCCACAAAGACCGATGATGCCAAAGTAGTTGCGGACTTTCTCAAAACCCGCATCTTCTCAAGGTTTGGAGTCCCACGCATTTTGATAAGCGATAGGGGCACACACTTCTACAACAAAACTGTGAGCGCCTTGTTAACGAAATATGGCGTCACTCACAAGCTCTCCACCGCCTATCACCCACAAACAAACGGCCAAGCCGAGGTCTCAAACAGGGAGTTGAAATCTATACTCCAAAAGACAGTGAATCCTAACCGAAAAGATTGGAGTCTTCGCATGGATGATGCCTTGTGGGCATATAGAACCGCTTTCAAAACACCAATTGGAATGTCCCCCTATAGACTTGTGTTCGGGAAGGCTTGCCACCTCCCGGTCGAACTCGAACATAAGTCTTATTGGGCAGTAAAAACATTCAATCTTGACATGGAACAAGCGGGGATGAAAAGAAAGCTACAACTCCAAGAGCTGGAGGAACTTCGACTTGAATCATATGAGAATGCCGCTATCTACAAGGAGAAGACGAAGGTATGGCATGATAAAATGATTATAAGAAAAGACTTCCAAGTTGGAGATAAAGTCCTTCTATTCCGATCACGCCTTCGTCTTTTCCCCGGTAAATTGAGATCACGATGGGAAGGACCATTTGAGGTGGTCAAAGTCTACTCACACGGAGCAGTTGAGATCAAAAGCCTTGACACCGATAAAATCTTCAAGGTTAACGGACATCAACTCAAACCATTCCTTGAGGGCTTCCAAAAAGAGAGCGTTGAATGCATGGATCTCTTCGATCCAATCTATGAAGGATGAATAAAGCTATGGCGTCGTGCCACGACGTTAACTAAGGCGCTTCTTGGGAGGCAACCCAAGCAAAGGTACGCATTTTTCTCTTTGTGTTTATTTTTGAATGTCAACTTTTGGGAGAATGGGAGGAAATTCTCAAAAAGAAAATAAGGGAAAAAATAATACTTTCAAGGCCTGGGGAAACCCCCGATCGGTCATCATCAGTTACCCGGTCGAATCCATGCCGAAAAGAGGATTAAAATGGACCAAACAAAATTTCAGGCTAATATACCCGATCGAGTAACAGTCATACGCGGTCGGGTATAGAGTAAAAAGTGGAAGAAGGGGGATCGAGTACCCCATACTCGATCGGCCAAAAGATAAAAAATGATCGAATACTCGATCGGGTATACCTCATACTCGATCGGGTAATCGACCCCTGGAGCCAATTTGAAAAATCCGCCTAATACCCGATCGAGTAAATTTATATACTCGATCGAGTATATTTCAAGAAAATCCTACGGCGGCCAAAATTCGATCGAGTATACCCCATACTCGACCGAATACACGAACCTGGAACCATTTTTTTTAAAAAAAGGGGTATACCCGATCGGGTATATTAATATACTCGATCGAGTATATTTACAGAAAATCCTACGGCGAGGAAAACTCGATCGAGTATGGGGTATACTCGATCGAGCCCGATCCCGGAACAAGAACAAAAGGAGGCATACCCGATCGAGTAATCGGGGTACCCGATCGGGTACACGAACTTTAAACGTGAAACAGAAGCCGAAATCAGCCACTTCATCTTCCCCAAATCCCAAATTTCGAACCTCCTCTCCCAAATCCACCATTTTCACACCTTCAAACTCCCATATCTTCCTCAATACTCAACCAAATTCCCTCATACCACCACCAAAACACTCCCCTCACCCTCCTCTACAACCTCATATAAATTAATCCCTCTCTCTCTCTCCATTTCCAAGAATCCGAAAACCTACCCCAAAACCCCAACTCTGAACCCAACCTCCCTATTTGCTCAAAAATGGCACCAAAAAGGAACCAACCGGAGGGCTCTAACGCAAGGGGACCTATTCGAGGCTACGAGGATGTTCAATTTGGCCCGGGGGATCATCGCAAGCGATTTGTGGCCGTCCTAAAAAGGCAAGTCATTCCGTCTCGTTTCTTATGCCATGAAGCTCTTATTTCTCTTGGTTTGTTGGATGGTATGAGAGAGCTTTTTGATGAATTGCATATGGCCTTGATTTTTAATTTGCAATATAATTGTAATGAAAGGGTTATATATGAATTTTTGAGCTCGGCCAAGTTTGTATTGGATGAAAATCATTTTTATGATGATACACTCTCGTTTCGGTTGATGAACACCGAATACACCATAACGAGACGTGATTTTGCCGAGCATTTCGGGCTCCGATTCCCACATGAGAGGGAAATCCCGGACAATACCATGGATGCTTATAATCTTTGGGGTAAAATGACCGGAGAACGGAATTTTAGCACGTCTCAACTATACATTAGTCACGTGCAACATCCCCTTCTCCGAATTTTCCTCAAGTTTTTGTGCAACTCTTTACTTGGCCGCCCTAACAACCATCACACTCGGATAGGGGATGTAGCCATTCTCACTCTTGCTCTTTTCCGCAATCCCGTTGAGTTCAACATTTGCAACTTGATTTGGGAACATCTAGAGAAGGCTATCACCAAAGGGGGGAACATTGTTTTAGGGGGTGTCATCATGCATTTGGCTTCCAAATTTGGCTATGTGGATAATGCCACAATCTCTAGAGATTCATTGATGCATCTTGAATGGTTGTCCAATGCACAATTGATCTCTTTGGGTAACAAAGACCACAACGGAACCCAACGATATAAATGACACATGAAGTACCCCGAACCGGTCAAATACTTCCCCCTCCCCTGCGATGAGTTACCTAGACTTAGGTATAAGATGGAACCCGCCCACATTCCACATTACCTCCTCCCCAACAACATTCCACCTCATCTCCAAGCTCAAGCCGACCAAGCCGAACAACCCAATCCCCAACCGGAGCAACCCGAGCACCAAGAGGGATATGAACATGTCCAACATGATATCCCCGACCTCCCCCAAAACCCACCACCACAAGACTTCTTCCAACAACTCTTGGCGGGTCAACAATCCCTCTTAACCGGCTTCCAAACAATGAGCCTTGATTACACCAAAATGGGAGAGCAATTCACCCAACTACAAGGAGAGATAGGCCACTACCGGAATGAGCAACAAGAAAGAGACCGGCAGTTTGATGCTTACCGGACGGAGCAACGGTTGGCTTTTCAAAGGTTGGAGGAACAACGGGCGGCCAACATGCAAAGGTATGAAGAAGACTACCGGAGGATGTATGGGCCGACATATTCATACATGTCCCAACTTGGCGGGTTTTCATCCATGACCTCACCTCCACCGGCACCTTCATGGTATAACCCCTCCGATTGGGGAAACTTCGGTGGATCTAGTTCCGGCGGTGGCGGCTATGATGGAGACACCACTATGGGAGAGGGAGGCGGAGATGATATGCATGGGAGCGGTTTTGGAGGAGGCTACTATGGTGGCGAGGGCGGGCACTAGGGATAGTGCCATGCTTCAAGTGTGGGGGAGGAAGATCTAGCTTGTGGTATGTACACTCCTTTATTTCTACCTTGTACTAAGCATTATTTTCTTGTATTAGTTTTACACAAAAAACAAAAAAAAAAATGTAATAAAAGAAATGAAATGCTAGTTAGGTTGAAAATCCAAAAGGGCAATCTAAGCAACAAGGGCTTACAAAAAAATAAAAATAAAAAGATGAGTGAGTGGAAGAGAAGGAAAAGAAAAGAGATGCTAGGATGAAAACCTGAAAAGGCTCCTAGGCAAAATGAGAGATATGAGAGAAAAATTTGTTCTATTTTGCAGGACACCATCTCAAGCAGAAGAAGAAGAAGGAGAGAAGATGAGAAAAAGAAGAAATAGGAAGCATAGAAGACCGTTAAACCCAAGGAAATGTTGTTTTGTAACTTCATTCACTATACTTGGTGGTTTTAGTTTCTTATTTCTTACTCTCTATGAACTCATGATCTTGTAATAAACATTGTATAAACATTTGGTTTTACTCGAGGTCGAGTAAATGAACTAAGTGTGGGGGAGTTGACATTCATGTTATTTCCGTGTTTATAATTGTGTTTTTGATTAGTTTTGAGTGATTGTTACTCTAGAAATTACACACTTTTGGTGTAATAGTTTAGTTTGTAAAATGTTTGTAAATTGTTTAGATTAGGTTGGTTCTGAGCTCAAACAGGTCCAAGACCACTCTAGGGACCATTGGTGAACATCACAAATGGAAGGAAGGTGCAAAGATTTCAAGAAAAGATGAAGATTCTGATTTTTGGTAGCATACCCGGTCGAGTATGCTCTATACTCGATCGGGTAAGTTGCTGAAAAGTCAAATCGAATCAACCCGGGAACAAGGCAACATGCAGGAGGATTTTTTAACTCGATCGCGTATCCATACCCGATCGGGTGGCCGACATACCCGATCGGGTATGACCCCAGATTTTCAGTTTCGAGGAAATAACCCTTACCCGATCGGTTGAGCTGAAAACCCGATCGGGTACACGACCCTGCAGGCCTAAAAAGCCTATAAATACACCACATTTCCTCCACAATAAATCACCAATTCCTATATACTTCTAAGCTGAGTTTAGATAAGTTCTTTCTTTATATTTTCTTCATGTTTAGTCTCCAAATGAGGAGCTAAACTCTTCCATCTTGGTTTTGCTACTTTGAAGCTTAATGAATTGTAAGTTGTGAGTTATCTTCTTTAATCTTCTTCCTTGAATATTAATTAATTCCTATTCCTATTACATATTAATATTTTGAGCAATACTTAAAGGATCAACTAGTTTTGTTTCATATATTAATTAATACTAGAATCGGTCGATTAATACGCTTGTTATTAACTCGGTCCCTTCACGGTAGTAAACTTGGGTTGTTAATGCATGCGTTTCATAATTAATAAGCCAAGGGGAATTAATTATATTGATTAAACCAATAAACCGCTTGTGTTGAGGTTATCAATCTCAATCGTTTTCATCTTGATTTTATTGCTACTATCGAGTAAATATACGGCGCGTGTTCTATATTAACTCGGTAGTAAGTTTTATTAATGAACGCGTCTCGTTATTAATAACTACCCTCGATGAATTGGATATACTCCTCGATTGAGTATTCGAGAGGAAGATAGTTAAAGATATAACCGGGATCGACGAACATTTCATTAAGTGGATAAAAGCAAAGCCAAGTCTTCGTCTCATGAATTAAACTACATAACTCGTTCATTTTTCGTGTTTAAATATAATTTAAAGTTCATCAACCAAATATAAACCCCCCCTTATTGTTACTTATCTATTTCTGTAAGAAGAAAAGTATTCCTTTCCCTGTGGATACGAACCTTACTTCACTATACTACGTATTAGTGTCGTATTGATTATTATTTTGAGTGTACATCACGACAAAGTGCACGTCACTAAGACAATTAATAAAAGAGCTAGAGTAATTTGTAGATGAAATTAAACAGTAAATAAACATCATTAACAACTCAATTATCCAAATAAACATAAATTCGGAGTTTGAAATAATACAGGGATTAAAACTTAAATCTTATTGAAGTTTGAATCTAAAAATAAAACATTTAGAATTGAAATGGAAAGATGAAACCGGAATTGTCGATGCTGATATGTTCTTCTTCTCCTAGACTGTCATCAATTTTCTTTCCTCCGGTTCTTGCTGCTAAGCTCTCTTGCGGCCTGCTGCTCACCTATCCCATGTCTGCCTATTTTTCCCTGGCCAAAAGCTGCTGGTCTGGATTGTGTGTGCGGCTGAAAAAAAAATGTTTTTGACTGGCCGCTGCTCTCTTCCATTTATTTTTGTTTTCTTCTTTGATTGCTCTCAGCCATGTGCTCTTGTTAGCTGTCCTTTCTTTCATTTATTTTGCTTGCCGACACTCCTTCATTTTCTTTCTTTTTCTCTTTTGTTTTTTTTTTTTGTTTTCTTTTGTTTGGTTTTCCTTTTGTCACGTAGCTTTGCTGCAAGTTTTTGGTTTTTTTTCTCTTTTATTTGGTTTTCTTTCACTTTATTTCAATGGTTTAATGTACTGAAAGAAAGCTGAAATTTGACACATAACAAAAATAAAAAAAATACAAATAAGTGGAAAAAAAACACAAAATCAATCCAAACACTTCAATTAAGCACAAATTACTAAAATAACGTAAATTTAAACACTAATTTCGAACATTAACACAAATGCAACAAAAACGCAGAAAAGTGACTCAATTTGCCCCGATTTTGACAAGAAACGCCACAGAAAGTGAGTGAAAATATATGAACAAATCGGACTTATCACACTACTACTAATTCTAAATTTTGCTTCCTTAGCTTTCAATAGTACCATTACATCAGTACCATTTCCTTTATGCAACTGTGTTTTGAATTCTCTTTTAATTTGTTTATTTGGTTGTGCTTGCTGATTCCAAATTTCCCAGTTACACAGGGTAAATGAAACCGGCATGCAATTTTTAAATTACTGTGTTTTGATGCAATGCTATGGGGTTGGGCAAATTCTTTCCATTTCCACATCCTAAAGTTATAATTGTCTAGCTCTACAGATATATGTCCTCTGTCTTGGGTAAAAGAAAGTATATATCAAGGCTTCTTTAAACCATAAACATTATACAATGGATTATGCAATATTTAATGTGCACTTGGATGTAATTGGTGAAAGAAGCACAATCTGTTTATGCAATCTGCTTAATGGTTATATATCTCATACGTAGTAATTATTTGTTCAGCAATTAGTGAATTAATGATTTTTGAAATTCACAGGCTGCCATAATTTCATTGGGGTTGATAAGGGAGGAACCCCCAATACCAGATTACCTGGGATGCTTCACAATTAATTAAGTTACTACTAAAAGGGGCCTAACCTTCTTTTTTGGGTCAGTATATTGTACTTGTGTTCCTACTATACATTCAAGATTGTATTCATGTTTTACGTACTTTCATAGTCTCTCTTATTAATTGGTTTTGTTCTTTCTGTTGTAGCTATTAATACTCTCATGGTCTCACCTTACCATCCCATGAAGTTTTTGTCATCTAGGCATATGTGCTTTCTTCTCATCCAAACACATTACATGAACACAAAATGGCATTATTTGTTTCCTGATGTTATCATAACCTAAGACAGTAGTATCCTATAACATTGTAGGAATGACTTTTGCTATAACTGCTTGGATTAATGATTAGTGCTTTCTCATCTAAGAACATTAAGTGCTTTTTTCATATAGTGGCATTCTTGGCCTTTTCCATTTAGCACAAAAAATGTTTTTTTTTAATTATATTAATTTTTTATTTCTTTGTCAAAAAGCTTCTTTAATTTGTCAAACGCTTCATTTCAATCAAAAGTATTTTTATTTACATAAAAAGTACTTCTCATAATACTAAATATTCTTTAATCATATCTTCCATGTCTTCAAGATTTCACTGGCTGAGATTTTTAGTTGTGCTGCATGCTTGCCTTGATTAACTATCAGGTTTAGTGGGTATGCTTAATAGTTCAAGTCTATGTGATGAACGCTCTCATACCAACTTCACATGTCTAGATTTAATGCTTAAATCTTACATTGTGATAGAGCTATGGGAATTTCATGCACTTATAGAACAGAAGATAGAAGTTCTCATATTAAATGATTAATAAAATGGCCGATAAAAGCTTAGTGATTTTTCTGGGTGTCTATAAAACTGACTGATAAATAGCATATACAACCAATTATTTCTTAGGCATCTTTAAAACTAACTGAATTTACTGATATATTTTGTAGATCTATTTTACAACTTATGAGCACCCAATTTTTTTGCTCTCTTACTTCTTCTCTTAAGAACAATGTGTTGCTCTGTCAGTACTTATTATGTGTTTTACTCCCTACACAGATTGACTTTTCCAGTCAAAGGTCCTTTTGGTAGTAAGGACTAAGGAAATACCGATTGTAATCAAATCATACTATGATGGAGTAGAGATGGAATTTGTTGCGAGATTGCCGGCTTATGCTCGAATGTATGATGGGCAGCCTCAATAGTCAATACCAAGAAGATCCAAGTCAAAATTTCGAGAGCTTATACCTTTGTTGCTATATTCCTCAATTCCAATATCTCATACGAACTTAAGAGGGAATTGGTTGGTGTGTATTTAGCATGTTTTTACTTGGACTGTAATTTGCTGGTTTGGTCTGGTCTGGTTTGATTTCTTTGTATTTTTATATAACTAGCCAAGTTTGGTCTGGTCTGGGACAGATTACCGTCGAAGTAAAAACATCTTTACCCATTCGATTTGAATTTCAAATTCCTTAATAAAAATGAGTTAAGCTTTTATTTCTTTGGTGCATTGATTTCCGTACGTAGCATGATATTCTTGAATTTGTCAAATTGTTTATGTCTTCTTGGATTATGGTTTAATTATTAATTTGTTTGGAGTTCCATGTTTAGATGTTTGGTTCATGAGTCTGTTGATTATTAAAGGTAGAGAGGCAAATGTTTACACGGGCATCTACTATCTTTTGTTCTCTTTTTCAATCATCTTTTCTTCATGTGTGTCTCCAAGTGTTTGTGAATTTGTTGCAATGGCATCCATCACAAGATTCTTGGTTATGCCACATCCTCATGAACATTATGGATTTTGATAATTTTTACTTCTTATTTATTTAATTTTGAGTCGAAATTTTTGCTTCGATTTTTTCACAAATCCATGAGTTATGAAGTTCAAAAGCATAACTACAAATTTATGTTTCATAAAATATATTGGGCAATATCCCGGTCGCACATCGCGCGTTATGAAAACTAGTTTTCAACACGCGCGTTGCGCGATTGAATAAAATGCCCAATGTGTTTTTATTGAGAAATATGTACTATCATATATTGTATGTTGATTTCAGGGCCGGCTTGACATCTTAAGAGACCCGGTGCGAATCACACAAATGAGGCCTTTTTAGTAAAGAAAATGCATAGATCTAAGATACATTATAATTGTTCAAATCCAGACTTGCTACAAGCCTTTTAAAAACATCAGAATTTCAAAAGACCCATCTTTTTTAGGCAAAAGTTATCTAAGTAACTTTAACTCAACAAATAATTCATTTCTATCAATATAAGAATTTTCATTATGTAAGTGCATTTTCAAAATGACTACAACAAGCCTTTATGTTAGTGCTTTTATTTAATCTAAAAGCCAAAAAGCACTTAATTTAAGCAATGGCAAACACACCTTTAAACTGATTGGGCTATTGGGTGTCTTTGGGCCGCTGGACTTGGGGAGCTGCTGGACCTGGACCTGGACTGGGAGCTTGATATTGAGGCTGGACCTGGAGCAGAGAGGAAAGACTTGGTCTACTGTTTGGTCAACTCAGTCAAACTCGGTTAACGCTGGTTAAAGCCAGTCCACTCCGGAAAAATCCTTTGTGGGTGGGTAAGGTCCAAACACTCTCCTAGTGTTTGGCTACTGTAAGTTTTCTTTAAATGAAATTTCACTTTCTGCTTTTCATTTAATTTAAACTGTTAGAATTTGTTGTTGATTTATTTGCTAGAATTGTATTTATTTGTGCTACTGTTTAGCCCTATAAATATTAAACAGTTTTTCTAGCTTAGGTTGCATTTTAATTTTCTTGTTTTAATTTTATGTGCGAAAATGTGTGCATTTAATCAATATGGAATGGTTCCATTTAATGGAAGAACTGATTTTAGCATATGGAAACAGAAAATAAAGTGCATATTAATTCAACAAAAATCATATAGGGCCATTAGTGAAACCTATTTGACTTCCGATACGGAAGAGAAAAAAGCAGAAATGAATGAAAACGCCTGTTCTACAATTTACTTGAACTTATCTGATTGTGTGCTCAGAAAATTAGGAATTTTAGAATCAGCCAAATCTTTGTGGAATAAACTTGAAGAGCTTTATACCGAAACCTCTTTGCCTAAGAGGATGTTTTTACTTGAAAAGTTTTTCAAATTTAGACTGAATATGTCTAAGGATATTGAAGAAAATCTAGATGTTTTTACCAAACTTATTTTGGATATTAAGTTGTGTGGTGATAAGCATATAGATGATTATTCCCCTATTGCTCTTTTAAATGATATTCTTGATTCCTTTAGTGATGTGAAATCTGCTATTAAGTATGATAGAGATAATGTGACTCTTGACATTGTGGTAAATGGTCTTAAGAGTAAGAAATTAGATTTAAATCAGATGGGTGAGGGTAGAAAATATGAGGAAGTTATGCATGTGAGGGTAGAGAAAATAATAGTAGACAACATAGATCTAAGTCTAGGTCTAATTCGAGGTGTTGCTATTATTGTCATGAATCTTGTTATTTCATAAAAGACTGTCCTAAATCTAGGAAAAATGAGCATAGTGAGCATGCTAATTTGACTACGTGTGAAGATGACTTAGGTGATGTTTTTATGATGAGTAATTTATGTGATTTTGACTATTTGAGTTCTGTGATATCTGATTCTTTAGGTAAATCAGATTGGCTGGTAGATTCTGGTTGTACCTTTCATATGTCCCCTTTGAAAAATGATTTTTCAAACTATAGAGATTGCGCATGGCTTTGTGTCTTTAGCAAATGAGAAGAAATGCAATGTGCTAGTAATAGGAGATGTATGCCTCAGGTTCTCTTCTGGTTATGTGCTTACTTTGAAGAATGTTAGGCATGTTCCTGAGTTGTGTTGTAATTTGTTATCTTGTGCTTCTCTTGAGAATGATGTTTTGAAGGGAAAATGGGGAAAGGGAATCATGAAAGTTGTGAAGGGTTGTTTAGTTATTTTTAAAGCTGAGATGAAAAACAACTTGTATGTGTGTCATGCTGAACCCGTTCTTGATTCTGTTAATTGTGTGCAACCTTGTGTGCTAGGAAAACAATCTAGAGTTGGTTTTCTTGATTTGCCTAAGTGTACTGATGTGCTTGATTGTATTCATGCTGATTTGTGGGGTCCTTATAGTGTTTCCACTCATGGTGGGAAAAATTATTTTCTGACGTTAATTGATGATTTTTCAAAGAAAGTGTGGGTTTTGTTGATTGAAAATAAATCTGATGTTTTTGATAAGTTTAAAAACTGGAAAATCCTTGTTGAAAAACAAACCGGTAAGAAAATAAATTTTTAAAGACCAATGTCAGTTTTGATTTTTGTGATAGTCAGCTTGGTGATTTATGTGATAATTGGGGTATTTTTATGCATAAATCTGTTCCCTCCACACCTCAACTGAATGGGGTTGCTGAGAGGATGGTTAGAACTTTACTAGAGAGGGTGAGGGCTATGCTAGCTTCATCTGGGCTCTCTAATAAGTTCTGGGAGGAAGCTATTTGTTATGATGCTGATTTGGTTAATCTGTCCCCGTCTGTTCCCTTGGGAGGAAATTGCCCTGAATCTGTGTGGACGCGTGAACCACTTAACTTGCCAAAATTGAGAGTGTTTGGTTGTGTTGCTTATGTGAATCATGAGAATGATGAATCTGAACGTAGGACTAAGGAATTTTTTTTTCTTAGGATATCATGAATGCATGAAACGTTATAGGCTTTGGTGTAGGAGTGAAACTTGCTTTAATGTGTTGATAAGTAGAAATGTCATTTTTGCTGAAAATGAATTTTCTTGCTTGCTTGTTTTGATGTTGCTCCAAATGAGGTGGAGCATTTGCTTCTTGAAGTTCATTCTGATTTACTTGTTGAAGCCAAACTCAAATTTGTGAATGAAAATGATTTTCATGGTGAAAATAAAGAAAATAATATTTCTATTAAGGTGGAGCATGATATGAATGTTGAGTGCAATATGCTTGAGTTGCGTGATTGCTATCTTATTAGAGATAAAGACATTAGGGAGCATGAGAGAAATGATAAGTGCAAAAGTGTTTGGTTATATTTCCTCTGAGTTTGCTTTAAATGTGCTTACTTCTCTTTCAATTAAAATCTTTGTGATATTTGGTATGCTATTTTCTTTGTGACTTGAAAATGTGATACAGATTCATTATGTGAGCTCCATCTGTGTTAGTTATAGAAATAATATTATTTCTTGTATTCTCTTTGTACTTGTTATGTGTGGTTGTTGGATTAGTTGGGATCCCCAACTTCTCCCAAATGCTTGCTTGGGTGGGCTATTAACATACCTTGTGTTTGTTAATAGCATTGTGATGGTTATCGTTTTGAACCCGAGGACCCTATGGTAGAGTTAAGTCCTTTATGGACTCGGTATGCTTAGTGATCTTACCCCGAGAATACTTGTGTCTCTCTATTAGTTGTATTGTCTTTGTGATTATACTTTTAATTATCCGGCAATGATGAGTCCACGGTTCCGTGATTGTCTAAGTGCACTACCTTGGGCCAAAGGTGGAGATTGTTAATATATTGTTGGCCCAAACGTTTTTTGTATATTAATAATGGTTAACACCCTTTCTAGCAGCCCACTACACTGTACCAATTTATCTGTCTGGCCTATCAGTATTTTCCTCTCCCGTTAGAATTCAAACTGAACTCATTATTGCCTAGTGATGAGTTGTGTGTGCAGTATATTATTTGAGTGTCCTTCTAATAAGACCAAATATCCCATGCTATAAGGACATCCCCTGCACCCTTGTTGTAACCTGTGGAGTGTATGAGAGATAGTGCAGCTCATCCTTTTTCTTCCTGGCCCCTTTGTGTGTGAGCATGGTGAGATGAGTGAATCCAGTGAGTGAGCCAAACTATCCATCCTTCTTGGTGAGGTGAGTGTGAGTGTTGGCGAGGTTAGAAAGGTGTGTTGCTCCCTAGCCTAGGTTTTGCACAAGAGACAACCGGAAAACCGAGCTCCGAACTGCCTGAGCCGGAATACGTCGGCGGAATCGATCCTCAACAACGATAGTATAAGTTTCATCTCTTATTGGCCAATGATCAATTAATTGTTGACTCAAGTTTCATCTCAAATCTTACATTCTTACTTGCAAAGTCACACATAAAATTATCTGATTAGGATTTAAGAAGAGTGTAAGCTTGGGATTAGGTTGTTATCTGGTATGTGTTGAAACCCTGGAACCTCACTCGGTATATGTTTTTACTTGAATTGTTTTCAGTCTAAGATCAGATCAAATCGGACCATACCGTACTTAAACATGTCAGGCCTTATCGGACTAGACTTAGACATATCAAACCGGACCAGAATTCAAAAGATATAAAATAGACAGAGACCAAACATTCACCATACAAGACCAGACTAATTCATACTAAGGGGGTGTTTGTAACTGATTCTGCTTCCACTTTTTTTAAAGCAGAAGCAGAGTCAGAATCAGTTTTTAGAAGCTGGTCTTCCCTAGCTTCTAAAAAAACTGATTCTAAGAGTAAATTAGAGCACCAAAATCACTTCTACACTTTTAACCAAGCACTCCAACTTATGTTTCTGCTCGCTGAAGGGGCAGAAGCCTTTTTAAGAATCAGATCTGAACACCCCCTAATCAAACAAAAATAGATAAGACAAGACTGGACCAAAAAGTTTTAGAGTAATTAATAACATCCTAAAAGGTGTGTTGGGACATCACATGTTTGGGTAAAATAAGTTTTTAACTCTATAATTATGCAACAATAGAAAAACAAACTAGCATACTTTTACATGAATATACTTTTGGTGTTGCTACTACAAATAGATTAATATTATTACTACTATTGTTATTAATACTACAATTATTTTAAAATATATAATGTACTATGGTTAATATTATTACGCGTAGTTTTATTTACAAACCATTCATACCTGCATCGTTAACACTGTTATAATTGTATGTCTTTATTGTTGTTAAAAGTAATAGCTTTGAAGCAAAGATAAAATTGTTATCTGCTATTAGGACTTAAATGAGTACTAATTTAAGATAAAATAAGATACATTTGTTGTGCAATGATCCCAATTCTACTCAATTAGGACGTTTTTTGTAGCCCTGAAATTGTCAAATCTAATACTCCCTCCGTCCCGCTATTAACTTCCTGCTTTCTTTTTTGGGACGTCCCAAAATCATCTTCTCATTCTTCTAAATGGAAAGTTATCCTACATCAAAACAGTGTCAAACAATGTCTAAATAGTAATGTCAAATTTAATTCCTAAAAATGTGTGAGTAATGTCAAATTTAATTCCTAAAAATGTATGAGGATCAATAAGGGAAAAGGGGGAGTCAACTAATTTGATCTAGGCCGTTAGTACAAATCTAGTCGGGTATACCCATCATAATGAAGAACGTGTAAAAATAACAATTGAAAACTAATAAACCAGAGAGTAATGACACAATAGATCCCCAACACTGTCCTTCAACAAATATCCCAAAATTTCTTTGCGATGAGATTTGATTTGTTTAACATGGAAACAGACAAAATTATTTAACTAATGTTGTTAGGGCTCCTCCTAGAAGAAACCCTCCAAAATTTGGCGTATGCCACTAATTGTAACAAACACACGGTATTCTTTAGTAAAAGGCGAAAGAATAGTTCGCTTTGTGTTTGTCACATGGCTGCGTGATTAACTTGAGGAACGCGTAGCCCTTTATATAAAGCTGAATGAGGAGAGCCTAACCGATTTGAACGGTGTGGGAAAGAAACTAATGATTCAACATTTTTGTCAGCTCTTTGCCCAATAAACCGTAGCACTGTTCATTGCTTTGACTTTTCCTTATAGCTCTCCTTATGTTTGAGCGGATTTGTATTTCATTTGGAATAGCAATTCCTCCACCTCCAATAGCAATTCCTCCACCTCCAATGTCTCAGATGAGCTAACGCCCTGAGGATTCTATCTATTGAATGGCTTTCATATTGAAAATTTTCTACTTACCTGTTTCGTTTATAATTTAAGACATGTACTGAATTTTGGTGGGTTAGAATTTTGCTTTAGTCAAACCTAGATGTTATTATAAACATAGGTAATCGATCATAAACATAACTATAAACTGACTTTAATTATAAGTTTATAACCCTTTACAACAATATGAATTGTCCATAAAAACAATATTTCAAAATATAAGTAAATTAGGCGTGGATAAGACCCCGCTTCTAGGACCAGACATGAACTGAAAATAGGGTTTCAACCCGCCAAGTTGGGACTCAAGACTCGACTGTAGGAATGGGGTACCGGTCCCAGACTTAACTTTTTGGAACCGAAATGGGCCAGCCTGGTCTTTTATTTTTTTGCATCACAAACATTGTCAAGCATTTTAATGGAGGTGTGATTTAATTTAAAAGTTGAAAGCTGGATGTGGCCTAAATTAGAAATACAAGTCCCGAGCCCCATATATTTTCTCCAAGGACTGCTGGTTGGAGACCGGAACCGGCCTGGGATCGGATTTTGTGCACTCATAATGAGTACTATGCTTTTTCTATACATTGAAATAATTATTGGCATGATTACTGTTAATTATAGCTTTAATACTACAATATAAGAGCCCATTTGATAATGGGTGCAACACTTGTAATTACTTAAATGGGTGAGATTGTTTTTTATCAACTCCAACACTTTTATTAACTCAGTAAATCATTAGCCAAATGGCGACTAGCAATACAAGAAGGAATCAAAAAATAATCAAACGGGTGAGATTGTTGAATAGAAAGTATTTGGTATTATTATTTTCTATATGTTAAATTGAGTACGGCTTAACTAATATTTAGGCGCCTATAAATTATTAGAAATAATTACGTATTTACGATTGAATTCAAAATTGTTTACAAATATGTAACTAGTGACTAGAATGATTAGAGTACTAATGAAATCATAGTAACTTAATATTCAATTTTTAAATTTGAATTACCATGACACTAAATTGTAGTAACTATTAATCATATTTATGTGAGTACGTTTTATTTTCGCAATATATGAAAAATGAAATTATTATTATTGGTAAAGTTCACATTATCGTACAACATTTTAAATCCCAAATATAATCAGTTTCAATTTTCAAACACCACACGAATGTGTTGACTATTTGTAGCACTGTCCATCCGCAGCTGTCCCCTATATATTGTGTAGCATGTTTTTTTGTAGATTTTTTAAAAGTTAGGAAAAAATGGAAAATAATAATTTCAACTATTGTTGGTCCGCCAATAATAATCTCAACTATCGATTATTCATGGTTGGTCCCAACAATAGGAACCATTTTCCCAAAATGATCCCTAACTTGTTACAACTTGCTATAGCAGGTAATTTTTAAATGTGAATTATGTGTAAGCTTTAAATAATTTGAATTATACTTGACCTTTTTTTATTAATCCCAACTATCAACTCTCAATTTTTTGAAGATGTAAAAATATTTTTATAAATTTCCAACCTAAATATTTTTAAGCATAAAAATTGAATAACCAATACTCTACAAATGTACCAAAATTAAATAAAAAAATCAGTCACTTTTTATTTATTTTCACTAGAATGTCATTTTATCCCTGTTGGGATATTGGATTCGGGCCTAATATCCCCGGCCCAAAGTGTGAGGATACCAGGAGAAAACAAAAGGCCCAAAGCAGTCCAGACCCGTTCGGCGTTCGGCACATTACTTACACTTGGAACATTTCGGGGAATAACTACACCTACTTTCATGACGGGGTGCCACATACTGATCGGCGTTCGGGACATTGGCTCTCAGGATAACAATGACGGGTTATCCCAATATCGAACATCCTACCCGAACGGGTAGTCAACAAGTGGAGGCCGCATTTAATGCTGAAGCATGGCGGCAGCAAGTGGGGGCATGGGTTCCTACGTGGCAGGGGGTATAACCTACCGGATTCAGTCACGTGTCCAGCTTTCCCATCCCCATTTTACTATAAATATCTGCATTAAGATCATTGTAAGGGGTTAGCATTTTAATACTCAGAGCTTAGCAAGTAGAAACACTTCTCTTATTCTTGTATTCTCGTACTTACCTACCATTCGGGCAATTTCAGTGTAATCACAGAATTACTGAATACAAGTGCGCTTCTGAGTTGTCAATCTTTCACTATTTTATATTTTATACACTTTCCAAACCAACCCAATATCCCTACAATATCCAAAGCTTGTGTTAGGCTTTCGGATCTTCGGGAATAAACCTCAACAGTCCCTTTTTCCAATTTTTTTTAGTAATTTCACAGTTATATTACCAATTTATGATTTAGTAATTTCTCGGGAGTGAAGTAAGTAAATAAAAGTTTAGATGGATTAAAGAAAAAAAAACTTGATAGTGAATCACTTAACCAAATAAATAAAATAAAATAAAATAAAATAAAATAAGAAGTCATATTTCATTGGAAATTTAAAAATAATGATTGAAGATGAATATAAACCATAATACGACAAAATAAATGTGTGTGAATGTCCATGAAATTGTGAAGGAAAACTATAAACTACTTTAATCTTTTTTATATACAATGTTCAACCCAGACTTAGTTGGTTACTTTTCTCCGTCGCATATCACATTCCAATTCAATGGATTTGTTAATCACAAGACAACCAAGTGTTGTCTATGCGTAAAAACATATCACCGAAAATCATGTGTCATTGCACAATCCAGATATATGATCTATAATTATAAACTCTTGATTTCCGGTAAGGGCACCATCGCCAATAAAAGAAATATGAAAACTGATCACATTATGGAGCAATAACTTTAAAAAACTTAATGTAAAATAAAAAAAGAACAATAACATGTTAAATTCAAGTTTAAAGGTTGTTTTTGGTGGAATTTTGATTGATTAAATGGTTTATGCTCCAGATTGGGCTTTGTGTTTAATTTCAAACCGTAAAACAATAAAACTTCATAATCCTAAAATAGAATGTAATAAAAATGAAAGGATAAATCAAGATGAGAATTATTCTATATTGATATCGAAAAGGAACATCAAGAATCATCTCTATAAATTAACACGTGTAATATCCACCATTTCAACCCGGAAGGGCAGATTACTCTTTCAACAAACCAATCTAATCCTACTATTGATTTTGAAAGTGTATCAAGACGTGGCTTAAGCAAAGCCCTGATGATCTTGATTAATTTCTGAGGAGCCCCGAACTACCCTATCTCTAATGTATCCAAAAATTGTGTTTTTCTCTCTCCTTAAAGCAATGAAATTAGTAGTCATGTGAGTGCCTCTCAACTATTCTTCTACAACCGATATGGCCAGTTAGTGCCATGGATGATCTTTCTTTGTTATTTTAAAGCTTACCCTTTCTAAAATTTAGTTACCAAAGCTATTGATACTTTAATGGAAACGGGAGCGGTGTTATTATCATTTACTACCATTCAGAGTATGATGGTAATAGAATACGCACACTAAAATATTTCAATCATAGATCTATTCAAAACAACTTTCATGCTCAATAGTATCTCAATTCAAACACTTTTTAAAGTGGCCTGAAGTCAGTCTGCAAAAGAAGTTTAGATGGCAAGAGTTGTATAAAAAATTGCTCACACAAAAATGGTTCTCTACTTTTGACGACCTAGCTCTATATAAGAAGTCATATATGACAATTTATTGTCATTGACATTATGATGCTTAATATATAGCATACATTGAAAAAATGAGTAACATTTCAGTTCAAACTTTCATAAACAATAGGATATTAAATTGAAGACTTTTTAAAATGGCTTCGTGGTACTTTTCTAAATTAAGTTTAAATACAAAGCATATTTCTGTGTTATGTGGGACATGAATCATGATAAACACGCTCCAAACTCGGTGACACAGGGTGAATGCAAATTCTAAATAGCTATTAGAAGTCTAATCAATTAATTAGTTTTGGAAGGTTTATTTTTTCAGTGAACCTTGAGTTCCAAAATTTTAATGCATTCTATAATTAGGGGTACGAAATGTGGGATCAAGAAGAAACAAATAAGAACTCAATAGGAAGCAACAAAGTCTAACATCATTACTTGAAAACTTTTTATAGTTAATACGAAACTACACTTCAAAGATCCAGCGAATAACCTTCAAAACATTAAAGCTCACGATCTTGGATAATGGTCTGCATTGACCAATGGTAAAATACTCGCCCTCTTTCACAAGGAATCATGGTGGCACATGCGCAGCAATGTTTGAGTATCTTTTTTCATACCTCTGATACATCTCCATTGAGTAACTGAAATGCTTCCAAATATTAGAGGACAGTGAAGTAAAACATGACCAGTGAAGGCTTCATTAGCTTTAATTACAAAGATGACACATTGAGTAAAAGCAATAAGCTAAAGTAAATACCCAGACATCTAATACCCAGACATCTAAGTTTGTTCTTTGTGAACAAAAACATGTGCACCAAAGAATGATAATATGTTACAATAGAAGCTCGAACAGAGGTATATTGTCTCAAACATAAAAATTAATCATTTTCACTAACATACTTCATAATATATTTATTGAACATATCTCAGTCTCAAATAATCCATCATTGCTAAATTCTAGGTATGATAAGCCAGGACTAACTATCAAAGTCCAAAAACAAAATTATAAACAAAAGGTATTTTTTGGACATGTTAACTGGTAAGAACAATTTATGTGAATTCCTTGGTCTATATTTCCCATACACACTTGGCTTGCTGATCTGCCTAAAAACAATAACGCTTCTCCATTCATTAAGTAGTAGGTAACTGAAATGCATCCAAATATTAGAAGCAAAGGGACAGTGAAGTCATACATGATCACGGGAGGCTTCAGCAGCTTTACAAAGAGGACAACACATTGAGGGAACTGAATCATAAAATCTTGTTTAAGTTGAAGGGAAAAGGAGAGCAGTCGAATCAATATTATAATTGATTAATAACAGAAGAAAGATTGATAACTCATACAGAAGTAAAGCATGGTTATTGCACAAAGACAGAAGAACGATTAATAACTCATATAGAATCTCTATTTTAGTCTGATTGAATGTTTGAAGTTAAAACCAAACAAATTTGATGTTAAAAGAGTAAAGTCGTATCCTTTAAAATATTATTGTGTTTATATAAATAAAAGTAAAAACGATTTCAGGCTTTCAGCTTGAATTAAACATTTAGTCCACATTTTTTTCTTTTTAAATATTGTAAAAGAGGTAAAACAAACATGGAGTATTAAAAGGTTAACCTATTGATATTTGATATACCTAATCCAAAACATAATGAATTAATGATTACCTTATCAAGTATCTATAGTCTAAAAGCTATCATACTGTAAGATGGACTTCCAATACCAACACATACAAATAAAAATACAGATTATGCAGTAATTAGCAATGCAAATGTACACACATTTGCATGGTGATGATTTGCTGGAATTGAATTTGAAGATCATCTGCTCATGAGGTACCTAATCACTTTCAAGTAAAAGCTCAATAAGCCAAGTGTATTATCACCGTCTTCAAAAAGCAAAATTAACCTGCAAATGACATGAACAATACTTTTTTAATTCATAGTCATATATGTCGGGAATAGCCAACAAATGCATGATTGAAGCCAATTTTATTGGCTAAATTCAATACTCATGGCTAAATGGTGCTACTAAAGTTTGCTTGTTAATAGATAATACAGTTGCAATCAAATGTAACCAACTCCATATTTCAGTTTATTTTCATTCACTAATTTTGTCAATCCAACGGTCCAGATTCGTTCTCATTTTTCTCCTAAGATCTGTTCTTACCGGAACCGCTCCCTATATATATATACATACATACATACATACATACATACATACATACATACATACATACATACATACATACATACATACATACATACATACATACATACATACATACATACATACATACATATATATATATATATGCATCGGCTGACTCCTAAAAGGATCAAGCCTCATTTGCTAATATTCTTCAGTATTATGGTTAATATTATTACGCATAGTTTTATTTACAAACCATTCATACCTGCATCGTTAACAATGTTATAATTGTATGTCTTTATTGTTAAAAGTAATAGCTTTGAAGCAAAGATAAAATTGTTATCTGCTATCAGGACTTAATGAGTACTAATTTAAGATAAAATAAGATCCATTTGTTGTGCAATGATCCCAATTCTACTCAATTAGGACGTTTTTGTAGCCCTGAAATTGTCAAACCTAATATGAACTAAGAAGCTGTTCTGTTCGTCTTAATCTTATTACTTATTGCTTATTCTTATTTTATTCAGATCAGATCAGATCAGAAAAATTCAGATCAGATCAGAAAGATTCAGATCAGATCAGATCAGAGCAGAATCATTCAGATCAGATCAGAAACATTCAGATCAGATCAGAAACATTCAGATCAGATCAGGAACATTCAGATCAGATCAGAAACATTTAGATCAGATCAGGAACATTCAGATCAGATCAGGAACATTCAGATCAGATCAGAAAAGTTCAGACATGATTTATCCCTTTTATTATAATAATAATAATAATAATAATAATAATAATAATAATAATTATTATTATTATTATTATTATTATTATTATTATTATTATTATTATTATTATTATTATTATTATTATTATTATTATTATTATTATTATTCTTGTTGTTATTGTAATTATTATTATAATTACTATTCTTGTTGTTATTGTAATTATTATTATATTTACTATTATTATTGATATTATTATTATTATCATCATCATCATCATCATCATCATCATCATCATCATCATTATGATTACTATTATTATTATTATTATTATTATTATGATATTTATTATTATCATGATTATTGTTATTCTTATTACTATTATGGTTGTTGTTGTTATTGTTATTAGTATTTTTTTGTTATTATTATATTACACGGAGTAATTATAATTAAAATTATAGAAATAAATATTATAATTATAATTAAAAAATTCAGATCAGAAACATTCAGATCAGATCAGAACTTAAAAAATTCAGATCAGAAACATTCAGATCAGGTGAAGAGAACAGTTTCTAATTTGATCTAGGCCGTTTGTACAAATCTATTCTCAACTAATCTAGTCGAGTATACCCATCATAATGAACAACGTGGAAAGATAACAATTGAAAACTAATAAACCAGAGAGGAATGCCACAATAGAACCCCAACGCTGTCCTTCACCAGATATCCAAAAATTTCTTCGCAATGAATTTTGATTTGCTTGACTAGGAAACAGAAGACAAAATTCTTTAACTAATGTTGCTAGGGCTCCTTCTAGAAAAAGCCCTCCAAAAATAGGCGTATGTCACTAATTGTAACAAAAACACGGTATTCTTTAGTAAAAGGCGAAAGAATAGTTCACTTTGTGTTTGTCACATGGCTGCGTGATTAACTTAAGGAACGTGTAGCCCTTTATATAGAGCTGAATGAAGCGAACCTTACCGATTTGAACGGTGTGGGAAAGTAACTAATGATTCAACATTTTTTGTCAGCTCTTTGCCCAATAAACCGTAGCACTGTTCATTGCTTTGACTTTTCCTTATAGCACTCCGTATGCTTGAGCGGATTTGTACTTCGTATTTCATTTGGAATAGCAATTCCTTCACCTCTAATGTCTCAGATGAGCTGACGCCCTGAGGATTCTATCCATTGAATGGCTTTCATATTGAAAAAATTTCTACTTACCTGTTTCGTTTATAATTTAAGACATGTACTGAATTTTGGTGGTTTAGAATTTTGCTTTAGTTAAACCTAGATGTTATTATAAACATAGGTAATCGATCATAAACATAACTATAAACTGACTTTAATTATAAGTTTATAACCCTTTACAACAATATGAATTGTCCATAAAAACAATATTTCAAAATATAAGTAAATTAGGCGTGGATAAGACCCCGCTTCTAGGACCGGACATGAACTGAAAATAGGGTTTCAACTCGCCAAGTTGGGACCCGAGACTCGACTGTAGGAATGGGGTACCGGTCCCGGACTTAACTTTTTGGAACCGAAATGGGCCAGCCTGGTCTTTTATTTTTTTGCATCACAAACATTGTCAAGCATTTTAATAGAGGTGGGATTTAATTTAAAAGCTGAAAGCTGGATGTGGCCTAAATTAGAAATACAAGTCCCGGGCCCCATATATTTTCTCCAAGGACTGCTGGTTGGAGACCGGAACCGGCCTGGGATCGGATTTTGTGCACTCATAATGAGTACTATATATGTTTTTTCTATACATTGAATTAATTATTGGCATGATTACTGTTAATTATAGCTTTAATACTGCAGTATAAGAGCCCATTTGATAATGGGTGCAACACTTGTAATTACTTAAACGGGTGAGATTGTTTTTTATCATCAACTCCAATTAACTCAGTAAATCATTAGCCAAATGGCGGCTAACAATACAAGCAGGAATAAAAAAATAATCAACACACTTAAACGGGTGAGATTGTTGAATAGAAAGTATTTGGTATTATTTTTTTCTATATTTTAAGTTGAGTGCGGCTTAACTAATATTTAGGCGCCTATAAATTATTAGAAATAATTACGTATTTACGATTGAATTCAAAATTGTTTACAAAAATGTGACTAGTGACTAGAATGATTAGAGTACTAATGAAATCATAGTAACTTATATTCGATTTTTAAATTTAAATTACCATGACACTAAATTGTAGTAACTATTAATCATATTTATGTGAGTACGTTTTGTTTTCGCAATATATTTGAAAAAAATGAAATTATTATTATTGGTAAAGTTCACATTATCGTACAACATTTTAAATCCCAAATATAATCATTTTGAAACACCACACGAATGTGTGGACTATTTGTAGGACTGCCCATCCGCAGCTGTCCCCTATATATATTTTAAATCCCAAATGTAATCATTTTGAAACACCACACGAATGTGTGGACTATTTGTAGGACTGCCCATCCGCAGCTGTCCCCTATATATTGTGTAGCATGTTGTTTTTTTGTACATTTTTAAAAGTTAGGAAAAATGGAAAATAATAATCTCAACTATTGTTGGTCCGTCATTAATAATCCCATTTATGTTTACAATTTAGATCTTTATTCTAACTTAATCTAAAATTTTAATTTTTTATTCCATTTTAGTATTTTTAATTTCTACCAATGTAAAAATGTGTATAGCTTGAAATAATGATAAAAAAGTCCACACTTTTTCTACCTACCAAAATAGTGGGGATTATTATTACCATTTTGATACACTTTTTATACATGTTTACAATTTCTTTTATATCACTTAAAATTATAATTTTAAAACATTTTTTATTAAATATAGTCAAAACCTCCAAAACCTATACCTCAAATCACTAAAATTAAATGATAAACTATATAATATGATTTAGGTTATTAAAATGGAAAAATAGAACATTTAGGTTATTAGAATTAAGATAGCATAAAATAAATAAATATTTTTTTTTCATTATTTACTTTTTAAAAACAGTGCAATTTTGAATAAAGGAAAATAATACAAAATCATAAATTGGTAACGCAACTAGGAAAAACAAACTGGAAAAAAGGAAAAACAATTAGTGGAAATAAATCAAAAAATGACTAAATATGTTTTATTTAACTTCGGTGCATTTGTATAATTTTTGTAACTGTTTATACATGTTTAAAAATATTTAGTTTGAAAATTTATAAAAAAAGTTACATCTTAAAAAAATTGTGAGTTGATAGTTGGGATTGATAAAAAAAGATCAAGTATAATTGGGATTATTTAAAGCATACACATAGTTCACATTTAAAAATGATCTGCTGTTTGTCCCTATTTCAAGAATCAAACTAATAGAATATGATAGAGTAGAGAAGAAAAGGTTATCCGATTCAATACTAAAAAGGATTTAGAAATACAGAACAAGTATGAATGGCTTTTCTCTCACTTCTCTCTAGCGTAAACGGATGTATGTGTGAATAATCTGAAAAGTCTTGCTACACATTCCCTAAAAGACAATATTTATATGCATAGGGAATGTGTTGATGTGACCTAAGCATGAATTGGGCTCCTTTAATGATTGGGCTCAATAGCACACTTTACACATTTCCTAAATCCTAATAAGGCTAGTCTATTTATAACTTACAAAGGTGCCAATGGGCTGAAATATCTAGACAAAATAACTACACAAATACAAATATATTTATCAGGATTGGACACCATAAATATCTCCAACACCTGCTATACAGGTTAGGGACCAGTTTTGGAAAATGGTCCCTATAGTTGGGACCACCCGGAATAATCGATAGTTGGAATTATTAATAGCGGACCGGTAATAGTTGGGATTATTATTTTCAATTTTTTCTAAAAATTATCATAATATTTGTTCAATTGTACACCATGCATCATTATTATTCCTATTTTATACGGAGTATTCGGTTATTAAAAAGTCTTAGAACAACAAATATATAAATAACATCAGCTCAATTAAAGGTAATACTTGACAAATATCACAAAACGTACTTAGAGCATCTCCAATGCTAATACGTTAACGGTGCATACGTGGCATGAGAGATAGCCAATCAAAATACAATAAATAAAATATCTCTCTCCTTATTTGAAGGATCTTATATCATTTGGTAAGTTTTTCTTCACAATGTCAAGCACAATGTCTAGATGTAGACATTGTAGTTGACATTGCAGCGAAAAACTTACCAAAAATACATAAGACCGTGGAACGACAGAGAAAGAAATGTCATAAAATCAAAATTTTGTGTCTATCTCTCTCATGCCACATGTGCACCGTGCACATTGTAGCATTGGAGATGCTCTAAGAACCCTCCTAGCAACTTCAATTTATCAACAATCAATAATAATTGTTGGGGTCCCGAACAGGTTCTCACCCACCAAGTATGAATCGTTCGATAGTTCCTGAACAGGTCAGATTCCATACTTGACAAATAACAAACAAACATCATTCTTGGATACTAATTGTCTTGGCCTAAAATACCGAACGAGAAAGCCTTGCAAGTGACAGAAGCGCATTTAATGTTGGAGTATGGGTGTTACAAGTGGCAAAGGGGTCAACCATTCAGAATCAGCCACGTCGTCCATCCCACATACCCACTTCTAGTATAAATAGTAGCATTTACTCCATTGTAAAGGGTTAGCATTTTGATACTCACTCATAATATACTTCAGTCTAGCTCTTGTATTAGCAACTAGACAATAACTTTTGTTTGGCCTTTTCTCTGTAATCATCATTAGTACACTAATGCAATTGGATCTATATTGAGTCATTATCTTGATTCATCTCGTCTTCTTAATTCCCTTACATCAAGAAACACTTACGATATCTAAAGGGTTGTGTTGGGCCTTTAGATCCAAGCAAATTAATCTCAACACTGGCGTCATCTGTGAGAAACTAAGCTAAAATCCAAAACAGTTTACTCTACTCAGCAGCACTTCACCACTCGACATCAACATGGTTCGAATCTCATCTGAACATGCGTATGACACATCGGAGGATCTCGAAAGCAGTAGTAGGAGCTCCCGTCACCAGATTAAAAACTGCCAACATTTTTAGTAATGTCATAACAATGGCAGATTCAATGAGAATTTTGGCATTATGATGACTAATAATGTCATTTCCTTGGCAGAATTTTCACCGATCAGAGGTATCCATATATTTTTTGGGCTTTAACTATTTTTTTTATTAATTTGTTTAAAAACATCCCATTAGTGGGTTCGGGTCGGGTCTTCAACGGGTTGGGTCGGGTTGTCCATGGGTTCAAAAATGGGTCTGCAGGCAGCCCAATGCAGTGCTTTAATGATGCTCCAAGACAGATTCTGTGATTTGCAACTTTGATTTAATGGAAGCACGGTGCCCAATGCTTCAGATTGTGTTGCTCAAGAAACTATTAATAAAAAAGGATAAGCATTGTACTTAGAATGTTGGAGGCCACATATACAATCCGTATGCATCCTTGAGCCACAAAAAAATTTAATGCGTTGTACTGAGTATTGTACTTCTGATATGATGTTGGCCGAAAGCACTTTTTATTTTGCTGCAGATTAGCTGTCTTGCTAAAAAGGAGCTCGCATATCCAGGTAAAGTAAAGAT
Source organism: Cuscuta epithymum (assembly GCA_945859915.1). Taxonomy (NCBI): domain Eukaryota; kingdom Viridiplantae; phylum Streptophyta; class Magnoliopsida; order Solanales; family Convolvulaceae; genus Cuscuta; species Cuscuta epithymum. The sequence continues at coordinate 1,048,954 of CAMAPF010000947.1, read as the reverse complement.
ATTCCAGGTTATTGACCATTGGATAATTTACACATCTATTCTAAGTAGCTCTAAAATTGTAGTATAAATACATCCAACTTCATTAGTTACGGATCTCACAGCAACACATCACAACAATGGCTTTGAAAGTGGGACTTTTATGGCACTGAGGTTTAAGAGATGAGACACAAGAAGATGTTCTATATGGAGTAGTATGGAGAGACTAGAAGTGGTCAACAAAAGAGTATTAACTTTAAAAGTAATGACTTGCAAAAGCCACATTGGTAAGAATCAATCTCTTTAATTACTTCATAACATTTACATATTTCGCATGCTTTCTAACAAATTGATAAACACATTTTTTATTTTCAGGATTGTTGGAATGAATGTTACACACATAAAATCAATGGTAACAACAAAAGGTAAATCTCACATGTAAAACTTAGCTGTTTTAGTTATTAGTTTTATATACCCTAGAGTTTGTAACTAATACTTTTTAGTGTAACAGACCAAAAACTATACTTGAAGGTCCAAACACTAAAAATAAACAAATCAAGGAAGGATGACATGTTTTGAAAAACAGGTTTATGTCCAAGCAACCCATCCCCGTCCTTTGAACCAACCTGCCATTGAAGATCATGAAATTTAAATGCAAAAAACAAGAGCTAAAAATTTAGGTGATGAAGATCATACCTGAGAACTTCATTATGCAATAATAAAACCCTGCACTTCCTAATCTTAACTATTTAATAACTACATTTTGTTTATGAATAATACATATTTGGGCACCTTATTCAGGTCCAAGATCCTACAAATTTACATGTTATAAAGCATTCTATTATTACTCAAAAATATAATCATTTTTTTTGCTTGGACCTGCAATATAAAAGATAATAGCATGTTAAAATGTATCTCACTCCACAGCACAAACATAACACATGTTAACAAGCATCATGGAAAGTAAGAATTGTGTGGGCCTTAAAAGTTTGAATGCATTTCATGAGAGGTGAGAAACTTCAAGTTTTTTTCCAAAGACATTGATCACCAAATCCACTTGGGCTATAAAGGTAAGGGTTGTTAGAGCTTAAATAAGTAGTAAAAGCATAATTGAGCACTTATGAGAAACTTTTACAAAAAAAAATATATATAAATAAATATGTTTGCTCAGTAGTTATTTTGAAGTTACAGTTCATCCATTGCAAATACTCATTACTTTATAAATGTGAGGTGTATGAAACAAAAGAAATGGACTTAATAAATGTGAGGTAAATGAAACAAAAGAAATGGAGATTTCAAAAATGATTGTCCAGACTTCTTTGATGGGCCATGAAAACTAGTAAACACCAAATTCAACCAGACTGAATTTTTTTTATGAAACTGACAAAATGAAATGAACGTCTTAGTATAAACAACAAGTATTCCAGTCTTCCAGTAGCTGAATTAACACCATGTCGTTTTGGTTTAAAAACAGCTCTTCGATGAAGAGGATCACCAAAAGCACGACAATCAACCGTAAAAGAAGTCTTGAAGACCTGACCAACAAAGGTAGTTCTATATTTTAAAAAAAAGGTATTTAAATTTGTAATGGAAAATTAGTTAAATATGTATTTATGATTTTGCTGAAACATGCCTTAGAAACAATACTTACCAAAGCATGCTTAAAGAAGTGGGTTGTTTAAAACATTTACAAAATGGTGGGCTATAAATTCATTTTCAAAATACTGGTACACAGAATACAAAAACAGTTTGGGTGCCAAAAAGAATCGAATGTCAATTACAGGATACATAAATTTTTCAAGACAATATACACTTAGTGTTTTGTATCCATACTTTTCAAAATGAATAAAAAACAGGTTTAGCCACATAATCGAAAGGCTCATAACACAGAAACACTTTTTGTTAAATATTGTCAATGCTTTATAATAACCCAACAAACCCATAACATTCATGACAAAAACACCAATAAATTATTAAATACACAACAACTATTCGTTAATCACTCAGATAAATTATAAACTGAATTATCAAACTCCAATAATGGCAACGAAGCATAAACCAAATTATCAAACTCCAATAACTGAAATATCAAGTTATCAACCGTTCGTAAATTTAATAAAAAACAGACCCATAAGGCAACGACAGCTTCGAGATCCTTTCGCAATAATCACTCGGACACTGAATTGTTGATAGACCTGAATTATTTTTATCAAAACGGCCTTTCGAAGTCCATTACAACATCATACCGCTGACATACAGGCCATATAAACTATATAGATTGAATATATAATAACACTACGATTTCTGAGATCATTTTTATCATCACTCAGCAATCGATGGATAAGAAGAAACAAAAAATCATAAAAAGCCCAGGAAATACCATTACGAAGGAAAAATAAAACAGATCTGAGAAGTTTAGATCGTTACTCAGAGTTCTTAGCCGTAGGGTTGGTCAAATAAGACTTCATCGGCGTAATTACGGAGTGTAAGGACGCTGGAAGGCATTTGCTCAGTTGATGTACACATCGTTCGTCCTAGACTCTAAGCAAAAGAGGTGGTTTGCGGTGTGAAGCGTATGAAACACGCAGAGTGTAGAGAGCAGATGGTTTGAGAGAGTGGCCGAATGGTCTGAGAGGCTGGCCGAATGGTCTGAGAGGGTGGCCAAAGGGTAAAGGATTTATCCTTTGGGTAATGGGTATTATATAGGACAAGTTAGGGTTTGTGGTTGGGTTGCATTAATTAATGGTGCGATTGGGCTGGGATTTATTTCTATTGGGCCGAAAACATGTCCATAGGGTGGGTTTTTTTTAATAGGTTATATATATAGGTGCTGATGGACAATCTACCCGGGGGGGTATCTTATCCGAGGGGTTATTGCGGGAATAACTAGAGAGAAGTCAGAGCAAGTAGGAGGAGAGAGAGTCGATTTGTTAAATGAACTCAGCGTGGTTTACAAGGTGAATAAGGGCTGCTATTTATAGCAGCAATAAATGCGATGAGAGTACACGTGTCAGTAATCCAACGGCCGAAGGGTCACATCAGCCGGGTGGCACCGGCAGTGGTACGTTCACCGCATTGAATGCGGTTGGCGGATGTGACGTGGCATTAAATGCGGTGGTTGACTGTCTCCAAAAGGAATCTTCGATGATTGAGCATGTTTGGCCGAAGGTTCCTTGTGTAGCCGAGGGCTCTATGTGACCAAGGACCCCTGTGTAGCCGAAGGCCTTGTGTGACTGAAGGCTTGGTTCAGCCGAAGGCTTCTCTGATGCCGAGGGCTTGATAATGCCGAAGGCTCATGTTTTTCGCCGTTTTCTCCCAGTAGCTTCTTATGCTAGAGATGGCTATCCTGTGAGTTTTGGAGCCTTCGGCCAAGGAGGGACCCCAGTGTGTATTCTGGGCTACTTTGAGGCTTGGGCCGTTGCATTTGGGCCTGAGTTGTTCTCTGGGCTCAATGGACTTGTGTAGGAGAGTAGGAGTCTATGGGCCGGGGGTTCCTGGGCCATATACTCCATCAGGTGCTTTTGGGCTAGGATTTTTAATAGGTGCTGTTGGGTTGATTTTATTTACATTTCAAAGTCTACAAGTCTATATATTATATAATATATTATATAATATTATAAATTATAATAAATACTATAATTTTAAAATATGATAAATATTATACATTATAAATCTTATAAATAATAAAAATTTGAAATTATAAATATTATTAAAATAAATTATACATTTATTATAAATCATAATTAATCTTTTTGTAATTCAAATTTATCGATAGTATTGTTTTTATTATATAATTATAATATTATAATTATATAATTATATGTTTATTATGAGTATTGAGGGTGATTGTTGCAATAAAATCATTAAAAATATATACTTAAAATATTGGTCAAATGAAATTCATGGATAAAAATGTAAATAAGATTACAAGTAAAATGTACTCATTTTAAAAACGTCCTCACAAGTCAGAGAAGACAATTTCCGGTCATGACCTCTTATGCGATGACTATAAATAAAAGTCAGGGTCAATCTTTGTCTCATGTTGGACTTTTATTGAAAAAGTCGGTCTTCACGCATGGTCAGCTTTATGTTGCAGTGTCAAGGGTAACAAATCCTAAGGGTCTGAAGATGAAGATGAAGATGGCCAATCAACTAACCATACCACCAATGTAGTTTATAAGGAAGTTTTTTATAATGTGTAGATTGTGAAACCCTGTTAACCTTTATTGTTTCCTACTTATTCCAGAACATACTTACTACCTATCTCTGCGTTTTCGCTATCCAATCTTTAATTATAATTTATTATATGTGTGAAGTATATGACAATCTGCTTTCATTTCACACAACCAAATAACGTTCTCTAATAATGTCGTATAGCTGTTACATTTTAATATCCCGCACATCGCGCGGGTGAGAATCTAGTTTCAACACAATGGTCAAAGATATCAAACAAGTTCAATGAATTAGTTCAGGGATAAGATGTTGTGGGCATAAGCACTATGAAGCATCAATGGAATACATCAAAGATCGAGGTAAAATCTTTAGTTAGTGTTGAAAATCTATTCGTACAATTTCTTATCTAATACGCATGTAACTATTTTTCATGGGCAAATTAAAAAAAAAAAAAAACCCAACTCCCAAGTATCAGAAACGTTTTAAATATGGAATATATATGTAGACCATACAAAAATCATGTGCAAGAAAATTACATGTTATTCCAAATAGATTCAGCAAAATAGAGGTTTTCGAGATGTTTAAATCTCATTTTGCAGTGAAGATATAGATTTTGGTGAGTAATGTCATTTTGTTTTTCTATATGATTTATTTGTATCTATATTCATCTCATATGTTATTTCCAACGTAACAAGTTTTATACTCCGTATAATAAAATTTCAATCATATAGACTTGATTAGTATTATGCAGAGTCGGGGGACACAAGCTTCAAAATGGTGAACCGAAGCACAGAGTAAACAACACAGTATTGACTTTTGTTTATAGCAACTACGTACGGCAATCTTATCAGTTGTTTTACATGCTTTTTTTGCAGAAACAATATAATCACCTGCCTACTTTGGGAAGAGACTATGGGTGAATGTAAGAGAAATGGTGCAAAATAAGACCACAAGTTTGCATATATACTTAAATAGGACCTATGACTTTTTAACTCTTAAATAGGACAAAATTTTTCCGTGTTTCCAAAATTGCCCCTGTTTTCTACACTTACGTTTCATCTCACGCCAAACCTTATTTCTCCCCAACAACCTCGCCAAACTTCTCTCTCCTTCATCCATAGCTAAACAGGGCAGCTTCAAGCCTTCAAGGTCCGGCAGTCCGGCCCTACGGCAAGACAGAGACGATGCGGCGCTGCAGTGGTCCGGCGCTCCATTTTCATATCGCATGGTCTGGCAAACACATCGCATGGTCATATAATGACACCATATATTAGCATATACTTGTATGAAGAATTAAAATGATCTGTTCTCCTCCTACATTGTTTTCATGCAAAAAAATGTAGATTATTATCTTCTTAAATTGAAGAACCTTGAAAACATTTATACACGGATTAGCAGATTGATCTAACAATTTTTAGAAATACCTATATACGAAGTATATTTGTAACTATATTCAATCAATTAAAAAAATATACTTCGTACTACGTAGAAAACATAACCTCATAAAATTCAATCTTTTTCGTCGTATCCAGGATGAAGGTCCGCAGAAAACATCTTCCATACAAAAGTAAAATTCAATTTAACTACATGGACAAAGAGGTTCTTATCTACCAATTACCATGAAAGTATGAAACTGTAGTCACAACTAAATGGAGATAGTCATAGAAGAGAACTTGAATTCACAACAGACCGTTCTTCTACTATCTAAAAATCTGAAGAAGACAGAAAGCTAGATTGTGGATGTAAAGAGAACGAAGAGAATATATAAAAAGCAGAAAAAGAAAGGTGGGCCGGGGAGCTGAGGAAAATAATCCATAGCAGAGAGTGTGAGTTCGGTGGTCTGGGTTGATGGAAGTGTTGTGGGCTGAAGTAATTTGAAATGTATATGTATTTCGCAAACGGGCGATAAATCGAATGAGAGTTTGTGACACTTTAGAGGTCGTTTGACAATACTGTTTTTCCGCTTAACAGACTTGTTGAGGTTTATTCCTTCAACCCGTGGACCCAACACGTAAGCCCAAAGGTTTCGAGTGGAGTGAAATGTATGGATGTCTAGCCCAACAACTATGAGATGAATCAGGAAACAATAATAATAGCAGGCAATGTAAATAGGTATTATTAACTCCGTAATAACTCCCCTAAGTACAATCTACTTGCTAAACAAGGCACGTCGGCCGTTCGTCTTACAGGCAGTTAGAGATGCTGCGAATAAGAATGCTCAAGCTAGTATGCTAAGAATAGAAAGTTGCCCACCCTTTACAATGGAATAAATGCTTCTATTTATACCCGCCAATGGGCAGGTGGCTGTAGTGACGTGGCAGCCTGTGGACCGCTGGTGTCCCAACTACCAAATCTTTAGCATTGAATGCACTTCCCGCCAGAATCTAGGTTTCCCGCCGGATCAGTGGGGACGTTCGTCCATCGGGAAGTGAGTTGGATTGCTCCAAGGGACCCTTGGGAGATATCGGCTGTTCGTCTCCTGGCCTTGACAGATACTCACCATGTGGACTGGGTTTTCTCCGATGACCACAGGCTTGCTATGGGGACGTTCGTCGCCGTCCCTGGTGGCCCGTGGTTCTGCTCCTTATCCCTGCACAGACGTTCGTCGGGATGAGCTGCTGGGCCTGAGTCCCCCAACACCAGACGTTCGTCCATCCTCAAGGAACATGGGCCTGTGTGCTGGCCTAGTGATCTAACTGGACGTTCGTCTGGCGAAATGGGTTAGTGGGCCGGACCTCGGCTTGGGCCCTTAACCCAACACAAGTCCCCCACTTCTGATGTTCTGAGCATGCGCAGGACATAAGGAAGTATGAACCTCCCCGAAGTAGACGTCCGTATCTTGGTACTTGTGTTTATTGCACCTGGTGGAAGCGTACGTTCGTGGTCATGATGCTTGACAGCTGTTTGACGGTTCAGGAAACGAGGTGACGGCTGATGTTGCGGCGGCGCGTTTTCCCGAGGAAGTGTCATCATTACGTTCCCATCCCACGCACAGCGCGTGGGCCGGAATACGCTCCTTGCCACGTGTCAGCCCCTCGTTGGTTTCTTCATCGGTGCTTCTCCTATAAATGCTAGGTTTTCCCTCTGAATTAGGGTTCCCAATTTCTGCTTTCTTGCTCTCGATTTTCCGCAGCTCTTCAAGTTTCCCAAATTCGGCCAACCATACCTTTGTAAGGTAATTTCCCCCCTCTGCTTCTTTTCTTTATTCTGATTTCTAGCCGAAATGACTTCGATGGAGATTTCCTCAAGTTCCGATTCCAGTTCGTCGGGTTCCTCCTCGGGCTCCTCTTCTGACAATGCGAATGCACGCTCCCCGGGAAAAACTAGTGTTTCCGGAACCTCGGGTTCGGCCACGACTGTGGGGACCATCCGGGCTGATGGCGAGCCGGATGACGTGTCCCAAGATAGCGGGAGCGACGCCGGGGGCGGGGGCGCTGACGGGGCAGTAGATGTTATTGACGCAGTCCCCCTGAATGAGCGTCCTGCTGATTATGATTCCGGAGAGGAAGCCGAATCTGGTTCTGATGTGGAGGTGTATGATCTGGGCATCCCCACGGATAGGGAGCGCCACATCTGCCCGATCAGGAGTGCACTTGACCATGACCAAGTCCTTTCCTGCGTGGCCCTCAATAAAATCCGTACCTTCCTTCCCCCGCCGTTCGTCTGGAGTGTGAGAGGTGCTGAGCATGTGATGAGGAGACGTCCGGGGATGATCATGCTTCACCTGGACTCCGTTGAAGCCGGGCTGAGGTTTCCACTTCATGCGTTCTATGTGGAGTTCTTCCACTGCTTCCAGGTGGCCCCGGCGCAATTCATGCCAAATTCTTACAGATTCATATCGGCCTTCTTGGTGCGCTGCCAACTTGCGGGGGTCGATGCCACTCTGGAGCTCTTCCATTATTTCTACCGCGTCACTCCTCAGAACGCCGACGGGTATCTGAGCGTGGCCGCACGTCCTGGGAGGCGGCTGTTCAAGAACTACCCTTCGTCCATCCACGACTGGAAGAACCGTTTTTTCTTCCTTCGATACGACGGGCCTCCTCTCCCTCTCCGGTGGAATGGGTACCCCCCAAAGATCGAGTCATCGGAGCCGTCCGACGATCTGCTTCTGGATGCGGAGAAGGTGTTGGAGGGTGGCGTCCGTCCTATAGCCGGATTCCTGACCTTCGAGGCACTCTCTGGGGCAGGCATAGGTACCGCCCGTGTCCCTGGACTTTTTCTACCCTTCGACGCTCGTCTCGGGGCACCGGGCGGTCCTGTCCTTCGAGGTGAGTGTCTTATTCTATTCCCCGCTCGTCTTCTAATCCTTTGTTATTTTTTGCAGGTCCTCCGCCAGACAGGGATCAAATGAATCACGCCGAGTGCCTGAAGACCAGGAAGGCCAAAGCGGCCGCCGCTAAAGCTGCGATGGAGAAGGCCAAGAATGCCCCCGCCTCGGCGTCCAACTCCTCGGCTTCTGACGCTGCCCGGCGAACTGCCGAGGGTGAGCAGCATCTGATTGCCACTGTGCTGGCTCAGGGTTCCGGGGCCCCTGCTCTCGAAGCCGCCCTTCCCCTGCCGGTCGTCCCCACGAAGACGGCTCCTCAGAAGGGTCCGGAGAAAGCCCCGGAGAAGAGACAGAAGAGGGGCCGCGAAGCAGGCTCCACCGGGCCCCTGCTTGAAGACGCCGGCTCCTTGCCATTGAGCCGCCCGGCGGAAGAGCTCTGGAGGGAGATGGCCCTCAAGGCTGGTCTAGAGCTGCCCAGCCGTTCGTCCTCTGAGGCGACGAGCGCTGCCCTGGCAGCCGCTCTTCAGGTAATTCCTTGCTAGCTCTGAGTATATCTCTTATTTTCCTTGATGTTCATCCTCTGATCCTTATTTTTTCTTCTTCTGTCATCCAGTCTGGGCTTCTAGTCCTTCAGGCTGAAGCTGCCCGGGAGGCCGACCTGAAGGAGGCCAAGGCCAAAGCTGACGCGGCCATCGCTGCGGCCCGGGAGGCCGCTCGTCGAGCAGAGGCGGAGGCGGCCGCCAAGGAGAAGGAGATCGCCGCCCTGCGGGCAGAGTCCCGCCAGCAGCTGGCCAGCCTTGAGAAAGCTGGCTTCAAGCTTGTCCCGGTGCACCCTACTGCAAAGGGTGCCAGTCCGGAGTGGCTGGTCGATACCTCCGGCTATCGGAACACCGGGGAGTTCATGGATTCCGCCAAGGATTACTGCGCCGGAGCCTTCGGTGACGTTTTCTCTGCGGCGCTGGAGAAGATCCCACCCCGGCAGCGTCTGGCGAGCGGGGTCCGGATTCTGGAGAGCTCCCCCTTGTCTCACAAGTTCCTCTACGAGGTCGGCGACAGCTCCTTCGCCGCCGGTTACAATGAGGGGGTCAAGGCCACCCTTCCCATCTTCTCAAGGCTGCAGGGGGCCGACTTCGAGCTCGCTGCCAATACGGATGATGATCTGCTGCTCCAAGCCTTGGGGAAGTTGGGGAGGGACCAACGGCGGGAGGAAGCCAAGGCCAGAGGAGAGATTCCGGAGCCCCCGACCCCTGAGCCCGAGGCCGAGGAGGAAGAGCAGATTCCGGGAGGCAGCCGGCCTGAATCCCCCTTCTTTGTATAATGTACTTTGTATTTTTCCATTCCAACCTTTGTAATGTCCGGCCGTTAGAGCCGAGGAATATACATCTTTTTGCCCATGATTATTCCATGTTCATGATTTCTACTTGTTATTCTCCTTCCTTCTGTCCTTCGATGTATGGAAACCCCTTCGGCGGTCCGACATGCCTTGTAGCAAGGTCAGAGTCCGAGAGGACGTTCGTATCCGTCCTCTACTTGCTTCCAGGCAAAAGCGTCCCGAAGTCAATTCTCCGTACGTATTCAACGCGTCCTGTCAATGGAGCGACGTTCGTCGGTGGTTTATGGTGCATGCTCGAAGTGTAGACATAGGAACGTATTTCTCAGCACTAGCACTTGATAACGATGTCCGCCCGTCGTCGCGTGATATGAACATTCAAACCACGCGCGGGACGTTCGTCTGTTTTGCGTGCTCATCTGGCACGAAGTGTGGAGAGGCGGCGTTCATCCTTTGTGCACCATCAATGGACGTGGTTTTCACTTCATTCTTTTGTGCCCATCGTTTGTAGTATGAGGAATCCCTCCGGCGCCTCGACACATCTTTACCGCCTACGCGGTCTCTGGACAGTGGGAAGACGTTCGTCGGTAATTGCCTTGCCAGCACACGATTCAAGTATGGACTTATGGGCGTATTTCCCTGAAACAGCGCTTGGTGACGACGTTCGTTCATATTGCGTGACATAAAAAACTGGTGTGCTGCAAGAGGGACATCGCCAGTTGATTCGTGTGCCCTCGCCAGCCGCCGATGCTAGGGTCGGCCGGGGAATTAAGGAAGCAAGGGAGGTTGAATGTCTTCAAATTCCTCCGAGCCGGTGAGCCCTCCTCAAGGGACGTTCGTGGCACGGACCCGGATGTCCTTGTGTGGGTTATGCGGCGACAAAATCGAGACGCTTTAAATACCGTGGTAGGTACCGGTATCCAGGCGCCACGTGTCCTGCTTCGGTTGGGGCAATCCCGCGGTGTTGCCTATAAATACTCAGTACCCAAGTGATCCACTCACACTTCTCCTTACGCTGCACAATTGCCTTCTCTCTCTAGACTTCTCTTTTGATCGTATCGGAAACCTCGAGCTCCAAGGTATCGTTCGTCGTCATGTCTTCCGAAAGTCGTTTTGATGATGGATGTTCTTCCGGTGATGACTTGGAGTATTATGAGCGGGGAATGCCACCCCGGCCTCCCCGTTATAGCCTCAACTTCTCATGCGTCCGGCGTCAAGTTCAACGCCTGACGAACGCTGACAAGCGATTGATCAGTCAATGGTTCTATCCACCAAGGACCTACGACGATCGGCGTCTTCGGAACCCCATGCGCCATCTGCCCGGCTATGTGGTGGTCCACCTAGATTCGGTGATAGCCGGGCTGAATTTTCCCTTGCATAGCTTCCACTTGGAACTCTTCAGGGCCCTCGAGATTGTGCCTGCGCAGCTCGTCCCTGCCGCTTATCGGATAATCGCTGGCTTTATCATTAGATGCCACAGCGTCGGTGTGACCCCCACCGTGGACCTGCTGCACCATTTCTTCCGTCTGTCCACCTTCGGACGTACAGGGTATTTGACCCTAATTGCCCGTCCGTCCATGGTCCTGTTCTCGAACAACGCTGGGAATCCAGACGGTTGGGAAGAACGCTTCTTCCTGGCCGGAGTAGGCTCACCGATGCCATTCTCTGATCGGTGGAACGCCTACCCTGTGAAGACGATCCCGCCGCCTATGACGGACGAGGAGCTTGGATATGCCAAGCGCATAGCCGGACTTGGCATCCAGAACCTCCGGTTGCTGGTGGCCGAGCCCTTTAAAGCTCAGGCTGGGTTAGGTGCGTCCGTTTGTACTTGCATTGTTTTAACCTCTCTTCGCTGTTATGGTTCTGAACGCCTTGATTCCCCTTATGCAGGAGTTTGTCCATCCACGTCCACCATGCGCCGAGACAATGCCGCTCCGATTGCCGCCGACCGTGGGCACAGAGGGCATGACAAGCCCGGGAAGCCGCTCGTCCCCAAGGTTGAAACTAGGGTGACCAGGGGCCGGACTGAGGATGATTTGGGAGCCGGCGCCTCCAAGAGGTCGCGCGTCGAGGGTACAGCCTCCAAGGCCATCATAGTAGCCGACGACTCTGATGGTGAGCCTGGGAGCCCCCTTAAGCGGAAGCCTGCTTCTCGGGGCAAGTCCCGTCCTTCTCCCCCACGAACTTCTGACGTTCGTCGTCTCCGGGATGATGATGCCCAGATCGCTAAGGGTTCTGACGATGCTCGTCCTCCTTCGCCCTCAAAAGCCAATGGGTCCTCCCTTGGTTTGATTGAGTTCTCCGGGGTTGGTCCACGCAAGGAGTCAATGATGCTCTTTGGTCAGACGGCATCCTCTATCTGGTGCGGCCTGAATCTCAAGGTCCCCCAGGATTTTGCTGCTCAGGAGGCACCCGAAGACCTTCTGGAGTGTGGCCAGAGCACCTTGGATAAGGCCGGGCTCTACTTCCACAGGGCCCGGATGGCCTTCGAGCATCAGGGCAGGGAAATGGCCAGGGTGCGGGCCGAAAGCGACGCCCTTCTGAGGAGTGCAAAAGGCAGGGCTGGCACTCTTCAAGAGAAAGCCGATGCCTTCGATAAACTCGTCCAGGAGAATGCCTCTCAGAAGGAGCTCCTCAAGAAGCAGGAGGCCGAGCTTGTAGATCTGCGCAGCCGGCTGTGGGCCGTAGAGAAAGCCAAGGTGGAGCTTCGCCAGACGGGCGTGGACAATCATGTCCCTATTTATGAGGCCGATGTTGCCAAAATCAAGGAGTCTGGTTCCATTGCTTTTCAGAAGTCCAAGGCTTATACTGGCGCCATCCACACTATGGCCATGAAGTTCCTCCCGCGGCTCGTCGGCGAGTTCCTGGCCACCTGCCCGGATGCCTATCAAGACGGGGTAAAATTGCTCCAGGCCACACCCACCGGACGTCGTTTCCTTGACGATCTTGCCGATGACACCTACCGCAAAGGTATGGTTGGGCTAGTGGCGGAGAATCTCCCGACGTTTGAGCGTCACTTTGGGGCTCCCTTTGATCCGGAGGCGGCTGGTTTCGACGTCTTGATGGCAGACGCTCATGCAGGGGCCCTTGAGCTGCTGAAGGAGCAGGAGGAAGCCGCAGCTAGTGACAAATCCAAGCAGGCCCCTTCCCGAGCTCCAGCTCCGGACGCCGATCTGCCGTGATTCTCTGCTCATCATCTTGTACTTGTATAATTTTTCATTTTTGTATTGTACTGTCATACATTGTAATTTTCCGGCCAATAGTGCCGAGGAATAAAAATCATTCTTTGCTCCATGCTCGTCTGGCATTTTTTTTTTTTTTTTTTTTTTTTTTTTTTTTTTTTTTTTGGAGTCTTTTGGTCTTTGTTCGTCCTTGGTCCTTGGTCCTACCGGCGTCCCTACATCGAGGAGACGTTCGGTATCCGCAGACGTCGCAAGGAAGAACAGGTTTATCTACATCGAGATTCCCCCCTTCTTCGTTCGTCCGTGGCCCTTGGCGTCTCTTGCTTCGAAGAAGACGTTCGGTACCCAAGGGACTCGCAGGGACGAACAGGTTTACCCTCACGGGTTCCCGTCTTCGTTATCCCACGTCCATCGATCCATGGTCATTCGTGGGATAAACAGGTTTATCTTGGCAGGCTCCCTTGGTTCGTCTAGCCCCCTCCACGTCTCTACTAACCTCTTCATCGAGAGGCGTTCGCCTTCGGCGGTGGGGGAAGATCTGGCACACCCGGGCAAGATTCCCTTCCGTGTAGGAGCTTCTCTCCTCTTCTCCCCATTTTTTTTTTTTTTTTTTTTTTTTAAGGAGGTGATCTTTGTTCGTCCTTGGTCCTTGGTCCTACCGGCGTCCCTACTTCGAGGAGACGTTCGGTATCCGCAGACATCACAAGGAGGAACAGGTGTATCTGCATCGAGATTCCCTAGTGCTTCGTTCGTCCTTGGTCCTTGGTCCTACCGGCGTCCCTACTTCGGGGAGACGTTCGGTATCCGCAGACATCACAAGGAGGAACAGGTGTATCTGCATCGAGATTCCCTAGTGCTTCGTTCGTCCTTGGTCCTTGGTCCTACCGGCGTCCCCACTTCGAGGAGACGTTCGGTATCCGCAGACATCACAAGGAGGAACAGGTGTATCTGCATCGAGATTCCCTTCTTTAGCGGTCGTTAGCAGAACGGAAATGATGTAAAAAACAGGGGGCCTTTATTATTGACGACGTCCGGTCATTTTACATGGGAGTGGAAACATAACAAGGACATCAGCCTCTAACTATTGATAGAACTTTTTCAGGTGTTCAACGTTCCACATCCCGGCATGGTTCCCCTCCAGGGTATGGAGGAGGAACGTCCCCTGGTTGTATCTTCTGATGACCCGGTAAGGTCCCTCCCAGTTCTTCGCCATTTTGCCGCCTTCGAGCGGCTTGCTCTTCTCTCTTTTCCTGAGTACGAGGTCCCCGGCCTCTATTTCGCGGAATTTCACAGCCTTGTTGAAGTATCTCTGGGTGGCCCTGTGATACTCTTCCATGCGTCGAGCCGCCAGGTCCCTTCGTTCCTCAATGAAATGGAGCTCCGCTCGCAGGTTGGTCTCGTTGTCCTCCGGCTGGAAGTGCTTGGTGCGGTGTGTAGGTACCAATACTTCCGTCGGTACCTTAGCTTGGAAACCATAAGCTAAGGCGAAAGGGGTCTCGCCAGTTGCCGTTCTGGGCGTTGTTCTATACGTCCACAAGACATAATTCAGCTGTTCCGGCCAGGTGGAGGCGTAGTCCTCTAACTTCTTCTTGATTCCATCCATGATGGTCCGGTTCATGTTCTCCACTTGGCCGTTGGCCTGCGGGTAAGCCACCGAGGCCTTAGAGTGCCTGATGCCCCACTTTGCCAAGTATGCCTCAAAGCCTCTGCCGATGAACTGCCGGCCGTTGTCGGTGATGATCTGCTCTGGGATTCCGAAGCGGCAAATGATGTTCTGCCAGACGAACTTCTGGCACTGGAATTCAGTGATGGAGGCCAGCGGCTCGGCCTCGACCCACTTCGTGAAATAATCAACCGCCACGATGACGAACTTCCTTCCACCAGCAGCCGTTGGCAGAGGGCCCAGCAGGTCTATGCCCCACCTAGCAAAAGGTAGTGCGATGGTCATCGGGGTGTAGAAACTTGCTGGACGGCCAGGGACAGGTGCATACTGCTGGCATACTGCGCATTTCCGGGTGTGATTGAAGCAATCTTGCTGTATGGTCGGCCAGTAATAGCCTTGCAGGATGATTTTCCTGGCCAAGGTCCGGGGGCCCTGGTGGCTGGAGCAGATCCCTTCATGTATTTCCTCGATCACCGCCGCTGCCAGGCTCGGCGGGAGGCATCGGAGGTAGGGTCCGCCGAACGTCTTCTTGTAGAGCTGCCCGTCAATAAGTTCAAAGTTAGGGGCACGCCTCTTAACCCATGCGGCTCTTCCTGTACTGCCATCATCCTCGGGCTCAGGGAGTGTTCCATCTCTGAGGTAATCTGCTATCTCCTTCGCCCAGTTAGGTTCGGCCACGGAGATAACCTCCACCTGGATGACGTCCGTTGCCGGTACTGGGAACACCTCCTGCCTAACGAAGCCTCTAATGTGTCGGGGGATGCCTGAGGCCGGATCATCGGTTGGGGGGTTGCTTAGTTTCGACAGTATGTCCGCCTCTGCATTCTCCACCCGCGATACCTGCTCAAGCACCACCTGCTCAAATTGTGCGGTCTGTTCCTCCGCCAGCTCTTTGTAGACCTTCATTCTCTCTTCCCTGGTTTCTGCCGTGCCGTTCATCTGGGTTACCACCAGCTGGCTGTCCATTCTCACCTTCAGACGAGCTGCTCCGAGGGCTTTCGCGCATTTCAGACCTGCGATAAGCGCCTCGTATTCAGCCTCGTTGTTGGTGACCTTGAACTCGAATTTCATAGAGTAGTAGGCCTTGAAACCTTCGGGGGAAGTGATCACCGCTCCCCCGCCACAACCCCGCGCATTCGAGGCCCCATCGGTGTACATCTCCCACCAATTATTGAAGTCGTTGCTGTCATGGGTTTCGTCCTCGGTGCGCGCGGTGCATTCTGCAATGAAGTCCGCCAGTGCCTGTCCCTTGATCGTTGGCCTTGGTTTGAAATCCACGTCATACTGGCCGATCATCAGGGACCACTTGGTTATCCTCCCGCTTGCCATTGGATTTCTGAGGATGGTGGCGAGGGGTTGCGTCGTGTAGACGGTCACCGGGTGTGCTTGGAAGTATGGCGCCAGGCGCTTGATGGATGCAATCAAGGCGAGGATCGTCTTTTCCATCAGTGTGTATCTCGTCTCGGGGCTGCTCAGTGCTTTACTCACAAAATATATCGGCCGCTGAACGCCTTCAGATTCCTTCAGCAGCACGGCACTTACAGCCAGGTCGGCCACTGCCAGATATATGTACAATCTCTCCCCGGGATCCGCTTTGGTGAGGACGAGCGGGGAGGAGAGATACACCTTGAAGTCTTCAAAGGCAGCCTGGCACTCCGAGGTCCATTCAAAGGGATTGGCCTTCTTCATGATCTGGAAAAAGGGAATCGCCTTATCAGCCAGTTTGGATAAGAACCTGCTCAGGGCCGCCAGACGCCCGGTGAGTCGCTGCACATCCTTTAGGTTCTTCGGGGCCTCCATGTCCATGATTGCCTTCACCTTCTCCGGGTTAGGCTCGATTCCCCGCTCGCTCATCATGTAGCCGAGGAACTTGCCGCCCCGGACGGCGAAGGCACATTTCTTCGGATTGAGCCTCATGCTGGCCCTCTCCATGATGCCGAAGACCTTCTCCATGTCCTGGACATGGTCCTCCTTCCTCTTGCTCTTGATCAGGATGTCATCCACGTAAGCTTCCATTGTTTTCCCAAGTACGTCTTTGAACAACATCCCAATCATCCTTTGAAAAGTAGCCATGGCGTTCCTCAGGCCAAACGGCATGACGATGTAGCAATACACGCCGTCCGCCGTGACGAACGCCGTTTTCTCGGCATCATCGGGGTGCATGAACACCTGATGATAGCCCCGGAATGCGTCCATGAAACTGAGCAGCTCACAGCCTGCCGTTTCATCTACCAGCAAGTCGATCCTCGGGACGGGGTATGGATCCATCGGACAAGCTTTGTTCAGGTCCGAGTAATCGACGCACATCCGCCAAGTGTCGCCCTTCGGGGCTAGTACCACGTTGGCCAGCCACTCCACGTGGATGACCGGCCGGATGTGTTTAATGCTGAGGAGAGTTGCCGTCTCCTTCCTGATGAAATCGCGTCGGTCGGCCGCCATGTATCTTTTCTTTTGCTGCACAGGCTTGGCGTCCGGCCGCACGGCGAGTCTGTGGCATATGAGGTTGGGGTCGATGCCCGGCATGTCCTCCGGTCCCCTGGCGAACAAGACTCGGAACCTCCGTAGGACAGCTATGACCCCCGCCCTGATCTCCGGCTCTAGATCTGCACCGATGGACACCTTCCTGTCCGTCGGGTCGTCGAGCTCGATTTCCTCCAGCAGAGTTGCTGGTTCCAGATGAGCATCCAAGTCGGCCTGTTTGGCCTTCTCGGAGATGCTGTTGACCCGAGCTTCCCGCTCGTTGAGCTTCTCCATCGCCTTCGTGTAGCAGGCCCTGGCCATATGCGGGTCCGTACGTGCCACTCCCACTCCAGTGTCGGTGGGGAATTTGATGCATGAGTGCCGTACGGAGCATATGGCCTCCAAGTCTTCCAAGCCGGGTCGGCCCAAAATGGCATTGTGGGCGCATTTTAGGCGGACCACGACGAACGTCATGCTGATTCGGGCCGTATGAGGACCGTCGCCGATTTCTACTGGCAAGGCGATGGTACCCTCGGCGTCGATGCAATCCCCGGTGAAGCCGGACAGCGGGGTGCGTAGGGGGTGCAGCATGTCCTTCCTGAGCTTCATTCCTTCGAAAGCCTCCCAGTAGAGGACGTTCACACTGCTCCCGGTGTCAACAAGGACGCGGCGGACGATGGCATCGTTCACGTCCATGCTGATCACCAGTTCGTCCCTGTGCGGTGCTGGCGACATTGGCAGATCAGCGGGGCCGAAGGTAATTGCCTCGATTTTATTGCGCTTGGTGGGGGGTGCTGATACGGAACCCACATACAGTGATCTCTCAAATTTTTTCCGTTCGGCGGGTGTATCTCCTGTCTCAGCGCCCCCGAAGATCACCTTGATCTCCAACTTCTTCTTCTTGCCCTTTGGGCCGAGGGACCCCTCCGGTCGTTTATCTGCACTCCGGTAATCCACGTCCTGAGGTTCTGCCTCGCGCCGGTCGTCGCGGCGCCATGTCTTGTGTCTTGGGGTCGGCTTCTGCTGACTGTTTTTGTTCAGCAGCTGGGTGAATTCGCCTAAGTACCCCTGACGGATCAGCTCGTCGATTGCTTTCTTTAGTTGGCTGCAATTGTCCGTCAGGTGGCCGATCCTCTGATGGTACTCACAGTAAGCCGATTGGTCAAGCCCCATATACTTCTTCATATCCTGAGGCTCTGCCAGGAGGCCCTTGTCCTTGATGGCCTCGAAGATCTGGCTAACTGGATAGGCCAATGGAATGTAGCGGTCGTCCGGCCGCGTCTGGCTGTCTCCGGAGGGAGCCTTCCATGGGATCATCGCTCCGTCCGTCCTCTTCTTTTTGTTTGGGGGTGAGGGCCCGGGCCCCGGTTTGGGTCCAAGCCTGTCCGCCATCTTCCTAGGCTGGGCTGCGGGAACTCCGTCCCGCTGCCTGATCTCCTCCTCAATGGAGGCATATTTTTGTGCCCGAGCCAAAACCTCGGTGTAGCTGGTGCCGGGATTCCTCCTCAGGTCCCGGTACAGATCCCCTGTGGCCAGCGCACTGGTGAACATATTGGTGGCCAGACGTTCGTCCAGATCGTCGACCTGCAGTACCTCGTCCCTCCACCTCACAAGGAATCTAGCCAGTGGTTCGTCCCGCCCTTGCTTGATGTGGGCAAGAGCCGTGACATCCTTCCTGGGGGTGGTGCTGGCGGCAAATTGTGCCATGAACTGCCGGGAAAGCTGTTCGTATGAGTCAATGGTGCCTGGCCTCAACTGGCCGAACCATTCCTGAGCTGGCCCCCTGAGGGTGCTGAAGAACAATCTGCAGATGGCCTCGTCCGATGCTCCCAGCATGGACAGGTTCCCTTGGTAGCTTATCAGATGGGCCTTAGGATCACCAGCCCCATTATACACCAAGTTCCCCGGGGGTCTGCAATCCCGGGGAATCTCGACGCTCATCACCCGTGGGGTAAAAGGTGATGTGAGAGAGAACGAGGGTGTGGCCGAGCCGGCGTCCGCCCGCCTGTTCATCTCGGCTATCTGCCTCTCCATGGCCTCCAGCCGTGCGTCCTGTGCGGCCCTTCCGGGGGACACAGGGGGCGCGGCTTCGGGAGTGGCATTCTGCTGAGCGGCCACAACATCGTGCGGCCGCCTGAAGATCTGTGCACCTCGCCGCTGGAAACGTCGTCCAACGGTGTTGACCCTTGGGGTCTCGTCTCCCCGCGGAATCTGGCGAGGAACCGATGGTGTGAGAGCCCTGGATGCAGCGATGCTGACCCTGGTCCGCCCTCCCGTTTCACGGGAGCCTGAACCCCCACCTAGCCGCTCGTGGACTGAGGGCCGGTGGTCACTGGATCCCGTCGTATCATCGTACGACTGCATGCGGCGTATGGGAGAGAGGGGCGTTCGCTGAGTGCTTGCAGAGTACACCTGCTCTCGGGCCTCCCGCTCGTCCGCCATGCGACGCATGGTGTCCGCGAGTTCACGCATGAGGCGGGGATCCTGCCTGGCCTCCAGAGGAATGAGGTCAGTGATACCCCCGTCTCCCCCTGAAGTCCATATTGTCGCGGATAATTCCGAGTTCTGGCCGCGATTCCGGCGGCTCGACTCCAGACGCTCGGAGAGATCACGCTGGGTGTTGCTTCCTGACATCGTATTTGCAGTAGGTAGACTTAGTAGCTGTTTGGGAGAGTTTCTGGAAACTTTTTTGTTCAGTTTCCCACAGACGGCGCCAGTGTTGAGGTTTATTCCTTCAACCCGTGGACCCAACACGTAAGCCCAAAGGTTTCGAGTGGAGTGAAATGTATGGATGTCTAGCCCAACAACTATGAGATGAATCAGGAAACAATAATAATAGCAGGCAATGTAAATAGGTATTATTAACTCCGTAATAACTCCCCTAAGTACAATCTACTTGCTAAACAAGGCACGTCGGCCGTTCGTCTTACAGGCAGTTAGAGATGCTGCGAATAAGAATGCTCAAGCTAGTATGCTAAGAATAGAAAGTTGCCCACCCTTTACAATGGAATAAATGCTTCTATTTATACCCGCCAATGGGCAGGTGGCTGTAGTGACGTGGCAGCCTGTGGACCGCTGGTGTCCCAACTACCAAATCTTTAGCATTGAATGCACTTCCCGCCAGAATCTAGGTTTCCCGCCGGATCAGTGGGGACGTTCGTCCATCGGGAAGTGAGTTGGATTGCTCCAAGGGACCCTTGGGAGATATCGGCTGTTCGTCTCCTGGCCTTGACAGATACTCACCATGTGGACTGGGTTTTCTCCGATGACCACAGGCTTGCTATGGGGACGTTCGTCGCCGTCCCTGGTGGCCCGTGGTTCTGCTCCTTATCCCTGCACAGACGTTCGTCGGGATGAGCTGCTGGGCCTGAGTCCCCCAACACCAGACGTTCGTCCATCCTCAAGGAACATGGGCCTGTGTGCTGGCCTAGTGATCTAACTGGACGTTCGTCTGGCGAAATGGGTTAGTGGGCCGGACCTCGGCTTGGGCCCTTAACCCAACAAGACTTATCAGCTAACTTTTTCACAAACATATAATTTTTTCTTTCGCGCGCTGAATTGTGTAATAAGCAGAAAAAGCAAGGTTGAAATTACTTTTCTGGCTGTATTGACTATTTTTACATATAACTTTTTCTTTATTTTATTAATAAAATTTATTTTAAAAATAATTTTGTCTTAAATCAACAGAATCAACCAATGCAGCCACTTCAGTCATAACTTCATAAATTTCAGCAGAATCAGCCGATTTTCGTGCTACCAAACAGGCTCTTAGTCCTCAACTCTTATGTCACCGACACTTTTGGTACCCGACTTTGATTTTTTCCACTTTCGATTCTTCCGACTATTATGTGAAAGACGCATATGGTACCCGTCTTTGAAATTTTTCATATGTAGTCCACAGACTTTCATAAAAATGTCGATTTGATAATACTCAGGAAACTAAATTTTGAAGTTGGTGATTAAAAGTATCTTCCGCACAATAGTCGATGACTAAAATGAAAAAAAACTGAAAGTCAAGTAACAAAAGTGTCACTGACACAATCATCAGGTGACTGAAAGTGACAAAAATTCATTGAATGATTTGAATCTATTCTTTCATTTATGCAACAATTTGGAATTTATAATTTTAAAATATACTTGGATTATTTTTATCATGATAAAAAAGAGTTCAAAGTGCACGCAGTTTAATTTATTGACCACTTGTGCCATTATTAGTTTATTAGGTTTCTTCTATTTTTCCAAACACATTGGAGTCTCAAATTTAAGGATTATTAGAGGAAGGATTACAATAAAGGCTCAAATTTATAATTAAAAAAATATTAAGTTCCAATGTATAAATCAAAATACTTCAATTGAAATATTTTGATGTAAAATGCGGAGTATAAAAAAAATGAATGAATACGACTTTGAATTAAAAATATTTGAAAATGAAAAAGTTGAAAATGGAGATTCTGATTTGCAAACAATGAATATCATGTGAACAACGGTTTTCAATATAAAAACAATGAATAGTTGCGAATTTGAAAATGGAGATTCTGATTTGAAATATGATCTTAAATATAAAAACAATGAATATCATGTGAACAACAATTTTCAATAGAACTTTGAATTAAAAAATTTGAAAATGAAAAAGTTGAAAACTTAAAAAATTGGTTATTGAAAATTGGTTTTAGACGAGCCCGTTGACTCGAATTTGTGGAGACGTCAACTCAAAAAGAGTGTGAAACGTCACCACAGACTTTTACAATCAATAAAAAAGTATTCCCTCCGTGCCGGTGGACTTTGCCAAGTGCAAAGTAGGTGAGAAATAAGAAAAGAAATGGACTCGTATAGGACTTTAACTTATCATATATACTTAAATAGGACCTACTAGTTTTTAACTCTTAAATAGGACTAATGTTTTACGCCTTTTCCAGAATTACCCTTAAGCTCTATTTTTGCATCGCGCGTGTCTTACCGGTCATTGTCTCTGTCTTATAAACAACAAAAACAACATCCAAGCCTTAGTCCCAAACAATATTGGGGTCGGCTAACATGAATCGATATATGATATCACCAAAAGGAAAAGAACGAAAAAAAAGATAAAAAAGATAAGCTATTATAAAAAAAGATAATATAAAAGAAATGAATATACATATAAAAGATCAAATAAAAAGGATAAAGTAATATTTATATATAAGGATAAAAATATAAAAGAAAAAGAAAAAAAAAGAAGAAAAAAAAGAGGGGAAAAGATGATACAAGATCACTCTTCCACACGAATCGCCCTCCATTTTGCTCTCTCCAAAGCCATACTCTCATCCAATCCAAGAAGAAGCATATCACTTCTGACTCCCCTAACCCACGTCTGTTTGGGCCTTCCTCTCCCTCTCTTCCCTACCTCTTCTCCACACATCTCAACTCGTCTGACAGGTGCATCACTCGGTCTTCTATGCACATGACCAAACCACCGTAGGCGTGGCTCCCGCATCTTATCTTTAATAGGTGCTACTCCCACCCTTTGTCTAATTGTCGCATTCCTCACGCGGTTCTTTCTAGTATGCCCACACATCCAACGCAGCATGCGCATCTCTGCCACACTCATCTTTTGAATGTGACATTGTTTCACCGCCCAACACTCCGTGCCATACAGTAATGCAAGCCTAATTGCTATCCTATAAAATTTACCCTTCAGTCTAGTCGGCATACCTCGATCGCATAGAAATCCTGACGCACTCTTCCACTTCATCCACCCTGTTCTGATTCTATGGGATACATCTCCATCTAACTCACTGTCCTTTTGAAT
This sequence comes from Cuscuta epithymum, assembly GCA_945859915.1. NCBI lineage: Eukaryota > Viridiplantae > Streptophyta > Magnoliopsida > Solanales > Convolvulaceae > Cuscuta > Cuscuta epithymum. The sequence goes on along the minus strand of CAMAPF010000947.1, from coordinate 1,026,118 downwards.
TATGGAGCCCAAGTAACGGAACATATCGCTGACCGGTATCTCCTTACCATCTAAAGTAATTCCGCTATTACCACTGCTTCTGCCTCCACCAAACTTGCACTCCATGTACTCTGTCTTGCTCCTACTTAGTCTGAAACCCTTGTTCTCCAATGTCTGTCGCCATACTTCCAACTTTGATTTAACCCCTGATTGCGTCTCATCAATCAATACAATATCGTCGACAAACATCATGCACCACGGTATATCGTCTTGAATTGACTTTGTAAGTTCATCCATGACTATGGCAAATAAAAAAGGGCTCAGAGCCGATCCTTGGTGCACTCCGATAGTAATAGGGAATTCCGCAGTCCTCCCTACACTAGTACGGACACTTGTAGTACTATCCTCATACATATCCATGATGATGCTGATATACTTGCGTGAAATGCCTTTTCTAGTTAAGGCCCACCAAAGAACTTCTCGAGGTACCCTATCATATGCCTTTTCTAAGTCAATGAACACTAAATGCAAATCCTTGTGAGCGTCTCTATACTTCTCCATAAGTTGCCGAAGAAGGTGAATAGCCTCAGTTGTTGAGCGACCAGGCATAAAACCAAATTGATTCTCTGAAATCTTCACCGTTCTTCGAAGTCTTTGCTCAGTCACTCGCTCCCAAAGTTTCATGGTATGACTCATAAGCTTAATCCCTCGATAGTTGGCACATTCTTGTACATCACCTTTATTCTTAAATAAGGGAATAAGAGTACTCTTTCTCCAACTCGTTGGCATCTTGTTGTTTCTCCAAATTTTGTTGAAGAAATTTGTTAACCACCCGATGCCTCTCTCTCCCAAACTTCTCCAAGCCTCGATCGGTATGCCATCTGGACCCACTGCTTTCTTCCGCCCCATCTTCCTTAGAGCCTCTTTAACTTCCGTTGGTTGGATCCTTCTCACAAAATCACGATTTACCATACAATCTGGTATGGTCAAATCATTGATATCTTGCACTTTGTTCCCGTTGAACAATGTATCAAAGTATGATCTCCACCTCTCTTTTATCTCTCTGTCCTCCATTAATATCCTTTGATCGACATCCTTCACACACTTAACTTTTCCGATATCTTGAGTCCTGCGATCACGAAGACGAGCAAGTCTATAGATATCTTGTTCTCCTTCCTTAGAGTCCAATTTTTCATACAACTCCTTGTCTTCTTATGTACTGACAAATTCCTACTACACAAGCTAGAGTCTCAGGAGCTTTGTAGCGCAAATTGAAGAGGAACGGCCGGACAGTAACCTACCAGGCGGCAGGGACACTGTAGCAACGCGGAGACACGGCGGCGGCACCAGAACGCCCTGCTTATGTAGTAGCTCGCGCGGCGACGACAAGACGACTAAACGCCGATGTCGGCGTGAATCTCAAGGCACTTTTTCTCCACCTGAGATTGTTTGATTTTTAATTCATTCTTTTTTCTTTGAGCTGAATTGGCATCTGCCTGAGATGGTTCTTTGTTTATTCATGTTGATGCAGTTCTCTAACCAGGTTATCACATACGGAGTATAAAACATTGGAGTGTTGGATATAGATCTGATTTTTTTTGTTCTCCTTTTCTCTTTCGATTTTCTTTTTTGTATTTGTCTTGAATTTTTCTTTTTTCTTTTATACTCCGTAATATAGATACTACGTGCTACTACTGCGTACAAAGTATACGGAATAATTTCGTCATAAATCATCTCCTTAATGAAATAATTATTGAAATTAAACTCTAAAAATGGTAGTATTAGTTTCAATAGCTTTGACATTCATTTCCAATTTGTGACATTGTTTTTAATATTGTGCAATTAATTACAAATTACAATGACATGACAATGTCACAACATTTCTTAATAATGTTACTATGGCAATGACAATGTCATATTCTTTAGTTGAGGAGAGTTGTGGCCAACTTACTTAAATTGTATGAGCAGGTGGGCTGATTATGTATGTACTCAATTAATCGTATGATTATATTATAACATTGCCATATTTTCTACCTTTTAATTATGACAATGTTAACATTCTCACAATTATTTCTTTTTAACAATGTCATTTTTCTAACATTGACATTGTCACGAATGACATTGTCACGCCAATGTCATTTTCATTGTCGCCATTATAATGTCATTTTTATAACATTGACATTATCACTTAGGAAATTGTGACATTTTTTTACATTGTGACATTTTCATACATTTTGACAATATTTGCAATATTGCGAGATTGTTTATTTTTTTAACGTTTAATTGGTAATGTTTATTTTGTTAACGTTTTATTGGCATTGGTACTATCATTATTTGATATTATGACATTTTCCCTACATTTTGACGATATATGTAATATTGTAGCATTGTTTGTTGTGACAAAGTTTATAATGAATTTACAAATTACAATATTATGACATTGTTTGTTATGACAATGTTTATAATAAAACCTTTGACATTGTGACATTTTTTAACATTGTAACATTTTTCTAGATATTGTGACTTTATTGATTTTAACATATTTTATAATGGTAATGTATAGTCAAACGTAACAATTTTTGTGATAAAATTGGTGACAATATAATAGTTCGTATTTGACAAAGTTATGTAAAAATGTAATTTTTTACATGACCACTTATATTCCTCAAATTTACTCGTATTTAACTAATATTCCTCAAAAAAATACGGAGTAACTAATATCCTAAATTGGGTGGGTCCTGTGGGGACGTGGGGGTAAAATGCACCATTCCTTGGACTTAATTTAACCTGAATCCTTAGCTTGTTTGGTTGGTTCTAGTATTTGCGGTACAAGTCATGAAAGAAGTAAAAGAACTATGTAGAAAAATAAGCATTAAATTAAAAAATGCTTTAATATCCCACTCTCCAATCATGAAAAAATATTTGCCTTATTTTTTGGTTTCTTTTTTACCTGTATCCAACGCTGCGCACAACAGCGCTTATATTGCCCGACCTCAGTGTTTTGCTTGGAAGATTGCTCTGTTTAATTAGAAGGGATAAGGGTCAGTTTGGTCCTCGAAGTTGCAAAAAAGGAGTCAAATAAGTCCTTATATAGAAGATTCTATCCGGAAGTGCAATTTAAGGTGGCTCCCGGTGGAATTTTTTGATGAAATTTTTTGAGCATCTTATTCATTAAGTCTAGTTTACTCATATCAAATTTCAGATAAAAATTCAATCGGGAAGACATTCAAATGATTTCTTGAAGATAATTGTGCCGTTAAAAGCGCAATTATCTTCAAGAATTCATTTGAATGTCTTCCCGATTGAATGTTTAGCTGAAATTTGGTACGAGTAAACTAGACTTAATGAATAAGATACTCAAAAAATTTTATCAAAAAATTCCACCGGGAACCACCTCAAATGGCACGTCCGGACATAATCTTCTATATAAGGACTTATTTGATACTTTTTTTGCAACTTCGAGTACCAAACTGACCCTTTACTCTTAATTAGAATAACAAGTTGTGTCAAATGTAGCAGAGAGTTGTGAATTAACAAGGTTGACTCGGTGATTCCAGAACCAGTGGCCGAAGTCGGATTTAGGTCGCGGGAGGTGCGATAGTTGGTTGCCGCAGGTCCGACAACGGAGATCATCGGAATATTTTAGTGGCGGGCTGGCGGCTTGGGCCGCTTGGCTGAGGAGTGCCCGATAAGTGTGAAGGGTATTTTTGTCTCTTGGTGGAAAATTAGTCCTATACGTGGATTAAAAAAGTTCTAGTCCTATTTACCTTCTGTGGTTGTGTTTTAGTCTTATTGATGTCTTTTTTCCCAAATAAGAATAGTAAAAACTTTGTGGTAGAAATTTGTGCAGAGAAGAGAGAAATATGCAGATCCACAAATAAGTTGCTTTAGTGGGAAAGTGACAAAGTTTTTTGGGATAACAAAAAAAGGAAAGTTGGTAAATTCCAATGGGACTGAATGAGTACTTCCTAATAAAAAAGTGTGGAAAATCAAATGCCAAACCACAGCATGAGAAACCCTGAGTTGATGTTTGTTACTTCGTTTGTATACCACATTACCACATGTCGGGTCAGTGAAGTGTGTATATTGGTGGATTGAGTTGTTTTTATATGGGCTCTTATACATCATGCTATTGCTTTGTTATTTTAATTTCTCCATGTTAAAACACATGCATCGTGTTATACCTTAAAATTTTGTTTAGTTACAATTAGTTTTGTGTATTCTATTATTACTATCTCATACGTGTGATGATTTTATGATATACTCCGTATTGACATTTTACAGTTATATATCATTTTTTGTAGTTTATATTGTTTTATATACTTATCTTAAGAACAAAATATTTCTTCGTGCATCGCACGGGTAAGAATGTAAGATACTAGTTGAAAATAAAGAAGGCCCCCATTAGTATTACCACATAATTGAACGAAATGTATAGGGATTAGTATCTCCTAATTCCTAATCCCCAACTCCCCCTCATTTTAACCTATTATTTTCGTAATTTAATTATGAAAGAAGTTACGGGGCAAAATATCGACCTTAGGGAGCAAAACATGAAGTGATCGAGATATGGTCGATAATTAAGTATTCCCAAGATTTATTTTTGTGGCCACATCAAAACAAAAGAACAGAAAAAGGAAAGCAGTGGGCAGCTCGTAGGAATGATTCTGGATCGGCAACAACTGAAGGAAAAGAGCATCTCAAGGCGGAGAAATAAGGCAATAAAGACATGGGATAGGTAGCTAGCAAGTGATCGAGGCCATCTGCTGGCAGGAAGAAAAGACATGCAGCACACGGAAGAAAAACTTCAGCGTGTTACTCCATGTTCATTCATCTTTCAATCATAGTTGTTAAGGTTTTGTGTTAAATTTCTTCTTTAATTTCTTGTTTGAATAAGCTTTAAATTTGAAACTACACTTATGTTGGTTTCTTAAATGTTATTATTGTTGAATGAATTTGTGTTTGAAATGTGTGCTTCCATGTATTACTTTAGCTCCAATTTTAAAGGTGTTAATTAGCTTCTTGATAAGTATGCGAGGCTAAAACTCCACGGGGTTTGGATTTAAATAAAATTAAGGTTAATGGGTGTTCTTGAACTTTGAATTGAATTTAGAATGTTTCTCCAATTTTGAGGACTAGTTGTTTGAGAAGAAATCGAATGAGTAATGTGTGAAATTGATCACTTCACTTGTGAACCGTTAGAAAATTAATTCTTTCTTGACTATGAGTTTTGATTTAATTTAGCTCATATCTCACACATCCTAAACTTAGCCTAGAAAATAGGACATGTTAGAGTAATTAATATTAATTTCTTTTCTATTAGAATTAGTATATCACTATCCCTAGATTGGTGAAAATTTCCTATTCGTTTGTAATCATAGACACCCAAGACCTTGATTCCAAATCCAAAACCCCACTTTTAATTAGTTAACTTATTGTTATTAGTCACCTTGAATTTACCTTATAGCATTTTATTTTCGAAACATTCCTCTTCTACATGTTTGCTAGTTTCATATTTTAATTAGTAAGTTTTCTCTCTCAAGTTATTTTGCATGCTCACTAGTTTTAGTTTGCTCGTTAATGTCATTTATTTAAATTATCCGTTACTGCTATTTGTTTATTTTTAATTTAATCATTATCACAATTAATCATTTATGAGAGCTTGCAATGACTCGTACTAATCGGTGACCGATATTGAAATCAACATGCACTTCCCTTCGCCACTCCTCAGACACATGACTCTCCGGGATAAACTTTTCAATCTGGAAGGATTAACTTCGTTTTACTATAACGCCGCAAAAGCGGTCATCATCAATTATATACCACTTTGGAAACTAATGGAGGTAGTATATGAGTCACACTATTAAAACTTATACATATAAATCCAAGAAAAACATTATTTTATTTTAGGTAAATATGGTTCATAATTATAAATTTATAAAGATTAGTTACAGAAACTTCAAGAAATAAATTTTACATAAAAGTTAATGGATGTAGGCTTAGTTAAAACATTAAAACGTAAAGGTATAAATCAAGGCATGCAACATCAATATATTAAAACATAACCATGTTAGTAATACTCTTTCACTACTATATAAATTAACCAAGTGCGCGCGATATGAGAACTTTTCCATAATTGGTGTGGCTGACATAGAAGTATATCTTCAAAGGTTCATAATTATTTAAACCATATAATCATCTTTAATTTTATGCTATCTCATATTATTTGCATTCCATTTTTAACGAGATACAAGACAATATAAAAATTGTATGTTTGATAACACGGTTGTCATATTCTTTCAAGGAAGTGTAACATGAGTTCGTTTGCCGGAAAAGTTGGTTCCAATGGTTACACTATGAAGTCCTTTATTATATTCAGCATCATAATGATGATAACCCACGGTAAGTTTATAACTTAGGTCAATGTTGTTATTTGGTGTCTTTATACTAGTGCATTTTAATCTTATATAATAAATTTAATTAGGTTTATATCTAACCTTGAACCTTACTAACATAGTAATATTGTAATAGGTTCAGAATATAGAGCAAATGCTCATGTGAATGTGCTTCTGGATCCGACAAAGTGCACTGGTATAGTATGTTGCGTTCCGGAGGATTGCGTAGGTGTTTGTAGAGACAAGGGATTTCATAAGTCCGCGACTTGCTCCGATGCAATGTGCTTCCCGTTTTTTAAGTATGGTGTTTGTTGTTGTGAATGATTGTTACTATTTGGAACGACAACATATAAGCTATAGTTAGTATGAATAATGTCGTTTTTCAATTTTAGTTTCAATTTTGTTCGAAAATGTATGCTCTTTGAAATAAAAAAGTTAAATTGCGCTTAGTTTGAGAGTTTGTCTCAGATTGAGGTATGCATTTGACTTGGTCTATAACAGTCACGAACAAGCTACTATAAAAACTATCCATATTGTTACATGTTTATGTAACACAAAAGGTATTCCCAAGTTCAATAAGTGTTAATACGTACCTAACTTTTTTTAAAACCTCGTGGGCACACCACCAATATCGGTGGGGAAAAACTTGCGGAACATTTGCCAAATTTTAATAAAAAAAATATCATTTTATGTACAAAAAGAGATGGGGACTAGACCAAAGCCTCTCTAGAAAGGACATTCCATCTAAGAAATACAATGAAGAAATAAAATAAATAAATATGAAAATGAATTGGGGGGATAGAGCTGACCCAGTTCCAATACAACAAGCATAACCACAACAACATAAAGAAACAGCGAATCAAAAACTGATTCTAAAAAAAAGGAAAGAGCAAGTTTATGTGCCAAAAACGATTTCCAGATATAACACGGAAGCTGATAAGGTGCACTGAAACAAATTAAATGGTCTGTAGCTAAAGGATATCTGGATAAGAGATGATGTGTCTTATTTCCCTCTCTGAATTCATGTCACAAAGAGATCCCAAATTCCCCTATCCAACGAGCCTGGTCATTCACCATTGGAAGCCTCCATCTTCCCACGCTGCAACAGTCTTCAATCGCCTGTAAAGCTACAGTGGAATCCGTCTCTCTAGATACCACTTTATGTTCTCTTGTGATCTATGAGATGTGATGCACAAGGAGTCATACGAATGTTTTTCTTCAAAGAGGTTTTTGTTTTTGTTTTTATTTCATTCTTTTTTAATTAAGTTGGTGAAACTTCAAGTGATTATTGATAAGTCAGATTTGTTCAAATATTTTCACTCACTTTTTATAGCGTTTATTGTTAAGCTCAGGGCAAATTGATAAATTTTTACGTGTATTTATTGCTTTTGCGTAAATGTTTAAACATAGTTTTGATGTTTATGTTTTTTGAGTAATTTGTGTTTAATTCAGGTGTTTGGATTGATTTTGTGATTTCCCCTTATTAGTATTCTTTTTATTTTGTGATGTCAAATTTCAGCATGTAAGTGTTATATTTGATATCTTTGAGTCAATAAACAAATGAATTAAAGCAAAATAGAATATACCAAAAAATGCAGCAAAGCTCCCTTACAATAACAAGCCAAATAAAAAGAAAACTAAACAAAAGAGAAAAGAAACAAAAACAAAATAAAAAAGGCAAGACAAGAAAAGAAGGCACCATCAGAGTCCCCCACATGGTTGTGGCCACATCAAAACAAAAGAACAGAAAAAGGAAAGCAGTGGGCAGCTCGTAGGAATGATTCTGGATCGGCAACAACTGAAGGAAAAGAGCATCTCAAGGCGGAGAAATAAGGCAATAAAGACATGGGATAGGTAGCTAGCAAGTGATCGAGGCCATCTGCTGGCAGGAAGAAAAGACATGCAGCACACGGAAGAAAAACTTCAGCGTGTTACTCCATGTTCATTCATCTTTCAATCATAGTTGTTAAGGTTTTGTGTTAAATTTCTTCTTTAATTTCTTGTTTGAATAAGCTTTAAATTTGAAACTACACTTATGTTGGTTTCTTAAATGTTATTATTGTTGAATGAATTTGTGTTTGAAATGTGTGCTTCCATGTATTACTTTAGCTCCAATTTTAAAGGTGTTAATTAGCTTCTTGATAAGTATGCGAGGCTAAAACTCCACGGGGTTTGGATTTAAATAAAATTAAGGTTAATGGATGTTCTTGAACTTTGAATTGAATTTAGAATGTTTCTCCAATTTTGAGGACTAGTTGTTTGAGAAGAAATCGAATGAGTAATGTGTGAAATTGATCACTTCACTTGTGAACCGTTAGAAAATTAATTCTTTCTTGACTATGAGTTTTGATTTAATTTAGCTCATATCTCACACATCCTAAACTTAGCCTAGAAAATAGGACATGTTAGAGTAATTAATATTAATTTCTTTTCTATTAGAATTAGTATATCACTATCCCTAGATTGGTGAAAATTTCCTATTCGTTTGTAATCATAGACACCCAAGACCTTGATTCCAAATCCAAAACCCCACTTTTAATTAGTTAACTTATTGTTATTAGTCACCTTGAATTTACCTTATAGCATTTTATTTTCGAAACATTCCTCTTCTACATGTTTGCTAGTTTCATATTTTAATTAGTAAGTTTTCTCTCTCAAGTTATTTTGCATGCTCACTAGTTTTAGTTTGCTCGTTAATGTCATTTATTTAAATTATCCGTTACTGCTATTTGTTTATTTTTAATTTAATCATTATCACAATTAATCATTTATGATAGGGGAATTTGGGATCTCTTTGTGACATGAATTCAGAGAGGGAAATAGGACACATCATCTGTTATCCATATATCCTTTTGCTACAGACCATTTAATTTGTTTCAGTGCACCTTATCGACTTCCGTGTTATATCTGGAAATCGTTTTTGGCAGATAAGCTTGCTCTTTCCTTTTTTAGAATCTATTTTTGATTCGTTGTTTCTTTATGTTGTTGTGGTTATGCTTGTTGTATTGGAACTGGGTCACCTCTATCCCCCAATTGATTTTCATATTTATTTATTTTATTTCTTCATTGTATTTCTTAGATGGAATGTCCTTTCTAGAGAGGCTTTGGTCTAGTCCCCCTCTCTTTTTATATATAAAATCTTATTTTTTAAATAAAATTTGGCAATTGTTCCGCAAGTTTTTCCCCACTGATATTGGTGGTTTGCCCACGAGGTTTTAAAAAAAGTTAGGTACGTATTAACACTTATTGAACTTGGGAATACCTTTTGTGTTACATAAACATGTAACAATATGGATAGTTTTTATAGTAGCTTGTTCGTGACTATACAGACCAGGTCAAATGCATACCTCAATCAGAGACAAACTCTCAAACTAAGCGCAATTTAACTTTTTTATTTCAAAGAGCATACATTTTCGAACAAAATTGAAACTAAAATTGAAAAACGACATTATTCATACTAACTATAGCTTATATGTTGTCGTTCCAAATAGTAACAATCATTCACAACAACAAACACCATACTTAAAAAACGGGAAGCACATTGCATCGGAGCAAGTCGCGGACTTATGAAATCCCTTGTCTCTACAAACACCAACGCAATCCTCCGGAACGCAACATACTAATCCAGTGCACTTTGTCGGATCCAGAAGCACATTCACATGAGCATTTGCTCTATATTCTGAACCTATTACAATATTACTATGTTAGTAAGGTTCAAGGTTAGATATAAACCTAATTAAATTTATTATATAGGATTAAAATGCACTAGTATAAAGACACCAAATAACAACATTGACGTAGGTTATAAACTTACCGTGGGTTATCATCATTATGATGCTGAATATAATAAAGGACTTCATAGTGTAACCATTGGAACCAACTTTTCCGGCAAACGAACTCATGTTACACTTCCTTGAAAGAATATGACAACCGTGTTATCAAACATACGATTTTTATATTGTCTTGTATCTCGTTAAAAATGGAATGCAAATAATATGAGATAGCATAAAATTAAAGATGATTATATGGTTTAAATAATTATGAACCTTTTAAGATATACTTCTATGTCAGCCACATCAATTATGGAAAAGTTCTCATATCGGGCGCACTTGGTTAATTTATATAGTAGTGAAAGAGTATTACTAACATGGTTATGTTTTAATATATTGATGTTGCATGCCTTGAATTATACCTTTACGTTTTAATGTTTTAACTAAGCCTAGCTACATCCATTAACCTTTATGTAAAATTTATTTCTTGAAGTTTCTGTAACTAATCTTTATAAATTTATAATTATGAACCATATTTACCTAAAATAAAATAATGTTTTTCTTGGATTTATATGTATAAGTTTTAATAGTGTGACTCATATAATACCTCCATTAGTTTCCAAAGTGGTATATAATTGATGATGACCGCTTTTGCGGCGTTATAGTAAAACGAAGTTAAACCTTCCGGATTGAAAAGTTTATCCCGGAGAGTCGTGTGTCTGAGGAGTGGCGGAGGGAAGTGCATGTTGATTTCAATATCGGTCACCGATTAGTACGAGTGGCCTAAAAGCTCGATCCGGTATGCCCCATTTTTCAGGCTTCCGGGAAGCTTAGAAGGTACCCGATCGAGTGGCCTAAAAGCCCGATCGGGTACACATCCCTGCATGCTCTAAACACCTATAAATACACCCCATTTCCTTCCCATTAGAATCACCAATTCACATATACTCTTTAGCTCAGTTTAGATTAGTGTTTTCTTTAGTCTCCAAATGAGGAGCTAAACTCTTCCATCTTGGTTTTGCTACTTTGAAGCTTAATGAATTGTAAGTTGTGAGTTATTTTCTTTAATCTTCTTCCTTGAATATTAATTTTTCCCTTAATACTATCTCTATATCAATGTTGGGGAGTTTTGCTAAGATAACAATTAGTTAACATCTCGACATTAGTTAAAGTAGTATTTATTTTCTTCCTCTATATTAATGTTGGGGAGTGTTGCTAAAATGACAATAAGTTAACTTCTTGATATTAGTTATAGTAGGATTTATCTTATTTAATATTCTTCCTTGAATATTAATTAATTCCTATTCATATTTCATATTAATATTTTGAGCATTACTTAAAGGATCAACTAGTTTTGTTTCATATATTAATTAATACTAGAATCGATCGACGAATATGCTTGTTAATCGTTCGGTCGTTTCACGGTAGTAAACTTGGATTATTAATCCATGCGTCTCATGGTTAATAATCTAAGGGGAAGTAATTATATTGATTAAACCAATAAACCGCTGGTTTACTCAAACGTGCTTAGAAGGACTACCGGGAGTGAGCAAAACTGAGGATGGCTATTGTTTCTCGGCATACTTTATAAGTGGTGTACTTAGACACTATCTCTATAGGTACTATGAGGATGGCCATCCGGGTGGAAACGAGAGTACGGTCATGGACATGAAAAAGTTCAAAGGGAAGGAAACTAGGGTTGTACATGATATAAAGTAGGTGTTCCGAGATGATGTCATTACAAATATTGTTTTCAAAGAAGATGGGCCGAATGAGATACATCTAAAGCATGATGAACTTGTTGAGGAAGAGATGACAAGGTTGAATAACTACCTTTCCGTGACTGACAATGGGTTGAAGGATGGCCTGACTTTTACTACATCATGCTTGGAATCGCTTCCAGGCATAAAATGCATGGATGAAAGGTATGTTTTCTCATCTCTTTTTATGACTAAGGCTTATCAATTGTTTCTTGATAGGTATGATGGATGTGAAGAGTACCGGAAATGGGTAAAGAGACAAAGGGAATCAAATAGGTTTCCGAGGAAAGGTGGGAGAACAACTAAACATTTCTAATGTTTTTAGCTTCATGGAATGTGAGAGGCCTAAATCAAGCCTCAAAACAAAATACTATAGTTAATTTCGTGAAAGTTAATAACGTACGCATCTTTTGTCTACTTGAAACTAAAATGTCTACTACTACGTTTTAATATTTTATGAATTTTAGATTTAATTCTTGGATGTCTACTACAAATTTTGATAAGATGAATGGGGGTAGGATGGCATTCATATGGGATCCTAACTTTGTGGATGGGGTCATTTTGCAAGTTGAAAAACAGTTTGTCCATGCTAGGTTTATGTGTAAAATTACACAATTACCTTTCTATGTCACATTTGTTTATGCATTGTACACGGTTGTCCAAAGAAGATAGCTTTGGGAACATATCTCTCTACTTGGGACTAATATTTTGGGCCCTTGGGTTATACTTGGCGATTTTAATTGTGTTGATCTCCAAATGAGAGGAGTGGGTCAGCCGCCCCCTCGGGTTATGCCATGAAGGATCTTAATGATGCGCCTTCAACTGGGGAATTATTTACTTGGCATAGGGGTACAATTTGGGCAAAATTGGATAGGGTGCTTATTAATTCTTTTTGGCCTACACAAAATGTATCATGTAGGGCACACTTCTTTGAAATGGAATGTGAGTTTGATCATGTTGCCTCTCTTGTGACTATAGGGGCCGAGAATAGAGATGGCTCAAAACCATTTAAGTTTTTCAACATGTGGCTCAAACATGAACAGTTTAATGGAATCCTTGAAAATGTTTGGAATAGGAATGTTGTTGGGACGTCTCAGTTTAGACTTGCTCGAGAACTTAAGTTGCTCAATCAACCACTAAAACAACTCAACAAAAATGAGTTTAGTCACATCACGGCTAAGGCAAAGGAATCAAAAAAGGAATATAAGAGAATCTATCAATTAGCCCTCTTAGCTCCTCAAGATGATGCCCTAAAAGATGAGTTGTCTAATGCAAAGAAAAGAGCTTTATTTTTAAAGGAAGCCGAGGAAGCTTATCTTAAACAGAAAGCTAAGGCTATTCATTTCATTCAAGCAGATAGAGGTACAAGATATTTTCATTCCATGGTCAAAAAGAGACAAACCCAGAACACTATTGCATCCCTAAAATTGGAAGATGGAAGTCTTACCAATTCTTTGGACCAAGTAGCTAATGAGTTTGTATCCTTCTTTAAAGGATTCTGGGACATTGGTTACGACCCAAAATGTTGATCCTGCAGTGATGGCAGCGGGTCCCACCATTAGTAATATACTAAGATTATTACTAAGATTATTTGGAGACCAACAAACTATCATTCTCTTTGGATTTTCAGCTCTATTTGGATTGTTTTCAAAAATGAAACCGCTAATATCATTTTCCGGTGATTTTCTGGCGACATGGTGGCTAAAACAAAAAAAAAAGATGGTCTGGAGGTCCTCTTGACGAGGCGCACCTCCTATTTTTCTTTTAATTTTTCAAAGACTTTTGAAAATCGGAGTTAATTTTTCTAACGGCGTTAGACGTCATGCTCCAACTATGATACCAGAATTGAAACACATGTCTCACTTTGTTAAAAAAATAAAACACATGTCCTTGTCTGAAAACGGCCTAAACCATATGTAATCTCAACTTTCCCTTTTAATTTATCACATGACAAGAATCTGCCAAACCAGTCCAATTAATGGGCATTTGGTTATATTTCCATAATGTTAAAATATACGTAGTAGCACTATACTTTTTAGATGACAGTACTCATATTATGAGAAATAAATTGTATTCCAATTTTGGAATTTCCGTTATAAAATTCCAAAATTGTACTCATTTTTTATCAAACTTTTTATTAAAAATCTACGGTGCATTTTGTGTAAGACTTAAACCTATGATACTGTAGTAATTTCTTGATCAAACATTTTTTTATTTCGTACGTTAAACGTTCTTATCATCAAATTAAATAAAAATAGAGCTACTTTTCAAACTGTATTTGTTCAAGATGATGATTTTGATTTTTTTCATATAAAAGTTCCTTTTGTTTCTTGATTATATAAAAGTTCCTTTTGTTATACTAACAACATATTTTTATTTTTATTTTTTCATAACACCATTATATTAATTCATTTTAGTCATAATTTCATTAAATTTAGTATATTTTAGTCATTCAGTTAATTTCATCATTATCAAACAGGCTCTCATTATTGATGTGTTTTTTCTTACTCAATCGGGAAATATTGTGACGCTATTCTTAGGATACTACTACTACTAGTGACGCTATTCTTACTCAATAAATGTGGAAATAAAGGATGGCGAATTACCAGTGACAATAATATCATCCACATATAAGAGAAGATAAATAATCGAAGACCCGTGAGAATAAATAAACAAGGAATTATCAGACTTGCTGCAAACAAAGCCATGAGTCAACAAAAAGCTACTAAACCGATAAAACCAGGCTCTGGGTGCCTGTTTAAGACCATAAATTGTTTTCCTGAGACGACAGACATGGTGAGGAAAATGAGGATGAATAAAGCCAGGTGGTTGACGCATATAAACTTCTTCAGTCATATTACCATGCAAAAATGCATTTTTAACATCTAACTGACGAATATCCCAATGAAACGAAACAGCAAGTGACAAGACTATACGAACAGTAGTGGGCTTAACCACAGGACTAAAAGTCTCAGAAAAATCCACACCAGCTTGTTGAGTGAACCCCTGTGCCACAAGACGTGCCTTATACCGCTCAACAAACCCATCTGAAGTAAATTTAGTTTTATAAATCCATTTAGACCCAACCACATTTTTATGAGGATTAAATGGAACCAAATCCCAAGTATGATTATAAATAAGTGAATTAAACTCTTCTGCCATAGCACCACGCCATTTAGGATCTTTATTAGCAACAGAATAACACGACAGATCACATGCCGAAATATCTGTTTTGAGATTAAAAATATGTTTGGGTTTAAAAATTCTAGATTTAGCCCATGTTTGCATAGGATGACAATTTACCGGAGAAGGTGCTGGCGAAGAAGGTGGTGGGGAGGGAGATGCAGTCTCGGCCGAGACCGAGGAGTGGCTGGATGGAGTCAAGGATGAACTGGAGTTCGATGGGGTAGATGGTGCGGTTGATGCAGGCTGTGAAAATAGGAAATTGTGTGAAGGGGAGGCAGGCTGGGGCTGCTGGTCGGTTTGTGGGGTGAGCGGCTGAGTACTGGCAGCAGGTCGGTGGGGAGTCAACGACAAGGTAGAGGCGGGAGGTGGGTTGGTCTCATGAAGTTGGACTGTATTAATCGGAGGACAAAGTGGCAAGCCCGATTTTTCCAAGGATGCAACTAAATCAGAATATGGAAAGTGATTTTCATGAAAACGAACATTCCTATTGATGTAAATCTTGTCAGTAAGAGGATCAAGACACCGGTAACCCTTATATTCAGGAGCATAGCCTAAAAATACACATAAAATGGATCTAGGAGATAATTTGTTTGATGAATTGGCATTAAAATTTGGAAAACAGGCACACCCAAAGATGCGCATAAGAGAGTAATCAGGCGTATGATGAAATAACTTTTCAAAAGGGGTAGCTCCATTTAAATTGGGAGTGGTGAGACGATTAATAATATAGGTAGCTGTAAATACGGCATCTACCCAGATTGTAGCCGGCATTTTTGCTTCAAAAAGCATAGTGCGAGTTAATTCAAGTAGATGTCGGTGTTTACGTTCGGCAACCCCGTTCTGCTCAGGCGTGTCAGGACAGGATTTACGAAACAAAATGTCATTTTGAAGAAAAATATCCCGCATACCATAATTATCAAACTCACCTCCTCCATCACTTTGAAAAAATTTAATCTTGGAGTTAAGTAAATTTTCAACCATTGTTTTAAAAACTTGAAAATGCCGAATTACCTCACTCTTATGACGCATTGGATAAAGCCAAGTAAATCGAGAAAAATCATCAATAAAAATAACATAATATTTAAAACCATTCGGTGAAAGTACAGGAGACTGCCAAACATCAGAATGAATTAAATGTAACGAAGTAGTAGATTTATGTCACACTTCTTGAAAGGGTAACCGGTGTGACTTTCCTAAACGACAAGAAATACAATCATGAGAAAAATTGGACGTACTAAGAAATAAGAATAGTGCCAGACTTTTTAAGCCTATCTAAAATACGACTGCCACAATATCCCAAACGACGATGCCATATCGGTCCAGGAGCAACATGAGAGCTGAGAGGAATTGGTGAAGAAGGTAAGGAAATCGGGTAAACGCCGCCAGTATTAGAAGCTTGAAGGAGCACCTTCCTCGAAGTGTTGTCCTTTACACAAACAAAATTTTTATCAAAAATAACAAAACAGTTATTATCGGCACATAATTTTTGAATAGATAATAAATTATATTTAAGATGAGGCACATGATAAACAGATTTTAAATGAAGTGGCCTAGGCAGAGTAGATAAATGCAAATCACCAATAGTCATAACAGGAATATTAGAACCATCCGCAACCGTCACTTTTAGTGGCCCAGAATAAAAGGATTTATTTTCTAAAATACCTTCATTAGCGGTCATATGAGCAGAAGCACCCGAGTCGGGGTACCAAACAGCAGGAGTGGATTCTCCTGTAGAAACAGCCAAAGCAGGAGCCTGTGATTGAACAAAACGAGACGGACACACAACAGCAGAATGACCTGGAGAATGACATATTTGACAGACAACGGGAGGAGGAACGGAACCAAAACTATTCTCAACCGATGGAAATCCTGCAGAACCATAGTTAGTACAAAAAGTAGATGGAGCAGGAGTATAAGACAATGACTGGACTGAATTACATAAAACTGTACCCGGTGAACCCATCGGATGTGGCTGCATAGGACCTCGCCCGTATACCCCGGACTGTTGCCCGGCACCCTGAAGCTGCTGCTGGCCGACATACTACTGCTGCACAGCATACTGTTGTGGTCCAACGTACTGTGGCTGCCCGGCAGACTGGTGGTATTGTTGCTCTCTGCCGCGGCCTCGACCACGACCACGCTGTCCTCGTCCTCCGCGACCCCCGCGACCCCCGCGACCCCCGCGATGAAACTGTTGCTGCTGTCCGCCCGAGGATGATGCGGGTGCAGCACTGCCGGATGAAGATGATGCGACAAAGGCAGGGGAGCCAATAGTGGAGTCCAATCGTTGTTGTAATTGGAGACGAGCCTCTTGTTGAACAAGCTTGGTGCATAGGGAATCAAACGTGAGGCCTTCGGGAAACAAAGTGAGTGGCCCCACAAGTGATTCATAACACGGACCCAATCCCATAAGTGCATATTCCAAGAGATCATGATTAGGGACCGGTGAATTAATGGAGGCTAAATTTTCAGCAATGGTTCTAAGTTCACCCAAATATTGATCCATGGTTTGAGTTGGCTTTTTCTTGGTATGGGTTAACTGTTGTTTTAATTCCATGGATCTGGCCAGACTTGCCGCCATAAAACGGGATTCTAAGCGCTGCCATATGGCATTGGAATTTTTCAATGAGTGAACCTCCATTAGTATCTCCCTAGACAGCGTAACAAATAACCAAGAACGAACTGTCTGATCCAATTTTAGCCAGTGGTAGTACTCAGGATTTATACTCTGGTTTTGATATAAATCATATGAATAAGGAGGCGGCGCCGGAAGTGAGCCATCAAGGATTCCCAAGAGTCCGTTTGAGACCAAAATGGACTCAAATTGAGTATGCCACGGCAAGTAATCTTCTACCTTCAACAATTTAATTGTAACTATGGTAGTGATAGAAGAAGCACCAAAACTCATACCTTGAGCAAGAGAAGCATATGACGTAGGCAACGTCACGGTTGGAGATCGAGTACCGATTGGACCGGTGCTTGGAGGCGGCAAAATCAGTCCCGGTTGGCCCGAGAGAGTGCTGCCAGCGAAACGATGAGCACCGGTAATACTGGATTCGGCAATATTCGGGTCGTGGGGCTGCAGCGGACGAAGCGTCGGGACCGTCGGAGTCCACGTAAAAATTGGAGGCACCCACGTGGAAGAAAAACCAATTGAAGGGATCGATGAATAGAGTTGCTCGTCGGTGAAGGACGGCGCCATGATGCCGGTCGAGAACATCGGCGGGGTATCCACCGCGCTCGAAAGCACAGGTTCCGTTACTGGTGGTGGTTCGGCCGCAGTGACGATAGGCTCGGCGACGGCAGACGTGGCTGTAGGGGAAGAAGCCATCGATTCGGGAAAAAAAATATAACTGGCTAAAACCTAAAGCTCTGATACCATGTGAGAATAAATGGGAGGCTTACCAATGTGGTAGCCCTAGATGTCATATATATAATAAAAGGTGTTCTGAGTACATTAGGAAACATAATAAATATGGAAACCTAATTAAAGTATTAATTACTCTATTAGAAGATCCACTTAGACATGAGTTGGACTAACGTTAGATTACTTAGATACATACTTGTATTTAGTTTTTCTTTTACAAATATTGGAATTAGGATAAATCTTGAGCTTTGTTATACCTAAATATTTGGGGAATGGTCACTTTCTCCGTTGTAGTAGTTTGAGTTTTCTTTGATGTACTTTTAGCGATTTGATTTATTTTTTTCATCTTGAAGATATGAATATGTCATATGTGGGCTCTAATGTAGCTACTACTCAATTGTATCATTTGTATGGACAAGACACAGATGAAGCCAAATTCACAAGAACGTTAGTTTTCTGCTTATTCTGTGTGTATATGTTGCATAAGTGTATTAATTGGTCTCGTTTTACTAGTTTCTTCACTTTTTGTTTACCTTTATAAAACTTGTCAAATGACCAAGTTTGCTAATTTTATCTTCCGTATATATATTCCTCGATAGTATTTTCATCTCTTATTAGCGAATAATCAATTAATTATTAGCAAAATCGGTGCTAGAGACATTGTAAGAGTAATTTAGAGCTATTATTAACAATTTTTATAACTCAATTAGCGATTAAAAATGTTAGTCTCAAATCTTATGCAAATGGGATTTATTGGCTTAGGCTGGAAGAGATCTCAAATCTTACTGGCAAAGTCACACATAAATCATCTGATTAGATTTAGAAAAAGAGTGCAAGCACTATCCGATATATGTTGGAACCCTGGAACCGCGCGCACTCGGTATATGTTTTTACTTGTTTTCAGTCTCAATCAGATCAAATCGGATCAGATCATCCTTAAACAGATCAGACTTAGGATGTTTTTACTTGGACTGTAATTTGCTGGTCTGGTCTGGTCTGGTCTGAACTGGTCTGGTCTTGTCTGGTAAGGTCTGGTTTCTTTGTATTTTTATAACTATCCAAGTCTAGTCTGGTCTGGTCTGGTCTGGTCTGAACTGGTCTGGTCTGGTCTGGTATGGTCTGGTCTGGTCTGGGGGCAAATTACAGTCCAAGTAAAAACATCCTTAAACATACCAAACCAGACCAGACTTAGACATTTATAAAATACACGGAGACCAGACATTTACCGGACAAGGTCAGACCAAATTAAACTAGACCAGACAAGACCAAAGTGAAACAGATGAGACCATACTAGATCAGACCAGAAAGTTTCAGACTAATTAATAACGCCCTAAATTAGTAATGGACCCGGTTCGGGCCGCCCGGCCCGCTACTGTGCGGGCCCGGAACCGGCCCGGTTCTCGGGTCCGGGTCGGGCCTAGGCCCGGTGAGGGGGGCGGGTCCGGGCTCGGGCCTTGTATTTGGCGAACCGGCCCGGGTCCGGGCCGAATTGATTTTTTTTTCTTCATTTTTTGGGGTTTCCCGGGTTGGGCTTGATGGTTAGGAGGGGTTTGGGGGGTGAGGGGGGGTTAGGAAAGCAAAAAAAAATGACCAAACCGGAGGCCCGGCCCGGACCCGGCCCGGACCCGGTGGCTACCCGGCCCGGACCCGGACCGGACCCGGTGGCTACCCGGCCCGGACCCGGACCGGACCCGGTGGCTACCCGGGCCGGTCCCGGGCCTTCCTTCCCAAAATAAAAGCCCGGCCGGGCCCGGCCCGGCCCGGGTCCATGACTACCCTAAATGGTATGTCGAGACAACGCATGTTTGGGTAAAATAAGTTTTTTAACCATATAAGTGTGCAACAATAGAAAAAACAAACTAGCATACTTTTACATGAATATACTTTTGGTGTTGCTACTACAAATGGATTAAAATTATTAAAATTATTACTAGTATTGTTACTACTACAGTAGATAATATTATTACTTTCATAGTTTTATTTACAAACCATTCATACCTGCATCGTTAACAATGTTATAATTGTATGTCTTTATTGTTGTTGTTAAAAGTAATAGCTTTACAGCAAAGAAAAAATTGTTAACTGCTTTTAGGACTTAATAATGAGTACTAATTTAAGATAAAATAAGGGTACATTTGTTGTGCATATTACCCCAATACTTCTACGTTTTTTGTAGCCCCGAAATTGCCAAATCTAATATGAGTATGAACTAATTTGATCTAGGCCGTTTAAATTTGACTTGATCTGAATCAGTTTGTATAAATCTAGTCTCAACTAATCTAGTCAAGTCACGTTTGAATTTTTTTGTATTTTTGGGATAAGGGTCAGATAGGGCCTCGAACTTGGAAAAAAATGTCAAATAAGGCCATATTTAGGGTGCTATGTCCGGTTGACGTCATTTGGGGCGGTTCCCGGTGGAATTTTTTGATGAATTTTTTTGAGAATCTTATTCATTAAGTCTAGTTTACTCATATCAAATTTGAACTAACAATTCAATCGGGAAGGCATTCAAATGAATTCTTGAAGATTACTGCGCTTTTAACTGCACAGTTATCTTCAAGAATTCATTTGAATGTCTTCCCGATTGAAGTTTTAGTTCAAATTTGATATGAGTAAACTAGACTTAATGAATAAGATTCTTAAAAAAATTCATCAAAAAATTCCATCGGGTACCGCCCCAAATGGCGTCTACCGGACAGAGCATCCTAAATATGGCCTTATTTGACATTTTTTTTCAAGTTTGAGGCCCTATCTGACCCTTATCCCTGTATTTTTATATTCTTTAAGTACGATCAAATCTAAAATGATTTGTTTATATTTGCAGTCTTATCAAAGACTGAGATTAGTCTATATGAAAACATTATTATAGATTTAACATTATTATTATCATACTTGGGCATCGGGAAGGAGCAGAACACCATAATCAATCCAAAAGAACCAGTTTGAAAAGGATGTAAAATTTTGGATATGATGGGGAAACTTCCTTGCTTGGAAATGAAATCTGCCTTTACTTACAAACAAGTTAGAGATGTGCAACCGTGCAAGACAAAACAGATATAGCAGTCTTTGCTTTTAGGTTTGACTTAAAAAATTGGTATTAGTGTAGTTCATAGTTGTGTTCACATCATAATGAAGAACGTGGAAACAAAGTAACTGGTAAAGAGAACAATTGAAAACTACTACACCAGAGAGCAATGACACAAACTAAAAGCCATTTCCTTCAAAAGATCCCCCAAAATTTCTTCACAATCAGATTCCAGTCGTTTGACTTAGAAACAAAACCAAAATTCTTTAAAAGCATTCCTTGTAAAATATGCTAAATCATTCTCATGTCGGAATAAGGAAGAAAAACATCCTCCGTAATAAATAGATTCAATAATGGACTTCATTTTGCCTTTCCATCTTTAAGTGTGTTAAAATGCTCTTTTCTACTCTTCATCTTCCTTCTCTACCAAGATCCTCTTGCACGCTTCATAACACATGAAAGAAATCCCAGCAGCTGGCACCAACTTCATGCAGCTGGGTCCCAGCCCCTTATACAAACCGGGCACGCCTTCTTTTTCAAGGATGCTAGCAAGGGCATGGATCAAATTCTTGTAAACTTGCCTCCCACTTACAGCACCTACCTGCATGTGCTTACGAGCCACTTCTAGAGGGAAGGTGGCAGTGCTGGAAATAGCAGCCGCCATGGATCCAATCAACAGGGTCTCGATGTTTCCGATTTTCTCTTCTTTGAAAATCTTTTTGTATGCTTTTTGCAGGGTGTCATATGCACAGTAGTTGGTTGCAGCGTACGGAATCACTCCGATTAAACTCGGAGTGAGCCCGCGGTAGAGCTCTCTCGGCCCACCTTCTTTCAGAATCTTCACGAATGCATCAAATAGACCTTCATACACTCCTCTCTACAGTTTCAAGACAATCATTCATTCAACTCTACGGATATGTTTGGATCACAAGAAATGCAAGAGAAAGGGATTAAGCTTAAGTAAAGTGATTATGTTGTCTTTGGTTTTACATTGGAAAATGCAAAAAGAAAACAAAGTGCCTGTTTAGTAATCTTGTTTTTTGGCCAATGAGGTTTATGAGCATGGTTTTTCACCAAACACTTTTTATTTAAATTTCATGTGTTAAATTGGTTAATAATGAAAAAATAAGGTTAGAGCCTTAAAGGTAGTTTTGGCGGATTTGTTTGGCCAATGAGGTTTATGAGCAAGATTTTTCACCAAACATTTTTTTTATTTCATGCGTTGAATTGGTTAGTAATGAAAAAAAGTAAGGTTAGAGGTACTTTTGGCGGAATTTGTTGAAGAGGGCCAATTTTTTCCCTTAGGATCTTCTCTTTACTCAACTCAGCCAATCCAATCATAACTTTCCCAATTTCAGCATATTTAACAGGCTCACCCATCTCTTGTCCAACTAAATGAGCTCAAAATATGAGTAGTCTATTTTTGTTTGAATTTTACACACAATTAGATAATATGTATATAAAAAAGTATTTATATAAAAGTCTAAGATATAATAATAAATGAGTGTCAACTGTCAATAAAAAGCACTGAGTTCTAGTCTAAGATATAATCATAAACTGTCTATCCTCAACAGTTTATTGCTTTCTTTCTTCTAGTTTTTCCTAAACACTTTTTCCTTTTCTATTAATTATCAGGGTCCAAATAGACCATATATCATTCAAACAATGGTTTTGTGTCTGCAAACAAAAAAAGTGTCATGAAATCAACCTGAATTGTAAGTCGAGTCTTCACCAACTCAAGAGGATATGTCAACAAGGTTGAACTGACGCCAGCACATGCTCCGGCAATTAATGAAGCAGGAACACGAAGTTTAGGCTGCTCACCAAGTTTGGGTGACAAGTTCTTTTTTACCGTGTCATAAGCAAAAAGCTGCATAGCACAAACGACATTTAGCAGCCATGCTATAAAGTATAAACAGTATCAAAATTGAGGATGTTTTTACTTGGACTGTTTTCAGTCCCAGACCAGACCAAGCTTGGACAATTATAAAAAACACAGAGACCAGACCAGAAAATTCTAGACCTAGTAAAAACATCCTGAATTCACTGTCATTAAAGTGGCAAGGCATAGTGCGAAAGACTTGATCTTTCTTCTTCACCCCTGAAGAATGACACCAATCAATGCAGTGATTGCAGTTTTCTAATCTAAGGGAAAGTAAACTTCTGGTGCATAATTTAAAAAAAAAAAATAGAGAGAAAAACAATGTTGTGAGGCATTAATTTTCTCAAGACTTCAAAAACTAATCATACATGAAAATAATGTTGCTATACTCTTGCTACTTTTGAAATGAAAACAAAACCATTCCAAGTTTCATATCTAGGACTAGTTATAATGTTACCTAGCACGAACTGTCAGCCAGCAAAAAAATATTACAAAGTTTTTAAAAAGTGAACCTCTTGCACATTCAAGATAAACATTCTACTATAAGCATGTTCAAAAGGGGAAAGTACATAACAGTGTTTTATAAACAAAGATGAAACTTGACAGCTATGTTGATTCCCATGCCAACATAAAAAGAAGCAAGTGCACATGATGCATCTCTACAGTAAACAACTTCTCCCAAATGAGAGTAAATGTGCAACAATGGCGTGACAGTAGCTCAATGCCTAAAATATTCTACTTTAGCAATTTTGGACATAATGTATGTACTTTAATAAGTTCATAAAAGCTTATTTTGGAATTCTCATGACTACTTAATTCAGAAAATTTCATTGTCAAGAACCAAAATAATATCTCAACAATTCAATTAATTTGGAATGGGGCAAAACATAACCATCATATCAATGAAACCTTAAAAATATCAAATGTTGCCAAAAAAAAATAATATTCTGTAAAAAGCTGTGGAATAGGGCACAACTTAACTAAAATATCAATCAAAGCTTAAAAAAGATCATATTTTGCCATAATTCTCAATATATAAATAAAGTGGAATAGGGCACAGCTTAACCAACATATCAATCAAACCTCAAAAAAAGATCAAATCCTTCCAACAAAAAAATATTTCCACAAACAACAGGTCAACTTACACGACACATCCATCAAACCTAAACACAAAAAAGACTAAACTTTTCCAACAACAAATATGAAATAACAGGTCAACTTAACCGACACATCCATCAAGCCTAAAACAGAAAAGACTAAATTTTTCCAACAACAAAATCAATGTGTCAAGAAAATAACAGTATAATAATTATACCGAATGAAAACACAGATTTACAAACATGTCAATCAAACTTAAAACAATACTTGTACTTAGAAGTCTACCTCAATGGCCTTGCTAGGTGCAACACGAATCACGTTAATCAAATTTCCCCTAAACAATCCAGTCCACCCTTCATGTGCCATAATAGAATTGAACACCTCTGTAGTTGAATGCCCACTACTCCCAACCATCAAATGAGTCCGAATGGTTTCCAAGGGTGCTACAACAGTCCTTGAAACCCCCCCTGCAATTGCACCACTTATCAACCTCCTAAGTGAAGGATTCCCAACCTTAACCTTAAGCTTCAGCCTGGACTTCTTCTTGCCAGCCCCTTCCTCCTCCCCAGGAACTCCAAGAACCCTAAAACCCTCAAGTGATGAGAAGTACTTCAAATACAAATCGAAATTGGGAAGCTTGAATCCCCCGTTACTGTCCCGAGAGTCTGGTTGGTTTGGAGATGAAACGCCGAAATCCATACTGCCCCCCATCTGCCCCACTGAGGCAAAAAGCCCACCTGGGCAAAAGTTCGCATCTTGGAGACTCCATTGAAAACCCAATTGAGAATTTGAAGAGAATCCATCTCTCTTGACCTCCAGAACCTGCACTCCTTTGCCTTTCATGATTGAAAATTCTGGACAGAAATTTAAGGAACCCTCTGAATCAGCAATCGAATAACAACCCAATCTGCCGATTCAGGGGTTTAGGCAATATATGAAAGCTAGAGGAGAAGAAGATTCAGCAAGGGGCAATTGGCGTAGAAACAAATTATTGAAGACACAGTATATATATACAATACTCGGTATAAGAATATGGTAGAAATAATATTTCTTTAATTGGAAAAAAATGATTGGAGGCGGGGATGGAGACGCTTTTATTAGTGAGAAAGAAGTATTCAGCGGAAAGTATAAAATACGAACCCTGTGAGTCTGTGATAGTGAGAAACTTTTTTTTTTGAAAGGGTGATAGTGAGAAACTTCAGAGTTGCATTTCTTTCCTTTTTTATTTCCTTATAAAACTTTTGCCAATCATGTCATTCTTTCCTTATCGTTTTTTCCAAAGAACCGTCAATATAAAATTTATTTACACAAATAAAATTAAGAGAAAACTGTCAAATAGGTCCTCGAACTTTCATAAAAAAGTCAATTAAGTCCTTCTATAGGAGACTTTGTCCGGTCGTCGCGATTTGGGGCGGTTCCCGATGGAATTTTTTGATGAAATTTTTTTAGCATCTTATTCATCAAGCCTAGTTTACTCATACCAAATTTCAGCTAAAAATTTAATCGGGAGCGCATTCAAATCAATTCGAGAACTCAAAAATGCGCAGTTATCTTCAAGAATTACTACCTCCGTCCCTTGAAACTTTGCCAAGTTTGACCGGCACGGAGATTAATAAAGTAAAAACTGTGTGGTTGAGGTTTGTGCAGAGGAGAGAGAATTAACTGGAACCACAAATTCTTTACTTAAAATAGAAAGTGGCAAAGTTATTGGGACAACCAAAAAGGGAAAGTTGGCAAAGTTTTAAGGGACGGAGGGAGTAATTTGAATGTGTTCCCGATTGAATTTTTAGCTGAAATTTGGTATGAGTAAACTAGACTTGGTTAATAAGATGCTCAAAAAATTTCATCAAAAAATTCCACCGAGAACTGCCCCAAATCGCAAAGGCCGGACAGAGCTCCTATAGAAGGACTTAATTGAACTTTTTATGAAAGTTCGAGGACCTATTTGACAGTTTTCCCTAAAATTAATATTTAATAGTTACTCCGTACTACTACCTCCGTCCCAAAATTAACTTCCCGTTCGGTTTACGATGCTTGACTGACGATAAAGCAACTCGATCCCTGTTCACACTCGGATTATTTTTAGTAAATAAAATTTACATATTCAGAAACTACATTAAAACCGCTACAAAGCCTAATCAATAAAATTTAAATTTGATAAAAATTTGATATAAAAAGTAAAAGATTACGAGTGATTCAAGTTGACCAATGAATAGTGACTGGGAAATTGTTTTTGGGACGGAGGGAGTATTATATAGTGTCATATTCAATTAAGTGTAAAAAACGAATATAAGTTACTATGAATTCGTTGGATGAGCTGACAGTGATTGTGCAAACCAAAGCGCAAAGGTGGAATGGGCTTTAGATCATTGCGGGAATTTAATCGAAAGAATGATACAAGTATTACTCTCCACCTTTTAGTACACCAAAATATGATTAAATTTCTATTTACCTAAAAAGTGACCCGTAAAACATCTCATAGCCCAGACAACTTACGTTTTCTTTCTTCCTGCGCTGAACATTCCGCTCTCCTTCTTGGTGCGCTCAAGGCCATGGAACTCCGGAGGACAAAGCAACAAATCGACGCAAATACATGGAGCTCCACCGCTGACAGAGCAGATGGATCGCTGCCGCCGCCCTGCTCTTCGTCGTCCTCGCCCCGACGGCTATAGCAGATGATTCGTTGTTTCCAGATCTAGATGTCATGCGGCGCTCCGGCGGCGTGGAGAATCACTGGCGGGTGACCAGATCCAGATGGAATTGAAGCGGGTAGGGTTGGGGTTGGGGAGTATTACGATGGCTTGGGACGAGAATTGGGCCAGGGGAAGGTACGAAGGGACTTGGGAGGGGGTACGGGCTGGGGGAGGCAATTTGGGGGCTGAGGAGGGTAGGCTTCGAGCTATTGATGATGGCGGTAAGCCATGTGGACCGTATGGTTGCGGCGGTTACCGGAGTTGGTGCGGTGGTGGCAGCAGGTGGCGGGGTGCGGATGTATTGGTGTTTTTTCCCGTTAACCGGACATGGTTTGGATTGGGGATGGTGACTGTCGAGGTGTCGGTGGCTGACAGTTTCGAGAGTAGAATGTATGGCCGGAGTTTGTATCACATTTTCATCGAAAAAAGTCGCCGGAAAACTTTCTGGTGACATAGTGACATGTTAGACGGCGGCAGTGACATGGGCGGTGCCCACAGTGACTCGGGTGGTGGCCACAGTGACACGGGTGGTGGCCACAGTGACACGGGCGGTGGCCGCAGTGACACGGGCGGTGGCCGCAGTGACACGGGCGGTGGCCACAGTGACACGGGTGGGGGCCACAGTGACATGGGCGGTGGCCACAGTGACACGGGCGGTGGCCGCAGTGACACGGGCAGTGGCCACAGTTACACGGGCGGTGGCGGCAGTGATATTTGATAGTGACATTAAAACAGAATAGTGACATTAAAATCTTGGGAATGACATTAATATGACCTTCTTGATCACTTTTTTGCCCTTTTTTTAAAAGTGCTCACTTTTTTTGTAATTGGTTCAAAATTAGTAATATTCAAATAAAAACCCCAATTTAATCTGGCGATGCTGGGAAAACAGACTTGGAATTTAATTACAAAACCCGAGTCTCTTGTTGGGAAGATTTTTAAGGCTAAGTATTATCCCAATACTTCTTTTTTGCAGGCAAACATTGGGTATAACCCTTCATTTATTTGGAGCAGTATCCATGCGTCCCAGGATATTGTTGAAGGGGGCTTAAGGAGGAGAGTTGGTACAGGGCAGAAGATTTCCGTCTAGAAGGATAAATGGCTTCCTGGGCCTGGGAGTGGAAGGATTACTTCGAGACCACCGAATGGGATCCTTGACATGAATGTGGCGGCTTTATTAACGAAGTGCATGGAATAGGTCTAGAGTGAGAGTTCTTTTTTCTGATTCGGAATGTTCTGCGATCTTTAGCATTCCTATTAGCAGGAGGAGACCGGATGATGGCTTTTTGTGGGCTGATGATCCTAAAGGATAGTATACGGTGAGAAGTGGTTATCGTAGAGCCCGGGGAGTGGTGTTGGAGCGTCAATGGGTTGGTTGGACCCGGGTATGGGACTTATTTATTCAACCTAAGGTTAAAATATTTTTTTGGCAGGTCATGTCAGGTTGTCATCCTATGACAAGTAACCTTATTCACCGACGGGTGGATGTCCATCCGAGTTCCAAGATCTGTGGACGAGAGGAGGATCACGAGCTACACCTGTTCCAAAATTGTAGCGTGGTGAAAGAGGTATGGCGTTTGTTGGGTGTAAAGTTTCAAAGACAGGCGACATCTTTTTTAGAGTGGGTTAAGGTTTATTTTGAAAAATTAAGGACAGACGACCTCTGCGTTTTTTTATTATGACTTTATGGAGTATATGGAAGGCACGCAACCAGGTAGTTTGGAAGGGAGAGGAATTTAATCCTAAGCAGGTGGTGGAGGCTGGAGCATCTGTCATGCGTGGTTGGAGAGAGATGCAGGGGGTAGAGACACAACGGCCGGAAGCGGGAGGATTTCGTGCAACTGCTACGGCAGTCCGGTGGAGGAGACCAGTAGAGGGAGGTATTAAACTAATGTGGATGTGGTGCTGGATGAAAGACAAGGTAAAAGAGCTTGGGGCTAGGTGGCACGGGATAGTGAGGGTAAAGTTATACAAGGGGGAAGTCCAATGTGTAAAGCAGATTGGCGAGTATTACCGAAGCGGTGGGTCTCAGAGAAGTAGTGTTGTGGGCAAAACGGATGGGCTGGCCAAGTGTGGAGGTTGAAACTGATTCCCTAGTGGTGGCTTCAAGATTGAGCGAGGAGGATGGGGATGAGGATTCTTATTTGGATTCGGTGATAGATGATGACATTGAAGAAGTTCTAATTGGGTGGCACATATTCTTGCAAGGACAACTTTGTTAGGGGCAGAGGGTGATATTATTTTTTATATACCGCCAGATTGTATTGTAAGTCAATTGGCAAATGATGCGTTAATTTAATAAAATTAGTGCTTTATCAGTAAAAAATGATTATGTTACCTTTTTTTTACTCCAGGGGGTGTCCGGGGGAGGGGGGTTTGGGAGGGCCTACAGTAAATATATATTAATATAGGTAATTATTTGTAGGTTTAAATATGCATGGTTTAGTCCATTCAAATATAATACATTTTGTTTTACACCCCTGCAATTTTTTTTCGCCCCTGCAATTTATGTTAGATTCCTTTTTAGTCCATCACTGATGATAACAACTTTTGCTTTACCTCAAAATAATCCTAACTAATACGATAGTATGTCTCCTCTAATTCTTTGTCATGTTATTCAAAAAGTTTTTAATTTTATTTTTTTGAAGACTTTTAATATATATTTTTAAAATGTGAATACCTATTTTCACATAATTTTAACTCTCATATTAGCCTCAAAAAAATTATTTTAGCATAAATCTAAATATTTCTAAATTTTTGCAATTGACAATAAAGTTTTTCTAAGTAGAGTGCTTTTGTAATTAGAGAATGACTAAAAACAAAATAGTGCATACTAGAAAAAAAATTGCAGGAACCTAAAACAAAGTGCATCATATTTGCAGAGATTAAAAACATATTTAAGCTTTATTTTTATCTTTTTAGTCTTTCCTATTTGTTTTGGACATTTCACTTCTATTTTTTGAAGGTTTCAACTAAAAAATATACTAGTATTACTCCATATTATTTTAGTAAATACTTTTAAATGGTAATTTAATCATCAAAAATTAAAAGAATGCATAAATAATACTCCGTATGAAAATCGAGTTTTTTTCCGTATTATTGTTAATTAATTAATTAATTACGAAAATATGGCTGGGTTAAAAGTATTTACCAAAATACTGCTGGGTTAACCATGGTCGGGGTAAGTCGCCCAACGGTTGGGCGACTTATAAGTCGCCAAACGGTTTGGCGACTTATAAGTCGCCCAACCGTTGGGCGACTTTTCCTTTAAGTAAAAACGGGGTCGGTTCAGCGAGACAGAACACTTCCTCCCCAATTTGAAAGAGCAGCAGCGACCGACGATTCCAGCAGCAGCGACCGACGATCCCAGCAGCAGCGAGCGACGACCGGTGATTCTCGAGCTCCGGCGAGGTCTCCTCCTTCTTCCCAAGAATCCTTCATCTCCATCCTCTTCAACACTCATCTTCTTTCTTCTAGGTAAATCCAAATCCATTTCATATCTTTTTGAACTTAGGGTTTTGAATGTTTAAATTTTTGAATTTTTGGATTATGAATTGATTGTGAATTGAGTTGTTGTGAAATGTGGATATGTATGAAATGTTGAAATTTGATTTTAAATTGATTGTAAATTTTAATGTGTATTTTGACATTTGGGCATTTGGATAGACTTGATTGTAGCTAAATTTGGATATTGAAATGTAGACTTGAATGTAGTTATCAAAATTTGGGTAGTTTCATATTGAGATGTGAATTGTTGGTCAATTTCAACTTTTGAATATATTACAATTTTGGTAGCTTTTTTATTTAGGAAATTTGAATGTGTATAAAGTGTGTATATTGATGCGTACTCATGAATTTTGGACAATGAATTGTTATTAGAATATGGATTTCTCAAGCTTCCCAATCGTGTGTCATTGGGGAGGGAACTATTATGAGGATGCTGGGCAAATATGCCATGAAGGTGGTAGAACCAGCTTTGTCATGGTTTCTCGTGGCACTTGCATGCTCGAGATCCTTCAAAAAATACATGCAGCCACAATGATTCATCCTAGTCGTTCTTTGCGGTTGAAAATGAAATTTCCCATGAACGGGGGAAAGTACATGCTTATGCCCCTCATTGATGAGCTAGCTATAACAAATATGTGGGGCATAATTCAGATGGAGGATATGTCGTCGCTGGAGGTATACATTGAGGAATGCTTTGACGTTAATGCTACTCAATCGACATCAAATGTTGTTGTATCTAGGCATGATGTCATTGCAGGGGTGAATGCAGGGAAGTTGTCAAAGGTTCCTGTACTAGACATGGTTATACAGGAGGATGGCAGGTATTTGCACAACGGTGCATCATTTGTGGATGGGCAGGGAAGTGATGATGATGCAGAAGAGAACATCAATGGTGACGACATGACAGAATCTGATGAAGATGATGGTGATACTGTGACATCAACTGCCCCGTCTAGCCACTTCACTAGAATGTATGATCTCCCTGAAGGCTTTACTGATGCGTGGATGAGTGGATCAGGTGAGAAAAGGTTTACCCCCGATGGTGAGTTTGAGGTCGGTCAACAGTTTGACAACAAAGAACAAGTCATCAATATGGTGAGCTTGTATTCTATCAAACGGAACCAATTCTATCGGGTGATAGAGTCTGATAAACACAAATGGGTGGCACAATGCAAAAGGAAGAAAGAATGTCATTGCCCTTGGAGAATACGTGCCACAAAGAACAAAGGCAACCTTGACACCTTCACAATTGTGCTTCATGTGTAGGCAACATCGACACTACAGATCACGTGGCCTTGACATCAGAATTCATCTGTAAAGATGTGGTTGACATTATTCGCACTGATCCTTCTCTTAAAGTGCATACTATCATCGAGATGTTGAAGGAAAAATATGGGTATACGATATCTTACCGGAGAACATGGATGGGGAAGCAAAAGGCCATAGCACAAATATTTGGCGGTTGGGAAAAGTCATATTTCGAATTGCCCCGTTTCATGACAGCGCTCCAACATTCTAATCCAGGAACTGTTGTTCAGTGGTACCCACCCCCCAATGGTTCCACAGGTTATATGATGTTTCAAAGAGTTTTTTTGGCATTCAAGGCCTCAATATCTGGTTTTAAGCATTGTCGACCCGTACTTACTATTGATGGCACACACATGTATGGAAAGTACAAGGGTACATTGCTCGTGGCCATGGGTTGTGATGCGAACAACCAAATTTTCCCAGTCGCCTTTGCAGTTGTTGAATCCGAGAATGGAGATAGTTGGCCATGGTTTATGGCATGTATTAGGCAGTTTGTGACTGACAGGGAGTTGTGTGTCATTTCATATAGACATGGAGGTATTGTCAGGGCAATGAATGAGGTGGGCAGTACATGGGAGGAGCCTTATGCGCATCATAGGCTTTGCATCCGCCATCTTGCATCAAATGTGCACACACATTTCAAAGACATTCATTTAAAAAATCTTTTTGTGTGGACCGCACGGCAACATCAGAAAAAAAAAAATTGATGGTGGGCTCAAGAAGATAGGTGAAATGAGTAGGGATGCACGCCAATTTTTTGCCAACATTCCTCCAGAAATGTGGTCGCTGCACCACGATGGCGGGTACAGATACGGTACCATCACTTCAAATCTAGCTGAGGTTTTCAATAGCGTCATGAAAAATGCTAGATATTTGCCCATTACCGCGTTGGTCCAGGTGTCTTTTTACCGGGTTAATGCCTACTTTGTGCATAGGCGTGAAACCAGTAAATTGAGGCTCACACAAGGCCACGAGTACTCCCCACACATTACAGATTTAATTAAAAAAAATAGAGAGAAGGCAAAGCATCACATTGTCACTCCATTTGATTTAGGGAGAGGTATATTTCAGGTGGAAACCGGTTGTGGTGGCCGAACGTTGGGAAAGGGTGGGAGAAAACAAACTGTCCACCTACAACGGAAAACTTGCACTTGTAAAAAGATGCAGATATACAAGATTCCATGCTCTCATGTATTAGCCGTGTGTAGACAACGTAGTTTGTCTTATGGTCCTTTTGTGGATAAGTTCTTCTCATCTGACCAATACGCCGCCACATATCATAGGGTGTTCAAACCGATTCCTGATCGTGATTATTGGCCAAATTACAATGGACCCGAAATCGTGCACGATCCATCCATGCTTCGGGCAAAGGGAAGACCAAAGTCGACCCGTATTAAGAATGAGATGGATGAAGGTCCACGAGGAACGGTTAGATGTGGAAAATGCCACCAAACCGGCCATAATAGAGCGACATGTGCGAAAAGATCGTCTAGATGTGGACATGTATGGACATGCTCTGACAGGCATTGCCTCGTTGTGCTCAGATGTGTTGGGCCGAGTAGACTACGGACATCTTATACACATGCCTCCATCTCAGGAGATGGCATCCACGTCTAGTGCAGCCGCGGCTTCATCATCCCAGACGCAACATGAGAGAGTGGTTCTTCAACCACGACAACGCCGTAGGCGTAGACATGAGCAGCAACATCTCCATGACGAAGCTGATGATGAGAACTTGTAGTTTGTCTTTTGTATTGTAGTTTTTCTTATGCAGTAGATGTTGTACGAACAATGTACAAGTTTTGATGTATTTTGTCTTGTTAAGTATTGTATGGTGTATTGATGTGTTCGAGTATGAATATTAGATGATTACTTGTTATGGCATATATGATGATTGTATTGTGTTATTCCGGTTGTGATTTGAAGGTTTTTTACGGGTGTTTATAAGGTGTTTTTAATGTGAAGACGTGTGTTGTATGTTTTATAATGTGTTGTATCTAGTTCGTAATACTTTAACAGGAGAAGGGAGACCTTATTTATAGCAAACAGATGAGTCTGGGTTGAACCAGAGCGAAAAACCAGATGAAATGCTGTTTTCGGACATAGGCACGATCGTGCGTACCCTTGTAGGCACGATCGTGCCTGGCTGGCAGTAGCTGCTCGCCTTCAACCGTATTTCAGGGGTAAGTCGCCCAACCGTTGGGCGACTTATAAGTCGCCAAACCGTTTGGCGACTTATAAGTCGCCCAACGGTTGGGCGACTTACCCCTGACCGTGGTTAAGGGCCAGCAGTATTTTGGTAAATACTTTTTTTCCAGCATTATTTCCGTAATTAATTAATTAATTAACATTAATTCGAAAAAAAACTCATGAAAATCATCTCATTTATTATATGCCTACTAAAAATACTTCTCAAAATACACATAAAGTACACCCTTTAATTTATTTTGATCATAATAATCTCTTAATTGGGAAAATAAATTAACTACACCAATTTTTTTTTTTGTGAAAAACTACACCAAGTATATTGGACTTTGATACGCAATATATAGTATTCTGTAAAACTAAAGCAATACTCATGAAAAAAATGTGATTCAATATTTTTTAGTGACTATTTAATGGATCATAGTCACTATGAATAGCCACCAAAAGTTACAAAGTCATACTTTAGATCATAATGTATATTTTGATAGGGTATTTGGAATTATTTCATATATATACTGAAATAATGTTATGTGTGTGCTCATAATTTATGGGGGTGTTTGGTTAAATGGTCTTTCAGCCATTTTTTGGCTGATTTGACCACTATTTGGATTTTTGATCAAATAAACCGCTAATTGAGATGTTTGGTTAATTGACTTTTTCAGTTAGTTTTTTGTCCCAAACAGCCAAATGAAAATGCGAACAAAAGTGAAGTTTTGCTCTTGATTGTTTCAGAATATACATGTTATACCGATTTTACCGAGTCTGCCTAAACTCTCTTCTTGGTCAGTTACCTTCACATTTTCCGAAACAAAAAAATGCTGAGTAAGCTTTCTTCAACTACGACATCAAATAATGTGGTTCACATTATTTTTCTTTTGGATTTTCAATTTCGATTGATCGATAGATATAACTTATAAGACAAATAACTAATTTTGAAATAAACAAAATCGAGCTTTAAAAGACCCCGAACTTGTACGAGTACTAGATATTTAAGGCTAGGGGATTTCACATGTATATTGATATAAAAGTAGTGTTAAGAGTAGATTTTACCCAACGTGCCTCAATTCTTTTTGTGGTATTTTTTATGATATGTATATAAAAGTAGTTAGAAAATAAAAAAAATGATGCCTTTAAAAATCATTTAATAAGTTATCAACTGATTGTAAACAGTCAAACCAAACATCATTTTACAATGTTAAGTTTACTTAATATGGAATGTAAAAATATATTTCAGCTCAAATCCTCAGCCTCTATTCGATGGCGGAGGTAAATATATATATACACTTCAGTACGTTGTACCAACAAAGCCCTTTGGCCCATACAAGAATAAATACACAAAATAATATACACGTACTTAAAAGCCCAATTAGCTAATAACTATCTAACACCCCCTCAAGTTGGAGCGTGGAGATTATAAACGCCCAACTTGGGTAGAAGAGCAAGGAATTTTTGTTTCCCCAATGCTTTGGTGAATATATCTGCAAGCTGATCATGAGTAGAAACGTGGCGAGGGGTGAGTAACCCTTGCTGGAGAGCGTCTCTAACATAGTAGCAGTCAACCTCAATATGTTTGGTGCGCTCATGGAAGACAAGGTTTTGAGCGATATGAATGGCAGATTTGCTATCGCAGTAGAGAGGCATGGCCGTAGAATGAGGAACACCAAGAGTGAGGAGTAGGTCCTTTAGCCACTTTAATTCAGCAGTAATGGCCGCCATAGAGCGATACTCGACCTCGGCGGAGGAGCGAGAGACCGTGTGTTGTTTCTTGGTCTTCCAGGAGATAGTGGAACCACCAAGAAATACCAACCAACCACTAAGGGATCGCCGAGTGAGAGGACAACTCGCCCAGTCGGAATCACACCAACCAGTTAATGAAAGATCTGAGGATGAGGACAAAAGAATTCCCTGACCTGGACTCCCTTTCAGATATCTTACGAGTTACGACACGAAGAGCGGCATCCCAGTGTTCTTTGCGAGGCTGCTGCATAAATTGGGAAAGAATGCGCACAACGTATGCCAGATCCGGGCGTGTAAAAGATAGATATATAAGGCGACCGACCAACCTCCGGTATGATTCAGGATCCGACAACAACTCCCCATTACCCTGAGCTAGAGTGTGGTTTTGTTCAATTGGAAAGCTAGCTGGTTT
Source organism: Cuscuta epithymum (assembly GCA_945859915.1). NCBI lineage: Eukaryota > Viridiplantae > Streptophyta > Magnoliopsida > Solanales > Convolvulaceae > Cuscuta > Cuscuta epithymum. Next base: position 989,794 of record CAMAPF010000947.1, on the reverse strand, counting down.
GGCTCCAAGAAGTCCAGTCTTAGAAATAATATCCAGCGTATATTTCCATTGACATAAAAATATGCCATCGGTATTACGGGCAACCTCAATACCAAGAAAATATTTTAGTGAGCCAAGATCCTTCATGTGAAAACATGTGCTTAAGTAGGATTTAAAGGAGGACAAAACCTAGACTCTCCTGCACTCCATGGCGGCAGTTCAGGAGGGGGACGATCCAGCAGTACTGTAGCTTCTTTCTCACATTGCCTCTTATTCATCATGTTCGAATTCTCTACCAAGCCTCCTCTGTCGCCACCTAACACAGAAGACCTCGAATCTAGATCTGTTCCAGCCTCTAGCCCCACGATTCGTCCATGGCCTTTGGCTACCAAAGACCAAGCATCCATCTTCTGTTCCTGCACAACCTTCAGACGTCAGAGACCAAGCATCATCTTCCCTCCGCTTAGTCTCGCGAAGCAAAAGAAGAAAAAAGCCGCACAATTGATCGTGGAAGAAGAAACCTTGTACGCCTAAGCCTGCCTGTGGCAGCCGCTCCTCGTTACAAACGATAGCAGAGGAAAAATCCTAGCGGTGGAAACCCACCCTAGAGAAAAAAGAGCCGAGAGAACTCAAACTCCGTCCCATTTTTAATTAGGAAAGAATTAACAACCTTAAATGACAAATTAATCATTAAATATTAAAAATAATGCATTTATAACATCACAATTATCAACATTATTAAACCCATTATATTGTATAACTATTAAAATTATTTTTTGGAATATACTTGAACGATCTTATTTAATTATTTTCTAAATAACCATTCCGTTTTGTCATGGTAACCTTTCAACGAGACGGAGGTAGTATATAAGTCAAGAGAAACCAATTTTCTTTCTATTTAGTTAATTTTATAGAATTATGTTAAAAATGTTGAAAGGAACCGTATCCTCCCAATTACTTCGTATTTAGTATTTGACCCACAACTTTGAAAAGAAAAAGAAAATTAGATGGGAATAATACATTGTGGTGATCTGACCCACACATTTAGAAACATGGGCGTAGCTAGACTTTAATATGGGGGAGGGGGGCAAAATATAATAGTTGAATCAAAATATTTTTTGATCATCAAAACATGCCTCTATTCATATCAAAAGATTCATCAGGATCATTACATCAAGCAAAGGGAAAATAAAACAGGCACTAACTGAAACTCCAACAACTACGACTGTAGTCCTATGGTGAGACTTTGAGACGGTCACCCCTGAGAGAGTAACACGAATCGCTAACCATGTAGTGGGCTTGACACAGCCAAAACTATTCCCATAGATCCAACCATACCCAATGACATAAAGAGAGGCAAAAAACTCAAACAAACTGTCAAACCCAACAACAAAAATGGACGCAAGAAAACAAATAACAAACAGATAAAAACTACAAGAAAAACGTTCACGAACTCTAGCACCTCGTGCATCCCATGGTGGTGGTTCAGGAGGAGGTCGTACCTGTCACGCCCCGGACCTACCGGACACGTCAACAACCCGCCGTACAGTACGAATAGTCAACCGCAGTCCAACTCATCCATACTATACTAGGCGTCTTGAATATCATTCACAATAGTACATCCATAAACCAACATAATGTAAAATAATCATTTAAATCAGCGGAAACGTTTAATACAAGTGTTTATGCCACACTCTGGCAAACATGGGCATACAAGCCCCAATAATCATTCAAAATATCCATGAGCATTAATTTAATGTTTTTAAAAAATAGAACGGAGGAAGCACGAACCACGTCTTCCCTCCTGAATCTCCCCGAAGCAACGGGCACTGGTAGCAAGCTTTACTCCCTACCTGAAACTGTGAGGTGGCCTCCCCCGTGAAGGGGAGGTCAGTACTTGGAAGCATTTGACAAGTACAATGACAACTATACTAAGTATAATCAACGTTTTAATTTCTAAGACCCTCAAAATAGGGTGATATCATAATATAAATAATAATTTATATTTCCCACTTATTATCTCTATAATAAGTAAATTTATTTATTTGTCGGCACACGGCCCATTTCATATATTTCATTATACCCGTCGTTAGCACGACACCGCCCGTAGGTCTTATCATCCTTTACGAGACTTGTCACCGCTCTCCGAGGCCTCACCGGGCTCTCGGGCCGGAGTCCAACATCCCGCCCCTGAACTCATACCCATCATCCAGTAGGAAGGTAAGGTCCATTCGGGGTCCTATCTTATGTGTTACCGCTGTCGGGAGCCTCGTAAGGTCTCCGGTTCGGATTCCACCCTAACCCGTGATCACGATGTAAGTCCATGCTATCCAACCCCGCTCTCTAGAGTCGGGAAGGGCCATGGTCCTTACTAATTACCAATACTCTATCGGCTAATCCTCAAAGACTACCGAATACACCCGTAGGCCAATCCTATTCCTAGGATCAATTTATTATTCACCTTATCTTGGGTATCCCTTAAGGCCTACCCCTAGCATCACTTATCCACCTTAGTATCTCTTAAGACTACTTAAGGCTCAACAATTTACAATCCAAACCTTGGATCAATTCTAACATATTTCATTCCAAAACCCCGACTAGTATCATAATACTAGTCGGATAAATTCCAACAAAACTCATTTTCAATTCATAGTCATATAGACAATTTCCAAACTAATTTTCCATTGAAAATATAGTTCATATCAATATACAAAATATAACCTTTAATCACTCATATATCCTTATATGAAGTTATAGTTATATTTCAACACATCATTTATAATTAATCCCTTCATCAAGCCAATATGCTCATATTACATAATCATACACAATTTATCCTTAAATTTGTATATTATGCTCCTTTATTCATTGACAACAATATTTTCATTTAGGCATTATTAATCATTAATAATCCATGAAAATCACATTTATTTACTTTAGGTAATCCTACGAAATTAACCCAAAGATTATAAGCAATATAGTCAGCCATCCTCACCTTATGAAGTGCTGAATTAGTTGCCCTTGTTAAGTCCTCCGATCAATCCCCGTTCTAAACCGGTTGAAAGTGAAAAATCTGGGCAGTCAGCAAAAGCCGGGCGGCTTTCACGAAAGCTGGGCGGCTTTCGTGGTCTGCAACTACGAACAACTTCCTTGAAGTGGCGGTTTCCGGCGGTTTCAACTCCTATCGATTCCACGACTCTTCTAAGTTAAATACCACCCCTTTACAACATTATTCCACACTTTTAAACGTGTAGAACTCCACGTTTAATCCACCATATGATTTCTTAAAAATCATATGAAACAATACTAGTTAAAGAGGTACTAGTTGAGTTCTTACCTCAACCTCAAGCTTTTCTCTTGGATTTCCCTAGCTTCTTGCTTTCTTCAGTGAAGACTCCTCTTGAGCTCTTTCTCCCTAGCTGGTTCAAATGGTGTAGAAGGCAAGGGGGTATCCTCCTTCAATCATACTCCAACATGGTGTAGACAAGGCCAAAAAGAAAGAGGGTGGGTTTTGTCTCAATGAGGCTTCCCATTCCTATCATCCGCATAAGCCATTTCGTGTGGTCCCCCTTCCCCTATTTTTGGGTCTAATTAGTGTGTAGAATACCCCAAGTGGGTGTAGGAAGTCTCTCCCAATTATTCCTGCTATTTTCGGTAGGTTGTGCCAAAATAGCACTCGGGTTGTTCAAATATTTTTATCAACTTTGGTTGGCATTTTATTGGGCTTCTATAATTATTACATTGATCCAAATAAATATTTGGTAGCCCATTCTCAATAATATGAACCCGATAAATGATTTAATTAATCGCACATTAATTAAATATACCAATTCTGTTACACGATTTTATTCGCTAGGAAATTCAAATACATATGGGCGCGGTGTCACAGTACCACTGGTACCATGCTAATTGATCCTCCATGACCTTTGGCTGTCAAAGACCATGCATGAATCCTCCGTCCCTGCATAACCAAACTCATCCCTGCTCCGTGCGACCAGAGTAAGCGGACAGGCGGCGCCGATCTTCTCCAACGACGACAGCAATGCCGCATCCTCGAACCTTGACCACAGCGCCGATCTCCTCGAGCCATGACAACAAATCTGCCCTCCTGCACCGATCTCCGCCCTCCGCGTCTGACCTGGACTCCAGTCGAGCACCAGCGACCAAGGGATAACAAAGCCGATCTTCGATAAAGTCGAAATCGGAAAAAGGCTCCAGCGGCCGACATAGTCAAAGCCCTAGAGAGAAAAACTCGTGATCGCTTTACCTTAGCCAAAAGCAGACCACTGCTCCGCGGCCAGATATGCGAACAAGAACAGCCGAACTTCGATCAATATGATCGAATTCGAAAAAAAAAAGCCTAGAGGCGGCATCCTAGTTCAATGTATTATCAACACATGCAGCCAAATCAAAACTCGGCTGTGATTTCAGATTAATGACATCATCACAGGCAAAACTTCATCAAATTAAGCAAACACGATTCATGAATGCTAATGGAATGGAAGATCGTTGCGTGGAATGAAAAACAAAGAAATAGAGTAACAGATCTCGAGGGGATTCAACTGCGGCAGCTTTAGGTTTTTTTAGGTGAATCAAAATATAAAATACATAAATAACATAGTAACATGCTAGCCCAAGTATTATCACTTAAATGAGAGAATTCCCCAAATAGGAGTAAAAGATAGGCAAAATGCAAAAATAGAAGTACCATGTTTTGAATAGAAGTAACTTTAGTGTTTAGACAAGTATATCCCTACCCAAGGGCCAAGACCCAACGACTTTCATTAATAATTAAAACATAAAAGGAATAACATTAATTTATAATTAAATTGTAAAAAAATGAAAAAACACAAAAATATATCAAATAAAACATACTTCGTATTAAATAAAATTAATAAAAATAAAAATTATTAAAATAAAAAATATTAAATAAAAAACTGAAAAATTAAAATTAAAAAAAAAACTAAAAAAAAAATGTAGGCGTCTGCCGCCGCCTCAACAACCTCCTAGCACCACCAACTCCGACCACCGAAAAAAATGTCAACATTTTTCCGAAATGTCATCATGATGGCAGATTTTGAGAAAATTTGACATTTCCAAAGAGCAAAACTGCCATCTTTATGGCATTTTCAAAAAAAAAAAGGAAGTTTTAACATAAAATGGCATTTTTTTCCTTCGATCGGAGGTGACATTGTTGGGTGATGGCCGAGGTTGCGGCAAAGGCAAGCATAATTTTTTTATATTTTTTAATGTGGTTTATCTATTTTTTATTTATTTTTGTAATTTTTTTGAAAAAAGATATTTTTTAATTTTTATTATTTCAATATATTTTTTCAAATATTTAGAATTTTTTTATATTTTATTAGGATCAAATAAGTCATATTTTAGAATTAACTAGGTTAGGGGTATTAAGGGTACAAAATTAATGTTTACTCCTGTTGAAGAAAGTTTTAAGTTTCACTCCTATCTGTGCAATTATGTTTATGTTTACTCCTATATTGGGCAATTTCTCCACTTAAATTGATCAAATCGGGTGAATATATTGTAATTGATGACATTTTTTATGAAACGGCTAAATTGGCCAGCTAAATTATGATACAATATATTTAAAATATAGTTTATTAATAAAATAATGATAAATTTATATGTAAAATTAACTAAAATAATCATCTAAATAACTTCAGTCAATTCAATCTGAAAAGTAACTACAACCTTACTTATTTTGAGTATTACACTTTTTGCATTTGAAATCAAAAGTTAAGTATTTGAAGAAAAAGTTACTCCCTAAATGTTAAGGTCGATAAACTTGCTAACAAACGGGCTCAAAATGAAACCTAGTATGATATTCAAATATAATATTAAAATGAATAGTACAATTTCATAGTCATATAAGAATAATTTAATGTCATATAATTATTTATTTACTAAAGTTTTATTTAATGTTACGTAGTGTTACTTATACTAATTTATTTGATAATGAATTAATCAACCAGTTCTCACTAATTAGTGTAACTAGATGTCTAGATGTAATTTAGTTGTACAGTATGTTGATTTTTAATATTTAGGCAAAAAATATTAGGTAATGCGGAGTATTTACCAAGTACTCCAATTACCGAGTATTATTTGGGGCATAAGTTTTAAATGTGCTTCATCTAATGACTTGGTCTAAAACTAGCCGCACAGCAAGCCCAGGATTTTCTTCCTAACCTTGCATAATACGGAGTAGGAGTAGGGAGTACTATCTAGTATTTGGGGAGGGCCAAAAATAATTATTAATATACTACTACGTATTAAAAAACAAAAACAAAAAATTTGGGGGAGGGGGCATGGCCCCTTCCCTTGACTATGGCATACCTCCGCCCCTGTTAGAAAGGAATATAGATAAGAACTACAAATTAACAAGGGAGGTTTTAGAGAGGAATTTCATTTCCTACATATATAGGAATTTCATTTCCTATATATGCAACTTCGTGTTAACCTATTGAAAGAGGACTATAGGTAATTTAGGCATGGATTTGTTTCCTTTCTAATTGCACTCTATCAAGCAGTGAATACGTATAACCCATATATGAGATCATAACTAATTGTCTAGCTGTCTTAATTAATCAAATTGTCTAGCTATAGCTATATTCTGGAGTATATATTGTCTTAAATTCGGATATGTCAAATTATATGTACATGCACATAGTAATAAGTTATCCCACAATGATTGCATATAAAAATACAAATTAATATTTGTCTCACACAGAATTGGTATAAAATAATAAAACTGCATATGATCATGGGTTTAACATTATATTTTAGGATAGAACTTTGGATCTTGATATAGTATCAGAGCTTAGTTTGACTGTGATCTCATTGTTATTAAGCACTCATGATGAAGGGTAGCTCATCAAGGGTCTTTTTGGCCCATTCACATTCACTTATATTATCCAACCCCAATTAAGCTAAGAGAAAAGTTGAAGTATTTGTCACACATTGGACTATAAAAGATAATAAACCACTATATAATATCCTAAATTACTTTTACCTGATTTTCTTTTTAGGATGAAACCGTGAATCTTAACTTAGTATTAAAGCTAACCAAGTCTCAAGTAGCAATTAGACCGATCTTAATAAACATAAAAAATGAGCAATTGGACTGCATGATTGGTTTACTCCAATATGCCACTATCTTGTAGAGGTGTATTAACCTATCTTACACCGGTTTTGTATGAAAATATAAACTAACAACTTATAAAGAATCAGACTCATCATATTACGTTGACCTTCGCAACAGAACCACAAGTCTTGATACTATTAAAGAAATGTCTCGTATTGTATTTGCCATGACCATGGAAGAGTGACAAACTATGCACCTTGGCAATTATATGTTGATGTGTGTAGTGGAAAGTATCATATTTTACACTTATCTTCTTCTATAAAATAGGAGTGTGATGATGACCCTTGCGTCTTTGGAAATAGTTTGATCAATCCAATTGCGACCCTTGACCTTGGATTAGCATATGATATTCCAGTTAAAGTTCATGTAAAATATTTTTGTTAGACTAGAGTTCATGATTTTGGTATACATCAAAACGAGGAGATGAAAAGATTTATTGAATTTAGTGAGACTCACTGCATTCACTGGAACAAACTTATCTGAAAGTTTTTGGACAGTCTTCTTCAACCCAAACCGGTATACTACCGTGTAGACAAAACCGATCAAACTCAAAGCATTTGTACCGGTTGATGATAAAATCACTGCTTTGCTCAAATCATCCCGCAAAAGAACATTTGATGTCTTTTTCTTGAGGAGGGCATCAACAGTCTCCTTTGACGATGGATTATTATGCAGCTCAGCTGCAAGCTTGGGTACACTGCCGATGTAGACCACCTTAAAATCTGTTATGCTTGATTCCAATTTCCTCAACATTCTGAAACCAGCTGCAAATGAGTGTCATGACATGATAACTCGAACACCAATGGATGAAAGGGGGAAGTGTAAAGGTTAGCAAGTTTCTTTTTGTTGGGAGGGGATACTTTTAAACTATTACAAAATCGATTGCATATGAAAATACAAACTAACATATACAGTCTTGGACTACTTCTAATGGGTTAATTTTTTAAATAAAACCCAAGACTTAATATGGTATCAGAGTTGATGCCATAGATGATAAGCTTCAACAATGATCACATATACCACAAGATTGATATGCTCCAAGTAGTCGCCATATTGCAGGGTGTATTAAGCTATATAACTTATAAAATTTGGATTCCTCCTCCTTTTAGGCTGACATTGTTGTAATAGAACTCCAAAACTTAACAACTACCTCTAATTTCTACATTTTATTGGAAAATAAAGAACTCATAAACTATTATTGGGAAAATGGAAAAGGTCGCAATGATGACCATTTGAATAACATTTTAATTGATATAACATTTTTCTTGATGATAGACACTAAAATTATTGGGCTTAAATTTTGTTGTGTATAGTATACTTTCTTTTGAATTATAAAAATGCACCTCATGACAGTAATAAATTTAGTTCAACAATGGTTTTTGTCTTTTTTTATCGTGAAAGTGTCTATACACTTTTATTTAGGATGTTTTTACTTAGACTGTAATCTGTCCCAGATCCGACCAGACCAGTCCAGACCGGACCAGTTCAGACCAGACCAGACCAGACTTGGATAGTTATAAAAATACAAAGGAACCAGACGTGACCAGACCAGACCAGACCAGACCAGCAAATTACAGTCCAAGTAAAAACATCCTTAATGTGTGTGTCTTTGTGTGTAGTTTGTAGAGTAAAATTGTTGTTATAAAGGCATGCTCTTGAGAATCCGGAATAGTTGAAGACTTGAAGATGATGGATGAAGGAGAGCTAATAAAGTTTGAGATTGTTTAATATTTTTATGTGGCACTGGTGTGTTAACCAACTTTATAAAAAATTGTTTAGTTGGAGATCATATGCTCTTACATATAATGGGAAATTATCACTTACATCATTAACTTTCCATTATACTTAATTCTTTTGATGATAGAGTGCATAATGAACTCATGTTAATTAACAATAGTCAAAGTTTCGTTAATCTACGAGAAGGGTGGACAAATGATTCCATAATAAGCTGATTACATTCCCTCGTCAACTTATCACAACCTTAGGGCTCGTTTGTTATGATGTAAAGTAAACACTTTGCGTGTAAAGTGTGGGGAAGTAAACATTTTACATCGTTTGTTTTGACTATTTAATGTAAACTGTAGGGCACTTTTTTAAAAACATTTTACACTGTACCATGTAAAATATTTTACTTGGGGGCAGGCTAGTAAAGTAGTTTACATCCCTTGATACGGGAGAATAAACGCATCTAATAACAATTCAACCTAGCAGGCGTTTGAAAATTGGATTTTGGCCGCAAGCCAATCTTGCCGGCAATAAATTAAACTCTTTTTTTCTCCTACAAATCATCAAATCTCTTGTCTTCTCCATATGCGAGCTCTCTACAGACTACCGTCTACACCCCTTGTTCCTATATAATGGTGATAACTGCATGATTTTAATTTGTGCTTGGTTTTTAATTTATGATTTGCTCATATCGGATTAAAGTCAAGATGCATGCTAGGTTTTAAATTTTTGTGGTTGGGATAAGTACGATTTGTGATTGTGTAAATATTTCATGTTCTTTAATTTTGTAAATTTTACGTGTAAAACTATTTTCCAAAAAAAACATTATAAAAAGTTTGCGTGTAGTTTAAAAGCGGATTACATCTATAGATAATACATTTCAAAGATACAATTATGGAAAGTTTTGACACATGTCATCTTCTAAGCAAATATTCATACAATATTTTTTATTCTCTTTCTAATTTAGAATTTTAATTATTCTTTATTAATTATACGTACGTTAAAACTTAGAAGTTAAGGTCAATTAAAACTCATCATGCTATACGTAGCTTAGTTTAGGACTAAGTTAAGTTGGATTACAACTCATGAATTCAATTTACGTACGTCACTATAGGAATAATTCACCAAGCCATCAATTCTATGTCATCTTCTTATCAATTCATGTTCGTAATTTTTTTTTATGTTCGTAATTTTTTTTTTCTGGTACAAAAAACTAACTTCATAATTTATTTATTTTAGAAGATATAGGCTTAAATTGATAACACATAATTGAGACTATGGATAATCCGACAAAAAGATTTCTGACAACCACCGTCCCGTGAACCAAACTCGGAAGGAATTATACTACGTAATAAAAAAAATCAATTACAAATTATGGAAATTTTGCTGTATTTGATTAGAACTCATCAACGATTTGTACATTATTTATGTAAAATTTTCTCAATATCTATCGATCATACGAAGTATCAAATATTTATTATATCAGACCAGATCATATCAAATAAAACCAGACTAGAAAATTCGAGTTCAGTTAAAAATATCTTTAAATGAGTCCTCCCTAAAATTTAGAGCTCCATATTAGATTAGAATATAAAAGTAATTTAAAACTATGGATTGAATTTAGAGCTCCAATTTAAATCATTTCATAATATGTTTTTAATTGGATTGATTTTTTTTTAGCTTAAACATATTTGAATTCTTTTTAGAGTTATTTAAAACTATTATTTTTATCATTTGAAAAGTGAGGAGTAATATTTTGAGCATTCTTTGTAATACACAGATGGTGAGATATTCTGAAAAATAAAAAGTAATACGTAGTGTAAATTAAATAATATTTTGAGCATTTTTTAAAATCTTATTTTTAATATTTTTTTTAATTTCAAAAATAATAATAATAATAATAATAATACGTAGTAATAATTTTATCTACAAAGTGAAAACGGTGTAAATGGAATTAAGTAAGAACATGATATTTAAAAAAGATGATTAAAAGAACTTTTTTTGAAATCGCAAAAAAACTTTTAAAAAGGCTAAAATTTAGAGAACATTATTAAAAAAAATATGTACAACTTTTCTTCCGTACATTAGAGAGTTAAAGAAATGTTCGAGGTTGTTAGAATGTGATGAGGAGCACTTTTAGCAAAAAGAAATTAAAAAGGCGTAAATTTGTCTTACATGGTTAACTTTAGTAATTGTATGACGCGCATAAAGCAATTTCCTATTTGGATATATAAGACCCATTTGATAACACTGGAATTGGTTGAATCAGATAAATCTGCTGAAATTATGAAATTCTGGTTGATGTGACTGCATTGGCTGAATTATTGAAAAATTATATTTCAAATATAATTTTTTAATTAATTTTAGAAAAAATACATTAAAATAGCTAAAATGGTGTTCTATAGTAATTTCAACCAATTCGACAAAAAAATTCCTCCAACCCGAATTATTTTGATCATTTCTTAATTCAGCGTATGAAATCAAAATTACGCAATTAGTAAAAAAAATTGCCTGATAAGCTGAAAACAAGGGTTGTCAAACGATCTACAAATTAGGGTTATGTTTGGTATTTAGAGCACTGGGTGGAGACTAGCTAATGTCTGAATTAATGTCTATTATCTGAACTCAAGACTATTGTGTGAAACTGAATTTTGAAATGTTGTACTAAACTGTTTATTGAATGAGGCAAGACTGTTGGGCAAATAAAAAATAACAGAAAAATGTCCAGATAAAGTCAAATAAGATCAAATCAAATGACATCATACGAGAATTAAATATCAACTAAATACAAAACAAGAAATCCTCCAATATGAGATTAGAATAAATCTTCCGAAACATTCTACACATTGAAATGTCCTAATATAATACGAATACTAATAAGAGTAATAAAGATATTTATAATTAGACTATTGTTTTAGCTTAAACATATACAAATACTCTTCAGAGTTATTTTTTTTATCATTTGATAAGTGAAAAAAAAAATAATATTTTGAAAATTCTTTGTAATATATATGGTGTGATATTATGATTTATGAGTAATAAAATGCTATTATAAATTATTTTAAAGTACATATATTCCAGATGTAAAAAAAGTATTGTAATTTTGAAATCTTATTTTTGATATTGTGTTTTCAATTCCAAAATTATGAGTCTTAAAAAGCTATTGTAAATCAATTTAAAGTACATATATTCCAAATGCAAAACAAGTATTGCAATTTTAAAATCTTATTATTGATTTTTTTTTCAATTCCAAAATATATTAATATTATTAATTTGATCTCAAAAGTCAAAATGGTGTAAACACAATTAAGTAAAAACACATATTTAACAAAAAGAACTTAAAAATAAAACTGAAGTTTAAAGAACATTAAGAAATTAAAAAAAAATTACAATTTCCTTTCCGTACATTAGAGAATTAAAAAAAATGTTTAAGGTTGTTAGAACGTGATGAGTGACACTGATAATAAAAGAAAATTAAAATGGGTAAATTATCTTACATGCGATATGATTAGTAATTCTAGGGAGCGCATAAAGCAATTCTTTATTTGGATACATAAAACCCGTTTGGTAACACTAAACTTGACTGAACCAGAACAATTTGTTGAAATTATAAAATTATAGCTGAAATGACTGCATTGGTTAAATCATTGAAATAGTATACTCCCTCCGTCCCGTGATTAACTTCCCACTTCAATTTCACAATATTAAGGAAATAATTTTACCGGAGGTAAATTTTACTGTTTTGACACTGTTTCGACACTATTTGAACACTGTTTGACACTGTTTTGCATTGTTTTGAATGTTTTGATGTAGACAATTTGCCAAATAAGGAAGTTAGAAGAAGTAGAGAGTTAATTTTGGGACTGCCCGAAAAGGAAAGTGAGAAATTAATTTCGAAACGGACGGAGTATTTAAATTGTACTTTGTTAATAAATTTAAGAAAAAATATATATATGAGAAATAGCTAAATGCTCTATAGTAAAGTCACTCAGAAAATTACCCCACCTGAATTATTTTGAAAATTTCACAATTCTGCGGCAAAATCAAATCTACGATTTTTGGTATAAAAAAAGGCTAATAAGCTCAAAACAAGTTCTCAAACGGGCTCATTGGTTGGGGCTATGTTTGGCATTTCGAGCTATATGTGGAGGCTAATGTCTGAATTAAGATTTATTGTTCGAACTAATGACTATTGTCTCGACTTGAATTTTGAAATGTTGCATCTGAACTATTAGTTGAACAAGGTAAATATGTTTGATAAAAAGAGGTGACAAACGTCCTTATAATATGACCTGACTAGATCATATCATACCAAATAAAATCATATGCGATCACAGTAGACAAATAAGACAAAAAAAATCAGTCAAATTCAAAACATTTTTAATGGAGTTTTCCCTAAAATTTAGAACCATATACGTAGTATTAGATTAGAATTGAACAAATATCTTGAAAGTGTTCATGTGTAAATTTTGGAGTTAATTAGCTTATTATAGAGTTTATCACAATTCAAATAGAAGTGAGATAGGCATAGAAAACTAAACTATCTTATTATGGAGTTAATCTTTCATGTTTTGAAAATATTTAAATTTTTATTTAATCACCAAATAAAATTGAGACGATGACACATGATTTGGTACTAATATATAAAAAGGAACTACAAAATGATACAAATATTACTTAATACTCCGTATATAAGATGATATTACCCTCAATAACTCAATCTAATGAAAAATAAATCGATCGCTACCAATCTGTACCATGTTGTCGTTGTCATCACCTTCATTAAAATAGGAATGTCACAAACTATTTTTTCTACGTTGTTCTTAAAGAAAGAGACCGAAAGACTAATTTGCGAAAATCTAAAACATATAAGGGCTATAATCTTCAAACAAAATTGACCTCACCCATTTTTAACCTTGATGCATTTCTGATATTTTCTTACCTGGAAAAAGCATACTAATATAGTGAGGAAGAGGATATAACTTATTTTGTTAGGTTAGATATCCAACTTCAACTACCTATTTTAACTCATCATAAAGCATTCAATTTTGCACAAACTGAACTTCTTTTTCCATAGCAAAGAATGATAAACTCATGCCAAGCAAGTAGAAAACTTATTTCTTGAATAAAAAAGGGAACTCGGGACAATTATTAATAACACTTTTGACAAAAAAAAAAATAAGAACAGAGGAAAATGATGCAGTTTCATTATTATCCACAGATAGACCCGATCAGAACTCCATCTACGTGAAATTAACACTTCAGCGCATCACCGAATTATTGTACTATTCTCTTAACAATATTCAAATAATAATAATAGGTCTATACGGTGTAAGAGGATTGAGGGGTATACATGAATTAAATAATTAGATCGTTTGCACGAGCATACTTACCTACTCCGAATGCATTGTGAGAGGTAGAATGGGCTTATGGACCTTTACGGACATCAAGAATTAGAAGAATTTTGTGAAGATTTCATATTAGGGTTGTTAAAGCTGTTGTCGTGTAGAAGAGTCGAGATCCAAACTTATTGAGATCTCATGCAATAGCCCAGCTGGCTATTCAAAATCACCTACACCCGAGACTCAATGCGCCGCTCTTTCTCCGACTATCCTCCAATGCTTTCTCCGGCGTTGATGGACTCTGGAGTTGAAGTCAGATAAATCTGAGTTCGTTGGAAGATGAGAGAGCTGCAATCGATCGAGACTCCAACTTCAGGGAGAAGTCTCAAGTTGGAGGATTCTGTGAGATCAATTCGAGAGCCCTAATTTCCCTCACTCGGAAGAATAAGCGAGCCTCATTTCAGAAGAATAGCATGTATCCGTATTTACGAAAATATCCCTAGTCAGGAGGCGGGAAACAGACTTAAGTGGATTAATATATATAGAGCCCGTTTGGAGAACTCTGTTTTCGGCTTATCAGGCTTATCAGCCAGCTTTTTCACCAAACACGTAACTTTTACTTTCGCGCGCTGAATTGTGTAATAAGCCGAAAAAGTAAGGTTGGAGTTACTTTTCTGGCTGTATTGGCTGAAGTTACTGTAGAGGACCATTTTAGCTATTTTTACATATAATTTTTTCTTTAATTTATTAATAAAATATATGTTTAAAATATTTTTTTCTTAAATCAGCAGAATCAGCCAAAACAGCCACTCCAGCCAGAATATCATAAATTTCAGCAGAATCAGCCAAAACAGCCGATTTTGGTGCTACCAAACGAGCTCATAGATAGATTAATATATATAGATGTGACTTTTAATTAATGGTATATTGAAAGTAAACAAATCTTGTTAAAACTTGTCATAAGTTTTTTAAATCACGTAAAAATCATGATATGGTTCCAATCCACAACGTCGCATACAAAACCGTTATCTATTTACCTTTTTAAAAAGTAATAAATCGACACCAAGTCATGTAAACCTTTAATAGAAAATTGCGATGAGAGGTTACTATCCTAAAAATGCATAAGGTCTCTGCAAGTACCAAGGTCAGAGTCTCACTCTCGATCTACCTGTCAGCTTGTGATTAAAGTCCAATTTACATCCTTCCAGCCAACTGTTCGGCCGATGCTAGGGAACCATCGGGGATGGTGTGTCATCCTTTTTCTAATAAAAAATTGCATAAGATTGTAAAATCATTGTGACGTGAGTGTGGTGAGTATGCTGTTTTGTGATTCAGATATGTTAAATATGTATTGTTAGCATTGAATTGTTTGCACTTTGAAAATGTCATTTTTACTAATTTGTGAGTTGTAGCATATATAACGATAAGGTAGGAGCTGGTGCAATTAGTGTAGTTAATGGCGTGTTTTTCAAGTTTTACTATTTAGAATTCCATTCACGTCGGGAGGGTTGAATTTGAAGTTAACGTTGAGCTATTAGTTTATATTGGATAAATTCTGTTAATTGTTATGATCGATCAATATGTTAAGTTAATAGTTGGAAGATGGCTGATATTTTCAAAATTAAATTTGCTGACATTTTTAGTTTATTATCATAATCTTCATTATTACTAAACTCTAAACCTTAAACCCTAAATCATAAACCCTACTTTGACTCAAAGTAGATTATATATGACTAATAGTTATTACAATGTAGTACCCTAATAACTTAAGTTTAAAAAATGAACATAAGTTACTATGATTTCATTACTACTCTAGTCACTAGTCACATTTTTGTAAACAATCTTTGTTCTAGTTATATGTACGGAGTGTGTGTGTGTATATATATATATATATATATATATATATATATATATATATATATATATATATATATATATATATATATATATATATATATATATATAGGTTTTTGTTCAAATAAGAACATGATCTTATGATAAAAATGAGAATGAATCTAGACCGTTAGATTTGCTTTATGTGAAATTCAATGTGCATTAAGTGCAACTGTAATGTGTATTAGGTGAAATTGAAATGTGCAGCTCAAAGGGTACGATGTAGTGGCAGTATGTGAAAATAAATTGTGCATTAGGTGAACTTGAAATGTGCACTACATGAAACTAAAATGTGCAGAATAAAAGGTACGATGTGATGTTATTTTTGTACCTTTTACTCTGCACATTTCATTTTCACGTAATGCACATGTGAGTTTAAATGTTTATTCTGCACATTTCAATATCATCTAATGCACTTTTCGATTTCACCAAATGCACAATTCAGTTCCACATATATAATTCAATCCAACAGTCTAGATTCGTTCTCATTTCTCTCCTAAGAATATTCGTTCTTACCGGAACCGCTCCCTATATATATATATATATATATATATATATATATATATATATATATATATATATATATATATATATGGAACGGTTCAAGTGAGAAGGGAGACTTAGGAGAGAAATAAGAATGAAATCCGACCTTCAATAATCTCAATCGGATGGACTAAAATTAATGCACGATTACCTATTAATTTGGGATAGGAAAAGGAAAGTAATCAATTCAATCCATTTGAATTGAAATGAAATGTCACGTAGGGGCATTAGAGTAAAAGCAAAACACCAAAAAAAAAATTAATTGATTCCGATTATCCATCAAATGCTATATACGGTTGTTTGAAACTTTACACTTTCCATATTAGTCAACTCATTAAATGCAAAAAATCTTAAGCCTGGAAAATTAAAATTAGTTTCCATTATAAGCTTAAAAATTAGTTTCCATTATAAGCTTATTAGAGAGTATTATCGTTCACATATATGACTTTTTTTGCATGTACAAATATGACTTTAAAATGTACAAGTACAAATTTGTGAGACGGGTGCAATGTAATTACATAAAAAGTGCTATTTGATATTAATAAATCAGCACCATTATTTATTTTTCACGTTTTATAGAGTGAATTTATTTGTTTTTTATAATTTATTAAAAATGTATAAATGTACTCGTACCAAGTTTTCTACGAGAATCTCTCATGCACGTTTTATTAGAATATCTTGCACTTTTTTTAATTTCACTTCTCATTGAATCGCTTTGCACCTTTCTCGTGCATTTGTGCACTTTTAAACATTATTTATGTAATTTGCTTGTGCAATGTGTATGACAAAAAGTTGCACTATCAAAAATCAATATGTGCACCTTAGCATATAGGAATGGATTTATTTGTTTTTTAATAATTTATTAAAAATGCATAACCTATAAATGTACCGAATTTTCAACTAGAATCTCGCATGCACTTTTTATTAGAATATCTTGCGCTTTTTTGAACGGGACTTTCATTTAATCGCTTTGCACATTTCTCGTGCATTTGTGCAATTTTGAACATTATTTATGTGATTAATTAGCTTGTGCATCGTGTAAAACATAAAGTTGCACTATAAAAAAATAGGTGCACTTTTTATATTTTGGTGCACTACATTTTTTACTCTTCACTGCATTACATAAGGAATATTTTTCACATTGGTGCACTAATAAATAGGTGCACTTTTTATATTTTGCACTTAGCTTTTTGAAAATTTGCATTGTAATCCATTCAGGTAGACAAATTTTTAAGCCAATGGAAATGAACGGTTTAATAATTATTCGATATCTGTTAACAGATAAATTAGATATATTGATGGTATTTATTTATATTTCATCTAAATAAAGTGTGAGTAATCATACACAAGTGTGTAGAATTAATATTGTAAAAGTAAATTATTATAAATAATCATCATAATCATATGTGACATTATGCAAAATTTATTTATCAAAAGTGCATAGTTTGATTGGTAAAATAATAAAGTCCGAATAGAGAAAGAAAAA
The DNA here is from genome assembly GCA_945859915.1 of Cuscuta epithymum. Lineage (NCBI taxonomy): Eukaryota > Viridiplantae > Streptophyta > Magnoliopsida > Solanales > Convolvulaceae > Cuscuta > Cuscuta epithymum. The sequence goes on along the minus strand of CAMAPF010000947.1, from coordinate 971,664 downwards.
CAAAAAAACGAGCTGAATATGATTAAATACAATTGTAATATTATGTAGTTTTAATTGAATTTAAGGAAATTCTACATATAATCTAAGATAGAGAATTTAATGTGTACGCATTAAATTGGGTTAAAGTTACTCAATTAACCTTGGACGAAAATAATAATAAAAGATGATCCAAGGGTTGTGATTCTTTCTCATTTCTCTCCCAAGATGATATTCTTACTTGAACCTAAATCTATATATATATATATATATATATATATATATATATATATACATATAGTCCCATTCTTGTCCAGCCGGCCTGACGGGAACCACCGTCCGGCCGAGGGCATTTCGGGCACTTCTCGATCGAATTTTTTGATGAATTTTTTTGAGCACGTTCTTCATCAAGTCTAGTTTATCCATACCAAATTTCAGGTCAAAATTCGATCGGGAAGTCATTCAAATAATTTTTTGAAGTTGACTGCGTCAAAATATACATATAAAAACGCAGTCAACTTCAAAAAATGATTTGAATGCCTTCCCGATCGAATTTTGAGCTGAAATTTGGTATGGATAAACTAGACTTGATGAATAACATGCTCAAAAAATTTCATCAGAAAATTCGATCGGGAAGTGCCCAAAATGTCCTCGGCCGGACGGCGGTTCCCGTCAGGCCGGCTGGACATGAAGTTTTCTCTCTCTCTCTATATATATTCATGCTTATATTTTCCTTTTTTATATATAAAAAAGGGCTTATAGAAAATGATACCCTGGCTACTACGAAAATGATCCCTAATATTTATTGTCTCGTGAAACTAATTTGGTAATCCGTACTATATATGATGGAAACGTTTAGCTCCTTTAAAGAAACAGGAAACGGCTTAATATTCCCTTTTAAAAGGAATTATTGTTTCATGAAGTTTTTGTTTAATTTCAGCTTATGAAGTTATAGGATGTTTTTACTTGGACCGTAATTTGTCCCAGACCAGATCAGACCAGACCAAATCAGACCAGATCAGACCAGACCAGACCAGATTTGGGTAGTTATAAAAATACAAAGAAACCAGACCAGACCAGACCAGATCAGACCAGATCAGACCAGACCAGCAAATTACAGTCCAAGTAAAAACATCCATACTTATATTTACCAAGTATTTTGTAGTTTGATGGCGGTGATGACACTCTCAAAGAGAGAGTCACAAGTTCGAATGTTATCTCAGCTCAAAGAAGTTGCCCTAAAATAGAAGATATACTATAGTATGTCAGAAGGTTTGCCAAAAAAACTTATACTTATATTTCGGTTTGAATTTACGGTTACGAAGTTAAAATTTAAATATTTCATGTTCTAAGCTGTAAATCATGTACGGAGTATATGAAATGGACCGTAAATAACACCTGAGTAGGTGATGCTTATTCTTAATTCTTATGGTAGAAAATGAAGAAAGCAAAACCGCCATGTAGTTTTATTATTTGGTACGTCCCTTATTCTATGTTATGGATTTAGGGTCCGTTTGTTTTTTGGCGGTTTCACACCAAACCGTTGCAGCGATTCGCTTTGTAAAAAATTGGCGGTTTGGCCTAAGCCGCCAATATCCAAGCAGGGCCTTAGAGTTTATCATTGCTCATAGTTGATGTCCTCCTGTAGTGATCTACTAAGAGGCCCAAAAGATAGTAGTTTTTCAAAGGTAAGGCTTCTTCTTTAATTGCTATTTAATGAAGTTGAAAATATAGAAAATTAAATGTGTAGGGTCAAAATTATACTATCGTATATCATAGTTTTCACACACAGATAGAAATAAAAAAGATCGATGTTGTATCTCAAGTCATTACATAAATTTGAATCGGAGACCTTTCTTTTGTGATTTTCCTTTTCTGGTAAGTGAGATACTCCTCCGACATAGAGTACTCTATTCTAGAAATTAAGAAATAAGAATAGAGTACATATTCGTATATGTTGCTGAGGTGTAGGGTGATTGATGTTCTACCGTATTATTTCTATTACTTGGATTGCGGTTTGATGCTCGGCATAAACCTTTTTCGTTACAAGTCTTAATTATAATAAGCTAGTTATTATTATCAAAATCTAACTTTATTTGATTAGACCAACTAAATTGGTTGATAACATGATAATACAGAAAGCCATTCCAAGATTGCTTTATTTGGGATAAAATGAAAGGCGTGACACCAAGTGTAAATGTTTATTTAGCATGCAAAAATTGGATTTTATTTTTGAATTTATGACACCAAGTGTAAATGTGTAATGATGCCTCATATGCTTATTTATATATTTCAAGTTGAAATTAATTATCAAATTATATCAACTTGACCAGCTGTTGTCTTCCAAACTCCTAATTTGTTGAGCTTATAAATTATCACTGCCTTAATCTCATTAATATTGGGACATGAAGAAGTGTTGCAATTCTTCAGAAAAATTAGCTAGGTTATATTTATGCTTTGAAGTGATAAAATAAGAATAGAGTAAGAATGATTTAGCTAGAATAACACAAACTTTATCAAATTTGGTTAATATTGAAGTAATAAAATAAGAATAGAATAAAAACGCTTTAGAATCACACAAATTTTGGTATGAGACCATCTTAATTAGTGGGACAGATCGAAAAGGAAAAAACAATCTTAGCAATATGTCGTGTCAGAAGAGCCGGTTTTTAGCACGTTCAACATGTTCTACAGAACAGGGCCGCCCGATTTATGGAGCCCCAAATTTAAAAAAAAATTATAAGTATCACATAGTAATAATATATATTAATATTAATCAGTAAAATAAAGTTACTATCGGTCCTTGTACTCGTGTTTTACTCAAATTGATTGAGTAATGAGTTTGTTGCTTTAAATCAATTATTAAGTGATTTTTAGAATTTTTTACATTATTTGATGAGTATTCAATTGATTTCCGTATAAGTATTTAGATTGAGATTTTTTTTTTAAAATTTTCAAATTTATGTGGATTCTCAATTTTACGTTTGAAACGGGGCATGTAGATTCATTAGACGGTTGCCACGGCAATTTTACGTAAGGACTTCGCAAACACATTGGTTCTAAAATCTGCTTAGTAGTCCAAAACACTTGTAATGTCTCCCGTTTTGTAGTAGTTTGGTAGCACTCGTTGAATATTCATATGCTCATAATTACATGTGGAAACGTTTAGTTCCTTCTATAGTTCTATATATGATGGCATATGTCACTTTTATCTATTTTATGTGCCATTTTTATCTTATTAGTTGTATTTCAAATAGTTTTAACTTATTCACTGTTATTTGATTAATTCATTAAAATTAATACCAATCTCTCTACACGTACAAAAAACCACTACCTCCGTCCTACAATCTTAATTAGCCAAATCTTAAAATTTGGATCATCATTTTGATTATTAGTAGTATAATATTATGAAACTTATAAATTTTATACATTTATGAAAGTACTTTTAACACGGAATATTTTCGTATCTTTTTTATAATATAAATAAGGGAAAAGTACGGAAAAGATACTTGTGGTTGAACCCGTTTTCAGATAGAGTCATGTGTTTCATTTATTATCAAAGTGGTTCGTGTGTTTGAATTTTGTTATCACAAGAGGGGCACACTGTTAAAAACGTCTGAGAAAGACGGTTAATAGTAACTCTGAGATGCCTTATGCATGGACGGCCAGGTGGGAAGAAGAGCGCCTCGAGATACGCGAAAAAGTGTACCCCAATAATCTCCAACCGTTGAGCTCTCAATCCGACAATAGATCTCGGCCAGGCACCCTACCTTGCTGCTAGAGCAAGGCACAGACCCTGAATCCCATCATCACACTCTTATTATTGTTGACTCAATTAACTATGTAAAAAAATATTATGTAGTGTTCTATATTTATACCACTAGCATTATAATTTAATTTTGTCCCTATTTTTTTAATTCCAGGGGGCTAGGGGGTCTGGAATAATCAGGGTTGAAACTCACTCCATTGAGTTTCGAATCTTTATGTGCCTAGTGGGTTTTGAACTCGAGACCTCTACTAGGCACGGTAACTTCACAACCAGCTGAGCCGGAATGCTTGGTTTTAGTCCCTATATATGTAAAGGTGTATAACTACTATGTCGAGCACTTAAATAAATATACAACGCCTAAGAACGGCTAAACTCACATAATCTTATTCCCCTTACTATATGAACTATTGAGTGATGTATGATAGTGAAAGAATATTTACCGGTGGGCGTAGCTCAACTGGTAGCGAGGGAGTGCCACAAGGGTTAGGTCTCGGGTTCGAATCCCGGCAACTGCGATGAGGGGTTACTATGCTGAAAAATACATAGGGCTTCTGCAAGTACCGGGGACAGAGCCTCACTCTCTATCTGTCAGATTGTGATTATAGTCCAATTTACATCCTCCCATCGTGCCGTCCGGTCGGTGTTGGGGGGCCCTCAGGGATGGGGTGTCATCCTTTCTTTTTTTTGTGAAAGAATATTTTTATTTGGAACAACATACCTGCCTCTTTTTCTAACTTGTCACACTGATGAGGATTGAGGATGTTTGGCTTCAAAGTAGGCCTACCTTGTTTTTTTAAGTGCATAGAGTACACATTTCAACGATATCAAAAGTAATAAACACATGCATTCTTTTATCTTAAGACAAATGTTCACATTCGATCTGAACAAGTCTTCTACAGTATTACTTTTAACTAGACTAGATTGACAAATTGTACTAAATTAAATAACGATTTTGATGTACATTTAGTAAAGTTTGAGCTACAATGTACAGTACTTAGAAGTCCTACGAAGACATTCATGTGTGACATATATTTAATGGGTAATGGTCACATGCCTAACTCTACATTTGTCCATAAATGTTTTTTATAACATGAGCGTTGAGGCGGTCCTGATTCAGTGGCGGAGCCAGCTATTCATTGGAATGGTGTCAACTTTTTAAACTAAATACTACTTCTATGACTCGATATTACAAATAAACTTATTGATAATCATAGTATCATACGCGCTTCTTCTACAATTTTTCGAGTCAGTTTTCAGGTTTTAAAACACGGAAAATAACTTTACATGATATTTCCTATGTCTCGCTAAGATTGTCCCATCTTTCCTTTTCGGTCTATCCCACTAAGATTATCTTATACCAAATTATGTTAAATTCATTTGATTCTAAATTGTTTTTACTTTATTTTTATGCTATCAATTCAATATCAATCTCATAAACTACCTTTCTTAATAACCGTATCTCCTCCTCGTGTCCTAATGTTACTGACAATTATCACTAGTAGTATCAACCGTGAAGGTAATATAAATTATCACCAATAATAATACACCAATTAAATAGCTATTTCATATCTCACCAACTCAAATTTCATATCATATAATAAATATGATATAAAGTCATTTTCTGTTTCAAATTCGTTCATTCAAATAATAATAAATTTAATTCAATCCATCGAATAAATCCTATTTGATGGTCAAATATGATGCTCTCATAGATACATTGGCCCGGTTTGATGACAAAATCGATCTTTTTATACTCCGTACATAATATGTACATATTTGACTTTAAAAAATATTTCAAATATATATATATGAAATAAATTTATTTACAAAATATCATTAAAAGTTAGTATGGTATAGTGTGATCATTGTCACTACAAGTAAGACATTACTTTTTGTAAAGAGCCTTTATTTTAATCATTTTTTTAAGGGAAAACTATCAAATAAGCCCCCGTACTATACCGAAAAAGTCAATTAGGCCCTCGTACTTTACAAACGCTCAATTAAGTCCTCGAACTATTAAAAACGTTCAATTAAGCCCTTTTGGTCAGTAAGGAACCGGTTTCCCAGTTAAATGTAACCCGTTTCCCGGCAACCGCCATTGCTGGGGTTCGAGCACATCGTTGCCGTCATCGCCGTTTAATCGGGAAACCGGTTACTTACCGACCAAAAGGGCTTAATTGAATGTTTTTTAATAGCTCGGGGACTTAATTGAATGTTTGTAAAGTACGAGGGCCTAATTGACTTTTTCGGTATAGTACGGGGGCTTATTTGATAGTTTTCCCTTTTTTTAATCAAAATAGAATTTTATTAAATGAAGAAAGCAGTACAAAACGAGAAAGGAAAAGAGTACATAAATAAATAAAACAGAAATAACTAATCCCAAGGAAAATCTCTGGACTGCGACCTCGTCTTCATGCTATGGCATTTTTTGTTCTTCTGAGATTTTTTGTAAATCTTGAGTTGAGTGTTCAAATTATCTGTTGGCAGATAATTTTCCGAAGTTACAAAATCTGCTTTGTGACAGATTGCACTGTTGAATTTCGATTTAATCATATATATGTAATTATATATGATTAAATCATAAATATGTAATTATTTCATATTTATTTATACTTTGACCTTCATTCCATTTATAGAGGTGGTGTTAAATTACTTTTTTAGAATAAAATACGGTTATATATAACTACAAAAATATTTGAGTGGTGTCAATTGGCAACATCTCATATATATTGGTGGTGTCAAATTAGTTTTTAGAAAAATTACCTCTCTATATATAACTACAAAAATTATTTGAGTGGTGTCAATTGACACCACAACCTTATATGTGGCTCTCTCACTATCCCTAGGACCAAGTGACCGACTGAATTTTGCCAGGTTCATGGCTGGACTGTGAACAAACGCAACACAGCCGGCTGGTAGCTAGGCTGTTCGGTGCCAGGGTGGCGTTCGGGGGGTGGGGGTCCGGGGGGCACAGTCGGGTCCGGGGCGGAGGCATGTCAGTATATTAGAATGACTAGTAGAAAGAATATTTTTGGAAAAAAAATTACACGATTTTTTTACCATAATAATTTAAACAAAATCGAAACTTGGAGTGCCTCTCTCTAGCTACGCCCCCGGCGGGCTCGACTTGGCCGCTTACTTGGTCAATCTAGTGTGGGGGCGGGGGCGGTGGGTTCGAAGGCGGAAGTAAAAACTTGCCAGGTTAATAAGACCGGACGGAAACCATTTTAATCTCATTTTTTATAGGATTGGGATCCTCTGCCCGACTAGAAGGGTGCCTTGCGCATCGGACGGTCGGGTAGCAGCGAGGACGGTCTCGAGATCTGTGAAAATGTGAACACCAAGATCTACGACCGTTGAATTATCTTCATTGCTTCAGAGGCTCCGAATCCTTGGTCACAAACTGGATCCAACTGACGTTTTGCACTTTTGCCCAACAAGCCAGTATCCAAACACACAGCCAAAGTCTGCCAAAGTCTCCAAACCTGAAAATCAAACCAGAATATAATCAATATACCCGACTTCTCATTTCCTAGGATTAAGGATGTTTTTACTTGGACTGTAATTTGCCCCAGACCAGACCAGACCAGTCCAGACCAGACCAGACTTGGATAGTTATAAAAATACAAAGAAACCAGACCTTACCAGACAAGACCAGACCAGTTCAGACCAGACCAGACCAGCAAATTACAGTCCAAGTAAAAACATCCTAAAGCCTGCTAATTCGTGAGTGAAATCAAAAAGGAAAAACACTCGTCAAATAGCAATAGGACCATTCTTGGTGTACACAAATTGTACACAAAATGTGTACATTGTCTGTGTACACAGACAATTTGACATCAAGTACTGCCCCTTTTTGAATGAATTGCCTGTGTACACAGGCAACTAGGGGGGTTTTGTGTACAACTTGTGTACAACTCATGTACACTAAGCATTTTCCATAGCAATATCAACCTGGAAAATCAAATTTTAATGACCATAGTAATATACGGAGTAGGTGTCCATGCCAAGTGCGCCAAACTCCAAGAGCTATCCATCCCAGCTATCTTTCCATGCTGCTGAAATCTGCAACGACACCACTCAGAGCTACAAGCAAGAGCAGAGCTGCAGAACAGAGCTGCTTAGCACTCCTCCAACTCTGCAATTCCCTTCCCAAACTCTCTCAATTGTACACCCACATCCTCAAGCTAGGCCTTCGATCTAACCCTCTTGTCCTCACCAAATTTGCCTCAGTTTCCTCTGACCTTGGCGCCATAAACTGCGCTTCAGCCTTCATCTTCAGCCCAGATACGGAATCCCATATCTTCGATACCTTTCTTTTCAACACTGTGATCAGAGGCTTCGCTCAAACCCGTGGCTCTACGCACAATGCTGTACTATACTACCAGAAAATGCGTAATCTTGAAGTTCCGCCTAATAAGTTTACCTTCCCGTTTGTTCTTAAGGCCTGCGCTGGCATTGGGGACTTGAAGCTTGGCGAATCGGTTCATGGGTTACTGGTGAAGTTTGGGTTTGATGATGATAGGAATGTTCTGAACACTATGGTTCACATGTACTGTTGCTGTGGTAGTGGGATTGAGTACGGCCGCAAGGTGTTTGATGAAATGGATGACTGGGACTCGGTTGGTTGGAGTGCGATGATAGGTGGGTATTCACGCTGGGGTATGTGCAGCGAGGCAATTGGCTTATTCAGGAAGATGCAAATGGCAGGGGTGAAGCCTGATGAGATCACAATGGTCTCTGTCTTGTCCGCATGCAGGGAATTGGGAGCTCTTGATCTCGGGAAGTGGCTCGAGGAGTATATAGAGAGGGAAAAACTTCAGAAAAGCACTGAGCTTTGCAATGCTCTCATTGATATGTTTGCAAAGTGCGGGGATGTTGATAAGTCGTTGAGTTTGTTTTCTCGAATGGGCAAGAAGAACGTCGTGTCCTGGACATCTGTGATAGACGGATTGGCAATGCATGGTCGGGGCTCTGAGGCAGTTTCATTGTTTGAAAAGATGAGAAGTACTGGAATCATACCAGATGGAGTTTCTTTCACTGGGTTGCTTACGGCTTGTAGCCATTCAGGATTGGTTGAAGATGGTAGGAAGTATTTTACCGCAATGACAAAGGAATTCGGCATAACCCCCAAAATAGAACACTATGGATGCATGGTTGATCTCTTCTGCCGGGGTGGGCTTGTTAAGGAAGCATTACGATTTGTTGAGAGAATGCCCATTGAGCCGAACGCGGTCATTTTGCGCACCTTAGTTACTGCTTGCCGTTCTCACGGGGAGCTAAAACTCGGAGAACAGATAACCAGAGAGTTGATCAAAGATGAACCAATGGAGAACTCAAATTATGTACTCCTCTCCAATATTTACGCGAAAATGATGAACTGGGAGAAGAAAACCATGGTTAGAGAGGAGATGTTGAAGAAGGGAATGAATAAGACTCCAGGGAGCACGATGCTTGAGCTTGGCACTGAAATATATGAATTTGTTGCTGGAGATAAAAGCCATAGTAAGTATGAAGAGATTTATGAGATGCTGGATGATATGGGAAAACAAATCAAGAATGCTGGGTATGTAGCATCAACATTAGAAGTGCTGCTTGATATTGATGAAGAAGATAAGGAGGATGCTTTGAATAGGCATAGTGAAAAACTGGCTATTGCTTTTGCGCTGTTGAAGACTCCGCCTCTAACTCCCATACGCATTGTGAAGAACTTGCGTGTTTGTGAGGATTGTCATTCAGCCACTAAGTTCATTTCTTTGGTTTATAAGCGTGAAATTTTGGTGCGGGACAGGAACCGTTTTCACCATTTCAGAGAGGGCAAATGTTCCTGTAAAGACTTCTGGTAGCCTGGTAGGTAATGCAGTGTTTATACAAGATTGCAGTGCACAGGTCCAGATATTTATACGTAAAACTCAAACACTTGAGAATTTTTGTTTTGTATTTTTGGAGAACACTAAACTAATTTATTGTTCATGGGTCATCGTGAAATAGTCTCTCTGTACTTTGGCACAGGGGTAAGGTTGCATACATCCGACCCCCCCCCCACCCCACCGTAGTGAAGCATTTGCGGCAGTGGGGTAATGTCGTTGTTGTTGTTGTACTAAACTAATTTATAGTATCTGTTGAGTGATACTCTCAACCTTGATTTTGATGGGGTTTGAACATCTGACATCGGCTTTGTAAGATAACATTGATGTTATTCGACCAGAAGGGGCTTGACAATAGTTGCTTTGTTTTTATTTTTTAAAGCTTAATGTTTTTTGGGTTTTTATTCTTGCTGGGTTTAAGACAGATTCTTGGTCTCTTTTCTTTGGTGTAATAGTCATGGTGTGATTGGAAAATTTTCAAGTGAATATCACTTTCCTTTCTACCAATTTAAAATGTAAAAAGAGGGCAATTCCATTCAAATCTGGTTGGTGTCTGCTTCTCCCCAACGTCTGAGAATCTGGTCACCTATTAACTGCGGCCTCATTGCTGGTTGAGTTTGTTGCTCAAACAGACCTTGCAGGCGCTGGTTCTGATGTGCACATGTCTCTTTCTTACTTGAAGAAGATGATACAGGATAACATGGTTCTCATGCTCTGGTGTTGTTGACATGAGGCAGTTCTCTCTAGATTTTCAGTGAGGCAGAATGTTTTGCAGCTAGTAGTGAGGGCTGAGAATTGTGATGGAACCATTTCTATCCGTTGGAGCTACGCACAGGCCCTTATGGTAATATGGTTGTTACTGTGGCCTATCACTCGGCTCTATGCCTCTATCCTAAGAAGGCTAAAGGCAACTACTTTTACTTAATTGAGTTTAACAAATAATTAAATATTTTTGACTAAAATAAATGTTCTTTGCAAAAATAGGATCTCTTAAGTGTAGTGATTACAATAGTAACTTGAATCATAGTTACTTATGCTCAATGTTTATACTTAAATAACCATCATAGTATACTCATAGTAACTTTTGTTATAGTTTTACAAATCAGTAATATTTTTCTTAAAACCTCTAAATTTTGGGATTGCTAAACAAATCACCTACATGTTGAAGCCTTAACTGCTCGAGTGACTTGAGTGATAATAATAATTGCTAAAAATGATAGTAACAACAACAATAATAATAATCATAATCATAATACTAATATAAGAAGTAGCAGTAAGTTGTAGTAGCATTAGTTCTAATGGTAATCGCAAAAGTGAAAGTCGATGTAATAGTTTACTAATAGTAGTAGTAACCGTTGCAAAACTCGTAAGGAAAAGGGAAAACTGTCAAATAGGTCCTCGAACTTTCATAAAAAAGTCAATTAAGTCCTTCTATAAGAGACTATGTGCGGTCGTCGCGATTTGGGGCGGTTCCCGGTGGAATTTTTTGATGAAATTTTTTGAGCATCTTATTCATCAAGTCTAGATTACTCATACCAAATTTCAGCTAAAAATTTAATCGGGAGCGCATTCCAATTAATTCGAGAACGCAAAAATGCGCAGTTATCTTCAAGAATTAATTTGAATGTGTTCCCGATTGAATTTTTAGCTGAAACTTGGTATGAGTAAACTAGACTTGGTGAATAAGATGCTCAAAAAAATTCATCAAAAAATTCCACCGGGAACTGCCCCAAATCACGACGGCCGGGCAAAACCTCCTATAGAAGGATTTAATTGACCTTTTTATGAAAGTTCGATGACCTGTTTGACACTTTTCCCATTTTGTTTAAATAGAACTAAAACATAGAGAGTCATAAATAAGACTATCAATGTTTTCTTTCAAAAATATGACTCATTCAATCCTAATTGGAGAAGTGTAATACTTTCAAAAACATAATTACTCTTATTTATGCACGTTTTTTCCACCAAAATTTATGCACGTTATATATTTATGCATTTTGTCTATGTCCATTCCTTTTTGAAGCATTTTTATACTAGTATTTAATAGTAATAGTAATAGAACAGGTAATAGACTAATAGCAACCCCAAAGCAGTAGAAATAACCAGCGGCGGAACCAGGCAGGGGCGAGCAATGACAAGGCCGGAGCTACTTTTGTAGCGCCCTTGGAGCTCCGGTCCGATTCCTCCTTCAGCTAAACACCCTTCTCTACTCTATGAAGTTTTTTTTTTCTTTTTACTTATTTAAACGCAATGATTCACTCATTCACTTAGGATGTTTTTACTTGGACTGTAATTTGCCCCAGACCAGACCAGTTCAGACCAGACCAGACCAGTTCAGACCAGACCAGACCAGACTTGCATAGTTATAAAAATACAAAGAAACCAGACCAGTTCAGACCAAACCAGATCAGACCAGATCAGACCAGATCAGACCAGACCAGCAAATTACAGTCCAAGTAAAAACATCCTTAGTAGCAAACGTAATTAACAGGTAAACAAGAAAAGTAAACAAGAAGATTCGAATAAAGAGGAACAGAGAAGCAAAACAGCACATTTGAACAGACATCCAAGTCAAAAAAATCTAAAGCCAACCTGTGTAAGGGGCTTTGAACAATGAGGGTGTGTAAATTGTAGCCTTGTGAAAATTAGAGCAAACAACAATTATTTCTTGTAATTTTTTGCTCTACTCATGTTTTTCTTCATCTTCCCTTTCTTGTAAATTTTGACTTCCTTATTAGTTATGACTAATTACTAATGTATTACTAATGTATTACAGAGTATTGTATTTCTTTATGCCTAAACTATGGAGTTTAGTACATACAAAGTTCTGATATACGTATGCGTTTAAAAATTAGCATTTAGAATTAGAGTTGCTATATCCTAGCCGAGATAAGCAGCTAGCATCAATTTATGATTTAAAATTTAATATCGTGTGTTTTTTACACATATGGAGTAATGCCATAAATTTAAAATTGATGCCTTATACTATATTCATTCTTAAACAATTGTAACTAGTACAATTTACAATATTTATATGCTTTACTTTGACTAAAATTTTATTTTTAAAGTATTATAATTTTCTTTAAAATGTTGTTAAATTTATCTCATTTTAAATTTTCAAAATCTGAACTTTTACTTTTAACTAACAGAGAATTAAATATATCAATGCTCAAATTTGTGCGTTAACAAACGTGAAAAATTGAATTGTTGGTAAATTTAAAATTTTGAATTATTTTGACTATTAAATAAAATCAAAATAACTTCTATAAATTTTTTTACTAACATCCAATTATTATATATAATAATCCTTTACAATAATTTGTCAATTTAGTCAAAGTAACTTCACTTTTACTTATTTTGATGATTATATTACGTATAAATAAATACACAAAATTAAAAGTTACGTATTTTGTAAAAAAGTTGGATTGATAAAGGGAAAGTTCCCGAATTAGGACTAAAAGAGTTTGAAAATTCCAAAATAGGACTAACATGTTTTTATTCCCAAAATAGGAGTAATTACTATCAAGTTTCGAAAATACTGTCATGTTTGAAGTCTGGTACTGCCAAAATATGTCAGTAATTAGTCTTATTTTGGGAATAAAAACATGATAGTCCTATTTTGGAATTTTCGAACTCTTTTAGTCCTATTTTGGGTAATATCTCATTGATAAACTAAAATTAAGGATTCATACTATCTCTAATTAGACAATCCAGGTCTCTATGCGTATTATAGAGTGTTTTCCAAAAATAATGTCAAATGAAAAAAATATCTCAAAATAAGGTTATGTTAAAAGTATTTCTCAAAATAATGATGCTTTTACTCTAGTTTAGAGAGCAGTGGCGGCTTATACATAAGCAAGTTACGCACGAAGAACAACACAGAAAGGAACAGTACGTACATAAGGCCCCACCAAAATATGAAATCCCATTTTTATTTTAATCTAATATAACTTTTTTATTTTTAATCTGATTCTTACAAAAAATATATCAAAATTCATAACTTTTTATTATCTTTCATATAACACCAATATTCGATATATAAAAATAAAAAATAATTTAACACTTTAAAAATATCCTTTTTTGTAGATGTTATATCTTTTTAATTTGTACTCCGTTTGTTACAAAAAATATATCTAAATATGTAACTCTTTCTTATCTTTCATAAGACACTAATTTTGAAGATATAACAATTGAAAAAATAATTTTTTTAATTGTTTATAAATTCAAAACTCCATAAAATAATCGAATTAATGTTTTTATCTTTATATATTCAAAATTAGTGTCTTATGAAAGATAAGAAACAGTTATAAATTTTGATATATATTTTGTAACAGTCGAAATATAAATAAAAAAGATATAACATTTACAAAAAGGGATATTTTTAAAGTGTTAAATTATTTTTTTATTTTATATATCGAATATTGGTGGCATATGAAAGATAATAAAAAGTTATGAATTTTGATATATTTTTTGTAAGAATCAGAGTGAAAATAAAAAAAGTTATATTAGTGTTGAGGTTAAGTCTCGTAGATCCGAAAGCCCAACACACGCTTTGGATATTAAGGACGTAGGTATGGTCTAAACGGTGTATAAAATACTCCCTCCGTCCCGTTTTTAACTTCTTACTTGGACCCTCACATTTTTAGGAATTAAATTTGACTTTACTGTTTAGACACTGTTTAGACACTGTTTGGCACTATTTGGCACTGTTTGACACTGTTTTGATGTAGGAAAACTTTCCATTTAGGGAAATGAGAAGATGACTTTGGGATTTCCCAAAAAGGAAAACAGGAAGTTAATAGCGGGACGGAGGGAGTATAAAATAGTGAGTCCACTGAACTCAGAGGCTAATATTGCATTAAGTAACTCTCAGATTACACTGAACTACCCGAATGGTACATCGAAATAGGGTCAAATACAAGAAAAGGAGAGATAATTCTATTGCTAAGCTCTGAGTATCAAAATGCTAACCCCTTATAATGTATTCAATGCAGGTATTTATACTAAAAGGGGGTAGGTGGGATAATGACGTGGCTGAAAACGGTTGGCTGCTGCCTCTGCCGCCTTTGCACCCATGCCTCCACTTGCTACTTCCATACTTCAGCATTAAATGCGGTTGCCACATGCTGGCTTCCCGGTCGGGTACCCCGTTTGGGGCGTCGGACTCCCTAGTGGGTGTTTTGATGTCAGTACTTCGTTAATTAGCTCAAGTGGATAAATTACCCCGAATGTTGTTCAGGTACCATCCCGAACGGGATGTCGAGAATTTCTCTGGCCGCTTTGGGCTCCCCACTTTCTCTGGGCCTTTCTATGTTCTAGGTCGGGTATGTTGGGCTTCAGCCCAATACCCCAACAATTAGTTTAAAATAAAAATGGGATTTCATATTTTGGTGGGGCCTTATGTACATACTCTTCCTTCCTGTTTTGTTCTTCGTGCGTAACTTGCTCATGTATAAGCCTCCACTTGAAGTGGTGGCTCTCTTAACTGGAGTTGAGGGGAGCACTATTTTGGGATATATTTTTAACTTAACCTTATTTTGGGAAATGTTTTTTGATTTGACATTATTTTGGGAAAAAAACTCCGTATTATAATTTCTTTTTTTATCGTTGTTGAGGTTTATTCTTTCAACCCTCAGGTCCAACACGTAAGCCCAAGGATTTCGAGTGGATTGTGTGAATAAACTAGCCCAACTAACAAGTGAGATGGATCAAGGAAAACAGTAAATAGCAAGTAAGTGATTAGGTATTATTAACTGTTAATAACTCCCTAATACAATACTTTCGCTAAGGCTCGTCGGCCGTTCGTCTTACAAGGCAGTAGAAGTGCTGCGAGTAAGAATGCTATAGCTAGGGTGCTAAGAATAGAAAGTTGCAAACCCTTTACAATGAAATAAATGCTTCTATTTATACCCACCAATGGGCAGTTGGCTATACTGACGTGGAAGCCTGTGGAACGCTGGTGTCTCAACCACCAAATCTTCAGCATTAAATGCACTTCCCGCCAGAATCTAGGTTTCCCGCCCAATTGGTGGGGACGTTCGTCCGCCCGGGGAGTGAGCTGCTCCAGGTGGCCTTCAAGGGGTATTGGCCGTTCGTCCCCTGGCCTTTGAGGATTCTCGCCATGTGGACTGGACTGCCTCCGATGGCTATGGGCTTGTTCTGACGACGTTCGTCGTCATTCTGGTGGCCTGTGGTCCTGCTCCTTGTTTCTGCATAGACGTTCTTCGAGATGGGCCGTTGAGCATGAACCCCATCTGCAGACGATCGTCCATCCTGGAGGAAATGGGCTTGCCAGGCTAGCCTAGAGTTCTATCTGGACGTACGTCCGGAAGAAGGGGTGGATGGGCCGAACCTCAACTTGGGCCATTAACCCAACAATCGTAAAACGAGCCTCATATATTAATCCAACAAATCGTTAGTCATCTTGCTGAAGATACAATCAGGAGCACTATCAAACATAATCCTCTCATCTGGTAAATTCACATGAACTCTTGCAATAGCATGAGCCACGCGATTTGTAGATCTTTTACAATAAGAAATAACAATATTTCTCTTTAAAACAAGAATATTCTTAATATCATCAAGAATTAGCTGACTATAGGAAAACCCCGACTCTTGTTTCAGCCCTTGAACCACCGTTAGAGCATCCGTTTCCACCTCCACATTATGCCATCCTTTCTCGGCTACCCATCGAACAACATCTCTAAGCTCCATCGCCTCGGTTTCTTCTACCGACCAATCAGCCTTATGCGAGACTCCACAAGCTTTGATAAACTCTCCTTCTGCATCCCTTGCAATCCAACCCCAAGCTCTCACACTTCCCGCTAGATCAACAGCCTCGTCCACATTGATCTTAATATAACCCCGACTCGGCCGACTCCACCTGGCATTTGCAACACCTCTCGGCTGCCCCCCCCCTGCAATCTGCCGTTTATCTCTGTGCGCCTTTTTCCATGCAGCCTGCATGGAAGATGCCGTGCTCATCACCCTGGAAGCTTCTTGTTTCTGGTCTTTTCACACCCTGTTGTTTCTTCTCTTCCAAATACTCCAAAGTATAGCAATAAACTTACATCGTAAAGCCATGTCCGGAGTTGAGACATATTTTCTCACCCAATCTTCAGCTGATAACTGGTTCTCCTCCGTCGCCACCCCCGCTTGTCTCCAAACCTCCATCACCCTCTGGGCAGTCCCGGATCACGTGCACAATGGATTCCCCCCACTGCCACACACAACACAACCACCTTGGATAATCACCCCTTTACCGGTTTGATCACGTAAGGCCGCAACAATCATATCCCCCACCCCCCTTGGTCTTGGTGATGTGATTCAGCCGGCCCCCTCCCTTGGCAACCAGGCATCCGCCCACAATTGGACATTTATGCCATTCCTCACCCTTCTCCTAATATTATTTTTCAGAATGTTCTGAGTCTCAAAAATACTCTTCCATATAAAAGATGGATTATTACCCACCCTGGCCTCCAAGAAAGTAGAATATGGGAAGTACCTTGCTTTTAAGACACGACTCATTAGACTTTTCGTCTCGGTTATCAGTCTCCACCCTTGTTTAGCCAGCATGGCTAGCTTAAGCTCCCGAATCCACCTGAAGCCCAAACCCCCTGCGCCTTTCGGCTTGCACATATGCTCCCACCGCCTCCACCGTAATTCTTTTTGCTCGAAATTGGCCCCCTTCCACCAGAAGTCATTCATTAATTTTTCCATCTCATCACACAATTCTTTAGGGAGTAGGAAAACATTCATGGCAAAGTTGGTCATAGCTTGAACGACGTTCCTTAATAAAACCGCACGGCCAGCTTTGGACAGAAACCTATTATTTCATCCTTTAATTCGGTTAAAAATCCGGTCTCTCAGATAACTCAGAATCGTAGCTTTATTTTTCCCCACCAGTGCTGGTAACCCCAAATATAGCTTCTTGTTGGTCTCCCTCGAGATCCCAAAAAATTGGCAGCACTGCTCTCTGAACGGTTCTCCTACATTGGGACTGAAAGTTAGGGAAGACTTATTATAATTCATCACCTGTCCCGAATTAGTCTCATAGACCTGCAAAATCTCCCTCATAGCATTACAATCACCCTGTGAAGCCTTAAAAAAACATAAAACAATTATCAGCAAAAAGTAAATGTGACACCCTCGGGGCACCTTTGCAGACTGACACCCCATGCACATCCCCTTTCTGTTCGGCCTTCCTTATCATTGCACTCAGTCCCTCCGTGACCAGGATAAACAGATATGGAGATAGTGGATCCCATTGTCTCAAACCCCGTTGGGGAACAATCGGTCCCAATAAATCCTTATCAAACTGGACAAAACAACTGACTGAAGAGACACACTCCAAAATTATATCCAACCCATAATATTTTTCAGAAAACTCCAACCCACTCTGTCATAAGCTTTACTCATATCAAGCTTCATAGCAACAAACCCCTCCTTACCCGTACTCTTCCTTTTAAGAAAATGTTGTGTCTCAAACGCCACAATAATATTATTAACAATCGAACGACCCGGGATAAAGGCACTTTGATTTTCCCCTACTAAACCACTCAGAATAAACTTTAATCTGTTCGCTAGAACTTTTGAAAAAAATTATAAACAACATTACAAAGTGTTATAGGTCTCCAATCACCCATATGCGCAGGCCTATCCTTTTTTGGAATTAAAACTATATTAGTAATATTTAATTCCTTAGGAATATGGCCTGTATTAAACATGTCAACACATAATTGGACCACCTCCACCCCCACTACATCCCAAATTTTTTGAAAGAATGTTGGATTCATACCATCTACACCTGGTTCTTTATCGGGGTGCATATCAAAAATCGCCTTCTTCACCTCTTCTGCTATAATCGGCCTCATCAATTCAATATTCTGGTCTTCCGTAACTTGGGAGAAATTCCCCAAATTTTTCTCCTCCTGGTGCTCGGCTCTACTCTGAAATAAATTGTCAAACTAATTTTTTACTGCTTCGCCCATTATATTCTTGCCCGATCATCAACCCAAATGTCATCCTCCAATCTAATCCCCTGCATCTTATTCCTCCTACGTCGTTGTTTGACGGCGTTAATGCGTTATGAATTTTTTTTGAATTGATATCTCCTTCCTTCAACCAAAACTCTTTTGCCCGTTGCTTCCAGTAAATATTCTCTTTTACCAGTAAGACTTGGATAGCTGCTTTCACCCTGAGAAATTCATTAACACTCCAATCATCTGTACAACCCCTTAGACGAGCTAAATTTCTCTTGCAGGTTTGTATCTGATTCCTGAAGCCTTTCGGTCTACACTTGTCCCACCGTAGAAACTCCTTACCACAAAAATCAATATGTTCGCTAACAGAAAAATGTTGACTTGCTATCCAGCTATTCACAACCACTGACCTGCATTCCTCCTCTTGTAACCACAAATTCTCGAAATGAAATCTTCTTGACCGTTTGCTATGTATCATCGAACAGAACTTTATCCACAGAACCATATGATCACTCATCGGAGCCTCAATAGACATAGCCTGAGCCTCCATAAATCTATTCCACCGGTCATCGTTTACCAATATTCTATCTAATTTTTATTCCACCCAATTAACTGTTCCTTTACCCCGATCCCATGTCCATTGATAGCCTTGAAACGGGAAGTCTCGTAATCCACTACCATAAACTGCTTCTCGGAAACCCCTCAGTCTCCATTCTGGATGAGGGAATCTTCCTTTCTTCTCCGATTTGTACAGAATATCGTTAAAATCTCCTATAACCATCCATGGCATAGTATTATTCTCCGCCAGGCCACTCAACAAATCCCACGCTTCTCGCTTTCGGGTTGTTTCCGGGAAGCCGTAAAATCCAGTCATTCTCCGCCTATCCTCCATCGCCGAAGCTCGCACTTGACAGTCCAGAAACAAGTCTGCTTCCTCCCGAATATCCACATCGACCTCGTCCGTCCAGCCCAACGCTAATCCGCCGCTCTGGCCTCTACTATCAGAACCAACAAACTAGAAGAAGCCCTGGGATCGGAGAATTCCTCTTGCCTTCTCCCTGCTACACTTCGTTTCCATTAGAAAAACCATAGATGGCCGTTGCGATTGAACAATGTCTGCTAATCCTTGAATCGTGCCCGCATTCGCAAGACCTCGACAATTCCAGCTAATAAGACTCATCTCGCAAAACCTTGAAAGAAACAACTGACCGGCGTGATGCCGAGGCCACCGTCGGAAAAATATCCTAGCGAACCCTAGGAGACGACCATTTTTTTCGTTTTATACTGTGTATTATAATTTCTTGAAAAAATATTTTTGTATAGCAAATTAATCAAATCGTTTTCAACAATAGAAAATAATACTCCCTCAATCCCATTTTGTAAGATACTTTTCATATTCAATTAGTCGACATAAATCACTCTTAATCTCTTCATCTCTTGCTTTATATATCAAATTTTTATCAAATTTTATTCCTATTTTTGCGACTTTGTAAAGCTTTTAATTTAGTTTCTGAATATGTAATTTTTTTTTCTAAAAATAATTTGAGTGCGGACAGGATTCTGTTTGCTTTATCATCGGTCAAACATCGTAAACCGTAAAGTGTCTTACGATTTGGAACGGAGATTTAAATACTGCAAGAGATATAAATAGGGAGATTTACCTTAATAGGAGCAAAACGTGGCTTTTTCTCCAAAATAGGAGCATCTAGTTTAAACATCCTTGAATAGGGAGTTTTTATTTGTGATTGGACCAAAATACCTCTCACAACCTTTACCACTGCTGCCCAGGACTGCCGGACCGCCGCCTGCCGCCAGACCTCCGGCCACCGCCGGAAAAGTCCAGAATTTTTTTTATGGCAGCCTGCCATATTTCTACCGCCGGAGCCGGAGTTCGCTGCCGAGCAGCCTCCACCACCGGACTGCTCCCGCTACCAACGCACTGCCTTGGTTGTGCAAGATAACTAGGGGGTAATTAATTGCCGGAGTTGTCAATGTCGCTGCCGACCGCTGCCGAAGTGCTGCCGCCACCACGGACTGCCCCGCCACCAGGGGCGGATCTGGCCCATGGCCAGGGTGGGCCTAGGCCCATGCTCAAAAAAATATAATTATTTGTATATATATACTATGTATATATTAATATATAGTGTTTTAGTAGTTATGATATATAAAAAACTAATGTCAATTTGTTAACATCAGTCAAGTTGGTCCAATGGAAGCATACTAATTATGCAACAAAAGGAGTCAGGTTTGAGTCCCCTAGGCACCATATTTGTAATTTTTCAATGCAACATGAGTAAATTTTTTTATACACTGTCCAAATTGTTGGGCTTTTGGTAATTGGTCTACAAAATATATATAGTTCAAATAATTTGGCTTTTGAATATTAGTTTGAAAAAATTAATTAATTCGATTCAATAGAATTTCTAATATTAGTCTAAAAAATTATTTAGTTCACATCATTGGACAATTGAATATTGATTTAAAAAGTTAATAAGTTCAATTCATTCTGCTTGGTAGGTGAAATTTAATTAGTTTGCTTTTTTACGTAGAGCATAGACTATGGAGTCAAAAGAAAATTGATTTTCGAGAAATCAATTTGAAAATTGGTATTGAACACGTCATTAACCGACACAAGCCAATTTCGGTTAGATATCTATGGCTCTTTTAAGATAATTAAATTTTCGGTTTTGTAATATTTATTATTTTTTCTTTGACACTTCTGTAAAATTATATAACTAAATAGTGTAATTTTAACATTTTTTGCAAAATAAATTACGTATCGCTAATTAAAATTTGGCCCCACCTCAACGTAATTGCTAGATCCGTCCCTGCCCGCCACCGACAGACTGCCTTGGTTGTGCAATAAAACTAGGGGGCAATTATTTAGATCAATTAGTTAATTAAATGAAATTAAGGGTAAAAAAATATGATTAGTTCTATTTAGAGAAGAACATGCATGTGGTGCTATTTGTGAAAAAATGTTGAGTTTTGATCCTATATACGAAATATCTGGTTCTCAAATAAATATCATTAAATTTCATAAACGTCCGTGACGATTCAGAAATCAAGCCCCATGTCTTTGATTGCCGACAAAAATTGTGAACTGGAGTTCTGACTTCACGGAGTCACCTCTTTTTTTTTTTTTTATGTTGTTGCCTGTATGGACCAGTGACCTCTTTAATACGAAGTAGTTCCTCCGTACGTTTTTTGGACAATGCAATAAAAAAAAATGGTCCATTCTTATGTATAGAGGGGATTTGGCAAATGGCTTTTGGTCGATTGTGTTGGCTGATTACCGATAGCGGATTATATCGACTGTTTTGATTAGCTGATATTATTAACAGTTTGTAAAATAATGTTTGGTTAAATGCCTGTATAAAATCAGTTGATAACATGTCAAATGACTCTTAAGGACATAATTAAGTAGTATATTTCTATAAATGTTACGCAAAATGACTTTTTTTATTAAATTACTTGAAAGTGTACCAAATATTTCTATCGTCCACCACAAACTTTTTAAGTGTCCGGGAATAGTAGCTCTCAAATTTCCGGCGATGTCATGCATATACGTGTGGGGGGGGAAATAAAAACAAAGATGGAATTAATGAATCATGATTTGTTTGTTGTTTTTAAAGCCTTGAATTGGTTTTATGTGAGGAAGAAATACCTGGTAGCAAAAACGGGTACGAAATGCCAGTAGTAACAGGAGAAGAAAGCTTTCTCCACGATTGTGCTTTTTTTAATTAACGGAAGAAGTAACGCACGAAGAAGAGGAAAAGATGCCTGGGCAGAATAGGGATATCGACAAATTTCCAAACGCCCAGAATGTAAACGTCGGTTTAATTAGCTTTTTCCATTTTAGATAAAAAGTAAGTGAAAAAGCCAACTTACCGAACACACCAATTAGCGGATTATCTGGTCAAAAAGTCAAATAGCAGTCAAATCAGCTATAATTTGGCTGATAAACTATTAACCAAACATCCCCAAAATGTGTACACAAATTGTACACGGTCTGTGTACACAGGCAACAAGTGAGATCTTGGCATCAAATTCTACCTTCTTTCAAACGAATTGGTTGTGTACACAGACAACTATAGAGTCTTGTGTACACTTTGTGTACAATTCATGTACATTAAGAATTTTTTATCAAAAATATTATCAAAATTATTTTCCTGATTGGTAATAATACGCTTTGCTTAGTTAATACATGAGCAATCCGATTCGTAGATCGTTTACAAAAAAGAAACTTAATTTACTCTTGTTTGCAAAATAAACAACTCATACTCCCTCCTTCCCGCAAAATAGTTCTCGGTTTCCTTTTTTGGCCGTGCCAAAAAATAGTTCTCATTTCCCTTTTTGGAAAATTTTGTGTGACTCACATTCATTTACCTTTTTCGTACACGATCACAATCATACATTTTTACGTTATTCTCACTTTATTAAAATCTGATTCAAGTCAATGCAAGAACTGTTTTCTGAGACGAAGGGGTATATCCTTTGTCAAGAGATCAAAATAGGAGGGGAAGGCCTGTTTAACCCTCCCCCTGCACCACTACCATTAAAAACGCATCTGATTCAAATTCAACACATTTCCAACCTTCCCGAATAGCGGCACAAATGGCTACACGAACTCCCATCGCCTCAGTTTCAGCCGGACTCGAAACGCCTTGTTTGGATGCGATAGAGGCTTTATAAATTGCCCCTGATCAGTACGAACAACCTAACTCTACGCCCTAAATCCTAATTCCTCCCTCCTCATTAAATGTAGCATCTAGAGCCTGTTTGGTGACTCTATTTTCATCTTATCAACCAACTTATCACTAACAAGTAACTTTTTATTTCGCGCACTGAATTGTGTTGTAATAAAAAAAAACTGGAGTTACTATTCTTGTTGTATTGACTGAAATTACTGTAGATGATCATTTTAGCTGTTTTCATATATATTTTTCTTTATTTTATTAATGAAATATATTTTAAATATAACTTTTTTCATGAATTAGCATAATCGACCAATCTAGTCACTTCAATCAAAACTTCGTAAATTTCAGCAGAATCAAACGATTTAGTCGATACAACCTGCTTGAGGCTTCTTGAAGCAAGATAAATGATCAGTACTCTTCCTCTAGTTTATATTTGGTTGAAATGCTTGGGCGTCAGCGGGGATCTGCCCATATTTTCATCCCTCCATAAATATAGAATATTTATAAACCGTACGTAACTTGCCTCCGTCGGTCCGTCCTCCCTTCCATATACCCAAAATTTTTAGGGCCTCATACAACTACTCTCCATGACTCCATATACCCGCTTCCTGCCAGTCTGCCACACCTTTTGTCCGAAATAGATGCATTACGTACGTATAAAACTTTATATCAACTTCATAATAATGTACGGAGTATGATGTAATATTATTATTTTTTTGGTAAAAAAGGTAAATATATATTAAATGCCAAAATTAGATTACAACATTTAGAGGGGCATTCCCCAATCAAAGAAGCAACCATACTACAGTTTCAAAAAGACAACAGCAAACAACTCTCATAGTAATACATACAGTGGCGGACCCAAAAACTCGGAGCCATGGGGTCCCTACCCTTTTGTATCTCTAATTAATATAAAACTAATAAAAAAATATTAAAGAAACATTTATGCTCATCAAGCCAACTTGAAACAAATATATGTTTTTTGCCGCCAATTAGTTTAGAGGGGAAATCAAGATCCAGAGGTTGAAACGTTTCTTTTTTAAGGTAACTACGACGTACCTCGTCTTGAACATTAGGATGAAAATCAGTAATTTTTATTCTCAATACGAGATCCAAAGATTCAAAATCAACATGTTATTGACATAGATTACAAGCCAAGTTAATTTCACTTTCAGCAATTACTTGATCCAATTCTTCATTTACTAATGACGAATCATTTGAATTAATACATGAACTACTCTCAACCCTACGAATTTCTTTAAATTTAGGTACAACACTGAAATATCTTTTCATTCTAAATCATACAATATTGAAAATAACATTTATAAATACATAAATTTATTAATTTAATCTTAACATTGAAAGAAAGTTTAATAGTTAATCCAAAAAAAAAAAAGATACCGGAAGAGAAACACTAAAAACATGGGTTCGTCTTGGTTTATTTGAAGAGAAATAATAAAAACATGGGCTCGTTTGGTTTATTTAATTTAGGGAAAAGGGGCAAATAAGCCCTCGAACTAATCAAAAAAGTGCAAATAAGCCCTTTTGTAGGAGGTTCTGACTGATCATTGTCATTTGGGGAGGTTCTCGGTGGAATTTTTTGATGAATTTTTTTTAGCATCTTCTTCATCAAGTCTAGTTTAGCCATACCAAATTTCAGCTAAAAATTAAACCGGGAAGACACTAAAATGATTTTTGAAAATATACTGTGTTGTTTAACTGCGCAGTTATCTTCAAAAATTCATTTGACTGTCTTCCCGATTGAATTTTTAGCTGAAATTCGGTATGACTAAACTAGACTTAATGAATAAGATGCTCAAGAATTTTCATCAAGAAATTCCACCGGGAACCTCCCCAAATTACGATGGCCAGACGGAACCTCCTATAAAAGGGCTTATTTGCACTTTTTTTATTAGTTCGAGGGCTTATTCGCCTCTTTTCCCTTTAATTTAAATCATTTCAAAAAAAAAGCTGGGGGAGAATCGAACACAGTACCCCCATAAAATGGAAAGACTCAAATGCGCCCACAATCCCAGTCCGCTATTTCTGCTATTTGGTTTTCTAGTCATGTGTTTGGTATATATACATTTCCTAATTAATTTTATATTTCTAAAAATATATATAATTTTTAGTATATATTTTTTCGAAGTCCACGGGGTCCCGGGACCCCATGGGACCCTTAGTGGGTCCGCCTATGAATACATAACTAACATCAGGTCACTCAAATTTCATAGCAACTGAGAACTAGAAAAAGGAGAATCAAAACTCAATCACTTACGGGGTAAAGTCTAAACAGAACACGATAAACATGCAACTTAATCTGAAAGAGTACTCCCTCGATAGTAGCATCTTTATGTCCAAAGATTTGCTCATTCCTAGCCTTCCAAATTGAATAGACAGTGCAACACAAGGCTAGCCTGACAGCCTTGCTAGTCAATCTTGCTCCTCCATACTGCTTCAAACATAACTTGACTGTGCTCAAGAGTGTAGAAGAATTCTTCTTGATCTTAAGCCACTGTCTAACTCCTTCCCAGATTGCTCTCGTAAATACACATTTGAAGAAAAGATGGTCAGATGAGTCCATGTAAGTCTTACAAAAGCAACATGCTCTATCCATATCTATGTATAGCAAGTTATCACACGTTGGTAGTCTGTTTCTCAGTCCAAGCCAAAGAATAAAAGAGAATTTTGGGGGTATGTAATTTTTCCAAATAAGGTTCATCCAGGGTTTGCTATGACCTTTAACCCTCAAAATGTCATAAACTTTGTTTGACTGAAGCTTACCATTGGTATAGATGTTGTTGAGAGTAGAAATAATACCTGACTTCCCTCCCAATAGTGTACTCAATGCCTCCATGATCTTTATTAACTTGCTAAAAGGGGGGGGGGGGACACTCCATCGGGAGGTATCCAGTCCCACATGGAGCAGTTTCAGAGATATACACAATGCACCCACCGAACCCATAAAGTATCCTTCTTTAGGTGGATATTCCTAAAGATGTAATATTCATGTTATGGTTTATTATTCACGGGTGTTTGGAATCGATTCTGTTTCTATTTCTGCTTCTTTTTTAAAAAGAAATAGAATTAGAATCAGTTTTCAGAAGCTAGTCACCTCCGCTTCTAAAAAACTTATTCTAAGAGTAAATTAGAGCATCAGAATCACTTCTACACTTTCACTCAAACACTGCAAATTCTGCTTCTGCTCCTTCAGGGAGCAGAAGCAGTTTTAAGAATCAGATCCAAACACCCCCTCAATAGAACTTTAAGTACAAATTAAATATAAAAATCATAATTCTAAATAAAAACATGCTGAATAAATTAGAGAAAAACTGAGCACTTCCTCTAAATAAATCCCAAACATAAGAGGTACTCCTTCTAAATAAAGTTCTCAATAACACAATTATTTACACAATAATTGAATATGATAATTCGAGTATATTGTGAGAAATTATTTTGATAGTTATTTCTTAAAATAGAAATGAAAATCATGGGACGTCCAAAAAGTAAAATGAAAACCTTAAAATGTGGGAGTAAATTGAAAATGAAAACGATATTGTTAATTCTATAAAATGTATCACTCCGTTTCGTAATTAAGTTTTTAGTTTGATTGTAATCATTGTATGAACTTTTAGAGCTTTAGTCTAAGTAACTCTCTTTATTGGCTTTAGTCAGTTTAGTGTAAGTATATATGCGGAGTATATCTTCCTAGTGAAAATAAATAATTTTGACACTCAATGAATGTATGTTACGGAGTAGGATTTCATAGTGTAACGGTGAAAGCATTTAAATGTAACTACTCCCTCCGTCCTAAATTATTTTGCAAAATCAACATTTTTTAGTCAACTAATAATAAAAGTCAATGCTCCGTATCGATGATTATTTCAATTTTTAATAATTAAAATCTATATATGCAGAAACTACATTAAAATCTCTTCAAAGTTGTAAACTTCAAATTAGAATATAATTAAAACTTGACATCATAATCAAGCAAATAAAATGACATTGTTTAACTAAGAAAAGTCAAATTTACAAATACGGAGGTAGTATATTTTTTTTATTTAAATGTAACTATGTAAGAGAAACATAAAGTGCAACAAGAAAGTAGTTCAGCTGTCACGGTTAATTACACCCGAACAACTTAGGCTGTACAATACAAACACTGCATTGAGATGGATGTAAGAATATAGTACTCCGTACATGTCACGGAACCAGTAAATAAATGCACCGTTGCTTATGCCAATAAATGTAGGAATGGGCAAAAATACCGAAATGTCATGGTACCGAATCGGACGGGTATGATATCAGACCGACAAACGAGGTTTGAAATGGATTACAATTTTTTTTGTCTCGAACCGTACCAGTTCAAACAATGTCATAACGGATTCTCATAAAATGAGAACCGGTACAGAACCGAACCGGATCGAAATATGATTTAATTAATTTAAATTTATACTACTATAGTTTATCTTGAATTTATTTACTATCTTATCTGTCCCAAATTGATTTGCAAAGTCAACATTTTTTTGTCAATGCTAATGTTAAGTCCTCCCTAATGATGATTAATACAATTTTTAATAATTATAATTTGAAATAATTACATAAATATGACCAAAATAAAGATGACTTACAAAAATATGATTAGTTACTAGAGTAGTAATGAAATCATAGTAATTCGTTGTAATAATGAATAGTCATATTTATGTAAATAAGTTTTTTTTGAGTAATATTCTTGTAAAAACCCCTTATAATTTACATATTTAGAAATCACATTAAAATCTATTTAAAGTTGCTAATCAAAATTAGAATATACGAAGGACTTTTTTTAAAGGCCAAATTAGAATATAATTAAAGAGTGAAATTCTGATTAAATGAATAACAACAAATTATTTGACCAAAAAGGATTGACTTTGTAAATCTATTTGGAATGGAGGTAGTATGAAATATGAAATCGATAAATTGTGTCAATTTTTGGAGGATGGGTAAAATTTAATTTTTTCTTAAATACTTGGAAAAAGTGGCATTGTTTGGTATTGGTATTGGTATGACATGGTACCGCCCCGTTTGAAAATGGACCGTACCAAACGGGTTTTAGTCTAAGACCGAACCGTTTCAATAGTAACGGTACGGGTAAGGGTTCGGCAAAATATTGGACCGGATCGTGCCCACCCCTAAATAAATGTGTGGAAATATATGTTTGTATATGTTAGTTTTTTTATGATTGCGCTCCCCTGATTCTGGAGACTATGAACTACCCTCTAAAGCCCCTAGACAGTTAAATCCGGATCTGATCACAGTCAGTCTCGTCGGTACTGGCTCCACAAGGCGAATTCAGTAGGACTTCCAAAGCATGTCAGCCCAGCTGCACCCAGGGGGTCCTACCACACGAATCCGCAAAACTGCTTTACCATCCACTCCCTTCTTAGCCGCTGAGCAACTCCGTGAAGGTAAGAAGAATCATTGGTAGCAAGACTTCTCTTATCTTCCCTTTGGTGCATAGCGGGTTTCGAACATGAGACCTCACATATGCTGATATGCACCAGTAACCTCACAACCAGTTGTGCTAGTATGCAGTGGCGGAGCCACTATTGTTCAAAGGGGTTCATATGAACACCTAAATTTTTAAAAAAACATGTGGGTATATAGGTGTAATTTAGTATAATTATCTATGGTTCTTTAAATTTATAGTAATAAAAAACAAAACACCCAAAATTGGAATCCCAAATCCGCCACTGCTGGTATGGCTCGGTTTTGAGTTTTTGTCTATGCATAGATAGTATTTTTCATTTTGAAAAGATAATTGCATGTCACCCCAACAAATTTTTTTGCCATTGTAGGTGCAATTTGTTGATAACACACACAAATCTCGTCTACAAGCCGGGCGTGTACACGAAGCAAAGTTGTAAAGTATACACCCCATTATCCTGCGCTCCTTATTTGCGGCTTGGGAACGACTAATTGCTAGATCGCTAGGTGATTACATCTTGAATAGAATTATAGAAGAGTTTGCCCAAAAAAAAGAACTATAGAAGAGAGCATCAAACCATTCAAACGGTACATGGAGAAAAATGTTTATTGCAATGAACAGAATAGACAACGGTGATTCGTTTTAGTAAAAACACCCACTTGCCTCAATTAGTCGATTTGCAATTATTTAACATTAATTTTAACTCAAACCCGATCTATTAACAGACATATATCGTTAAATGCCTATGTTTCTTTCTGCATTCAAGTTTGCCGGGCATGAGCAGAGGCTGCAGAGCCACCTTCTTGTTGTGCAGCCAAAGGGCTGTATTTGGGTGTCTGGGACAAGCATTGCCACCTCGCCAGCTCCAAATTCTCTCAAATTATCTAAAACAATGGTATGAGGCGGGAAGATAAGAGATCAAATAGTTTTAATTACAACAATTAGCCATAACTCGCTTGTTGTTGATTGAAATTGTTGTATCATTGTATCACATCTAGTCTCAAAGCCTAGTATTTGCCAAATGGAAATTCCAACCACATTATTTCATTGCTAATCCTCAAACCAAAACTCATCATGATCACCATGGGCTTTTGTGCTTTCTACTTCAATTTCGTATATATTCCTCTCCATATACATCGGTGTCTACAATCCTTCTTGTTGAGCCACGGTTTTAGACCTTAAGGTTAGGACGAATCCAGAGTCTGGCTTCGCAAGCTAGACAGACAATCTTATCCGATCATTAAAATGTAATGACTAGGTAATTAGGTCGATTGGTAAAATTTATGCATCTATTACTTCTCGTTACGGATGCATTATCCATTTATTTATCTTGATGACGAGGTAAACCCACACGGATAGCTCTACTTATAAAGCGGTGGAAAGTTTGGGCGAGTGTATTACAAGATGGAATGCAGGGAGAAATGACACCATAGATTAATCATACATAGCTAACTCTACTTAACACAAATACATAAATTTGAACCAAAACTGTTCGATAATCTATACCCATACTCTAGAAGGTAGTCCAGAGCGCCTAGTGCATAGAATTGGAACCTCTAACTTTTGGAAATCTATGTAGTTACAATTTACAAAACTCCTACAAAAATGTGAATCTGAGAAGAAAGAAATATAAAGCTGAAAGTAGTGGAGTGATTAATTTCATACCACAAAAACTCTATGAGTTACAAACTTGCCCTCAACTTAACCCCACATTGGCATATTTTCCTTGACTGAAAAAAAAAAACTTAAGATTCATGGAAGAAGAAACCAAATGTTCTTTTCTTTTAATTTCTTTTGTTTTTGTTTTCCCCTTGGCCTTCATTTTTCCTCAAATCGAATTACCACCAAATCTAGGCCTGTGCATCTCCTTTCTTTCCCAATCCATCACCTCCTCCACTCCCTTCTCTATCACTCAACAGTACACCACTCTCATCATCACCCCGTTGAGCCTTCTTCTGAGCCTCCATAGCCTTCAAAGCCTGCAATTTGGAGTGATTGTAATATGCAACGCCCAAGAATGCCAGGCCATACCCAATCAAGTTGACAGGGGTGACAGTGTCCTTGATCACAGACCAAGAAAATGCAATTAGGAGCCAATCCTTTACCACACCAGCCACATTCATGGTCAGAGCTGATGTCTTGCCCACAAGCAAGAACACAGCCAAGTTCAGAGCAAATGCACACAGCGAATTGCTCCCGAAAATCACCAAATCGAATCGGAAGTTCGAATTTTGCTTCAAAACGGGCAATTCGACAAAAATCCAGGGGATACAGAGGAAAACAAAGCAGCTGGGAGCTACATAGTATAAGGATGTGATAGGGTTTAGGTTAATCCCCTTAGAGGTGAGCAAGATCTGAATCATAACAAGTCTGGTGGCCTCGAAAGCCACCGCCATTAATTGCAGAAATACACCCCAGGAGTCGTACTTCGCCTCCCCGTACGCCGCAATTGCGACCCCGATTGAGATCGAAACCATGTTCATCATGGTGGACGGCTTGTACGGATCCTTCTTAAACAGGATTCCGATGGTATACACTGCTACCGGCATGAGAGCCTTGAGCATCTGGATGAAGGAGACGGAGAGATAGATGTAGGCGGAGTTGGAAAACCAGAGGGAGAGGGAGTAGAGGGCGCCGATCGGGAGGATGCACGTGAGGTACACGTGACGGGAGAGGGCGCCGGGGAGCTCGACGACTTTGACGACGCGGACGAGGAAGAAGGCGAGGGAGGAGCAGAAGGCCATGTGGATCATCGTGAGGGAGATCGGAAACGGCCAGTTGTAGAGCTTCCGGTCGAGGATGTATTTGTTGTAGACAATGACGGTGAAGGACAGGAAGATCCATACGGAGACGTAGGTGTACGAGAGGACTATCTTCTTCACTACGCCTTCGGAGAGGGCGGCGCCTTTTCCCATAGCGGCGGCGGTGGCGGTGGCGGCGGGAGGAAGTGAGGGAGAAATTTTTACTCTGGGGACTGTCGGAGCACAAGTAGGTGCCCCGGGGGTGGTTATTTAAAACATACACATGCTTGGTTCTGACTTCTGACTTTAGGGACACTGACGTTTGTGCAGTTACCCATACTCTCACCTTTCCCCCAATTAAGTTCTGATTTCCCTTTTTGGGCGGTTTGAGTTCACACTTCAATACGGAGTAATTCAATAAATTATTTACATCAAAATAGTGCTAAACAGTGTCCAAACAGTTTTAAACAGTGTTTGAACAGTGCAAAACAGTGCACTCCACAGTAAAGTCAAATTTATTTTTTTAATATGTGTGAGTCAAACCGGGAACTTAATTG
This sequence comes from Cuscuta epithymum, assembly GCA_945859915.1. Taxonomy (NCBI): domain Eukaryota; kingdom Viridiplantae; phylum Streptophyta; class Magnoliopsida; order Solanales; family Convolvulaceae; genus Cuscuta; species Cuscuta epithymum. Next base: position 939,606 of record CAMAPF010000947.1, on the reverse strand, counting down.
GGTGGCGGAGGGAGTATAATTTACTTGTTGAGTAATAGACTCTGGGGACTGTCGGAGACTCGGAGCACAAGTATGTAATGTTTATTTAAAGAAAAAGAGGAAAGGGTCGTACACCATCGTGTACGAGGTGGAGTAAAAAGTATACTATGTTACATTTTATCTTTTTAAATACACAAATTTGGAATTTTAGTGTTAATTGAGTACACTTGTTAAATTAACACGTTAATACAGCTGAGTTGGTTAACAGAATGTTGAGTAAGAATGGGTAATGGACCAAGATTATCACATCGACCTTCACGAAGTCGACTAAAAAGGAAAAATCGAACTTCGGAGGTTGACATTTGGGGAGCATCGGTTAGCAGGGTTGCATCGACCAAAGAGAAGTCGACTTGCGGGGGTCTGACGTCGACCAATGGAAAGTCGATCAAGTGACTGGGGTCTAGCATCGACCTTCAAGAAGTCGACCTATTAGTTAGCCAACTCAGCCGTATTAACGTGTTAATCTAACGGATGTACTCAATTAACACTAAAAACTCGAATTTGTGTACTTAAAAAGATCAAATGCAAATAATGTACTCTTTACTCCACCCCATACAAGTTGATGTACTCAATTGAGCCTTATCTCTAAAGAAAAACGAGTACGTGACACAGACGAGTGTACGAAAAAGTGTACACCAAAATTTGGTGGACAGACAATTCTGTGTACGTGAGACATGCGAGTGTACGAAAAGTGTACACTAAAATGCGTACCCCTAACACAACTCCTATTTAAAACATACACATAGAGGGAGTTTTTTTGGTAGTTCTAAAATCTGAGTATTTCACAAAGTAGTGTATTTTTTCACGTAGTTTGAATATATATTTTCACTTAAAAGAAACATGTCGAGTTGAACTCGCAACCTCTCACGTACTTTATAGTAATGCAAAAACTAGAATAAAATGCTCATTTAGTACAAGTTCTCATTTAAATAAATTTAACGTATACGATAGTGTAGAACAACGGCGCTCATTAAGGATGAAGATGGTAACTACAAGTCACAAGACATTATCTTCCAACCAAGTCAATGTTACTCTTGCATGTTATGATGCCATCATCGACCTTCTAAACACCCTCAAGGACTTTCACCTAATCAATATCATTCTAGAGGTACATAGCAATTCAAGTATATTCATGAGAGTCTAACAGGTATATCTATCCAGCACTGGTCACATTGGACTCGTATTCAAGCTATTAAAAGAAAGCTTAAAAGCTACAACTGGACAATCACTATTACCCACCAAGTTATCAACAGTGCACCTGAGTATCTTCCTTACAAGAGCATATGAGCATATCCGTTGAAATAAAAAATCATCATTTTAAACATGTTGTTGCAATTCTCAAGTTTGATGCTATTAGTTTCTCGTATGTTATTTAATTTTGAGTAGGCTTTGATTTGGCACTCCCACTTTTTGTACTGTTTCGTTTCTAATAAATTGCTATGGTGTTCCCTGGCCCATGGCCCAAAAAACCATTAATCATTATGGTTTTTTGGACTTATACCGTTATACCGGGTAACAAAATAGTGTAGAATTTAAGTTCTCAGATGTACTATTTTAATCTGTGTATCACCGGTTCCTTTAGAATGTATTACTTCTTTCTCAAATAATTAAAATATGTTAAAATTTAAATTTGAGACATTCAATTAAAAAATAAAAACCAATTGAAAATTATGATAAAAACGTAGTTGGATATATGTAATTATGAAAACATTGTATTTTATATTTTCGAGTTCTGATAAGATGCTCGAAATTGAGCTACGCAAACAAAGAGAAATTGAAAAGTAAATAAATAAAAATAAAAATAATATATATATGAAAAAAATGAATAAATAAATAAATAAATAAATAAAGTAATAGATAAAATGAATAAATACATTTAATTTATTTATTCATTCATTAATACATTTATATATTTATTTGTTTGCTTGTTTAGACGACGTTTGATTAGACTATTGGTAGTGGTGCAGAGTCTGAAAAATTAAATATGGACTGAGTTGATATAAAAACAGTGTTTAGACTCCAACAATAATGTTTTCTCTGTATTTCAGCATCGTCAATAAAATACACTCAGAATTAGACATATCCTCATATTCCGATTCAACAGAAACCGACGGTTTTCGAACCGGAATCAGAGTAGCCTTACGGTTCGGAACCGAAGGTTCTAAGTAGCAATTTGGTTCTTCAGCTTTTGAGGAACCGGATCAGAACCGCTTTTTACAAATTTAAAAATAAATAAAAATAAATAAATAATAGTAATGATAATAACATGGGATAATGTACAAATATACTAATGTAGTATGGATGTAAGAACAAATATGTACATGTTCTGTTTTTGGAACAAATATACTCCTGAAGTTTATGTGGAAGTGCATATATACCCCTGAACTTTTGAAAGATACAAAAATACCCCTAATGTTCCTATAAAGGAGCAAATGTACCCTTATTCATGTTAACTAAATAAAATAAATTAAATTATAAAAAACATTAAAAATAAATTATAAATTAAATTAAAAATAAATAAATAAAAAGTGTTTTTTTATTTTAAAGGGCTTTATATCATTAATGTAGCATTCAACAAGGGTACAGGATAGTAAAAGAGCCACAAGTAACCATCCACCCTTGGACGAGACTCAGAGTTAACCACCTTTATCAAAGCAGTATAACTCGCTAGACCTGAATTGGGCAACTTTAAGCCAATGACGATTACCGTAGACCTCTCACTCCCACAAGCCTAATGCAAGAGTCTTACAGCATAAAATAAAACAACACACAAACGACTTAACCTAGAAATTAAAATGCAGAAAAGGTAAATTATAAGCAAACTCCAAAACACGTCGATCAACCCTTGGCGGTGGTTCTGGAGGAGGCCGGACCCTCGCAACGATTGTTGATGCACCAATCAGAGGGAGACCGATCAGTTTCTCCACGTTGTCCGTACTCTGCACTGCTCGGCTCTCCTCATCTGCGACAAATTGATCACCAATCCCCTACTTACCAACGCCAGCCATCTCCATCTGCAATCGTCCTCCTTCAATCTCGATGCCCAAGCCCTACGGAGAGGGAAAACGCCGGACCGAAATGCCATAAAAGGACGTCGCCGGAAAAATCAGCCTAGGAAAACCCTAGGAGACGGCCGCCTTTTCTTACCCCTCTTTCTCGAAGAGTTCGGAGCTCTCTACTCCGTATAATTAAAGTGTTAAAAATAAAGATTAATTTTTATGTTAAAATATCAACTCTTTAATTTTAAATTGGAAAAACATTATTTTTTCCGTTGTAAATGAAGCGTTTCAAATTCATAAATATTAAATTTAGTCCTTTTGCAAAGTTTTGAACACGTTGTTACATTTTTTGAAATAACATTCTTTGGTTTTGTTTAACCTTAATAAAATTAAATTCATAATTTTGTAATCTTGGAGTATTTATCATCATACAAATATGTATGATGATAAGTGAGGGAGAAACTTTTAGACTCTCGGGACCGTCGGAGACTCAGAAGGTGTTTATTTAAAGAAAAATGATAGATGTACATCTTTAGTACACTTGTTTGTCCACGGTGGACAATTCTTTGTGGAAGCGTATACCGTACAACCGGCTGTACGGCGAGAACCGTACAGTCGGTGGCATTTTTGTAATTTACATGAAATTCGCGTCTTGTACTAAATGAGCAATACAACACATCTAGTGAGCATGAGACGTATTTTGTTGAGCAATAAAACACATCGTGATCTCTGCTTCATCTCTTCGAATTTACTTTTTTTTCTTATTTTTTTCTTTATAAAAACTTATTAATTACATCAATAATCAACTCTTATGAACTTCAGTATGCGAATTTAATGGAATATGATACTTTTGAAATATGCATTGTTATGCCATTATACAAATGAGCACAACATGAATATTCGTTGAGCATAATAACTTATAAAATGAGAATTGATATGAAAATCATATGTACTTTAATTGAACATCAAGACGTTTTCATTGAGTATCAACTTGAAATTATAAGCACCAATGATTTTAATTATGTGATTGTGATGAGCATCAAATCTGTTCTTTTGAGTATTAGGGGTCTAACTATGAGCACCAGCAATTTGTGATTCATATCTTCTAATTCAATTTCTTTTTATTGTTTTTTTCATTTATTATTTCAATATCTGAATCCAATGTAGTATGATGCATTTGAAATGTGAAACATTTTTAAATGAGTATAAAACAATACCAAATGAGTATATGTAACTTACAAAATGAGTGTCCAAAAAATCAAAAGCTCATTTGTGTATGCTCATTCATTTTGGCGTTATAGTCATTTGAGTTTAACATAAAACTCATTTTCAATGTGTTCAATATTAATTTGTTGAGTTCATTTCTTTTAGGCATATACTCATTTGAGTTTAATGTAAAACTCATTTTCAATGTGTTCAATAGTATTTTGTGTAAGTTCATTTCTCTTAGGCATATATACATTTGAGTTTAAAATTAAACTCATTTTTATAATATTACTAAGAACGTAAAAAGAATTATAAAAAAATTGTGGCAGCAAGGTCAGAAATTAACAAGAGGGGAAAGTAGGACTGTGAAATTAGTAGAGGTAAAGAAATTGTGGCAGCACATAGCAGGTCACAAATCAGCAGAGAGGGGAAATAGACTAATAGTCGGTGAGGAATAGGGATCGCTCGCACAGGCCGTCTCTCTCTGCATCGGCCAAGCATCTCAGCCGTGAGTTGCACTTGTAAGCTTGGCTATCGGCGTTCTGCGTTCGTGAGTTGCACCAGACTTTCGATCTCCATCCTTCGTCGTCTTCGTCGGTGAGTTGCAGGGTTGAAGCGCAAGTTTAATTAGAAAAAAAAGCCAGTTGTACGGTGTAATTTGCGGTTCTTTGTATGTGAGACAGAATAGGCATAGAGGGGAGTTTTTTTGGTATTTCTAAAATATGAGTATTTCCTAAACTAGTGTATTTTTCATGTAGTTTGAATATATATTTTCACTTTAAAAAAACATATCGAGCTGAACTCACAACCTCTCACGTACTTTATAGTAAGGTAGATTCTATGGTACCCATAAAGTATCATACTTTTGTCCACATGAACCAATGAGAATGTAGCAATTGAATTATTTAAATCTAAATTAAAAATGATAAAGTGACATGGTCCAATCAAATGAATGATAGGTACGGTACCCCATATTTTAAAAAGGTGCCGGAATTGTCACCTTATAGTGATGCAAAAAACCACTAGACTACAATGCTCATTTAGTACAAGTTCTCATTTAAATAATTTTAACATATACGATAGTGTAGAACACTCATTAAGGATGAAGATGGTAACTACATCAGTCACAAGACCTTATATTCCAACCAAGTCCATGTGACTCTTGCATGTTATGATGCCATCATCGACCTTCTAAACACCCTCAAGGACTTGCACCTAATCAATATCATTCCAGATGTACACAGCAAGGAGATTCATGAGGGTCTAACAGGTATATCTATCCAGCACTAGCTGGTCACATTGGACTCGTATTCAGCAATTAAAAGAAAGCTTAAAAGCTACAACTGGACAATCACTATTACCCACCAAGTTATCAACAGTGCGGCTGAGTATCTTGCTTACAAGAGCATATCCGTCAAAATAAAAACTCATCATTTTAAATGTTGTTGAAATTCTCAAGTTTGATTCTATTAGTTTCTCGTATGTTATTTAATTCTGAGTAGGCTTTAATTTGGCACTCATACTCTTTGTATTGCTTCATTTCTAATAAATTGGTAGTGTTCCATGGCCCCTACCCCAAAAAACCTACCAGGTAAAAAAATAGTGTAGAATTTAAGTTCTCAGATGTACTATTTTAATCTGTGTATCACTCGTTCCCTTAGAATGTATTACTTCTTTCTCAAATAATTAAAAATATGTTAAAATTTTAATTTGAGACATTCAATTAAAAATAAAAACCAATTAAAAATAATGATAAAAAACGTAGTTGGATATATGTAATTATGAAAAAATTGTATTTTATACTTTCGAGTTCTGATAAGATGCTTAAAATCGAGCTACGCAAATAATGAGAAATTGAAATATAAATAAATAAAAATAAAATAAATATATATATACTTCCTCCGTTCTTAAATAAATGCAACAGTCAACATTTCACACTTACCGATACACAACTTTGACCATTAATATATATAAATTTATATAAGTAAAAAAATTAAAAAAAAATAGATATTGAAAATTTAAAATAAGACAAATTTAACAATAATTTTTCATAAAAATATATCCATACATTAATAAATAAAACGTAGTCAAAGTAGAACATGTGAATAATGTAAAATTTCATATGTTGCATTTATTTAAGAACGTAGGTAGTATATGAAAAAATGAATAAATAAATAAATAAATAAATAAATAAATAAATAAATAAATAAATAAATAAATAAAGTAATAGATAAAATTAATAACTAAATTTTATTTATTTATTCATTCATTAATACATTTATATATTTATTTGTTTGTTTGTTTGTTTAGACGACGTTTGATTAGAATATTTGTAGTGGTGCGGAGTCTAAAAATTAAATATGGACTTTGTCGATATAAAAACAGTGTTTAGACTCCAACAATAATGTTTTCTCTGTATTTCAGCATCATCAATAAAATACACTCAACAATAGACATATCCTCAGTTTGTGATTCAACGGGAAGCGACGGTTTTCGAACCAGAATCAGGGTAGTCTTACGGTTCGGAACCGGAGGTTCTAAGTAGCAATTTGGTTCTTCAACTTTTGAGGAATCGGATCAGAACTGCTTTTTAAAAAATTTAAAAAATAATAATAATAGTAATGATATTAACAAGGGATAATTTACAAATATACTCATGTAGTATGGGTGTAAGAACAAATATATACATGTTCTGTTTTTGGAACAAATATACCCCTGAAGTTTATGTGGAAGTGCATATATACCCCTGGACTTTTGAAAGATGCAAAAATACCCCTGATGTTCCCATAAAGGAGCAAATGTACCCTTATTCATGTTAACTAAGTAAAATAAATTATAAAAAAACATTAAAAATAATTATAAAGTAAATTAAAAAATAATAATAAAGTGTTAAAAATAAAGATTAATTTTTATGTTAAAATATCAACTCTTTAATTTTAAATTGAAAAAACATTATTTTTTCGTTGTAAATGAAGCGCTTCAAATTCATAAATATTAAATTTAGCCTTGTTGCAATGTTTTCGAACACGTTGTTGCATTTTTTGAAATAACATTCTTTGGTTTTGTTTAACCTTAATAAAATTAAATTCATAATTTTGTAATCTTTGAGTATTTATCATCATACAAATATGTAATTTTATAGTGCAAAGAATATAAAAAGTTTATGATTTTTTTACATTGCAACACATATGTTCACACTTTTCCGAAAGAATAAAAATAATTTTTTGAAATAATAATTTATACATACAATAATAAATTGTGATATAAAAAATAATAAAAGGGAGAATTGGACACAAGTAGATTTTTTATTTTTTTATTATTCAATTTAAAATTTACTACCTCCGTAACACTTATATCTTCCGTTTAAAAGTTGGTGAGATCAAGAATAGTGAAAGAGAATATAAATTATTGAAGATATGATGGGAAGATAATGAAATAGTGTGATGGATTGAAGGATAAGTCTAAAAAAAGTTGTTGTAATAGTGTATTATTTTTAAAATTATTTAAGGTATAATCGGTAGATTTATAAATGGGAAGATATGAACGTTACGGACGAAAATGGAAAGTGGAACGATATAAATGTTACGGAGGGATTATAATTTACTTTGGTGTTTTTTGAAATTTATTTTATCTTAGTCAATAAGGGTAAATTTGTTTATTTGTAGGAACATGAGTGGTATTTTTGCACCTTTTAAAAGCTGGTGGTGTATATATGCACTTCCACATAAACTTAAGGGCTATATTTGCTCCAAAATTAGAACAAGAATATATTTGTTTTCACATCCATACTACATGATTATATTTGTACATTTTCCCTAATAATAGCAATGATATCAATATATAGTAGTAGTACCCTTGTGGTGATAGCTGTTTTACTTAATATGAAAATAAAACTCCGTAAATAATAAATTTTAGGTATAAGCTTATACACACTGCTAGTTATAATACTTTTTTATTACACATTATAGTAATAAGTATACATAATCTACTAATCATTAATGTATTTTAATTATTGACTTGTACATTCGTATTATCTAATTTATATCTATTTAGTGGTAGGTAAATAGTTATGACTGCAAGTAATATTTCTCCAAATGGCCCTTTAAGAAAACATTCATTTCAAATCAATAAAGGGTATACAACAAGCTAGGTACCCTTATTGTTGTTCTTTTTAAGCATAAATATCTCTTGAAATGGAGTAGATCATCTCCAACGGACCATCCTTGAACTAGTGCAATTGACTCAGGGTTCTTTAACAATACAATTTAAAAGTTGTGAATTTTTGACAATTTTTTTAACTCGTTATTATTCGGTAAGGTCCAAAACTTGGAGGAGTTTTGAGGTGACGGGGAACATTTCACCAATTTATAAAGAGAAAAGGAATTACAAAGAGTATGAGGATCAAATTGATGCCTACAACATAATAACTAGAGCATATTTTCTTTGATGCAGCTTTTGCTCTATAGAGTGCTATATTACTCGCTTCCACACTTTGCTTTTCCAACAAAAGGGTTTTCTGCGCTTGAATTGGTAAATCAAGATGCCTCCTTAATAGATCTAAATGTATATTTGCAATCCGCTTTGCAATAGTCCCACATTCTTCTTTGATCTAAATTATGTTTGCTAATATTTTTCTTCAAGTGAGACGTGGTCAAATCTGTTAGTCTTAAAGCAAGAATTCTCGACTTGCCATTTTTGCAACACACACAGGTAACTCCTCAATTCTCATTTTAATCCTTGAGATGGCCACTACCTCCGTCCCATTTTATGTGCCTCGTTGTGATTTGACACAATTATTAATGAAGTGATTGAAATTTTAAAAATTGTGATTGAGAATTGACTATAATAAAGTGAAATGGAGTGGAACACGTACAGGGGAGGATCTATGTTAGGGCTATGGTGGGCTGAAGCTCAGGGCAAAGTTAAAAATTAAATTTTTTCTAAGGTAGTATTTTTAAATATTTCCATCCAGCCCACTCCAAATTTTTCTATAACCCACCCCAAAATTTTCTATTTCCCGGTCCAAATTTTCAGCTCAGCCCATAAAACAAAATCTTGTCATCTAAAAGTAAATCTAATCTAAATGTTATACGCATCACGATAGGACCGACCCAGGGGAGGGGCAGCCTGTGCAATGGCATAGGACCTCAAAAAATAGAAAGCTCAAAAAATTAGTAGTAGTATTGATTATGTAGCCCACTAGCCCAAATTCAATAAAAATGAAGAAAAGTAATAGGCTAATAGCCCCGCATCTGGGATGAAGCGAGCAAGTCTTCGCCCTTTGACTCTTCATCATCAACATTGCGATTTCCGCAATGCAAGAATCTGCATCAGCCGAATTCGATAAAGCTATTCAATCGATGTCGAGTGCCGAGTCGCCGACCACTCCAGGACCCAAGTGCCAACATCTGTATGTGCCTCTGTGTAGCCATGTAGGTCCGCCAATCAAACTACATTTGAGCATCCTTATCACTTTGATTTTTTCAACGAGGCAATATACTTTGTATTGATGGAGTTAAGGACCCAGTTTAATGATAAATCAATGAAACTCCTTTCTTTGAGTGCTTCATCGGATCCTAAAAACTCAAATGAGTCCTTCAATGCCGATATTATTTGTACTCTTGCAAGGAGGTTCTATCCCGAAGATTTTACTAGTCGGGATATTCGTGCTTTGGAATTTGAGCTGCAACACTATGTTCACGATCGATGTGATTCCTAATACAAAATTTCAAGTATCTACACTTGTTGAATTATGTGAGGAGTTCACTAAGAGCAGAAGATCTAATTCATATGTTATGGAGAGCAGATTGATTCGCCTTGTATTGATCTTAGCTATTGCTAAATCAAATAGAGATCGGTCATTCTCTCTCATGAAACTTCTAAATACAACACTCTGCAACAAAATGGCGGATGACTTTCTTGCAAATTTCATGACACTTTATATTAAAAGAGACTCTACTCTTAGTATAGATGTAGGCTCTATTGTTGACTCATCGAGAACAACTTTAGTGGAGAACTTTTATATTTTTTTTCCTTATTTGAATTTTTTTAATGTATTACTCCCTCCGTCCCACTAACAATGGAACAAGAGGGAGTGACACACAAACTAATAAAAAGTGAGTTATGTGGTTGATATTGAATTGATAAAGTAAGAATAAAGTAAGAATAATTTGGAGCCACACAAATTTTGCCTAATTTGGTATGGGACAATCTTAGTGGGACGGACCGAAAAAGTAAAATGGGACCATCTTAGCGGGACAGGGGTAATATCATTTAAATGTTTCAGCCTACCCCAACATGAAATCCTGAATCCGCCCCTGAACACGTATTTCTTTTCAAAAAAGGAAATGTGTCACTTTTAGGACAACCTAAAATGTACTTAAATGACTAATGAACATGTCTCCTCCTACATCATTCGCTTAATATGTCTTGCACGCTTGAAGCTAAAACATCCCTGCCATCACTATCAAATTCCAAGTCTGAGTTATCACCACCGTGTGGTAAGTCCATCATCCTTTCATTTTTGGCGACTTTATATCTTCGTAATGATTCTCACATTCAGAACCTTTTTTTTTTCATTTCAGTAGCTTCATTCACGTTTATTTCAGCATCCTCATTATCGCTCCAATCAAATTGCTCATTACCTTAATCTTCACATCGGCTCCATGTAATTTTATATCAATGCACTTGCTGCATGTCTAATGAATAGATCGGTACCAAATATAGTCATTCTGAAGGAGGAGTATTAAGGGAAAACTAGGATACTCTATACTAAGTGGCATCCAGTCAATCTCAAAATTTACATTCTTCAATCCAAGAACTGAACTTCACGGTCATCATAAATGTTCAAATGTTTTCTACCAGTCATCACTTCTATGATTTCTATCTTCTCATCCTTTCAGGAAAATGTTGGATACATGACATATCAATCACAAATTCAGTGCCTTAGTTTTCTCAAAATTAACCATATCAATCATGCTAGTGTTCCGCATTGAAAATTCCATGCCTAAGAGGAGAGGAAATATAAATCAATTTCTTAAGACGAGTAAACAATTGTTAAGAACGAGTTCAAAGGGTGTGTTTATCTGCACCAATTTGGCTTCTCTGATATGTGTTGCTCTTCTTCTGACAAAATGTGGCTATGCTGGAAATCTGATGAATACAAATTACAAAGTGGGGATTCTTCATGATAGTGATCAGTTTATTGTGTCCGAAATTTCTCACCTTGCCACAAATTTCAAGTTCACTTTCTCACCTACTTCACATGAGGGCTCAATCAAATGGTTATGGCTGGTAAAATACTCCCTTATAACTTGGGTAGAAGTATGATACTATCTCACTTGGCCTTTGCAGATGATTTTGTAGGTATCTTCCACCTTCTTTCTTGGAAGTTGCCAAGACACATCTCACACCTTCTAGGAAGGAGCCATCCAACATTGAGGTACTACCACATCCCTTCATGGAAGGAAGTTGCTTGGAGATAGCTAGGAACCTCTCTAGCAATGGGAATGGAAGTTTGGGTGCAACTTCCTCATGTCACACTTGGTGAGGATTGTTTTTTTTGTAATAGTTGAGTGTGAGAGTTTGTTCCTCCTATTGTAATTCTGTTCTTGATATTGAATAGAAGAATTTTCCAATCCCAACAGATTTGTTGATATTTGTTCCCTCGCAAACTTCATGTCCTTTTTAGAGCGGTATCAATATGCTTCTGGACAGCTTGTAAATTTATCCAAAAGCACGTTTTTCAAAGGGGAGCATGCTGGCTTAGGAAGGAGACTAGGCATGGAAAATGTCCTCAACATGAACTGTACTAGGTTGCCTCTAAAATACCTAGGTATTGAGCTTCACCATGAGATTACGAGGGCTATTCATTGCAACGATCTCCTTGCCAAAATTGACTCTAAGGGAGTGTTTGCAACTGCTTCTGCTTTTTAAAAAGTGCTTTTTTTGATGAAGTTTGGAAAAGTGATTGTGTAAAAAAGTTGATAGTGTTTGGAAAAAAAGTGATTATGTAAAAAAGTGTTGAAGTTGGAGTGTTTGGTAAAAAAGTGATTATTGATGTAGTTTTTATTAATGTACAAAAATGCCCCTCTATGATTGCACCTTTGTGACTTGATTCGTTTCATCCGTGGCCTGATTCCACGCACGTAACTCCCCTGCGAAAATGTCAGACTCCAAGAAGCAAAGAGGGGAGGGCATTAATGTGACACAACAAATATGAACAATATAAATGCCCCCTTAGTTCTCATGAATTACCAAATTACCAAGATTAATTTTAATAATTGCTTCTAGCTTCTGGGATGAATGAACGGAGAAGTGGTCTGCTGCAAACATCGGTTTTGACTTCTGTTGTCAAAAAAGCCCAAAAGTGCTTTTGAAAAGCATTTGCAAACAATGCTTAAGTTATCTACTTGGCGGCATAAATTACTCTCTCAAGCATGTTTTGTCTAGCATCTCCCTCACATTCTTGCGGCTACCACCCTTCCTCAAAGTGTAATTAGTATTATTAACCAGAAGATAGCCTCCTTCTTCTGGGGTTATCATCTGGGGAGGAAAAAACGTCATTGGAAACAGCCTCCCAAGTTCCAGCTGACAGGGCAGTTTGGGTACCATACGAAGCTTTGAGAGCTAGTTTGGATACAAACTATTATGGAGAAAAAGAGTACTTAAAAGTGTAACAAAGGCACAAGGATGGTACAAAATTAGTGCACTGGGTTTTGTTTCAGAACAAAAGACAGAATATAGAACTTATATTGTACGTAAGAGGATATCACATTCATAATAGGTAGTAATTATTATAAATTTGTATAGAAACCAATTTGTAAAAATTAATTTAACAATCTACGGAGTAGTTGCTTAAAAATCGCAGCTAAAATGATGAAAAAGAAAATAAATGGAAACGAAAAGTTAAGGATGTTGTCCGTAACTTTATTGAGTTAATAGGAATACTGTGTTAACCACATAATTGCGTAAATAAACGAAAATGAGACGAATACAGAAGTAAAAAAGGAGAGAAAATTGTAATTAAGAGCCCGTTTGGTAGCACCAAAATCGGCTGTTTTGGCTGATTCTGCTGAAATTTATGAAGTTCTGGCTGAAGTGGCTGCATTGGCTGATTTAAGAAAAAATTATTTTTAAAATATATTTTATTAATATAATAAAGAAACAATTATATATAAAAAATAGCTAAAATAGTCATCTACAAAAACTTCAGCCAATACAGCCAGAAAAGTAACTTCAACCTTACTTTTTCTACTCATTACACAATTCAACGTGGTAAGCAAAAATTACGTGTTTGGTAAAACAGTGTTGCCAAACGGCCTCTAAGTTTGTTAAAAGTTCAAACAATAAAGTACAGAGAAGACATACGATTTTCATGTAAAGTGAAAGCCATTGAACTCTAAATTAAAATGCACTGTATATATTCCGTGATATATACTTTAGGGACGCAGTCCAAACATAAACGTAAAAATTGTTTTTTGATCTAAAAAAAACAAGAATGAAAACAAAATTATAATCAAGTTTGTTAAAAGTTCAACCAAAACTATAAAACAAAAGATATACGATTTTTATGTATTTATTTAAAGAAGAAATATGAACAATATATGACTGAAATAAAAACATGAAATGTGGAAATGTGGAATGGTTGAAGCAATTTAACACAACTAAAAAATTGGAACTAAAATAAACTGTATATGGATAGCTGAGGTATACATTCCGTGTTATTTAGTTAAAGACATGGTCCGGATCGGGACCAACTCCGGCCTCCGGGTCAGGCACTTAGGCTTAGGGTGGGTTGAGGTTTGGGAAATGGAGGCCCCGAACCAGCCCAGCTATGTCCCAAGACCAGGTCAAGACCTGGTCCGGATCGGGACCAACTCCGGCCTCCGGGTCAGGCACTTAGGCTTAGGGTGGGTTGAGGTTTGGGAAATGGAGGCCCCGAACCGTCAGGTAATGCCTTTTTTCTTATTTATTCTTACCACCCCACCCCAAACACCCCAAAACCACCCAGCCCAACCCACCTCATACCCAAACCATTCAAAAAAACCAAAAAAAATAAATAAATTGAGCCCGGACCAATCCCAGACCGGCCAGAACCAAGTCCACCCCCAAATCCACACCAGTACGGGTCAAAGGCTCAGTCCCAGTTAGGGATGGACTCGGGCCGGGCCAACCGGCCCGGAACCAGACCGGCCCGCTACTGTGCGGGCCCGGACCGGCCCGGTGAACCAGTTCGGTTCCGGTTCAGGCCTCCTGGCCCGGTGGTATACCGGTCCGGGCCCGGGCCTCCAGTTTAGTGAACCGGCCGGGCCGGGCCGGGCCCGGTTCGGGCCGGAATTTAATTTTTTTTTTTTTGAAATTTTTTTAAGTTTTGGGTTGGATTAGGTATTTTGGGCCATTTGAGGTGGTTTGGGGTGGAGAGGGAGGGGTAGGGGGTTAAATAAGAGAAGAAGAAGAAAAAAACATTCCGGGTGGCCCGGCCCGGCCCAGTTCTGGCCCGGAACCGGAACCGGAACCGCCCACCACCGGTTCGGGCTCGGGCCTCCTTTTTCTGAACCGAGGCCCGGCCGGGCCCAGGCCCGAACCGGGCCCGAACCTGAACCGGTCCACCACTAGTCCCGGTCAACCCGGTCCACGGCGGTCCCACACAATGGTGGTCCAGTCCAAGTATCATGCTGGTCAAACCAATCCCAAGCCACCCCTACTGGCTGTATCCCATAATAAAGGTCTTATTTGAAAGTGGTTGAAAAAGGTAAAAACCTGTGGTTGGAATTTGAATAGAAAACGATGAATTGATATGAGCCACATTATTGCCAAAACAGAAAACAAGACAAACATTTAGGGACGGACTGAAGAGGAAATCGAAGAATGTTAATTGGGGATGGAGTATAAAATAGTGGCTGACAAAACTTAAAATGAAACAAAATGCAAGTATGCAACACAGGCACACAGCGTCTAATCCATGCAAGGCCACAGATGAAGCATCCTCATCAAATTCTAACTTCACAGCAGGATTGTAGACAAATAAATGTTTCTATAACAGTACACAACATAATACGAATATGAAATAGCAGAATAGCACAAGTGCAATTAAACCAAATCTAGACAAGAAATTTAGAGTGATGAAAAAACTATGCCACATGAATACTACCAGCAAGATTCTCAGACGTCAAAAAGATTAAGCAAAGAAAGACAACACATTAATTAACAAGTCTCAACACCTAATGTCTCATAATGTAGAGAAAAACTGGTGATGAATATAATCTAAAAACTATGGGAAGTAATCACCCAATACATCTTAATAAATCGTCCAAAACATTTGACAGCATTGATGGAAACAGGCTTGCCTGCACCAATTGTTACAACAGTTGACTACCCTGTCATCAAATATCACATCCAGGAAAGCACTCTAGTCTTTAAGATGGCACTGCAAACACATCAGTGAGACTCATTAGCAAGCTTGTTGCAATGACAACAAATATTTTCATAGCATTTCACATGTAACATAATACTAATGGATGTTGCATTGCAACAGTTTTGGAACAAAAGAACTGAGCACGGATACTATTTGACAAGGCACACAAGAAATGGACACGACAGGATATGGACACGACATATTTGTGTTAATTTTCAGAAACATAAAAACTAACAAACAACATCATGACATAGGATATTTCAACCAGTCAGTAACTGATGAAAATCCTAGGGAAAATGAGTTACTCTGGAATAGTTAAAAGCATAAAAGATCTACTTTGTGAATGCAGTCATAAGGAAGATTAGAGAAATGCAAAACTTCAAAGTAATTTTTTATAAGCAATACCACATAACAGCAATAACAGTCCTTAAACCAAAGTTGTAAACTAACTTTATTCGTGAAATGTCTCGTTTCATCTGTAATCTGATGGCATTACTTTACCTTCTAAAGTGGGGGACCCAGGTTTTAGATATCATTCAATTTATGGTGGTGATATTGAACATACACTATGAACAGCTTAGAGTTATTGGGACTACTAGTCCATTCAACAATTGTGTCAAAGACTCTGGTCGTCTGACTTCAGGATTACTACTTCTAATCTTTCAACTATTGTGACAGTGACACTTTTAGTTCCATTCTTGTAAAATTTCCCAATTTTAGTCCTTCAACTGTTATGTAATTTGACACTTTTGGCCATTCAACTGTGACTGCCACAATTTGAGAACCAAAAGAGTCATATTCAGAGTCAGAATCATGAAGTTGAAATATTCAAAGATGAGTACAAAATTGTATTCCACAACAGACATTGAAAAAGTTGCGAGGGTTATGAGTGTCCCAAAAAACTCTAATGGATTTAAAAAAAACGATCAGATAGTTTATGTAGTTTTGTTTGGAAACAAAGTGTTGTTCATTTAGAAACTGGGGTGGGATGATAATTGATAAGCATTGGGGGTGCATAGACAAAATTAAGAAACAAGGCAAGTAACAGCACGTACTATATGTTGAAGTGTCGATCTGCTCAGGAAGCTCTTTAATATCAACTTCAAACCTTTCCTGAACCTGAAATCCGCAAGCAGACATGTATTTCAGAAAATATGATACACACACACACATACATACATACATACATACATATATGAAAGGACAGAGTTAGAAGAGCAGTATGCATACCTGATTGAGCACATCTGAATCCGATGAAGATGAAACAAAAGTGATGGCAAGACCTTTAGTGCCAAACCTACCGGCTCTACCAACCTATTATTTGATCAGAGATAGAAATTAGGAGCTGTCGGGAAGACAATAAAATAAGACACTTCAGAGACATCCAAAATACCCTGTGAAGATAAGTGTCTGCAGAATCGGGCATGTCATAGTTGATGACAATGTTAACTCGTTCAATATCAATGCCCCTACCCACCAAATCCGTGGCTACAAGAATTCGCTTGTGGCCCTCCTTGAAAAGCTTGTAACGTGTTAATCTTCAAGTAAAACACAGCTCATTAAGAACACAATAACATTAATATCAAAAACAAAGCCGACTTTTAGAATAAATGGTGCATGGTTCATACCAATCAATCTAAAATAAAATACAACTCATTAAAACATACAAGTCGTCAAAAACATTATAAAATAAGAGCTACAAACCTATCTTCCTGTGACATGCCAGAGTGGATGCAAATGGATGGGAAGTTGCATTCCACAAGCAACTTGTTTAGCTCAGCAGACCGGCTCACACTTTTTACGAAGATAACAACTTGATTGAAGTCCAGCGCATCCAGCAGGTCATTCAGTTTCCGGTTCTTCTCCATTTCAGTCAATTTGATGTAGTGCTGATGAAATATGCAAGGTGTAAAACAAGACTCCAATATTTAAAAAAAAATTGAAGTTTCCTGATAGAATATCAATACCTGTACTAGTCCATGAAGAGTCAATTTGGCCTCATCATCTACATAAATTTCCATAGGCTGAAAAGAATAAATGTCATAGTAAAGCATATTAGGAGCTTCATGGAGCTTAGAATGGTCATGAAATGTTTGATTGTAACATCCGAAGAGTCGGGTTCCATTCCAGCAGTGAAATCACGCCTGGAAGAGACTTCATTAAAGCGCAAACTATTTCCTTTGTTGCTGACAAGTTACATCACCACTGACAAACCCCCAGATGAAATGCTCAACATCAGACATTGAATTCCACTAGCATTGCATTTACCTCAAACACAAGCCTCTCAGACAAACCTCAATACTTCCACTCCTAAAGAACTATTTTATAACATTACTAAATAAGAAAATGGGGTCTATTGGGGGAAGAAGCCTATGGACATTAAGATTTTGATCTAGTTTAGCCGCAGATTGATGTTTCCAGCAAACTTTAATAGCGCATTTCCATAAACATTAAGCCCCCATCCAGCAAACTTAGAGTTGAACTAAGATGGATAAAATTGACCCGGTCAAACAAGCAGGCAGCTGAAATATTGAAAAATATAGACTTCAGCACGAAACATTACATCTTGCATAAACTTTTTGCAAACTGGGCGGATCTCCTTGCTTAGAGTTGCTGAGAACATCATAACCTGCTTGTCGTGAGGAGTCATTTTGAAAATTTCCTGGACATCTCTCCTCATGTCTGCACAGCACAGCCTTGTTACCACACTTAAAAACAACTATTTCACACAAAAGATCATCTAACAAAAAATCAAGGAACAGAAAGCAATACCAAGTGAGTCAAGCATCTTGTCACATTCGTCCAGTATGAAGTGTCTCACATTTCTCAAAGAAAGATCTTTGTCTCTTGCTAATGCAAGTATTCTTCCAGGAGTTCCAACTACTATGTGAGGGCATTCATTCTTCAGAAGATCCTTGTGAACTTTGATATTGACACCTCCATAGAATACAGCCACCTTAATATCTGGCAAATATGTGCTGAACCTCTCAAACTCATGACAGATCTGGAAAAGCAGCAGTAGTAAATGTGTTACATATGATGGAATACAAAACCATTTTTAAACACTGTTTGCGATTAAAGTCACAGGTACATGCCTGATATGCCAACTCCCTTGTATGACAAAGAACAAGGGCAGCAACTTGACCAGCAACTGGTTCAATCTGTTGCATAGTTGAGAGGACAAAAACAGCAGTTTTTCCCATTCCAGATTTTGCTTGGCAGATCACATCCATACCCAAAATAGCTTGTGGAATACATTCATGTTGCACTGATGAACCATATACATTGGATCCAAGGAGGAAGGGTTTCTCAGTTTCAGTAAAAAAAAGTTTACCATTGTAGTTCTCCAAAATTGTAGTGATAATAACTAATTACCTGGAAATAAAAGAAATGAACGTGTAAGCCAAATTCAATGACTACAATATAGTAAAAATTGTCACAGAAAGGAATACTAAAATAGCATTCTCGCAGTCATTAAAAAGGTAACATAAAAAGATTAAGATACAGGTTTTAAATGACTATAATACTCTAACAAGGAATAAGTACATAAAGTAAACAAAAACAACTTGAATGAGTACATTGTAGATTGATACATCTCAAAACTATCATACAACGCCTTCAAGTATAAAACAGTATTCCACAAGGAAGTGAATACAAAATTTGGTACTCGATAGGCGTTGATATTTGGAAAGAAATTTGGTTGTGCCATTTACGTTCCATGTTTCCCTAAGCAACATGACTATTCCATAATAATTGCTAAATAGGGCAAACAGAGGACTATTTCATTTCAAGCAAGCATAACAAGGTAAGAAGTATCTGCAAATTTTTAGTGCACAATTCTGAACTAGACACTCAGTCCAATACAAAAGACACACTTGCCTTCAGATGGATGCTCAAACCCTGAATCCACAATAGCCCGCAGCAGCTCAGGCTTGAGAAGAAAGTCTCTGAACCCGGAACTGTGAATTCCAGCATAACCCCTGATTAAAAAAAGAAACGATGCAAATGAACAGTTAGTGCGTTTCAGTTGGAACTGCGGAACTTTAAAACCCATCTTCTCAGAAATAAGTGTAGCATACTAGCATGTATTAACTTGAATGACACATGTAAACAATTAGCTGCCTCACTAAGGTGATAAAAACAGTAACTAATCAGAACACTACTGATTGAAACACATCGAAGTGAAATTTTCAAAATTCAAACATCTAAAGTACAACGCTTTTAAACATCAAGGCACAAACTTTTCCAAAAAGGGGCCATGAGGAATGGCTGGTATGCCTATGATGAAGTAATATCACACACATAAACTATTTGGGCAGTTCACTTCAAACAGAAGACCTTATGAGGCGTAACAGAATCAAAGATAACAAAATAAGAAAAATCAAGGTAAAGCTCACTTCTTAACGGACTCGCCGTTGACTTTAACTCCGACGGAATCGGGGGCTTTTTCGTCCTCCTCTTCGTAGTCCAAAAGCTCCTCCTCGTAAGCTTCACTTTCCTTGTTATCTCCCATATTCTACTACTCCTATAAAACATAACACAGATCGGAGCACCCCAAAAAGTCAGACGAATATCTCGTGATGCCAAAAAGATATGTAAGAACAATCAAAAGAGATACGATAAATAAGAAGGCAGTTAGTAATAATCGACTGACCTGGATATTAGACGAACGGAGAGGTGTAGACTGCGCCGGACCTAAGGTGAAGATGAGATCGGAAACGGAGAGAGTCGTACGAACAGTCTGGCTGAGAGATGAGGGGTAGAGAGAGTCAGAGAGTGGTAGAAATACAAGCGGGAGTAAGGTTAGGTTATTCCAGATCGTGGGCATGTGATTTTCTAATTGGACCGGATCAAACACATTGGGCCAATACTTTTTTAATAATAACATTGGAATCTGTAGAATGAAGGAAATGTATTGAAATTGGTAAAATTATTATACGAGTAGTTGAATTTGACCGAATTAGAGCCCGTGTGGTAGCACAAAAATCGAATTTGCCTGATTCTGCTGAAATTTATGAAGTTCTGGCTTAAGTGGTTGCTTTGGCTGATTCCGCAGATTTGAGAAAAAATTATTTTAAAAATATATTTTATGAATACATTAAAGAAAAAATTATATGTAAAAATAGCTAAAAATGATCATTTACAGTAACTTAATCCAATACAAACATAAAACTAACTCCAACCTTACTTTTTCTACTTATTACACAATTCAGCGCGTGAAAGCAAAAGTTACGTGTTTGGTGAAAAAGTTGGCTGATAAGCCTGATAAGCCGAAAACAGTGGTTCCAAACGGCCTCTAAATAGTTACAATTGATTTGATGAAATTAAGTGGCGCCGTTGATATTCTACAATAAATTTAGCCAATCAATATCAATATATACAAGAGGAACTTTTTAAGAGCATACGGCGTGCCACATAATCCTGCCATATAATCATAGATAACAATTAATTAATTACTTTTTATACCTTTTATTTTTTATTTTATTACATTCTATTTTTTAATACATATTGATATGGAAAGAAAAGATTGTAGGTTAGAATCCAACTTACTTGGTAAGTTTTTCATGACCTATTAGTCTATTACTTACTCCGTATTGATTTGGATAGTTATTAAATTAAGCAATTGGAACCACAACAATAAATAGCCACCCGTACACATACACTATATTTTATATCAACTATTTTATGAAGTTCTGACCGAAGTGGCTGTATTGGTTGATTCAGCTGATTTATGAAAATTATATTTAAAATATATTTTTTAAATAAAATCAGAAAAATATTAATGAAAAATAGCTAAAATTGTCATCTACAGTAACTTCAGTCAATACTTTAACTTGAAAATGAGATTGATATATACTATTAGTCGTTCATATATGAAAACATTTAAAACTTTATTGATCAAGTATGAAGTCTATATATGATCAAGTAGCTTACCTTTATTAGGATGGAAATTCATATCATACATATAAATGTATATGTTTATATATTTTCACAAGTAAATATGTTTAGCCCAACCAAAAAAGTAAATATGTTTAGTTGTTTTTGTTGAAAAATTCCATTAATATTACTCTTTAAAATGTGATGGACAAAAATATTACTTAGTAAGTATTAGTAACTATATTAATGTTAAACTTTACATCTTAATAACTACATGTAAGTTACTATGATGTAAAGTTTAAACAAAACTATAGTCACTAATAGTTACTAAGAGTAATATTTTTTGTCCACGACTTTTTATTAGTAACATTTAAGGAAAAACTCCTTTATTTTTACAACTACAACTTAAATATTCCTCCTTTTTTGAAATAGCTTCCTAATCCAAATTAGGAAATCTTCATACATTTAGGATGTTTTTAATTGGACCAATTTCAATCTCAGACAAGATTGGATCAAACACCAATCACAATGAGAATAATAGTAAATATTATTATTATTATTAAAGTTATACATACATAAAAATACAAAATAGTCATCTTCTGCATTGTATTACTCCAGACCAAATTAGAACTGAAAATGTCAATCTATTAAAAATATCCTTATTAATGATGTTTTCAATGTGATGAATTAAATGAGTAAATTGTAAAAAAAGATCCATTTTTTTACATTTTCAATGTGACGAAATAATGAGTAAAATTTAAGATCTTACTAATAAAATTTACAAATACTTATTTCATACCATGTTGAATGAGAAATATTTTACAAAATAGTGTTTTGAGATGCTTAATGAAGTAATATAAAGGATGTGAAATTAATTAAGAAACTTTTGTGTGAGTTCATTAAAACGGAGTTCATAACAATTATGTTTAGTTGAGATACTTATGTAGAAGTCGATTTTAAATATTTTTCATTAAAATTTTAATTTATTTTATTAATTACGTAGTATATTTTATTTTGCTTTTTCATAATTTGGGAGATTTTCGTCAATTTAGCCCAATCAGTTAGATTTAATTCATTACAGTAGAGTCAAACAATTTGACCAATTTTAGTATTATCAAATGGTTTTATATTAGACCGAGTTTCTTTAAGTTTTGTATCACATTAAATTATATATGATTTTGAAAATATGAAAGTTACAATTAGCTAAATTATGTACTGCTCGTGCATCGCACAAGCTTGATAACTAGTTCAATCATAAAAGGAACTTAAAATTCACTTATGTTGATTGTTATATAATTCAAGAGAAATTATTTCCCCTAAGTTGACTAGAATTTTTTATATGAATGTGGCAGTATTGCGCACGAAGGGCGGCAAAGGATGGCAAACGGATAGGGTTCGTTCTCTTTTTTTTCTGAATGAGGCTAAACAAATTCTCAGTATACCAATTAACATACAGAACCGGTCAGATGTGTTTTGGTGGAAGGGGGCACGGACGCATCTATCAAGACAGTGGGGGTGGGGGCAGTTACCCCCAATAAAGCACCACCAGACCCCAATAAAGGCAGTTTGCCCCCAATAGAAAAAAATCGGTGCCCTCAATAACTTAAGATTTTGCCCACCAGAGCCTAAAATTATGTGAATTTGAAATTCAGATTTCACAATTAGTGACTTGTGCAAAAGGCTAAACCCATTTGACGATGAAGAGTTATTTTTGAATAGAAATTAGAGATCAAACCTTCAGCTAAATGTGAGTTGTGAGTGCAAAAGCAAACATACTCCCAACTCCCAATAAATTAGCCGCACATATGTTCTCATGTTCACTTTATTTTGAATGTTCATCTAATGGCTTGTGTAATTAGTTTTGTTGTTTACTCAGTTACGTACTCCTTCGATAGGTAATATGTGTGTGTGATTGTGTTGTTTACTTGCTAAAGGTCATACACTAATTTTTTTTATATTAACATAAGTATTTGATAATGTTATTAATGATAACGTTATTAGTTTCGTATAGGATTGTTAATTTACCTAAATTTTAAAAAAATAGAAAACGTCATTTAGTAAGTTTTTTACGGTTGTCATTTAGTAAGATTACAATTCTAAAAGTAAATAATATGACATTTTCAATGGTTAAATACAGTATATTAACATTTGAAATGTTACTTGTTTAGTGATCACTCCCAAAACTGTGTTGGGATTGACACATTTGTAAATGAAGGGCTCTTAAGTTGGAGATATGTTTTTAAAGATTATCTAATTTGTTTTATTGAAAGAGACTTGTTTGAAATGGTCACAAATAAAATATAATGAATCTCTTTCAAAAGAAGAAAATTCGGAACGAATAATTGTGATGTATTTTGTTAAAACTTTTTTTGTTGTATCATTAAGAGCTTGTTTGACATTTGGTGAATAACGGTTAGCGAATCACGGGTTATATTAGTGAGTTATCAATAGCGGATTTAGTCAGAGAGTTTGACTAGCGGAATAAGTTAGCATAAAATTAGTAGAAAACATCATATTTCAAAACACTAACTCAAAACTCTCCAATTTGTATCATTTCCATTTCATCATTTCCGTCCAAAAAAGTTAGTGCCGAATAGCTATTTGCCAAATAACTTTTTCACACATTGAAAATGCTAACACTACTTGGTCAAAGCACCGTTTTTCTAGTGCGTTTTTAAATTATTCTGCCCCCCAATTATTTTTTATCTTGGATCCGCCACTGGAAGGGGGAAAAGATGGAATTTTTTCAGTGAAAAGTTGTTATCACTATCTCAGGGAGAGTTGACACAAGGGAGGTGGACTGGGTGGACTAAGGCTTGGCAACTTAATATCCCTCCTTAATTTAAATTATTTCTGAGGCAGGTTATTGAGGGGTGTCTACGGACGGCAGTGAGGGTATGTAGCAGGGGAGTCCGAATTTCCCCTATTCGCAAATTATGTGATACCGAGGAGGAGAATACGAAGAATGCGTTGAGGAGTTGTTTGTATGTTCGGGCAGTGTGGCAGCAAGGGAATTGAAGCTTCATAAATGAGGCTCCGTCTTTTGCTAAATGGGTACAAAGTATTTTTTAGAGTGTGAACGTGGAGAAGCAATGTCAGTTCGTAATGCTTATGTGGAGCTTTTGGATAAGGCGAAATGGGGTGGTGTGGAAGGAGGAACCATGTGGTGGGGATGGTGTTAGTGAGAGGGCAGTGGCTATGTTATCGGGGTGGAGGGAAGCGCAGGGGCTGAGTTTGAGGTCTCGAAGAAGTGCAGGCCGAATGACGGGAGAGGTCGGTTGGAAGGCCCGGGGTGGGGTTTTTGGATTAAAATTGTAACACCCTACCCGAATCGGCCCCGCCGACCCGAGCGGTGTGTCACGTGGCAGAAATCAAACAGGTTTAAATAAAACACTTTTAATTAGTTAAAACAAAATTAAGTATTTAAATAAAATATCTTTATTCAAACGTCAACTTATTGTTCAATACGTGAAAATATCAAGTCACCATAAATCACTTAATATTATACAGCACAAAATATTTCAAGATATGCAGAAGCGTTTACAAAACGAAAATGATCAGATAAGTTTAAAGTCAAACTTGCTTCTTATTTGTTTATTTATAAACAATACACACATGATATGCTCATGAATCCTACGCCTCCTTCCATCCCATCATCCTTATCTTAGCTGAATGTACTTCAACATACGGGTAGGAAAAACAAACAACTACCCGCTCAGCAATGTGCTGAGTGGTACTGTACAAATACTGATAACAATAATCATAACAATAATGATAATAATAATTATCACATATATTTAAATCAAATAGCAACATAACATAATTAACATCTAGTCAAACAAACACTTAACATACCTGAGTGAGCCGAATAATTGTCATGAGAATCAAAATATTCATATACAGATCAGAAGCATATTCAGATGTCATAATTATCAAATATTTCTTATTCAGATGTATATTATTAATAAATTCATTTAAGCCTTGTACTCAAGAAACTGGACCTAGACAGAGGAATACTAACGGTAAATAATATGAACATAAAGTCCATACCCACATTACCCAGAAAGGATATGGAAACGTAATCGCCAAAGCTACACGTACCAATCCCTAACAGAAGCTAGCTGAACAGAAAGGACGAGATCACCGAAGAGACTCGAACCTTAACAGAAGAGTAATAGTGCTCTAAAAAGATTTCAGGAGTGTACATAGTACAATAAACAGGAGAACACCAATTCATCTAAGACAGAATTTCAGGAGTGTACATGGTATGTGTAAGAAGCAATCTGATACCATGAACCATGTTTTCTTTAGTTGTTCTTATGCTAAGGTTATCTGGAAATACTTTATGGGAGTTATTGGAATCCCATTCCCGGTAGATGACATTTCCATTAGACAAGTTCTTATTTCTTGGTGGTTGGAGGCTGGATCCAAAAATTACATAGATAACTTCAAGCACAATTTACCGGGAATTATTGTCTGGCATCTCTGGAAGCTCTACAGTAATCTAATTTGGGGAGACATGATGATTGTGCCTTCTTCTAATCTTATTATTCAGCAAATTAAGTTCTTCGCCCAAAATTGGGCTAACGCGAAGCTCAAGAAGTTTAAAAAAGTTGGAACTGCTCAGATTCTTTTTGAGGAACAACTAATTTCTAAACCTTTTGCAGATCAGCGAGGGAGTTTACAGTGGATAAAGTGGAAATTACCTGTTCTTCAGCATAAATTGAACGTAGATGCGTCTTTTTCTTCGGAGGTTGCTACCGGAGGGGCGGTGTTGAGGTCTCAGACAGGCGAGTTGATAGCTGCACTTCGATTTCCTGTTTTAGCAAAATCTGCCTTGGAGGCTGAGATGGTGGCTTTACATAAGGCGGTCGAGTGGACGGTCGGCCATGGATACAGAGGGGTTGAGGTTGAATCTGACTCCCTATCTGCTATGAAGATAATTGAGGATGATGCTCTGGCAGGGAGATGGAGAGGTTTGGTAAAGGAGTTAAGAGGATGGTCTGTCAGCTTTGATATACATTTCCGACATATCTTTAGAGAAATAAATTGGCCTGCACATTTTTTGTGCAAAACTGGTGCTAAAAAGTTGGAGGTTTTTTATTCTATTAGAAAATTAGATATTAACTTTAAAAAATCTTTTTGGGCAGATAAATGTGGTCTTGCTTACTTTCGTTTTTAATTTTATCTGTTCTTTAGTTGGCTTTTACTTTTTGTAAGCAAGTATTTCGGAAGGGTATGCCCTTTCAGAAGAGGTATTGGTATGGTCCCCCTCTTCAAAAAAAAAGGCAACATCAATATGTCAAAGAAGAACCTCATATACTCTATTATTACCCAAAAACTTGACTATATGATAGCATCGATGTATTATTTATCATCACCGATCAATCTCAATGCATTACACACATCTTTAAATGTGGGATACGCAATGTTGTCAATTGTCCGTATTTCAACAATTGATCTTTGTCCCATGACATGATTCAACAATGTATGCAAGTAGTATAATTCACCTGTTGGTGGAGGTACGAAATGCAATCTTCGAACCGTGTCCCCCTTTTGCCTATAAAGTCATTCATGTCTACTCCACTTCCACACAAACTTCGAAGGGAACTGAACATAAGTTTGAACTCTTGCTTCAGGGTATTTTGCATCCATCCATGAAAGGGGTTTTGTTTTCTTTTGCGTTTGTGCGTCCAACACCTGTTGAAGAAAATCGATTTCGTCAAATATTACATGTTGTTCGCCCGGCAAATGAAATATTAGTCTCACAATGGAAGGTTCTCTATAATTTGTATCAAAGGCAAAAAGTCTCCTTGTAGCCTCACACGATGACAAATATCAACAATCGTAATACAACTTTATTTCATCCATAGGTTCTTAATCAGCTTGAAGGGTGCTCCATCATAAAAGCCTGGTGTGATGCAATCATGGCCCTTATTCACATATTTGAATAGATACTTGATGGAGTGAGACTGGTTACACCATTCTACATTTATATGGGCATATGTTTCATAAGAGTATGACGGTTGTAAGGAACGACGAAGCAATTCTCAATGGCAAAGTCTCCCTTTTGTATAACATAACCATTATCCCTCGTCATGTACAGTGGATGACCGTCTTCATCAATACTCGTCCGCTTAGTATACTTTCTCGAAGAGTGTCTTATGCATTTACCATTCTGCATGCACGGTGATTCCCTATTTTGTAACTGACGCGGACCATGGACCATTAAAGACGAGACTATCTTTAGCAATTCAAGGTCACTCTCTTTATATGATAGCTCAGCTAACATAGTGTTATCAATATCATCTGGATGTGGATATCTATACTGTAGGTGCAAGAAAATTAATATTTGTGCGTGATGCCATTCTCTCTTCTCGAACTAAATGGTGTATATTACTACATACAAATGAAAAGTTCTCATCAATTCAAGTCAATTTTGATTCAATTTTATCAGGAATCAAATCAATTTTGATTCAATTTAATTAGGAAAAAACTATTTACTATACATATTTGCCCTCAGTAATCCAAAAACTTTCCATACTTTGATATCATTAATCATTTCATCGAGTTTGATTTTGAAAACTCAACAAATCAAATTAGGCTTGTCTTCATAATTCGGTCCTTGGATGATCAAGTATCTAGAGAGTTCGGGCCACTTTTGGTTGCATGTCAATGTAATGAATAAATCACGATATCTCATCCAAATACATATTGACATAGTGTCTTGATGTTTTTGAAACATGTATCGTGCACCACCCATATACTTTCCCTTGCAAAAAATCTTTAATTATTTTTTCACTGGAAAAGAATTTTGGTTTTATATAGTAAAATTCATAAAAATACTCAGTGAGCTCAAAGTGTAATGTAACACACTTAAGTAAAAAAATGATTCCACTTAAAGTAAAAAGTTGTAATAACATACGAAAAGACCGCAATAATATATTAAAAATAAACAAAAATGACGCAGATGGTTCAAGTATTTAATCAAATTGTTGCCAAATAGGCACAAAAATGAATAGTTTTAAAATACCTACAGAAAACTACCAATTCAAATCCCCAAAAACTGAATATGAAAGAAAGTTTTGCATAAATCCAAGTTGTTGTAGTGACACACACCCTACATTCAATGATCTCCATTTTCACTTCAACAACCTTTCTCACTTTTGTGCTCGATGTCTGAGCCTCACTACATTCCACAAAATCATCCGACCTCTTTCCACTTGATGTGTCGATTGGGGTACTGACCTCCATATTCACCGAGCATTTCTAGCACCAATTAAATAAAGACTTTTAGAAAAATATTAAATGAATGAATAATGGTAAGTTATTCAGTGCTAAATTTTCAACAACACACTCTGTCATACATTAATAGAGTGGTGCAAGTTTGGGATACTTTTATCGATGTTGGAGTCTACCTTTTCAACATCCTATGAACAATTAGTATTCCAAGACGTAATACATGAGTTCTCTGTGAATATGTAATATATGTTACAGTAAAAATTGTTCAAAGTACATCACCTTTTCATTCTCACCAACCTCTTGCGAACAACAAGCAGTGACTTATGCATCATCTCCCACAGAATCCTAAATTATAGGATTTAAAAAACCTACATCTAGCATTTTGGTTTGCACATATAATAATTTATTTTTATATTCATACATAGCTTTATAATGATAATGATAATGATAATAAGGCACTATAAGAATAATATTTTAAGTTGATTTAATTTTCCTCTTCCATGATTATTATTTCCTTTATATTAAAACTTCTCCACCCCTTTCTTATATTGTCATCAATGTTCTCTACCTTCAACAAAAACTTCTACCAATGAACATAATTAATTCCTCTGCTGAGAATAGTCAACATTTTTTTGCACAGAAAATGTTTTTAGAGATTAGGTTAAAAAGGTTGAGAATAGGTGGCCTTTGCAATCTCAAGTACCTTGCATATGGTAGTGAGCAAGTCGGTAGCATCTTGTCCTAACATCTTAGTCATCACATTATCAAAAGCAGTAAACATAGTGGATCCACTTTGATCCATAACTTTAAGCGTCACCTTAAACTGAATGACAACGCTAACCTTAAATTACATTGCCCGATAGCAATTAAGAAACTATATACCAAGTAGAACTCTCACAGTAGAACTTTATGTGCCACCCTTTGGACCCTCATAGTGGAACTTATTGCCTAGAACATAACATGTCCCTATAAAAGGTGGTACATGATTGATAATAGAATTCACCATCACCCAGCTCAATAACTATTGTGAGAACAATTGGAAAACAATTTTCCAATTTAAGTAAACGGAAAACTGTCAAATAAGTCCACATACTTTTAACAAAAAGTCAATTGAGTCCATGTACTTTTTTTCAAGTCAATTAAGTCCATCAACTATCAAAAAACGATCAAATCGGCTTTTTGACCGGTAGTAAACCGGTTACCCGGTTAAACGCATACGTGGACATCCGAGTTGGATTTTTTTTACATTTTTCCTATTTTCTTTTCCTTTTTTCCTCTCTCTCTCTCTCTCTCTTCTTTTTTCTCTTTTTTCTCTTCCTTCCTCTTTCTTCTTGGTCCGCTCCTCTTCTTCTCTCCCATTACGGCAGTCCCCTGCTCTCCACCATAACTCCTACTACTCCGCCCCACCACAAGAACAAACTCCGCCGCGCCGCCGCCAAGGCCTCTCCAGCCACCACCTCCGCTGCACAGGTCTCTCCAGCCACCACCTCCGCCTCCCAGGACTCTTCAGCCACCACCTCCGCCATCCAACCTCCATAGCCACCGTCGGAGTATGGCCTCCACCTTCACCTTAAGTCCTCAACTGCCTCTTCCTCCATCCACACCGCCTCCGGGCTCCATTGAAGCGACCTCCAACCGCCCCGGCTTCCATAGCCGCCGCCTTGAGCCCCTGACCACCTTACCCACAACTTCGGCCGACTTCCACATTCATGGTCTCCCCTCCATCTCTTCCATCGGATGACCTCCAACCACCCTCCGTTGCCACCTCCTGACCTCCATAGATCTGTAGTTGCGGAAGAAGGAAGGAGAGGTCGTAGATGGAGGGGTTTGAGTCGCAGAAGAGGAGCGGACCAGAAGAAGAAAGAGAAAAAAGGGGGAAAAGGAAGAGAGAAAGGGAAAAGAGAAAAAGAAAAGGAAAAATAAAATAAAAAATTGGAAAACAGTACAAAAAACGCCAGCTTGGATGTCCACATAGGCTTTTAACCGGGTAACCGGTTGGTTACCTATTAAAAAGCCGATTTGGTCATTTTTTGATAGTTGGCGGACTTAATTGACTCGAAAAAAAGTACATGGACTCAATTGACTTTTTGTTAAAAGTACATGGACCTATATGACACTTTTCCCTTAAGTAAATGACAAAAAAAACATTAGTTAAGCTTTTCTCAACTATATATGTGAACTTGAATGTATTGTTTTCAATGTTTTCTTATTTTATTTACCTATGTGGAATCTCTCAAGTCAGAAATGGTCATCTGAGTGTTCTGCATTACATCTTCCTTGAAACAATGTGTACTCTGATATGACATGCTACTCACAACTTCACTGAACGACCCTCCAAATATAGCCTATTGTGCCCAACCTGTAATATTCATAAATTAAGACAAACAAAAATGGATTAGTCTTTCTGGTGGGTATACTGAATTCGCCAAATTATAGTATTCATTATTATGGGAATGAAAAACAAGAGATACTTTTTTTTTGGAAATCTAGACAAATGGAAGTTTAACACCAAAAGAAGCACTTTGCCATCAATGGAAACTTGAGTAAGGAGTAGAACTTTTTATCTTTTGAATTTGGGGTTGTCAACAATTTGAAACGAAGAAATACTTGTGTTTCTTTTCTTCTTTATTGTTTACTCCATGTACATACTTGAGCCGGATGAAAGAAAACATTCACGTCCGATTTTGAGGGGGAACTCTTATCAAATCATATCCCAATTTTTCTTTTGCTAGGCCCATAAATAAAAAATCCACTTTCTCACGATTACGGGGTTTATTTAAAGATGAAATCCAATCGTGGAAATATAGCATTCGACTTTTTTTCAGTACTAAAGGTTTCAATACATTTCGAAATCGAGAAAGATTAATCTCCTTTTATTTTGTTTTACTTTGGTCACCCCTAGAAGTGTTAATAGAAGAGCAATTTAATTGTCCTTTTAATTGACCTTGAGTCCAAACTTTGAATCCCTCTTTTTTATTTATATTTCCTCCGTTAATGAACAAAAATTGAAGGAGGGAATTTTTACATATATTGAAGTATATTTGATGGTACTTCTAGTCTCATGGCTTGTTATATAAACTCAATTAAAAAAAAGGGAATGTCAACGCATCCGGGGAAAACCTATTTATTTCTATCAATAGACTTGCTAACGCTTCTAATGAGAGCGTAATTAGTACTGGTGCTACAGAGAGATATGTTTTGAAATATCCCATTAAAAAACAAAAATGGTACTCGGGGCCCCTTTACTTTTCTGTATAAATAGGTTATTCTTTTTATAAAGTATAGGGAGGGGTCCAGTCAATCTGTGTTTTTCTATTTATATTTATATATTCATTTTAACAATTTTTAGTCTTCATGCTAAAGCTTCCGAGCGGAGTAGAGCAGTCTGGTAGCTCGCAAGGCTCATAACCTTGATGTCACGGGTTCAAAACCTGTCTTCGCAACATCGTGTTTTGTCAAACAATTTTTGGATTGCCTTTATTACCTCATTTTCAATAACACACCCTTTACTAGCACGACCAATTCAATTCTTTGTTTTGTCAAATACAAAACAGATAAAAAAAAGTAATAAATAATAAATAGTAATAAATCAATAGCAATAGAATAAAACTAGGCCCCTCTATTTAGATTAATATGAAAGATATGGATTAATTTCGTCTTTCGTTTGTATATTGTGCGGATAGCGGGAATCGAACCCCTATCTTCTCCTTGGCAAAGAGACATTTTACCATTCAACCATATCCACGGTTTTTCTTTTTTATATATTTATTTATAGAATATATAAATATAAATATATAATAAAATATAATATAATGGAGATTAGATCTCTACTTGATTCCTAATTTGTTCAGTGTCGAACCGAATATTCTCATTAGGATGATAAGAAATTTGACCCCTTCTCATTTTTTGGGCAGAGACTTTTATGAATTATTAATTATATTAATTAATTCAATAATATTGAAAAAAAATGTGTCTCACAAGCAAGAAAAATGAAGAAGGTATTTTTAATTTGGGACAAAAGGAATCAAGAGATAAGCGAATTCAGTATACCAACCATAAAGACTAATCAAATCCATAATGAAATAGTTAAATCATATATTATATTGATAAGTTTAAGTGATTATTAGCATAGTACAAACTTAAAGATCTGTGGCTAAAAGCTTTTGTGATTTTTAATATTAGATTTCTTATTGTAAAATTGTTATAATTTATTAACATTTCCTTGCAGAAAGTGTTGGAAAATGTGTTGATAAATTACATTAAATGGTCATTTTGGGGCAATATTTTGAGTGGAATCCACTTCCGATTTGGGTCAGGTCAAAGTGTTTTCGGGTTGTCCTTGTTAAGGGCTACAATTCGATATGTGGTACGCTCAAAACGGATAACGGGTGAATGAAAAATTGATTCTCGAAGTTCACTCGTTTAAATGGAAAAAAATGATGGGTCTCTAGTGTAATTTATCCCACACCGAAAAACCCAAGGAATTTTGAGCCCCTTATAAAGGGAAGCCTCTTTTAAGGAATTAAGATTCCTAGCTGGGAAGACTCTCTTTGTGCGCAAGGGGATGCGAATCAAATCCAAGAAAACAGAGAAGAAAAACCGCGACTTGCGTGCGCGGACGACCTGCGGAGACGAATGTCGTCCAAAAATCCATCTTTCAAGAAATGATTTAATTTTTGTTTTTTCCCGTAATGTTTTATTTTTTCCCAGAACCAGAAGACATCTGTGCTCTTCTGGTCACTTCGGAACTAGAGGACGTGAAGGTCTTCTGGTTGCTCCGGAACCAGAAGGCGTGTTGGTTTTCTGGTCGCGCATCAGAGCAGTTCCGAACCGTTACAACAATAAATGTCCAACGTTCTTATGTCATTGAGTAACTTTAAATGGACAGTTTATGGACGATTCAATGCCCAACGGACTAGTCATTGATGTCCAACGTTCAGGTCCATTAACTCTCCATTAACACACAACAAATCCTCCTATAAATAACTGACATGTGCTTTGCAACAACACATGCAATCATACACAATCTGCACATATTTCTTTAGCTAAAAACACCTCCAACTCCCCCGAAAATTTCCTTAGTGTTCACACTTGTGTTTCTGTTCGCCGGAACTTTTGTTTGTGTGCTCCAGCGATAGTTCGTTACCCACCGTATCCTGGGAAACGATCGTTGCAACGCTGCTAGCACTGTGTGAGGCAACGAATACGTTTTAGGGACATCGTGCGTAGCATGAGCTCTGCTTTTCTGTTCCATCTCATTTATGTTTTCTTTGGCTATTTTATTTATTAATTAATTTAATTAATTAATTTTCTTCTTGTTTTTCGAAACACACCCGACGGAAAGAAACACATTTGTCAATTGTGGAAGAAGTTAGTACAATCGTGAAAGGGGGTTTGCTAAATAGAGTAGAAAAAAATACATTTAATGATTTGTCCTTCACCGAAGTAAATTTAACATATACAGAGGATAAAAAATTTGTCACATTTCAATTTTCATAACATTTTGAAAAACTAATAGAAGGTAACCATTCTTTTCATATTGTGCCACTGTAAAAAGGATCATGCATGTCCCTTTCAGTTTTCATAACATTTTCAAAGTTGCTTCCAAATTGGCACAAAACTGAATTGTTTTCTAAAAGGAAAACATAATTAAAATACCCTAAACTTTGAATGAGCGTGAGTTAAACATCTCAAACTTGCATATGTAATTTAAATACTCCAAACTTTATATAAAAAGTTATTTTAGCACCATAGACACGTATTATTTCTTTCAAAAATGTAAATTTATGATGTTAATTGCGAAATCTAAGATATTTTAACATTCATGAAGACACAGTTAACATTCTAAATTTTTATTGTGAAACAAATAATATTACCTCCAATCTATATAATTACAACACCTTTAATTTTTTATTTTAAATTATGCAATTAACACCACAAATTTACATTTTTGAAAGAAATAATACATGACCATGGTGCTTAGACAACTATTTATATAATGTTTGGGATATTGATATATTACATATGAAAGTTTGGGGTGTTTATCTCACACACCTTTAAAGTTTTGGGTATTTTAATTATTTTCCTCTTTATAAAAATGTAAAATTGTTTGCACATAGGTATACACATTTGGGCAATGATTTATTGACATATTAATATGCCCCTAAAATACACTCAGATTTTGTTTACTTTCAATAATAGTTTTTTTATTAAACATATATAAACTAAGTTTCTACTTTAACGTTCCATGCAGTTTTAAAGTTTTGAAAATTAATTTTGGTTTTCCTTAAAAAGATTTTTTGAAAAATTATAAAAATGTTTACACGTTAGTTTTACATATTTGGGCTATGCTTTAATGTCATATATAAATATGCCTTTAAAAATACTCTAGGAATTTATTTTACTTTAGAGAATAGTGATATATAGCTAATAATGTGATACCACTAGCGGTATCTAGAGAGAAGAGAGGGCAAATGAGTAATTGAAAAAAAAAACCAACACCTGGAAGGGTTCTAGAGAGAGTTGAGAGCGTCTCTCACTAGGCTCCTCCTAGGTTGCTCTCTCTTCCCTCTTCCGGTGTTCAGAGCCACCGTCCACGGTGGTGCGCCGCCGGAGCCCTCCTGGCTCTGGTTGGCTTGGTTCTTGGCTTAGGCTAAATTTTTGGAATGGTTTGAGGATGTTTGTTCGCATTTACTCATACGACCCTAAATCTATCTGAATCGCCGATGGATAAGAAATCTGGATGCATCCCCACTGCCATACCCCCTGTTGATGTCATGTGGAAAGCTTTTGGTTCTTTGCCCTCATTTGGAAGGGTTGGGTTAGTACTGTGGTCAAAGACGGTGATGACTGGTGGTGCGGGTGCTTTTTAAGTTGTCTTTGAAGTCGGTGGTCTTGGAGTCCATGGTCAGGTGTCCTTGACCGGAGCCCAGGGATGAAAGCAAATCAACAGTCAAAAGCAGGTTCTACCAGATGAGGTCCGGTGGTTCATACTGTCGGTTTATGTTTCAGACAACGACCGCTGTGACCACACTCCTCTTTCTTCTTTTCTCATTCACAACCAGGGTGAAAACCCTCCGATGGTGCAGCTATGAAGCCCTCGGGCTTGGCGACGGAAAGGTTGGGGGAAGTTATTCGGACGGAGGACCAGTGCTGGGGACGCTTGTCAAAGGCTGATTAATATCCTTGAATAGTTTAGAAGCCTGCCTGTTCTCGTCCCTGCACTTGAGAGCTTGTAGAAGTCACTCTCCATGGGTGATGGCGTTTCGTTGTGGCAGCTCCGGGTGAGGGGTTCCCGGTGCAGTTCGGTCATGCAGCCATCATTTCAAACTGCTTCGTTACGGTTCCTCAGCTGGGCCAAAGCTTTGGAACTGGAGTTCGCAGCCACCAGCGACCTTGTCGTTTGAAAACGAGTAGATTCTTACTCCGGTAAAAATTTCTTGTTAGTCAACTTGTTTGGATGAAAATAATTTTGATTTGGGATAAGCTTTATGCCTTTGGACTTCGATTCTTGGTATTTCTAACTTTGGGGATTGGGGGTCTGAAGGAGTACTGTGGGTGGTTCGTCGGAGAAGATGACTGGGATTTCTTTCCGGCTTAGGTTCTTGATTCCGGCTATTGTTGAATCTCCCCCTCAAACTTTCTACCACTGCTGCCGGGGGTCGCCGGGGCTCGACGGGGGTAGGGGTGTGTGGGGGACTACAGATTTGGCTCTTACTTTTTCCGGGTTTCTATCCCTCCGCCGTCGCTGCCCGGTTGGATGCTGGAGTCTGATGGGGGTGGGGGGGTCTCTTTTCGACGGGCCTTACGTTGATGGTGCGGCTGGGGATTGGTTTTGATCGGAGGTTGGCTGCTTTGCTCGCCGGCGGTGGCTTTCGGGCTGGCGAAGTTATTAGGCTGATGTGACATCCGGTCACATCCTGTCACCCACGTGGCCTTACAGGCTGAAGCTTTGACTGAGGCGCTGATGGATCCATTCCAAGCGATTTGCGGGTAGGGCAACGGCCAGTTTGGGCTGAGGCGCTAGATCGTGGGCCTGTGAGGAGGGTGAATTGGATGCGGGCTTTCCGCTGGGTTTGGGTCTTGTTTTTGCTGGGCAGAATCGCAGGAAGCTGGGCTTGGCTGCTTGATTTATTTTCTTGACACTGTTGGGCAGTTTATTGGGCCGCTAGAGCTGATCCCTTTGGAGGATGGGACGTCACTGTTTCGGATTCCTTGGGCTATGCGGATGGCGGGCAGCTTTTGTTGATGTATTTATGATACGAATCGGGGCCTGTCCCGTGCCGTTTCGGCTTTCACCATTACATCTCTTCCCTCTTGCCTCCTCAAGGGGGTGGGTGGGGGCGGGGTTTGAATGGTTGATACTATTTAGTTAGTTTACTAGCTTTTTAGTTTTGATACATTGTACTATGTTATTTTTGGGTATGCTTAATATATTTACATTTCATCCAAAAAAAAAAAGAGAGGGCAAATGAGTTGGAGAGAGAGTGTGTGTGTGAGAGAGAGCAATCATATTATATGAAAAGTGATCTGTTAAAACTGCACAATAGGATGCTATTTATACTAGTCATAAATGTTAGGTGCATTAAATGCACATACACGTGTAAGTTAATCTATGGCAGGAAGCCCCCGTGATGCGGGCACGTGGCGCTACATTAAATGCGTAGTTGGTTGATGAGGAACGCTGGACGAAATGTCTATTTGTGCTGAGGCTGAGGGTTTCGCCCTCGGTGCCGAAGGCTGTTTACCGAAGGCTTTCACGAAGAACCGAAGGTCTCAGTTCTCTTGTTGGGGCGAATCGGAGTATACGTCGTAGTTTGAGGCACTCGGGCTTGGGCCCGAAGGGTGTTTCTTGCCATGCTTGGGCTGTTTGTACTTGGACCGTTGTATCTAGGTTGCTTACGGTTGTATCCATTTGAGATAGTATGTATATGTGGACCGACCATATAAAATATATAGATTCTTTTAATAAATATACTCCATAAAATATAGAGATTCTTTTCTACTTTAACATATGAATATATTGTCATTAAACATATGTTACCTTTCTTTGTACTCTTGAATCTCTCGAAGAGAGGAGTTTATGTGCAACTTTGTTCTATAATATGCATTAGTTAGTCCCAACGTCCCTATGAATATTATACATTATTGATATCTTTATAAAATAAATTAATTGCGAAAACATAACAATTAAATATAAAATTTTATCGTTAATTTTTTTGGCCTAACAGATTTTTGTGATTAAAAAGCATTCTCCATTATTATTGTCCAAGTATTCTGTAATCTGTTTTGCCAACTTCGCCCATAATGAGCATTTCATTTTATTGCCTTTGGAAAAAAAGTTGTGATGTTAAAAAAATTATATGTGTTTCGTTATTAATCAATATTTACTATTGATTAAAAATGGCGGTATAACCACTTTTAGGTTTTCAAAACGTGAAAAAGCTGTTTGGTAAATAGTTGTTCGGCACTAGCGTTTTTGGCCGAAAACTTGATATGAAAATGCTGCTAACAGGAGAGTTTTAGGTTGACGTTTTGAAAAATGGCGTTCTCCACTAGTTTTATGGTCAAACAGCTAAATTACCAAACATCTTGTGACAGCCCGTCAATTTATTCCGGTAGTTAAATTCGCTGATTGAATTCGCTATTGACAACCCGCTAACATAATCTGCTATCCGTTGAATGCCAAACACGCCCTATATATTAGTAATCTAAAAATACTTTTGATCTTCCTAAAGAAATTCAAAAAAAAATCTCTTTTGCCCATCAATCACCATCTCCTTCATAATGTTCTTCTCAACAACATCTGCGATTACATCTACAAAAATTTAAAAGTAATTAAAATGCAATTATTAGAGTGTTGTTCAAACATAATGCTGTAATATAGTATAAGGAAAACTGTCAATTTGGTCCTCGTACTATCATGAAAAGTCAATTAGGTCCTCATACTTTTAAAAAAATCAATAAGATCCCCGAACTTAATAAAAACGTTCAATTGAGTCCATTTGCAGATTTATTGCCATGTTAGAAGATCACCCGTTGATGTGGCGCACATGTGGTGGTCCATGTGTGCACCACATCATCAACAAATGGATGGCTAGGCTTTCACATGTGCGCCACGTCATCAAAGTCACTGATGATTGGCCTGCCACGCGTGCGCCATGTCAGCGGATGACATGTTGACGTGACAAGTAATATGCAAATGGACTCAATTGATTGTTTTTTCAAAGTTCGGGGATTTGATTGAATTTTTTAATAGTAAGAGGACCTAATTGACTTTTTCATGATAGTGCGAAGACCAAATTGACAATTTTCCCTATAGTATAAAATCAAGACTTACTGTAGTATGATCCCTCGTATTTTCCATCCAAAATATCATTAAAGTTAGAAAAGTTAAAATGATCCCTCATAAATGTGTATGAACACATGGTTTTTACGTGGAACCCCGAAAGGGAGAAAACCACGAGACTTTTTAGGCTAATGTTCAAGCCCTCTCGTTCTCATTAGGCTCTTCTCATTGAAGCTCCCATTAATGGAGTTCTAAGCTAACCTATTATAGAGAGAAGGAGGAGGAAGCGGGAAGAAGAGACCAACCCTTAACATGGAGGGGGAAAACCTTCTATTTTTATGGAAAAGGGGTAGGGGAAAAGCCTACCCTAATGGGCCAAGTGGGCCAAAAGGGGACCCAAAGGCCGAAACATGTCCGAATGACCCTTGCCATTTGGGCTATGCACTAGGGTAATGTCTTGGGCCCTCGAACAGTAGTAGACCGAGATAATATACCCCAACAATTTATAAGAGTCTAGTATTATACGGAGTATGTGTTATGAAGGTCAACATGTCTAGAAGGTTCACATTTTCACCCTTTCTAAAAATGACCAACACAAATCAATATCATAAAATGAAAATGACAAAATTAATCAATGAATACCCCTTAAATCATTATTATTCCCGATAAAAGATGTTATTACTTGAACTTATTTCAATTACAGACCAAAGCCGATTAGATCAATCATACCAAGCATAAATAGATCATACCGTAACAAATCAAACCAGATCTAACTTCAAAAAAAAACATATATCATGCATCTTCAATGTTAGACGACCGGACAATATCTAACTCAAGGAGACCAAACGAGAAAATATTCACCCTAAGTTAAAAGTTAAAACATGAGTTTTTTACACAAATATTATCAATATATTTTGGGTTTACAAAAAAGTGAGTAACTACCCATCTCCTACGGCAATCTAGGAGTAGTTAACTAGTTATAGGAAAATCACTTTGTTCTTTCAATTAGTAGCCATATTTTTATGAAATAATTACATAAATATGATCAAAATAAAGATGATTTACAAAAATATGATTAGTGACTAGAGTAGTAATGAAATCATAGTAATTCATGTTCAAGTTTTGAGCTTAAGTTACCACAACACCACATTGTAGTAATGAATAGTCATATTTATGTAAATATATTTTATTTTAGTAATATTATTGTAAAAAACCCTATTTTTATTAGAGATATTTAAAGTAGTCAGAAAAGATCCTGTCCAGCCGGAGGGACAGGATCCTCCGTCCGGCCGCCGCCGTTTGGGGCAGTTCCCGGTGGAGTTTTTTGATGAAATTTTTATGGAATGTTCCTCATCAAGTCTAGTTTATTCACAAAAAAATTCAGCTAAAAATTCGATCGGGAAGGCAGTCAAATAATTTTTTGAAACATAACTGCGTTTTATATGTTTAAGTTGGAGTAGTTATCTTCAAAAAATTATTTGACTGCCTTCCCGATCGAATTTTTAGCTGAAATTTTTTGTGGGTAAACTAGACTTGATGAGGAACATTCCATAAAAATTTCATCAAAAAACTCCACCGGGAACCGCCCCAAACGGCGGCGGCCGGACGGAAGATCCTGTCCCTCCGGCTGGACAGGATCATTCCTCTTAAAGTAGTAATATATGTGTAATTTTTTCTTAAAACATCGATCATAAATTCCAAATAACTTTTACGACTCGTATTTTTTCGTTCAAAAACAGTTCGTATTGCGCGGCTGCCAAACACGGACTAAAGCTGCCAAACACGGACTAAAGCTTCTCCAAATGTAAACCCTAACAAGTGGAGGCAGACAAACTTTTTTCGTTCAAAAATAGTTCGTATTATATAAATCTCTCATTCTAGTGGTTCAAAATGCAATTCTCACTCCTTCAACCCTAATTTTTCTATAGGGTTTTTCATCCCACCCCCAACTTCGGTGCATCCCCATCTGAGGGGTTCTTTTCTTCCATCAGAATGGGCAAAGCAAAGGTAACTCTATATAGTCGACAACCTGTCTGTAATTCAGAGTTTCGATCTTGTGGAACTTTGCTTATAGTTATAGATTTTAAAATTTAATTTTGATTTGGTTCTAGGTTGCTGCTGCTCCTGTTTCAGCTGCCCCAACTAAGCCGATGAAGAAAGGTTCTATTTTTTATAATTGTCTCGTTGATGTTCGTTTCTGTGCATGATTTTCTGTATTGCTTCGAAGTTTTGGAGGGCTTAGTGTTTTGTCTATTTTTAGGCAAGAGAGAGGCACCAGTTTCGGCTCAGAAGCCCAGCGCAAAAAAGCAGAAAAAAGGCTCAGCAGTAGAACAAGCTGTGGAGAAGAAGATGGTCGAGGCAAAGACTAAGAAGAAGGTGGAAAACAGTTTGGAGGAAGGAACTCCCGATTCTGAAAAGGTCAGCAAAGTAGTATATACAGCATTAATTTCTTCAATTATCTTTATATTATACTGTAACACTCATTGATTTGAGCTTTAAAAGAAATAAACTTTTTATTCTTATTTTTATGGATCTTCTTTTGGCCATCTACGTGGTGTTAGTTCGGTGAATTTCATGTCCTGTATGATTTCATGACGTATTTATCAAAGCTTCTACGTTGACTTCTAAAATGGTTTACTTTCTTGCATTCAGAAACCTGCTGCAATCAAGGATGACAGTGTTGTGAAAAAGAAGGTTACATCTACTGTACCAGCCCCTGTAAAGAAGGATGAGTGCAGTTCTGATGAAGAGGGTAGTTCTGATAATGATGAGGACGTGGTTGTGAAGAACACCGTTCCTAGTGCACCTGCACCTACCAAAAAAGTTGAAAGCAAACCAGTAAAAGATGAAGACGAAGAAAGCTCTGATGAGGACGGGGATGAAGATGAAGAAAGCCCTGATGAAGATGTAAGTTCTTATGTTTAGCATCTTCCGGGCAGGAAGCTATGGCTCTCTTCATATTAGCCTGCCTTTTTCCCGATTAATCCTTGTAATACCATATTATCTTTTTCATCCAAATAATTTTTCAGGTGGCACCAAAACTGGTTTCTGCTAACCAAGCCAAAAATGGTGCAGAAAGTGAGGAAGAAAGTGAATCAGCTTCTGAAGAAAGTGGATCAGATGAGGAGGATGCTTCTGCTGAGAAGGAGGCTCCCGCAAGTGCACCTGCCTCTACAGAAGTAGATGAAACCAGTACAGAAGAGGATGAAGAAAGCTCTGATGAAGATGTAAGGTCTTTTTATGATAAATGTCTGGTGGAATGCAATTGATTCAATGACCGAGCATGCCTTTCTTTATCAGCAATTCCTCGTAGTATTTTCATATCATTTTTCACCTGGGGTAAATTAATTTTCAGGTTGCACCAGAAGCGGCTGCTCCTTCAGTTAGCAAAAAGGTTCTTTGAACGTCCATACTGCCCTTGTTTTAGATTCTTTCACTTTTGTAGCCTTGATTTTTTCCCATCCTATGGGACTATTGGTTCGCCAGAGCCTCATCTAGACTCTTGTTTCACACCTTAGTTTCAAATGGTGGGCTTAAATGTTTTTAAGATACTGCTTGTGACTGTACATCCGTTTTTATGTGGCAAAGGGTACTAATGGTGATGACGAGGATGATAGTTCTGATGAAAGTGAAGACGAGGAGCCAAAAAAGAAAAAGACCAAGGTATGATTGCAGGTTCCGTTTTGTATCTTCATTGTAATGAGCTGTGTTTATTTGAAATTGTCTCAGCCTAGATTCATTCCAGGCCCTAAAGAAAATTAGCAAGTGATTTTAATTATGCCTGTGTTATTTTTATTGGTTTATTGGAGATTGTCTCATTGGTTTCAACTATTTTGGTTCTGATGAAATGTAGTCTCAGACACCAGTCACTCCCAAGGCTGAAGCAGAAGGGTCAAAAACTCTCTTTATCGGGAATTTGGCATGGTCTATTGAGCAGAGCGATGTGTATGCCATTATACTTCACCTTGAAATAATAAAGCATATTGGTGTATGTTAATGAATTTTGTGCACTCAACTTGCAGTTTAAATTTCTTTAAAGATGTCGGGGAGGTCAAAGAAGTTCGATTTGCTGTAGATCGAGATGGGAAGTTCAAGGGCTTTGGACACGTTGATTTTGATACATCCGAGGCTGCTCTCAAGGTAAAGTGTCTTTGTTAGATCTCTATTGCTTAAAATTTATTTTGCAATCTTGATTTTTAACTATTATGCACATTCTCTTGCTCTTTCATGATTGTAGCAGTATTAGTAATGTCTTTCATTTTATTATTGCTATATCTAACCTGCTTGATTTTTGTTCTGCAAATGAAGGCTCTTAAACTTAGTGGTCAAGAATTGGCAGGCCGTGAAGTGAGACTTGACCTTGCAAAAGCGAGAGGGGAGTTTACTCCCAATAGCGGGTATGCCATCCACACCTTGCTCTTTTGTGAGTGGTGATGATTATGTTGTAAATCTGTAATCCTCTTTTTTTGTCCTACTTTACTGTAGGAAACAAGATGACTCCCGCCAGAAGCAGGGCAAAGCTGAAGGTACAACTGTTTACGTCAGGGGGTTTGACAAGGATGAGCCTGAAGAGAAGGTGCTTCTACTCATCTTTCACTGTTTTGTGTAGACCTTGGGTTTTCATTCTTTACGTCATTGATTTCTGATGGCTTCTCTTTGAATACTCTTTGCAGATTAGGAGTGCTCTAGAAAAGCATTTTGGTTCTTGTGGAGAAATTAAAGGCACAAGAATCCCCACTGACCAAGAGGGTTCCATTAAAGGGTATGCTATATTTGCACTTCAATTACATTTGTGAACTGGTATTTTATTGCGAGTAAACGTTTCATGTTTGGTTTACTAACATGTCTGCACTTGTGTCCGGTATGGTTGTATTTGTGCATGTGTATTGGTAGTTTTACCCGGCTTGACTAGTTTAGTAGTTTTTGTTGCAATTTGGCTTGAATTTGTTAAATCTACATATGTAGTATTTTTGTTGAGGTCCCTAAAATTTCAATTTTTGTTTCCACCTCTCACCTCTTGGCTTGGCTTCTTACATAAATCTGCAGTTTTCATGTTATTCACTCTTTGACTTGTTAATCAATAAAACACACATGCCTAACATGATTATTGTATTTCCTTTTCACATAGATTCATTTTTTAAAAAGTATTTAATATCTTTTCTATGATATCCTATTTAAAAAGTGAATGATTAGTTTTGCTTATTTTTATCTACATTAATAGCCTCCATGAAGTTAAATTTCTGACATTCATAGTTTAAGGTGACTAGAAAGAAAACACCGTACTTTTAATCTGTTATTTTTTAATCTCAAAGTCTTTGACGTTCTCACCCTTCTATTAAGTGTCTGAAGTTATTCGTTTCAAACATCAACTTTATAATTTTTGTAAATGAATAATGAATGTCAAAACCAACATTATACAAGTCTTGCATTGCAACATTAACTGCTGCAACCATAAAAGAACATACGTTAATTGCAGGAATGAGAACAAAAAACGCAACTTTGAGATGATATAACAGCGCATTTTTTATACTTGCAGGGACGAAAATTATAGTTTTGCCTAGTCATTATCATC
This sequence comes from Cuscuta epithymum, assembly GCA_945859915.1. Classification (NCBI taxonomy): domain Eukaryota; kingdom Viridiplantae; phylum Streptophyta; class Magnoliopsida; order Solanales; family Convolvulaceae; genus Cuscuta; species Cuscuta epithymum. The sequence continues at coordinate 894,967 of CAMAPF010000947.1, read as the reverse complement.
ATCATCATTTCATATAAAACCAATGTAAATTTGATATTTGATCATTCTTGTACCAGGATGGCATATGTTGAATTTACTGATAATAATGCAATGAAGAAGGCCCTTGAACTGAATGACTCGCAAATGGGAGATGACACATTGTTTGTGGAAGAAGCTAAGCCAAGAGGTGATAGTGGTGGACGAGGTGGTGGACGAGGTGGTGGAAGAAGCGGTGGACGTGGTGGTGGTGGAAGAAGCGGTGGGAGGGGAAGGGGTGGTAGGAGTGGTGGCCGGGGAGGGGGACGTGGGCGTGGACGATTTTGATGAAAGATATATCAAATTGGGTGGAGCAAGAAGTTCCCAATTTTGCTTATTTTAAAGTCTTATAATTGTTGTTTTTTGGGGAACACATTGAGCGTATTTCCTGTGCTGTTTTTATAATTGTTTTTTGTAGTGCACGACTCTTTTTTCAAGTTCTCAAATCTCAACCCAAAGATTTCACCTTGTTATTTCTATTATCAACTGTCAATAACTCAATATCATCACCTTTGATTGAATACCTGTTGGCTAACACTAGGGGACGGGCAGTTGAAAAAGACGAAAAAACCCATGGCTCAACGCCTCAACTCACCTCGCTGCCTATCTCCCTCTACCAGAACCTTTTATGCATATATTCCATCTTCTGGACCTCCGGTCATACTTTGAAGACTGTTGTCTGCCCTTCTTGCAAGCCCGATGAGGCGATGAGGATTGTCACAACCGGTGACATGAACACCGCAGACAATGTTGTTGCCAACGCCTCAACTGATGGACTTGTAGCCTCAACCACTCTTCAAGACATCACAATAACCCTTCCTCACCGTAAAAGCCGGAAGAACACCCACACTCAGCGGATCGCCCGCTAGACCCATACTTCAAAGCTAAGGGTGGTAGAAACGAATCAAAACCCTACCAACTACCAAGTGATCCAAGAGGGGCAATAGGGAAGACAGACCGTTTTCACACAATTTGTCCGAAGTCTTTTTAGTAACTTTTGTTTTATTTTTCATGAATTAAAAAAAATCAAATGGAAACTTTTCAATTATTGTTGATCTGAAGTTGCAAACATGATGAACAAACAAAAATTCTTTTGTACACCTTTTTATACACATTAGTACACCACATTGTCTGTGAGAGTTTTTTTTGTCTGTGAATGTCAATTCACAGACAAAACCTGACTTGTTTTGTCTGTAGAATTTTCCACAGACAAAACAAGCTAGGTTTTGTTTGTGAACTGGCATTTACAGACAAAAAAAACTCTTACAGACAATGGGGTGTACTGATGTGTATAAGAAGGTGTACCCCAAGAATTTCCCTGAGCTAAGATATTTTCAGAATCTTTCAGAATTTTGGAATGTCCGAAATGTGGCGAAAAGATTAACCAAAGCGTCTAGACAATTTTCTTTATTTTCTATCGAGGCATCATTGATCAATGAATCAATCTATCATTGAAATGCCATTTTTTAATTTTATATTTAGCATATAAAATTGATTAGACGTTTTTATGTTGAAAAGTTTTAAAGATTGGACGAAAATACGTAATATGTTATGTTAAATACTTAAATGTCATTGTCACTTGCAGCTATATCTCTAGAAACATTACAATAATATTTAAATATGTAGGGTGATAAGCTTAAAATAATAAGTGTATATATATATATATAAAAAAAATAGATAATTACATTAAATTAAAATAAAAAATTGCTCCCTCAGTTTCATTTTAAGGTTCCCACTTTCATTTTTTGGACGTTTCATTTAAAGGGGTTTCACTTTCTATTATATGACACAATTAACATTCTTAAATGATAATTTAATCATCAAATACTAAAAAAATACATTTATAAAATCACAATTATCATCAATAACCCATTATATTATATACTCATCAAAATTATTTCTCAAAATATACTCGAATTAGCATATTTAATTATTGTCAAAATAATTGTGACATTTTGACGTAGGAACCTTTAAATTGAATAAGTTAATATGTAGAAGGGAAAATTTTCCAAATAAGACTAAATGAAAAAGTGCAAGATCAATATGGGTATAATTCTTAAATTCCCTAAGTAGGTCTAAATTCAATTTTACACTTGCTTTGTTTTAAAACAATTCATATTTCATCAATAATGAACACATAAAAGTAATAACATAACTTATTTATAATAAAATGTAAAAAAATAAAAATTTGAGGTTTTTTTTTTAAATTTAAAAATAAAATAATAATGTAAAAAAATTTAAAATTTAAAAATTCATTTTTTTTAAAGTTTTAATTTGTAAAGTTATGTAAAAAAAAAATTCAAGTTATTTAGTTTTATAATAAAAAATTTACAAATTTAAAAAATTTAAAAATAAAATAAAAAAGAATAAAAATGTTAAAATATAAAAAATTGTTATAACATCATGATCATATGTTTTTTCAGAAATGTTATTTTATGGTGTCAAGTGCATAATATAAAATACAAAAAACACTTATAAGGATGTAATTATAAATTAATGGTACTAGATGTAATATTATTTATTTCACAAATGAAAGTATAGAATGTTAATTGTATTCTAATAAAGTTTAGAGCATTTTAAATAATGTAATTATTTCAATAAATTTGTATTTTAAAAAGACACAATCATGGCGTGAAAATAACTTTATAGATAAAGTTGGGGTATATATATTACATATACAAGTTTGGGGTATTTATCTCACACCGTACCCAATCAAAGCTTTATATTATTTTCCCCTATCTTTTTTAAAATTTATTTATTTTTATTACTCCCTCCTTATTTAAAAGGTCACTACATTAGGTTTTGCCACAATATTTAAGCCAACATTTAAGGGGGAAATAATAGGGGCTATGTTGCACGGAAACGCAAAAATCATATGAAAACGGAAAACGTCAACTTTTGCTCAAATAAAGGCTTGTTTGGAGAGTTTCCGAAACGGAAACGCACTCTTTCCTGAGAGTTTCCGTGCTACATAGAGTATGGGTAATGAATAATGTAGTAAAAGAAGGAGAGAAGGTGAAAAAGTAGAAAAGACAAGATTAAAAGTAGAAAAAGTAAAGGCAGTTGAGTATTTTTAAAGGAAAAACTTACCAAATAGGAAAATGTAGCAAACTTATAAATACATCCCAAATAAAAAAAGTGTAGCAAACTTTTAAATACGGGGGATTATTTTATATATTTACGATTTTTAATAAATTAATTTTTTTTTTATGATTTTTATGTTTTTATTACAAATTAAAATATGATTTTCTCATTATGTTATAATAATATGGGTATTATAGGAAGATAGAGTATACAATTATACATGAGTTCTATCTATATTCTGAGAAGGTAAACAACACAATCCCTATTTATGCATTCAGGGATTAGTTTACTCATATTTAGAGCTATTTTCCTTCATAGAATCAATCAAACATTTCCACATGTAATAAATATTTAAACAGAAACTTGGTGAAATAGTATACACATACATCATAATAAAAATAAAACAATGATAATCCTATTTATGAATTTATTTTTGTTTTAGTTCTATATAAAGTTTTTTCTTTGTTGCCTGTGTTAATGTGTTTCTTCTTAGCCCCGTGAATAGGTGCGGATCTACCATGGGGGCTGGGGGTAAGGGTAACTGCCCCCAGCCCCCACTCAACTCCACCCAATCCCTACATGGCTACATGTATATTAATCAAATATAAAATTATAGATGTAAATATGTATTACAAGTAAGGATGATGTTATTATACATCAATAACTGATAACGAGTATGTTAGCAAAGTGGAGGTTGCCTTTCATGCGTGTAATAAGTTTGATAAATGGTTCGATCAGTGTTTAAATCATATATAGGATACAATCGAAGAGGAAGACACGAATTGCTTTGCAATTAAATAATTATAGACAAAGCAAAACATAATTCTTTCTTGCGGCCTCAGTTTTCTTCACCTCTTACGTACCCCCATATATACGTCGACCCCCCCCCCCCCCCCACCTCTTAGGCTCCTATATAACGTGCGAGTCAATTCGAAAAGTTCAGATTCGCTGGTTGTGCACGTAAATTATTAACGTAAGCAAGTCGTAGATACATATACTATTCGTCGTACGACCGACCGACCGGCCATGATGCAGCCGCAATTGCTGCACGGAAAGCTGGTTGCGACGGTGTATGGGCTTGATAGGAAGATTTCGAGTGATTCCTGCGGTTGCACTGGCGGCGGCGGCGGCTCTGCCCAGGTAATTAATCGCCCCCTTCCGCCATTTAGCATGATACTCGGTATTTATTATCAACTGAATAAATTTATTTTTTTTAATAACTGCATCGCCGTAATTAGGGAGGGGCCAACTCCGACCCTGACTCATCACAAGTTTTAAAAATATTTATATTTCTAGGGAAAAACTCCGTGTAAATGTTTTCTCAAAAATCGTCTTTGTACCGATCCAGTGCACTGACTGCCTCTGACTCCGCCCCTGCCTACTCATGTCTCATCACCCAAAGTTAATACGGAGTATTTGATACTTCATCATTGACTTTTAATTATTCTCAAACAAAATTTCTTTTATGAAATGAAAGTATTTGCCAAGTATAACTTTCATGAGAAAATTGCTAGCAATATAACCGAAAGATGTGGTAATTCCTAAATAATAATAATACTAAATTATATTCGAAATTAATAAATTGAGCTTGTTTAGCTTATACGCAGTATCTCATTTTACGTGAAATTGGTGTTCATTCTAACTTTTGAGGCGATTTTCTCCCCTCCCCGGGATGCCCATCCAAGATCTTATTTTGAAAGGGATAAGGTGCATATTGCCCGGTTTAAATGAAGAAGCACATTGGACACTAAGGTTATTTTAGGAGTAAATAAGTCAATATTTAAGTTTTTTGGGCATAACACTCACCCACTCACATATATAATTAACTCCGTTTACTTTCACCGGCTTCTTTAATAGGGACTACTTCAATGTTTATTGATTCGGAGTATGAGATTATTAACTTTACTCCAATAAAAAAATATTTAGATTTCTAATTCTTTTCCATTTGGTTTTTTCTCCAGGTTTTTCTTCCATGTATTCATAATTATTTTATATTGTTTTCTTAATACCTGATGTATGTCAACGTGTATTTTTTGACTATATGCCATATTAGTATAATTGTACTTATGTATACATATATACGTTTTATATAAACATAGAGAAATGTTTTAATATAAAGTACTCTTCATATGAAACTGAGAAATAATTTTAGCCATTAAAATGAGAAAAATAAGTGAATCGGATCAATTTTTAAGTGCGAAATATGGTGACAAAAAGTGTAAATATTAGCAACTTTTTTACAAATAAAATGCTAAATGTTCATCACTATATAGGAAAAGTGCGGGCATTTGACTAACACAAAAGTGAATCGCTTTTTGAAATACACTAACAAATGTGATCGGTACAAAGAATATTTTGGAAAAATGTTTTTTACACGAATGTTTTTAAATTTGGGGTGGATTAGGACCTAGATTGGCCCTCTCTAGCCCCGCCTTTGTCCGTCGCTAACACATATTGGGGCCCAAAAATATTGTAGCTGCTAATAATATTGTGGCCATATTCTCTTCGCTAAAATAAAATTATATTTAATTTGAGTGTACTAGCTTATGTATGACAAACTATAAAATAATATATTTGACTAGCTATCAATAAAATCTAGTCAAATAATAAAACAATATTTTATTATTTTACAATAATTACATCGTAATACATTTAACAATATTGGTCCTAATACAAATATGTAGTGAAAGGAAAAAATAATTTAAAGTATGGTATTCTGTGTTTTTTAGAGTAAGTGTATTATGTGTGTTGTTTCTTTAACACAATAGAATTAAATAATAGTGCAAATTTTGTTGAGAATAACAGGATCGCGCTAATATGAGAGAAAAACACTTCTATTACTTTCAAGAATAGAAAGAAGAGACATACAAGCTCTAACTAAAAACTCTCAAAACAACACCTCACATATCTCTCAAGGATATTCACAACACTCTTGGTTGTGCTATGATGATCTATTCTAATTTACTTGATGATAGAAAGACTCTCCAAACTCTCTATTTATAGTACCAAAACAAGGTAGTATGAAGGTGGGATTAAACATGAGAAAACTTCAATGGTGGTTGAGGAAGCTCCATTTGTCATTCTTGCACATGGAAGAAGCTTCATGGTTGTTGCTTGCACATGGAGGAAACTTCATGGTTGTTGCAATTGAATTCTTCGAATTTGGATGGAGCTAAGCCGTGGGCAAGGAGCAAGCCAAAAATGAAACTTAAGCTTTTGTATCTCATACTACAATCCGTATGAAATTAGAGTATAGCAAGGTGCAAATTTTGGATTAAAGTTAATCTCATAATCCCTATATCAATAAACATAAAGTACTCCGCATTAAAGAAGCCGGTCAAACTATGGTGAAAGCAAACGGGGTTAGTTACATCCGTGAGTGGGTGGGTGTTATGCACTCAAAAGCTTAAATATTAACTTATTTGCTCCTAAAATAATCTTAGTGTCTAATGTGCTCTTTTATCCAAACCTTAGTGAGCAATATGCCCCTTCTCCCATTTTGAAATAATTATTCAAAAATGGTAAAACTTTACTAGTTTATTTAACTGTATAGGTCTTTTATACTTTTATTCACCATGTGTCGAACTTTCAATAGTTCGTCAGGCCGGGCAAAACCCGGGTTCTTACTAACCAACAAAATATTCCATATTGGTTTTTACTTTTTGGGGGCAAAATTACAACAATAATAACGATTTCAAGGATGCATCTTCCAATCTTATGATATTGTTCATACCGAGTACTACGTATATGTTTCCCGTATTGCGTATATATGTCGAGATTGACTTGTTCCTTTTTTGGAAATTTGAAGAGTGCTTCTACTCAATCGTGGAGCGCATACGTTCTAAACATAATCAAGAGATTCTTATTATGCCGCTCTGAGGTATATATACATACCCTTTCTCTAGCTATAAGTTTATTTATACCATTCGTATATATATTACGTATGGAGCTTTTTATTCATCATTTTTTTTTTTCAAATTATGTTGATATTCCATATTATTTTAGAGGTGAATTGAACCAAACTTAAGTACATAATGCTTTAATTTACGAGTAACAACTTTGGATGGGTGAAAGATGAAAATACCACAAGTTTAAAATTTGATAATGGCTTTGCATCTATATCTCCACTTACAAAAATTCCTTTTGTACACGTTTTTATACACGTCATTACACCCCATTGTCTGTGAGAGTTTTTTTTTTGTCTGTGAATGCCAGTTCACAGACAAAACCTGACTTGTTTTGTCTGTGGAAAATTCTACAGACAAAACAAGTCAGATTTTGTCTGTGAACTGGCATTCACAGACAAAAAAAAACTCTCACAAACAATGGGGTGTACTGATGTGTATAAGAAGGTGTACACCAAGAATTTTCCTTAAAGCGGTTATATGTCATTACGCCTCCTAGTTTAAATTATGAATGAAACACGTTTTCTAAATTATCAAAGCAAAGTAATTAATTCTTTTTATGTTGGTATCCATTTTTTAGTGTTTCATACTCCCTCCGTCGCTTAAAACTTTGTCAACTTTCTTTTTTTGGATTTCCCATTAACTTTGCCACTCTCTTTTAAGTAAAGAATTTGTGGTTCCAGTTAATATATAATTCTCTCTTTTCTGCACAAACCTCAACCACACATTTTTTACTTTATTAATCCTCGTGCCGGTCAAACTTGGCAAAGTTTTAAGGGACAAAGGGAGTAGTTAACACATTGCACATGTAATTTTACACTCATTTAGCTTCAATTCATTACCCTACTCTAATTTTTGAAACGGCTCATTTCACGTGTTAAGATCATTTGACTCTGAAAAAGTTTGGTAAATGACGTTTCAGTTGAAAAATGACGATTTGACTAACTTAACGTTTTTAAAAACGAAAAAGATGTTTGGTAAATAGATGTTCAGCACTAGCGTTTTAGGATGGAAAAGCTGGAATGGAAACACGGAAAAGCTAAAAAGCTGTTTGGGTTAGCGTTTTGAAATATGGCGTTTTCTACTAATTTATGGCCAAACATCTAAATTACCAAACATCTTCTGACAACCTGTTAACTTATTCCGCAAGTAAACCAGCTAACTGAATTCGCTATTGACAACCTGTTAAATGCCAAACACGCCCTATATGAATCTTCTTCTTTAGGTAATTTATATGTTCTTATATTCATTTGATTCTAATAAATGTTCCTTTCAAGCTAAGTATACCGTATACATTCTCACATTATGAGCCTGTTTGTCAAGATTGAAACTGACTAAAGTGGCTGAATGTGCTGAATTATAAAAAAACATCTTTAAAATATCTTTTATTAATAAAATAAAATAAAAATATTATATGGAAAACTTCTAAAATGATCATTTACATTAGCTTCAATCAATTAATTTAGAAAAACAACTTCAACTTCAAATATTTTGATTATTACAAATTTCAGCGTCAAAAAACAATTATGAGTAGAAAACTAATTGATTAGCCTAATAAATACGGAGTAGAAAATAAGAGTCTCCAAAAGGACCTCTATGGCTCTATATATGGATGTATACATTGTTGCACTACCCCTTTTCACATGGGAGAAGTAATTACAATTTTCATGATAAAAACAAGGAGAAACTAATTTAAATATCCCAAACTTTGAATGAGTGTGAGATAAATATCTCAAAATTTATATAAAAAGTTATATAAAATATTTAAAATACACAAAACATTTTATAAATGAGGATGTAATTAAGATTTAATTAAACCGGATGTAATATAAATTATTTCATAAATGAAATTTTAGAATTTTAATTGCATTTTAAGAAAGTAGATTATTTTAAATTATATTATTACTCCAATAAATTTGCATTTGTAAAAAAATATACCATCATGATGCGAAAATAAAATTTTATATACAGTGCATGATATATACTCCCTCCGTCCCGGAAACAAGTTTTCGCGTTTCTTATTTGGATGTCCCAAAATAAACTCCTCATTTCCTTATTTGGCAAATTATCTACATCAAAACAGTGCAAAACAGTGTCAAACAGTGCAAAAAAAATGCCAAACAGTGTCGAAACAGTAAAATTTATCCCTCAGTAAATTTATTTCCTAAAAATGTGTGAAAGTCATTACGAGAACTTGTTTTCGAGACGAAGGTAATACTCCCTTTGTCTCAATATAAAAGACACATTTGCGTTTCCATACATTTTTAGAGTGAACACTGTTTGAACACTGTTTGGAACTGTTTAGACATTGTTTGACACTGTTTGGACACTGTTCGACATTGTTTTGCACTGTTTTGTTTGCCAAAAGGGGAAATGTGCCGTTTGTATTGGGACGGCTCGAAAAGGAAAGTATGCCTTTTATATTGGAAGGGAGGAAAGTATATTATATACGCAAAATTGGAATAATCTCACAACTCATTTAATATTGACTTACAATAGACGGAGTAAATTTTATTGTTCTTAATATTATCAACATAAATGGAGTATTTTTATTTTTTAGTTAAATTTACTTAAGTTTTATTCATCAGGTAAATGGCATCTATGCGACCATTGATCTGGACACGGCGAGAGTAGGGCGAACCCAAGTCATCAGTGCTACTAATTCCGGTCCCAAATGGAACCAAAATTTTGACATCTACTGTGCCCACAAAATATCCAACATCATTTTCACCGTCAAATTCGACGACGCCGTCGATGCATCGCTCATCGGCCGAGCCCGCCTCCCGGTGGAGGAACTTTTGTCCACAAATAAGGCGGCGAAGGAGATTGACAAATCAATTCCCATACTCGATAAAAACGGCCGTCGCATTCCCGGCAAAGCTATGATCCACGTCAAATTCCAGTTCTTCAGCGTGAAAAGGGACGAGCACTGGTCTAAAGGGATCCAAATCCGACCCGATTATGACTTCCGGGGCGTACCCAACACCTATTTTGCCCAGAGAGAGAATTGCAGAGTCACCCTTTACGCCGACGCCCATGTCCCGCATTACGATGACGTCAATTTCTCTGTTTTCACCCCTTTTCACCATCGCCGGTATCAATGGCAGGAACCCGCCCGGCGGTGCTGGGAAGACATTTCCCACGCCATCGTTAACGCCCAACACTTTATTTACATAGCGGGTTGGTCCATCTACGTCAAAATCAGGCTGGTTAGACCCGACCCGGCCAGATCTCAGGCTCTCCCCGGCCAGGACATGATTCTCGGCGATCTGCTGAAGAAGAAAGCCGGCGAGGGCGTTAGGGTTCTTCTCCTGGTTTGGGACGACAGGACATCTAGTGAGTATATCCACAGAGTTGGGGTGATGGCAACTCATGACGAAGATACCCGCAAATTCTTCGCTAATACCGCTGTAGAATGTGTTCTGTGCCCCCGGAATGCCGACGCCGGCAGCGAGCTTCTCCAGGACATTGAGGCTACGACGAGGACAACGCTCTTCACTCACCATCAGAAGACGGTGATTGCCGATTGCGAGCTTCAGGGCGGGTCCGACGGGAAACGATCGATTGTGAGTTTCCTCGGCGGGATCGATCTCTGCGACGGCCGGTATGACACCAGGGAGCATTCTGTGTTTAGGAAGTTAGACAAGGAGGATTTCCACCAGCCGAATTTCCCTGGCGCGTCATTCGTGAAAGGCGGGCCGAGGGAGCCATGGCACGACATCCATTGCAGGCTGGAAGGGCAAGCTTCATGGGACGTCCTCTTCAATTTCGAACAGAGATGGATGACACTCAAAGGCCGGACCGCCATTTTCTCCAAAAAGGAACTCGAGGATCGGAACATTATTCAACCACAGCATTTAACCGTGTCGGATGATACTGAGAGGTGGAAGGTTCAGATCTTCCGTTCTATTGACGGGAATGACGCGGCGGGTTTTCCGAGGGACCCGATCAAGGCAAAAGAATTGGGGTTGGTAACGGGTAAAACCCATGTTATTGATAGGAGCATTCAGGATGCATACATAAACGCCATCCGCCGGGCCAAGAACTTCATCTACATTGAAAACCAGTACTTCCTGGGAAGCTCATATGGCTGGAATGATGGATCAGGGATCAAACTGGAGGACATTGGCGCCATACACTTGATCCCCAAGGAGCTCTCTTTGAAGATTGTCAGCAAGATTGCGGCGGGGGAGAGGTTCACCGTGTACGTCGTGATCCCGATGTGGCCGGAGGGAGAGCCGGGGAGCGAATCAGTGCAGGCGATTCTTGATTGGCAAAGGAGAACGATGGAGATGATGTATGTTGATATAGCTAATGCTTTAAAGGCGGCCAACCTCTCTGCGGATCCGAGAGAATACTTGACGTTCTTTTGCCTGGGAAATCGCGAAGTAAAAGGCTCCGATGAGATTACACCTCCGGAGAAGCCCAGCCCCGGCTCCGATTACGCCAGAGCTCAAGAATTCCGGCGCTTCATGATATATGTCCACTCCAAAATGATGATTGGTGAGTCACTACACATTTAAATTATAGTCTAAATTAATTAAACGTGATTTAATATGACTCTAGTATTACAAAAACTAGTGTATTTACATTTACAAAATGGTCAGTGTATTTTTCATATGCCTTTTGAAATGTGGAGAAGTCTAGTAAGTGGCTAAGTGCCTGTAATTGATGACATTTATTTATGTGTTCGTGTTACTAATTATGTCAATGATGTTTTGTTGGCTAGTTGATGATGAGTACATAATAATTGGATCGGCTAACATCAACCAGCGTTCAATGGATGGTGCACGGGACTCGGAAATTGCGATGGGAGGGTACCAACCAATGCACCTAGCACACGACAACCAACGCGCCATGGGGAAGATATTCGGTTTCAGAATGACCTTATGGGGTGAGCACATGAACAAAATGGAGAACTTGTTTTTTCACCCTGAAAGTGTAGAGTGTGTTAAGAGAGTAAATGAAATAGCCGAGGAGAATTGGAGATTGTATATAAGTGAAGAGCTTCAACAAGATCTTCCAGGCCATCTTCTTACCTACCCTATACAAGTTTCAGAAAATGGAAATATCCAGGCTCGTGTGGAATATTTCCCAGACACCAAAGCTCGAGTCCTTGGAACCAAAGCTCGGTTTCTGCAACCAATCCTCACTACTTGATAGTCTGATTTTCATGTTTGATTTCATATATTGCCAACTCATGATGATGATGATGATGATGATGATGTACATTTATATAAATTGTTTTATCATTGCTAATACTTTGAGATGATATATAATTATGATCTACTAGTACATTAGCTGTTAATAATAAGCAATGTGTCGCGAGAGAAGTGTGTCATAACTTCAATTAGGGTTTACATAGTATGATTCCTAAAATGTATTCAGTCTAAATGATAGTACACAATACATAATATCCTTCAACACGATGTGAATTTAATAAAAGAAAAAAATATGTATATTGGCGATTTCTAAACTAGCATGCACTACTATGAAAATGAATTGTGATAATGATGCTAGAAAATAAGCCATCATGTTCCCCAATTTCACAATGAAGCCCAATAAACTGTGTATATCGAATAAATGAAATATAAATGTACTCTTGGACATCAATGTTTCTTCCAATGTCAATAAATAAGATGATGAGGTAACCTTAAACAACAAACAAACGAAGCATTTAATAATTTATAGATACACAATCATTAACAAACAGCATTCATTCGTCATCCCTGTTTGAACAGCCAGCACAAACCAAGTTCTAAAATTGTGCACTTCAAGAAAAAAAATGTCATGAATATCATGGAAGTCTGGAAGAGAGGTCTCAAGAACCCAGATCTACACAACCTGCAACTGACAAATAGTGCAAATAGCAGTACTGTTTTAGTTTTACAATCTGCTAACAATTCTGAATGAGAAGCTCAGCAATCTTGAAAGACAGCGCACATTTACAACCAATACACATTTAATCTTCTGTCGATACCATTCCATCATTTTTGGCAAAGATGGGTTTATGGTTTGCTGCTTAAGAAAGATATCTTTTACTCCACTTCTTGCTCTTAATGATCCGCTGTGATGGATTCCTCGGCAACAGTTGACTGTGATGAAGCTTCAACAACATACTTATCATTTGCTTCAGTTTGAATTGTCTCCACAAATGCTACTGCCTCTGGTTGCTCAACATCCATTATTATTGTTTCTTGGGTCTCCCCGTTAGGTGTAATGGCTTCAGTATCTACACTGGCTGCAGTGTTTGGATGAGAAGCAATATCAGTTATCTCCGTATTCAAGGTAGTAGCTCTGCAAGCTGGAGCTTTCCTTATTTCTCCTGACACATTGGTCTTTTCAGATGGCAGTTTCGGAAGGGACTTCCTCAGGGGGGTTTTCACACTGACATGAGAAAATCTTTTGCCAGGTTCTTCCTGAGATACTCTTTCATCCAAGCTCAATCTGATATGGTGTGTGCCACCATGAACATTAGTCTTTTCCCTGGTAGGTGAGCTCTTTTTTCTACCGAGCTTGGGAGATTTGGCTCTTGTTGGTGGAGTCTGTTTTAACAGTATCATGGTCAATGGTATAAGAAGACACCTTAAACAAGCACAGTAATACCCAAAGTTTAAGACCTTATATTTTACTACGGCACCATCCAAAGCTAAGGTTACAAGATACGGCTAGGTTAAACTCTACATAAAGCAGGACCATATTTCCTAAGGGTATGTTTGGGAGATGGATTTTGGAGGGGAAGGGAAGGTTGACAAGGGTTTATGACCCTCCCTTTCATGTTTGAGAGTTTAAAAATATGGAGGGGATGGTTTTGGAGGGCTTTTATAACCCTCCAAAACCCTTCAAATGCTCAATTTTCAAGTTCCCTTAAATTGAGGGATTTTGGATGATAACAAATAATGACAACTTTAGCTCAGTTTTAAATAAATATAAATTCAATTATTTAATTCACCATATATGTGAAAAGATTTTAATTATACTCATTCATAACCTCTATATTATAAAATTTGTAACTCCTAAATAAGAAGGGTTTCCTTCCCTTTCCTTCCAATGACTAACCTTCAAAACCTTTCCCTCTCATTCCCTTCAAACTCCCAAACATACCCTAAATAACATAATAAATGAAGATGATGTTGTGCTTTTGTCATAGAGAGTGTTGCGTTTATTACTAGAGAGGATTTTAAATCCTAAATTCCTTGAGAAGTTACAATTTTTATTTATCTTAAAAAAGCACTGACCATTCAATGCAACCTAGAAACCTAATTAAAGAAACTACTCATTAACAAGAAATAAAGTCTGCCTGGAACTTTTGACATCACTGTTCATAACAAAGAAATAAATTTGTGGGAGTTCAAAGTTCAATCTCCAAGCTTATAGTTAAGTTTAAGTTTGAAACCAAGTTCAATCTTTCAAATTGCATGTTAAAGTTCAAGGGATTGAAAATATTTGCAACTAGCTTAAAAGTTAAAACATATGAATATATGATACTTTTTTTCTTCTAGTTTTTAGGAGGTGGTGAACTGCACCTTTTTAAAAGTTAAAACATATGATACTTCTATTTGAAGGGAATGTTGAACTGCACCTATGCTTTTACTCTCTATTAGTGACTAAAACACTTTTTTATACCCTCCATAGAGCAGCCAAAGACACCTTGGTATCCTTCTTATTTAATGACTAAGCTAGCACACGATGTCTCAAAAAGGTCTCACAAAAGGTATATAACTATATATACATTCGTTTTGGTTTCAACACTACATAACACAGAAACACACTTGCATGACATATCAATGCAAAATGAGCAGATCTGACCTTTTTCAGCTCCACCTTAGGAGGTGGAGGTTCTTGATAGAAGCTTGGCATAGGAGTTGCTTTGAAAGCTAAGGCCTTTCTAAGCATTTTAATCTCAGCTTGCTGGGATTCCTATTCAGAAATAAAAATGATGTTGGTTACAAAAACCAAATGCATAACACTATCAAGAACATAAAGACTAAATCTCTGTGCAATAAATATGATTCAGATAGACACCTTTGTCTTCTCTTGCATATTACTCTTCTCCATTTCTTTTGCATGGATCTTTTCCTCAAGTTTAGAATAGAACTAAAAAAAAACATGAATTTACTCAATCTGAGATATATAGCATATAACCGCCAGGTGAAATTAATCACCAATTCACTTGCAGTGAAATCTAAAGCTAACCTCTCTCCTTTTCTCTGCTCTTTCATTACATTTGAAACTGAAACCATAATTTGGAAGAGCACCAGCTCTGCAAGACTTAGAATCCCCGCTGGTAGGACTTCTGTAAAGTAGGTAAAGATAACAAAAACGAAACTTAACAATAAAATGCAACCCAAGTTATGAAAGTCTTAGGGTATGTTTGGATCCCAGAAAATGGTAGGGAAAAGAAAAAAATTACTAAAAAAATATTTTCTTATGTGTGTTTGTTCAATGACAAATGCAAAGGAAATCAAATATGGTTATTTATTTATATAAGATTTTACCAATAGTAAAAAAAATAATCTTTAAGGAAATTGATAAATGAGTATGAATAAATATCTTAAACAAATCTAAGGAGTTTTAGCTAATCATTCACTGTCCCCCACATTTTGTTTCCTTCGAACGTTCCTCAATGTTTTCCTTCCTATTTTATTTCTGAAGCATTTCCGGGTTCCAAACAGACCCTTAAAGTAGAGAGAAAAATATTGTTGTGGATGAATATACAAAGCAGATTGGGCCACTTCAGCTTTACTTAGAGGTCCTTTCTTCAATGGCTTCAGCGAAGGATTTTCTCTGGCACAAAAAACTACATATCAGAAGGCTGATAGAAGAAAATTTTATTGCAACATGAGGTTAACAAAATTAGTTAATTCATAGTAAATTACTAATATGGCTGAACTAATGTATAAGGATGACCACGAGGTAACATAAAGTCACTTAAAAGCATGTTAGAATCAGACATGACATACTTAAGCCCTTCAAGATGCTCAACCCTCTTTGGAGATGTTTTGCCAGGGTGTCCAGACTGCTGCTTACCAACAAGAATGAATTTGACACATGATTATACACAATAATCAACGAAAGCATATAAAAGGAGAAGTGATTGTGTACACCAGAGTCCATCATGACTTCATGAACACACATTTATTACCTTAGCATTATTAGTCTTGACAAGAGCAGATGATGTCTTTGAATCGACATCACCAGTTTTTTTATCATCAAATGGTTTAGACCTATGCACAGATGATTGTTTATCCCGTGATCCTGGGGTACTTGTACCATTTGAGACAGAACCACAAGAAACATCTTTTCCAAACTGTCCCTTCTTTGATCCCATGAGGCTCGAAACTTTACCAGTTTTAGGCTTTCCAAGAGACTTTTCTACTCTGCCAGTCTTGGGCTCTCCAGAACGTGATAATTCAGCATCCTGCTGATTATAAAGAAGTTTGAATGACACATTATGTGGGTCTAAGAGGATATAATTAATTCCTTAAATAGTAAAAACACACCTTGGAGCCAGACACATGGCTTTGTTTAGCATCTTGGACAGAAGAGTCAAGAGCTTCATCTTCATTCAAATTAACAGTGCGCTTCAAATCACACTCTAGGTCTTCATTAGTAGAACGTCCATTGGGAATCAAATCAGATTTATCAGCAAAAACATCTTCATCACTAGGAAGTTGTTGGTGGAATTCCCGTTCATGGTCCACTCCATTCTCAGCAATTGATTTGTTATCATCTACATCCATCAGGTTTGCACGTTGCAAGATAGCCGCCTATCAACTACTAGAATAAGGATGAAACACTGAGTCTTCCAAAGATTTTTTATGGTATAGTGCATTCTCCAGAGATGTAAAAAGTAATACTCGTATGTCAAATAAAAATAAGGTTTCAAACGTAAAGGAAAATATCTGTAAACTGCACCACTTTCACTTCCCAAATAGCAGTGCCAAGGAAATTAGAAAGATGACACTAATGAATATTCAACCAAGTGCTGATTTATTTCAATACCATAATAAATATCAAAATATGCATAATGATGCAACAACAGCTTCATTCAAACTACTATTCATAGTAAGTATTGTTAAAATGTTTATGCATATGAACGAAATGCTTATAGTCTTACACAAGAATTCAACTTCATTTCAATTACATAATCCTACCAATGAGCCGTTCAGCAGAAAAACCCAGCATTGCATTAATCAGCAATGACGGAGATAGAGAGAGATGCAGGGAATGTGCTCATTTTCTGCTTCCCCTTCGAAGAAAATGTTTTTTTTTTGAATTAAATCTTTGAGAAACAACATTACATTCAGAGAAGGAAGAAAATTACCTGCCCAAAGCAATGAGAAGCGGATACAATTTTACCGACATTTCAAATAAAATGCTGAGCACAAAAGGACAAGACTAATGAAATCGAATACTCCCTCCGTAACATATATATGTTCCCATTTGAAAAGTAGGTAGATTAAGAATAGTGGAAGTAGATATTAATTATTGAGGGTGTGATGGGAAGATAGTGAAATAATGTGATGGAATGAAGGATAAATCCAAAAAAAGTAGGTGTAATAGTGTATTATTTTTAAAATTATTGGGGGTATGATGGGAAGATTTAGAAATGGGAAGATATGAATGTTACATCCAAAAAAGGAAAGTGAGAAGATATGAATGTTACGGAGGGAGTATATTCCTATAGATCTCTCAACCCAATAACAAAAGATCCAATCTTTTACGTGCCACATATTCATTATCTGATGGACGACAGGTAGAATTCCCATTTATTAAACTTAGATATGCACACACATCCGCACAAAAGTTACAAGCACAGATTAATTACAGACAGATGCATCATACATGTACATATACATATGGGAGAGAAATCGAAATGCAGTAATTTATCTTTTAATCCGCAAGCGATGTGTTTACCTGAGGAATCTTGTAATGATCAAAGAACCATTGAATCGTCGAGGATCTGAAAGGGCTTCGAGAGATGGAGAAAGCCTAGAAAGGGGTCCAGGGGAGATTTTTTTGAAGTCCCAATGAAGAATTTAGAGGTAGATTGATTTTGTTGTTTTTGTTTTTACGGTTTTACTGAGATATTTTGGAACTGCGATTTGAACCGCTATTGGAACATGAAATGTAGTTTCAACTTTCAGCAGCTCTCATGACTCATGAGTCCATGACACACGTGATCCCAACCCCTTCAATATTGAAAGTTTATCCTCCATGACACCCGGTGACCCGCTATTGTTGAATATAATCATGGGTAAAATTTTGATAAAGAGCCCGTTTGGAGAACTCTGTTTTCGGCTTATCAGGATTATCAGCCAGCTTTTTCACCAAACACGTAACTTTTACTTTCGCGCGCTGAATTGTGTAATAAGCCGAAAAAGTAAGGTTGGAGTTACTTTTCTGGCTGTATTGGCTGAAGTTACTGTAGAAGACCATTTTAGCTATTTTTACATATAATTTTTTCTTTAATTTATTAATAAAATATATTTTTAAAATATTTTTTTCTTAAATCAGCAGAATCAGCCAAAACAGCCACTCCAGCCAGAATATCATAAATTTCAGCAGAATCAGCCAAAACAGCCGATTTTGGTGCTACCAAACGGGCTTAAAGTTAGGATAATGTGTTTGCATTGGATTTACTTAATATTGTGAAAGATTTTTTTTTAAGGTAGTGTGAAAGAATATAAAATTAGTTTTCTAGAATGAAAATGAAATTAGTTTAAAAATATTATTAAATGATGTAGGTTTTTGAGGTCGAGACAAATTCAGATTATTTGTGATAGTAATTTGGAACAATTGTTCTACTTGTACACGCCCACATACACGTAAGCTTATACGGAGTACGTCTAATGTATTTTGTTTATGCACACACAATTGATTTTCTGTTTAGGAAAGAAAAATTATTTGTGACCCTGACAAAATAAACTGTATAGTATGTGCCACATACAAAATACATTTGACATGTAAAAGGGCGTGTAAGTCGACGTGTATAGATAGCATTAAGGAATTTGGCAAGAGAAGTTCAGTCATGTCGTATTGTGCATGTGTGATGTTGATGGTGGATTATAACGGATGTCAATCAAAGAAGAGACAAAAGAAATGAAAAGACAAAAGTGATTAGGCATTTAGGCATGCCAAAAAACCATATCTATAAAGAGTACCCGCTCTATCCTAAGACATTTTGGGCGATACTATTCCGCTCTATCTTTAATTTCAATTGGGTGAGTCCAACCCGCTCGTGCACCTGACGGGGCGTGTCTGGATATTAAAATTGACACATATGACCCCTCAATATAAAAATATACATAAACTATTTTTAAGCTATATAAAAATATGCATACACAGACACACATATGTGTATACATGTATCATAAATCATATTTTTGTTGCGAAAAAATCACTTATATTAATATATTAGAAACCGGAGACCTTACATAATCCCAACCCTCAAATAATTACGCTTATTAGACTTATAATAACCATAATTCTCATTAACTATGTGATCAGACATAGAGTAGTTCACCTGAACAATATTTTTTTGCTAAACATACGATAGATTCGAAACATATTTGGACATTAGAAGCCTTGATGCTTCCTCCAACCTGAGCTAAAATAATCATGCCCTTAAAACCGACCCTCATACCTCAAGAGTTAAAATAAAAAGGTTTAAATATGTGTTTAGTCCCTGCAAATATAGTACATTTTGTTTTACGTCCCTGCAAAATTACTTTTTTATTTTTCATCCTTGCAATTACGTTGGTTTTCTTTTTAGTCCATCATTGATGATAACAATCTCCGTTTACCCTCAAAATAACCCTGACAAATAGATTTTCTCTAATTCTTTGTACTATATTGTATTTTTTAGAAGGTTTTTAATATATATTTTTAAAATATGAATACTTAGTTTTAAATTATTTTAGCTCTCATATTAGCCTCAAAAAATTATGAAAGGATAAATTTAAATATTTCTACTAGATTTATATAACAGACAATAATTTTTGTTGTAAGTAGAGTAGTTTCGGAACTAGAGATGAACTAAAAACAAAACAGTGCATATTGCATGGATGAAAAACAAGAAAAATATTTTGCAGGGACCTAAAACAAAATGTGTTATATTTGCAGTGACTAAAAACATATTTAAGCCAAATAAAAATCATAAATTTATTGGTCTTGTAATGTATTATTATTTATATGTTGACTAGATGAAGCATTAGTTGTTAATATCTTTTCTATGTTTAGGATTTTACATGTTCATTTATTAATAATAGATTAATAAATGAACATATAAAAATTAGTGACAAAATTTTAAAAGTTCATAGATTTTAAAAGTTTATGTGTATTCAATGTGGACTTTTAAAAGTCTACAAAAGTCTATATTTATTCAATGTAGACTTTTAAAAGTCAATAAAAGTTTAGACGTATTCAAATTTTCATTCATTCTCATTGACTTGTAAAATGATGAATTATCGTGGACTTTTAACTCATTGTTAGTACATTAATTCTATGCAATTGTCTCTTCTCCTCACCAAAGAATTTCGTTGACTTTTTCGTAGTCTTAAACTTGTCACAAGTACGCATAGATCTGATTGCGAATTTGGCTAATCATTTACTCGGGATCGCAAACCGGCCGACAAGTCCTGGACTAGTACCAGCCAGATCGGGGGGTGGGTACCAAGATGGTCTCAATATGCAAGATTTGAACATTAAATTTTGATTTTTTTTATATCATTTTACGATAAATAAAGTTGAACAAGAAGATTCTACATTAATACTGATACAATAAACTTAAAAAAATTAAGAAGTGATATTATATATGTTATCTTACGAATAAAAATCTAAGGGTGAGATCACTTCAGTTCTTGAAAGAAAATTAGGAACCATTTGAAGAACCTTTAATCCCATATTGATTTCGTTCTAGAAGTTTTTAGAAGAACTGATATAAGAATCGATTGTATTACATCGATGTAATTCTGGTACGTTGTCAATTAACCATTAAGAAAAAATATTTTAACTATTATTGTGTTTCATTGTTAAACTGCTAACACATAAAAATGAAATTTCAAATTAATAAATATATATCCGCAAATAAGTATACGAAATTGGACAAGCTAAAAATGAAAAGAAAACAATTATTAAGATGAAAAGCTCGATTGCACCTATGCTTTTACCACATGTAGCAATTAGTGTAACGCTCGTGTAACGATCAATGTTCGTACTCATTGAGTTGTGTAATAAAGAGACCGAGATTGTTGAGCATCCTCGAAACTTTGAGTTTTCTTTTTAATATAAATAAATTTGGATTCATGTGCTTCATTTATTCTTGTAGAATTTTGTGTTGCTGAATGAATTACATTTGTTTAATTTATTTATTTAATTATTTCTTATCATAATATACATAGGAAATTAAATTACTCACATTAAGACTAAAACATAGCATTTTCCCCAAAGTATGATGATATGGTTGATTTTCCCTAAATAGGACTAAATATTACATTTCTACCCCTACTTTAATTAATTAATATAATTAATTGCCCCTAGTTCCCTTGCATAGCCAAAATCATTTCGTTGGTGGCGGATCAGTCTGATGAAGACGGCAGCGAACTCCGGTGATGGAGTCAGACAGACAAGTCGGTAGCGGCTATCTAGATGAAAATTCCGACGACCGGCAGTGGCGGTCCAGATTTAAAAGTCAATAGAATTCATTCATAAAAAAAATATATGGATTTAAAAGTCCATTGACTTTTTTAATAGTCTATGGATTAAAAGAAATCAAACACAATCCATATTCAATACACCCTCCTAACTATTCAAGTCTAGGTCACTTTTCTTAATTTTTGACACTGTTCATTGTATTGTGACTTCAAGTTACTCCCTATGTCTCGCTATAATTGTCTCATCTTTCCTTTTCAGTTCATCCTACTAAAATTGTCTTACTTTATCAATTTAATATCAATCACACAAACTCACTTATCCCAAAAATCACATCGCCTCCTCATGTCTCAATGTTAGTGGGTCGGAGGTGGTATTATATACGAAGTACGTAGTATCTTTTTTAAATTACTTTTTTTGAACGAAAACTAGCCTCTATTCATATCATAAGTTTCAGGATCATTACATCAATGAAGTGAAAAACAAATCTGACACCAACCAGACACCAACAACTATGACTGTAAACCCTATGGTCAGACTTACAGACGGTCACCCCGGAAAGAGCAACACGAATCACTAACCATGTATCGGGCTTGACGCAACCATCCATGTTTCCAAAGATCAAAACATACCCAATGACATGAAAAAAAGGCTAAAATCCCAAACAAACTGACACGCCTAACAACATGAGAAAAACTAAATAAGCAAAATAAATTACTTGAACCCTAGGACCTCATTCAACCCCTGGCGGTGGTTCAGGAGGAGGCCGGACCTTCTTCGCTCGATTGATTACCTCTCTCGTTGTCGCCCCAAAGTTGGATTCAGAAACCCCATCATCATCTATCCGGAGATCACCCACCTACTCTTCCTCTCGGTCACGGTCATCCCTGCGTCTGCCATCTGATCCGTCCTTCATCGCCCTGCTACCGCAATTGTCCAAACCGCACAAAACGACGCCAGAGATTCGTCGATACCCAGCGCCGCACGAAGACGATGAAAGCCTCGCACCCACAGTTCTCGCTAGGGCTAATTCACGTTTTTCTTTTTTTTAAACTCTTTTTTAAATTACTCAGAAATAAACATTATGTATTTTTGAGTTATAACAATTTCACGCAAATAGATAATGCACACTAGCTAATTAGGTTACAACGAGTGTGTCATGGACCAATATCTAGTGACTCGTGTGTGTCGATCACGCGCGAGGCAGGCCTATTTAGTAAAGTCAAGCGCTAGGTCTGAGTTTTGCACTACCCGCCCCATCCCGACTCATTTTCATGTCTAAAATTGATGAAGTGAGGTTGTGAGGTGGAAGATGACATGTTGAGAATACTCATAATGGTTACCTTCAGTGGCATCATAGGTAAAGTGGAGATGTCATTGTGTTTGATGACAGGTTGAAATTATAAAAGATGTTAATATCGAGCCTGATCATCCACATTCATATTTCCCACACAAATAGATGTTTATATTTTTTACCTTTAAATAATTGCCACATAGCTTTAAGGAATAATCTCACACCATAGTTAATTATGCATTAACTAACTAACTCAAATTTCACAAATAATCTGAATTTATATTTTGATATAAGATAGTTTATTAACATCCTTCTCACTTAACCATGCTCCAAATAGCAATTAGCCACATCACTAATAATTCTCTTAATAATCCCATGTTTGGAGATGCGCTAATGATAAAATATGATTAATCCCGTTTTATTAGATTTTTTCCCTGACGTGTATATGTACATTCTCATAAAAAAACAACCTCAAGTACTATAGAACAACATGAGAAAAGTACGACCTTCATATTGAGTTTTTGGATTGCATCACCCAAAGGACTTCTAGGAATTCAATTGTAAGAAACTCAGAGGCAATTTTTGTATAATATGACTGATGTTAAAAATACATTTACACACAAAACAAACAGTTCTTGGAGGAATCACAAGCTCTAGTTCTGCTAATCTAATAAGCATTATTTTATTTACAGTGCATTAAGGTAATGAACACTATCGATATGTGGAGTTTTTTCCAGCACATAAAAACGCATGAAGACTCACCAAAGAACGTATAGCAGCATCTGTTATCTTGGCCCCGAAAGCCGAACATCGGAAAGATGAGCATCGCTGCTATTGTATTCCGACGAAGTGCCCGTATCGCTAAACGACTTAAAGGCATTTGAAAAAAGCCGGTTTCCAAGAGTACAAAATGTAGGCGGGGCCGTGACGGGACAGACACGTTCAAGCATTTGGACCACCTTTGTCATGGAAGGTCTTAGGTGCATCTCATCCTGTATGCACCACAAAGCGACGGTTATAGCTGTCAAAGCCCTATCATCATTCTCATTGATTTTCAGTTTCATGTCAATAACATCCTTCAGCTTCCCCTCCACCATCATCTTATAAGCATAGGATGGGAAATGGGATTTCTCGGAACTTTGTGTGGGGTCGTAGTTTTTCCTCCCCCCTATTATCTCAAGCAGCACCATCCCATAGCTGTACACATCGCTCTTCTCCGATATGGCGTAATTTGTGATCCACTCCGGTGCAAGATATCCCCTAGTTCCTCTTAGGGTGGTAAACACGTGGCTTTGCTCCCTAGTCATGAGCTTAGCCAGACCAAAATCCGAGACTTTCGGGTGGAAATTGTCATCCAATAGCACGTTTTCAGGTTTAATATCGCAATGCACGATCTTAGAGTCACAGTCTTCATGAAGGTAGGCCAGGCCTTTAGCTGTACCGAGTGCAATGCTAAACCTCGTATCCCAATCCAGCAGGAATTCTTTGTTATTGCGGAAAAGCCATTTCTCCAAGGATCCGTTTGCCATGTACTCATACGCAAGAAGCCTGTGGGCTCCTTCGACGCAATAGCCTCTAAGCTTAACGAGATGTATATGGTGGATGCTTCCTATTGTACTGACTTCAGCCCGGAACTCTTTCTTCCCTTGCCCAAGGCCTTCCAATTGTTTCACTGCCACTTGGGTCCCGTCGGGGAGAGCTCCTTTGTAAACCGAACCGAACCCACCCTGTCCGAGTTTAACTTTGAAGTCATTTGTGGCATTCTGGAGGTCTTTGAAGGTGAAACGAATCGGCATCCCTGATAATCCGCCCTCCAAGAAGTTATCTTCTTCCGAACCTTCTTTGGGAGATTCAGGAGATTTCTTGATTTTCTTTCTGTGATAACGCAAACCTCCATAAAGTAGGGCGAATAGTACAAATGTCGTAAATATGACAATGATAATGACAACCGATAAATGTTTTTTTCTGTTTCCACCATTTCCATAAGTTTCACTACCACTCAAGACTTTGACATAGGCACTAAAACCAGCGCTAGCGACTGACCCTTGAATGCTTCCTATCTGGTCAAAAGAGAAACAATGTTGCTTGCTATTGTCAAAGAAAATGGCGACACAAGAGCAATTCTGGATGCAGGAGGCTTTGCAGCTGTTCAAATCACCCGTGGAAGAGGAAGAAGCAAATTTAAGTGCAAAGTAACTGAGACTATTGCCAGCCTCTACAAGCTCCACGGGCTTTGACTTGTCGCACAAGGAATCAGTCCCGGGTTTGCAAGAGGGAATAGACAAAGGGCATTGACACCTTTTCCCTTTATAACAAACGAAAAACGGATCACAGGCTGCCGGGCTACTACATTCATCTTGGGGTATTCTTGTTGGGGAAGTGACAGATGAACTCCCACTTTCAAGAACAGCAAAAGTCAAAATGCCATCGTCTCCTAAAACTGCAACTGACGTAGTGTTTGGATCGGTGCTGTCTGAGAAAATGAATTGCCAGATTAGCTCTTTGCTTTTGTCATACATTTTCCAAGAATTAGCATCAAGGGTAGCAGAAACAATATCTCCCCTAACCTTATTTATTGTTTTTCTGTTTTCACTTGACATAGCCCAATATCTCTGAGGAGATTTGAAGCCAGCAGAAAGTAACATATCGCCAGACTTGATTTCGAGGGAATAGCTTAGGTTATTCGAGTTTGGACTGGTTGAAAGCTGCATACCTTCCACAAAATCCTGGTTTGATAAAAGAGTATCCACAGGATGGCTGAAACTCTGCCAAACAATGCTTCTACTGTCATTTCCAACCAAAACTAGATTCCCAGAGTCTCTCAATTCCATTGCAGAAACCCCTTTGCCACCTGTGTTCGTCCCCCAGACAGTAGATCCCCCACTTTGCAGAAAGGCATTTCCAGTGTCATCAAATGAAAAACTATCAGAATTTCTTACAGGAATAGCTCTATTGGCAGACCATACCAGAGTTTGGCTGCTCAGATGCATCACAACAAGCAGAAACAAAGTGACATCTGCTGTTTTGTGGAACCCGAATGCGAATTTCGAATTATTGGATACCAGAATCATTCCATCTCTGTCTATCCATGTCATCTGAGAGCCTCTGAATCCTAATTCCAACCTGCCTCGGTTTTGAATGCTAGCCCTACAACACTCGGGCAGGAATATGAACAACAGGCATGTGAACAGTAAAATTAAGAACACCCTTGAATCCATGGCCCCAGCTAGAAGTAAAATTTGGCTCAAAACTTTCGTATATCAATTTGAGGTTGCGGAAAGTTGACCAGAGAAGTGAGACAACTTCAGTTTTTCCACTCAGAAACTGGCTCAAAAGCTTTGAACTATGGAAATGGAAAGCAAGAACCCAAAAGGTCAAACCTTTAAGACAGGAAAGAAATACAAAAAGTGAGAGAAGCAAAATTATGACAAGAAATTATCATGTGAATTGTATTGTAAAGGGTACTTTGCAATTGTCCAAGAAATTATCATCTTTACGCCAAAGGTTTGAAATCTTCTCTCCCCAGGGCCCAGTTTATCTGTCAAGAGATTTAAATGCCCACTAGAAGTCTGAAACAACTAGTGGTTGGTTATTTTGCTGTGGATTGGATTACAAGGAATATTAAAAAGGAGAGCTGATGAATGCAGAGTTTCCCAGCTTATCTGTCGATGTGGGGAGAAAAGGATTCAATCCGCTGTGACGGGTTTAATTGCCAGAATGATGGGCAAACGGACTTTTCAACTAAGCACACTTTAAGTAGTTGAATGTTTTATGGCTTTTGAGTTTTGGCGAATCTATAGTTCTATACTGGAAATTGGGTGGAAAATTACAAAGACAATAACAAAAGGAAATACTCCGTATATGCTTCTAGCCCAAACAAAATTCAATTCTCCTTATATGCGAACATATTTTTTATTTTTTATTGTTTGTCTGTTCAAAGACAGAATTAGGAAATCCTCCCCACCTTTCTAAAATAAAATTGGTAGTTTGATTTTCCATAGTATTTTACATAACAATGAACTCTTAACAAAAAACAATAATACAGCATACTTCCTCCGTTCCTTTTTAATGTAACAGTCCACTTTTCGCGTTTGCCAACGCACAACTTTGACCATTAATATTTTTCATTCCTTATTATTATTATTTAAAAAAAAATAGATTTTGAAATTTTAGAATGTCAAGAGTTTAACAATATTTTTTAAAAATTTCATTTATAATACAGTAATAAATAAAATATAATCAAAATAGAATATGTGAATAGGGCAAAAGTCGAACGTTGCAATTAAAAAAGAACGGAAGTCGTATGTGTTTTGTAATACGGAGTATTAAATTATTATAGTCATGTTTTGGGGATGTTATCATTTCACTTGCTTTTCATTATTGAAAGTTTCACCATTACTCTTTCATTTTTTCATACCTTTTCTATTATTCTCCTTCTCTTGCATATATTTGTTATATTTTTCTTATTTTTCATGCCTTTTTATACTTTGTCATTACCTTATTTCCATCCATATAATATTTGTGTGATATCCTATGTTTGATTGATAGATAAAATAAAGGCATCTTTAAAATAAACACACCATTTTTAATAAAATCACATATCCAAATCCCAAACATGACATCCAAGTTCGACCAAATTATAAGAAAGCTTAATCTTGCTGAAAAGTTGGTGTGCTTATTCATTCAACAAGAGTGGAAGCCATTTTTTATTCATTATACGGGATTGAATAGATAAAATAGTACTCCGTAACAATCGTCTACCCTTATAATTAAATCGATTACTATTAAAAATAGTAACATTGGACTTTCTCTTTCTAGGGTAAACTTATATAAATCCTCTAAAATTACTATGGAACCGGTGGGCGTAGCTCAACTGGTAGCAAGAGAGTGACACAAGGGTTAGGTCTCGGGTTCGAATCCCGGCAACTGCGATGAGGGGTTACTATGCTGAAAAATGCATAGGGCCTCTGCAAATACCGGGGACAGAACCTCACTCTCTATCTGTCAGATTGTGATTATAATCCAATTTACATCCTCCCATCGTGCCGTCCGGTCGGTGTTGAGGGGGCCTCATGGGGTTTCATCCTTTTTCTAAAATTACTATGGAGTATTAAGAAGTACTACGTACGTACAAAACAGTGTTTATGAACAATGAACATTGTGTAATAAACAATGATATAGATTACGACTACATAGTGTAATTTAAAGCACTTCACATTACGGGCAAGAGGTTAACTGGTTGCTTGTCTTGGTATGGCGCATTGATGACTTGACTTGGTATGGCGCATTGATCACATATATAAATTGTCAATGATTATTCTTATTTTATACTCCCTATAATTTATTTCTGTAATTTGATTTTTTTGAGTTTCATGCCGAAACTCGCTTTCTCAAATTTCATGCGAAAATAATGGAGACCCTAAAATTATATTCCGACTGTTTTCTTTTATTTTAGTATGTATTCTACCAAAGAAAAAGGGAAAGTTTCCAAATAGGACTTTCATATTCTTATTCTCAAAATAGGAATAATTAGTATGAAGTTTAGAAAATATTGTCATGTTTGAAGTCTGAGACTGCCAAAACATGACAATAATTAATTCTATCTTGGGAATAAAAACATGACAGTCCTATTTTGGACTTTTCAAACTTTTTACTCCTATATTTTCAACCTTTGCAGCCAGTGTGGGAAACTTTGAGGAGACCAAAAATTTACATACGGAGTACAATACTCCATTTGTTAGACCATTTGTAGTGGTCAAGAGTCCAAATAGTTAAATTTGGACTCCGTCCATTTGAAAACAGTGTTTAGATTCCGTCAATACTGTTTTTCCCTGCATCCGTGCACCGTCAATAAAATACACTCTGCATATTTTTTACATATGAATTTAGTAAAATATTAATTAAATTATTATAAGTAATATTTTACTTTTAATTTTTTTCCCCGAATAATCATGAAATAAAAAATACACATTTTGATATAAACATAAATAAATTTCATAATTTTTTTAACATTTTTCTGTTAAAAAAATGAATTTGTTTAAGTGAAGCTTGATTATAGAATATTCAATTATTTGTGAAGGTTTCATGAATTAAGAATTCTTGTTTCATTTTTTTAGCTCAATAAACTGTAACAGTTAAAATTTCAAAATAAAATCATTTTATATATCACATATGAATGTCATACGAAAGATCACAAAAATTTATGAATTTTAATATATTTTTTGAAAAAATTAAATGACAAATAAAAAAGTTATATAAGTTTAAAAAAAATTGGGATATAATGATGCAAGGGTGACGACAGCATGACGTCATCCTCACCAAAAGAAAACATGTGGCCGTGCCTTACTTTTCCTTTTTACTTTATTTTTTCCTTTTCCACTCCTCTAAACTCACCTCTATATTTAACACCCTCCATCCCCTTTCCCACTTTTAATACCCCATATAAACCACTACTACACACAATTAGGAATTCAAAAGTTCCACATTTAACATTTTGAACTCCTAATACCTCACCACTACAAATGGTCTTAGTGTTCGGACCCAGTGCAAAGTGTGCAATCCCATCTCACACGCTCACCTCCACACCATGCATCAAGGTACTCTTTTGAAATTTATTGCATTTAAAATTATTACAACATTAATTAACATGTTACGCTAAACATTAATTTTAGGATTAATATTATATTAGTACATTATACTCCGTATTACTATTATTAATAATATATATTAATACTACTTCTATTATTATAATGAGTTTTTGCCTAAAATATTACTAACATAAAATTAGGATATTTTTTTACTAAAGTCACTATGAGTACACTTTTATATCACTCTAATTGTAAAAAGTAAACATAATTATAGCCATTATACATAATTTATTCCTATAACTTATGAGTTATCGAAAAATTTGGGACCGAATATCACTATGGTCAAACTCGGCTTAAATAACTATTCGAACTAAAAAACCAGTCTGTGTTCCGGTCTGAAACTCGTAAAGTTCTGGTCATTAAATTAAATTCGAAATCACCCTCAAACTCAAATAGTTCAAAAAAAGCTTGGTTCAATAACAGCCCTAAGTTCTATTGTAGGTTGTGTGCATTAATAATTTGTTTACTGCTTTAGCCCACCGCCCCACCCCCACTCTGCATTCCTGAACATGTTCTGCCACCCCGACCAACTAAACTCTATACGTCGTCACCATGACCGAGCCTACTCCTTCCATGGCGTTGTAGGCACCTTCTAGCACGAAGAAAGAATGAAAATCAATACATAGAGCATTACTTAAGTGCATTGAAATTTTAGCTATGTTCTGACTGCCATAAATTATCCCGTATCTAACAAGGAATTACTACAATACATGCTTATGGGGTTGGGTCCCCCCATTGAAAGTATTTAAAGAATGTGACTGATGTGAATTTGCAAAAAAACATGAAGTTTGAATAATCTATGAATTTAATGAAAATTTGAATTAAAATAAGCTAATAATCCTTCTGATTACTCGATTAGTTGCAAGAGCTTATATACTGTCATGTTGATAGATCTATATGCATCTTTGCCGATTTGGCAAATGGTTCATTTTTCTGTAGAACTTTTAAGAACTAATTCTCATACTATTGATTATTGAAGACTTATATTTTTTAGATCATTTTTGTACTGAACATTTGTATAATTAAAATAAGCCAATAATCCCCTTTTGTAGGTTTTTCTTGAACAACTCTTACTTTTTTTACTTTATACAAGTTCGTATCTTTTCTACTTGTTCACCTTCGAGAAAGCTTGATGGCAAGCTCCGGTAAACAACTGCTATAGGGAGGCATGAAGTCATGAAGAGCATCTTGGCCGTTCTTCACTTTCGGTCAATTTGATAGTTTCGGTCTTTCGGTCATCATTTAAAAGGGAGGCATGAAGAGTATTTGTACCGGTGACCGGTCCTAAACAATGTCATGACCTAAACAATGTCATGACCTATAATTGTCCCGCAGACATCACTACACTTTTCATATTAACGTTAAACACTTACGCTGTGCTTAATAATCATGAGATTTTATCGGCAAAAGCAATCCCAAAGACGGTCTGAATTTTATTTCATGTGATTGTATACAAATTCTACTGCGTATTACAGAACATGTCGGAACATATACAGTCACACACTTAACCAACAACAAGCGCAAGCACTGTTTGCACCTATTCTGTTATTGGCAACGTACAGCGCTGTAAACACCATTGCTAGGCACTCCAGAGACTCTAATTTGTTGCCTTCGAAAGAGTAAACAATTTGGCTGAGCACAGATACCATTTTCCTACAGAATTCATATCAAAAGGGCTCACCTACTCAGAAAACCATAAAAACTTGTGATGAAAACATAAACCAATGGAGGTAATCTGTATGGTATAGGCAACTAGTAAACGCCGTCATTGAAAAGATAAAGAAGGGCGTCATCAGCGAAACCCCCAATTACTTGATTTAGGCCTCCCATGAATCAAATAGACATTAAAGGCTTATTTGGGATTATGAAGGCCTTGTTGGCATAAGGATTCGCAAATGCATTTTACAATTCTCATGAATTGAATCCTTGTTTAAAATCACTTCATCTGCAAAAATAAAAAAACACATAGATACACCAACGATCGGACAATTGTAATTTTGCAATGAAATTGACATTGAAAAACAGGAAATTGTTTCGGTAAGAGCAAAAATAGGTTCAGGATTTATAGAAAATGTAGTTTCCCAACGTCCAAATGCTCAAATGCAAACACTGGATAGCGAGGGAAACCTTGTCAATCTGAGCTTTGACAGACTCGGTTCTGCACCAAGATGCGAAAGAACCAACAAAAAACAATTCAAAGCTGAGTTACAAAATACGAATACGTATGCTTAATTAAGGATTCAGATTGAATAAGAAGAAAAAAGCTCAGTCCCTTAGATGTTCATAAAGTTGCGATCATGCTCGCACATCATTACAGGTCTGTAGAGATCATCATCGATTCTTCTTCCCATAGCAAAAACAAAACGAATCATAAGTTTTAAAAGACGTGATACTTCAAAAAATAAAGGAATTGTTGAATTGTTGATGCCCTAGCGTGATCCAACAGCAGAGGCAACGATGGACATTCATATGATTAAGAACCAGAGCAACACAGGTCAATATAGCTTCTAGGGAACGAGTTGGCCGAAAACTGCAAAATTTCGCCAACCAGATAGCGAAGCTCTAATCAAATCAAATAGAAAAGAATAATAAAATAAATTAAAATCAATCCCGATGAACTCATTCCACTGCAACGCATATATCAGTATGAACACACAGACAGAGGACGAAGGCTTATTGATGATGGTGGCTATGTCGTCATACTTATAAGCGGTAGAGAAGAAGGTTAGGGTTTTTGTGGGTTGGGCTTGTGCACTGGGCCATATATTAGTCAGCGTATTTTTGTTTATCTTGACGATCCAATCCAATTAATTCCTTATACTCTCACTAACTGAGTTACAGCTGATCTTCCTCCAGGGGGCTTTGTGCCCGTTTGGATAATAGCGGGTAGCACCAAACCGCTAAAAATTTGAACTATGAAACGCTGCAAAGTGCAGCGGGTAGCACCAATCCGCTTAAAAAACAAAGGAATGCTTTGTCTTCCTTTTTGTTCAGCCGATTATTATACATACTACCATTACTACGGACTTACAGAGTATAATATTAATTGATTCATACCTTAATTATGCAAATATTAAAATATATAACACATCAATACAAAGTAGTCGGTAGGCTTGTAATATGAAAAAAGAAAAAAAATGCATTACAGAGATTGAATCCAAGGATTTGTACTTTCGTAATCATATGTATATGTCTTCAATCATTTATCGTCGGTATTATCTTCAAATGACGAATTTAACAGGATTTGCACTACACGAACCCACAATGTGCATTACAATCATCTGTCTTCTTTGAGTTACTCGGTGTACATATATAGAGAATTATGGATTACAAGACTCTTATATATATTGATGGATAGAAACTAAAACCTCTCATTGAGGGGAAGCTTGGAGTGGTCACTCAATTGAGTCACACCCCTCCCCTAAGTAGTCATGGACTCGGGTCGGGCCACCCGGCCCGGAACCGGTACTGTTTGGCCCGGCCCGGTACCCGGTCATAGGACCGGTCCTATGACCGGGTACCGGGCCGGACCACCCGAACCGGGAGGGCTCGGGTCTCCTAAAAGTGGAACCGGCCCGGCCTATTTCTTTTTTCTTTTTTTTTTTTCAATTTTTTTGGTTTCTCCCGGGTTGGCCTGGGTGTTTTGGGGAGGTTTGGGGGTGGGGTGAAGGGGGGGGGGGGGGGTCGGGGTTAATTGGAAAAGCAAAAGAAAAAAAAACATGAACCGCCCCACCCGGAACCGGCCCGGGTAGGTAACGGTTCCGGTTCCGGTTCTTCCTTCCCAAAAAAAAGCCCGGCCGGCCCAGGCCCGAACCGGCCCGGGTCCATGACTACCCCTAAGTCCCTAAGCATACAATGATACAATTCCATTCACCTAAAACCTGAATTAATTATTTAAAATAATAGATTACTGACTTGCTGGAAAAGTGTCATGTACTCATGTATATTTCAGCTTCTATCACATAACTGACTTAAGTCCACTCTTGTACATGATACTCCAATCGAAAGACAGGAAGAAACATACTGTAATTGAATTGATTTTAAGCTCTAATACTTTTATCATACAAACTTTATAAATTCTATTTATTGCATTCCTGGTATGTTTATTATGTTGATAGCAACATAAAACAACTGCGCACTTCCACATGTAATACATAAATTGGTGACGAAAATTGTCCACAAAGCACTCAACAAAAAAGTACGAGTAAATGCTTAAGTCGGTCGTTATGTTGGTAAGAAGAGTTGGACAAGTAACAAAGAATTAGTTTTCCTTCATAGTTAATGAACCACAAAAGAAAGGACGGCCTGCTCTAATACAGGCTTGTCTTCTCGGTTCATTTCTCATTAGAATTCACCTGTCCCCACGTGATCAACAATCTAGCTTAATTTATCTCTGATAACTTTAAAAGGAATTGCTGTTGGAAAGGTTAACCCTACTATCTTGATGGCTCATCTTTATACCCTGATGCCCTCCCACTCCGACCTATCAAAAGTGTTTCTGTAATGCCATTCTCATGATACATGTCGAGACCATGGAAGGATCGCGCTGCAAAATAATCAGCTCCAGATTTTGTTGTTCCCGCCACCTTTAAACGAGTCTCACTGTCCCGAATTTGTAGAGCTTTCTCTGTAATGCTCACCAACGCAGAAACTTCATCCTCCAAATCAACAGGATCTGCTCATGTCATTGTTAACCATTCGTTAAAAATATGACAACAAATGAATATGCATATGATCTGAAAGTAATCATGAATGTATGGGAAAGACGAATGCATATAGAGTTATGTGAGTTTGCATTTGTTTCCAGGGGAAATGACTTTCAACATGCAATTTTGGACGCGATTTTTACTATGGGTCATCCGGATACAGTCTCTCTGTGCTTTAGTACAGGGGTATGACTGCGTACATCCGACCCCCCCTTACCCCACCGTAGGTGGGAGCCTTTGCGGCACTGGGGTAAATGAAAATGAAAATGATTGATGCTTTGTAGATGACCAAAAGGGATACCTTTATCTTGACAACTTTCAATTCTAAATCCTCTAACTTTTCATACATTACGTTTTTTGTATCAATTTTGAAAATTTCAAATTTTAGGGGTCTGACTATTAGGAGAGTATTACTTCCAGCCTTCAAACTATTTCGGCAACTATGGAAGACGAATGCTACAAATGGCATTCACACAATTGGCAGATGAAGTGGGAAAATTAAAGACAACGCTTTTATACTTCTATTTTTTTTCTTGATGTTTGGTCTCTATGGAGCAGGAGTGTGCTTGAGAAGCACCAGCACTCCTGTAACGAAAGACAATATCTTTATACCAGACTAGTAACTGCACTAACCACAAATAAGGTTACTACCTGACTAAGTCTGGAAACGCTTTTATACTTATATTCATTAAGGTAAAGTGCAAAGAAGAGTACCTAAGCTATCAATGATATGACTATGAGTGGAAAATTGAGAGGTACCAAAAGTTTCGTTGCCTCAATAATCAGAGAACTAAAAGTGGAAAAAAAAGTCTGAATTAAGCATTAGCAGAAAGAAGTATTTCACAATCATGACAATCCATTCAATAAAAGGTTCACCATCCGACATGACATAATTCCCTATTTGCTTAAAAAATAGATGTAAGTATTAATGACAAGTTCCCATAATTCCATCACGTGAATATGTAATAAAGGACTGATGAAAAAGAGCTCGAGAGGAAGAGTTAAAATAACCTTTTTTATTTAAATCTTCCACATATCCACCGTGGAGGAATGAAAACCGTGCTTCCTCTGATTGGTCATTTACTTCCACCAGAGAAGAAGCAAGCAAATCTCGGAACTCGGTCACATATTCTCCTGTCCACTGACTTCCTCTAGAAAATGAACAAAGTACATAACAAGCCTTATACATAGCCTGAGGTAGTACGTTTTAGCGAACAGCAAAATCGCAACAAGGATGCATATTTTTCAGACCATACCTATTGAAAGCAAGCATTGCTTCAAAGGGAGTGATAATGGGAGCCAAGAACTCTTTACTATCCAATAGAGCAGTTTGTGCGCATGAAACGAAAACAAAAACATCACACTGCACAAACCGTAATAGTGGGTTAGCTTTCTCATTGCAGAATCAGAGGTGAAAACGTATATATACATGGAATGTAAAGTCACATGCCTCTGGAAAGTTGGCAAGCTTGGCAGGATTTGGTCGGCCCATAACAAAAATATAGGCTTTCTTCCCGGCCTTCGTGATCAAATCTTTCATTTGCTGAATCATGTGGAGATAACCAGCTGGACCAACAGTGGCCAGCAAGAGGAAGTTAGCATTACTCATGTAGCATAAATATCTTTCTTCAATGTACATGTACAAAAATTACAAAATGATTCTAAATGTCTATAATCATCCTTGATCGACCGACCTACTCCAAGTGTTCCCACCAAGATCCCAACAATGCTGGCATCCTTTGCTTTCTCAACTAGAAAATACCTGTCAGACACATCAATTACTGTCAAAAAAGACAAGGCAGAGAACAGTATACCAACTCAAGGTTTGTACTACATATAGTATCTAAATAATAGCACATGCCAATACCTACGTCTCAGAATCCTGTTCTGCAGAGAGAAGTCATTGACCAACCAATCTTTAGCTGCATCATATCTGACTGGGAGTAAAACCAATGATGTGAGCACAATAATGGAAGAACATTAGCTAAACAAAATCTTGTTGTAGCAAATACACATACAGTCAAAGAATCACAGACTATCTTTATTTTATGCCTCTGAAGCATCCATCACATGTTACAGAAAAAATTAGCAGTATAATGGATGCATAGTGCATACAAAGACTTATACAATTATCTCAGATCCAATGATATCAAAACCTATTTTAATAAATGTGTAAAGTTCATAGGTTTATCCCAAAGCTCTACCATTTTGCAACAATTCGATACACAACTATACGAGTATACATTCTTCATGAAAAATATGTGTTAAGAATCTAATGATAGAGGTTGCTAGCATATACCAAAGTCCTACTGATTACACCAAAATAATTTGTCAATGTACTACATATTTTCCAGAAAAGTAAATTCAGCCAGGCAAAATCAGTTATATGTGAAAAGAAGTCAAAGCAAGCACTTTGTATATAATAGATATCCAGTATTACCTAATTCGCAGCTGTTGAATGTCAATAATACATTTGCAAAAGCTGAATTGTCTGAACCGATATAAAAAAGCAAGTAATCTTTTATTTTATGTTCATTGGTTATGCTCCAAGACAATCCTCCTATAGCATATGCGGTATCTGTTTCCCCAGAATGCCTTCCATTACTAGTTTCACAGTCACCCTCTTCAGGATTCTTATTAGCAGATCTAAAGCCTTTTGACGGACTAGTAGCATAGCTTATAACATCAGCATAAGAAATTTTCAAATTAGATGAGCTATACAATTTTGATGATTCTGCCATGGCAAGTTCTTTGATCTTTGGTATGGCATGTGCATACTCAAGCCCATAAAGAACCTACATAAAAAATCACAAACCCAAAAGGTTCTCATTTGCTTGACCAACTAATCCATTACTTCACAAGCAATTCCGACCACCTTCATACAGCACTTCAGTCGAATTTTTAAAAAATGCAGAAAATTTAGGACCATTTGTAGTTTGCATATTTCAATGTTATGACTAATTGACTGAACATGGGTATAATGTAAGAGCTTTTACATGTTTCATTACATAGAATTAGGACAATTCATTAAAAAGACAATGAGGAAAACAAAAACAACAAAAATAATGAAGTGCAAAAGCATTACCAGAATTGGCTTTTCAGATTGTGATAGGTAACCACATAATTTTTCTACACAACTTGGCATGTCAATAGTGGCTTTTTCAAATACATAAAATGCAGGAATCTTTGATGTCCTGAGATATAAAAAGTAACTTTTTCAGAAAATTCAAGTTGCAACTATTGTTAGATTGTCCAAATGAAAAATGAGAAGAAATCGTCTACTGACGGGCTAAGGCATGTATGACCATAATGAATAACACACTCTGCGTTCACATGAGCTGCTCCAACCTCATCAACACAACAATTTCCATAAGTAGTATCGGCCATTACATACAATTTGACATGCTTTGTGTCTCCACTTGACTCTCCAAGTGCTTGTATCTTTTTGTGCAGAGCTGCTGCTATTTTTGTTGAATGCTTCAGTAGTTCATCAGGGAACTGAAGTTCAAATTTATAAACTTATATATGTACACTTAAAAACAAGAAAAATGCTAAAAACTTGCAACCAGGATAAGTAGCGGGAAATAGAACCTGGAGAGCTATTCTTGTGAAGCCTTTACCATAAATGATGTTCGCCACACGAACAGTATCGTAAGTTGAATCAAAATCCATGGATGTTAGAGGTAGGTGCAGAGGAAATTCAAAATGGACCTGTGTTTCCTCGGAGACCAAGTACAAAGGGTAAGAGTTTGAGTCAAGCAAAAAAATGACCACACAACTACTGTCAAGATTTAAGGGAGCTACAAAGTCAACATTGTCAGTGAAATGGAACCATTAATGAGAAGATGATAATTGCCATAATGGGACTTGGGTACAATCAGCTATTAACCATTCGACCTAAAAGTCCAAACTCCGTCCCATGTTTTCAAAGAACTTATGGGATAAAGATTTGTCTTTTTCCTCAATCTGAAAGGTCAAGAGAGTTGGTTGAAGAAAAAAATCCAATATAGGAGATAAAGGTGTCGGGCGAGAAATGGCTGGAGAAGATCAATAGCGATTGCAGAGATGCAATGAGGTGCTTATTACTTATTAGCTTAGGATTGAGACTTGATGTACTGAGAGGGGTCATTGAATGAAATAAGTTGAATAACTAAATAGTTACTCTACTTGGTCGTCAGGTCGTGTAAGTGACGACTTGTGATTTGTAAAAGGATGGATGCGCCCAGCGCCCTTACTTTACATGTTCACTCACTTCTCTCTGCTGCTACTTTTCAAACTCAACATCTGGGTCTAACTTCTTTAAAAATCCTCTACCCACTGACCATTCAAAATAGAAAAGAAAATGCCTGCTGGAAATTAGAATAACTAGTAGAAGATCGAAGAAGCATTTCATCAAAGGTTTGTTCAACTTCAGAGAGTAATTTGATAAGATGGATTGTTTTTCTTTACTGTCGTTCAACAGTTGCTCTTGATTCAGACAAACGAATGAACTGATGTTCTACTACACAATCATAATCATTTCTTGAATAAAACTTTGCACTTCACAATTGCATCTAGTCATGGGTTTCATGAGGGAATATTCGCTTGCCTACCACGATTTACGTCTTTGCATTTACTGGTGTTTCCATTCAAAACAATATCACAGTTCCTTAGGATCTAGAAGGATTACAACCTTGAGCACAAGGCTGGTTTGAAAGTAAATGATAAATTATATCCCGGGGAGTCGGGGACTAGTGAATATGATCTTATATTTCCACTGTGTCACCTAGGTGTATTCCGCCATGGGCCTGGCAGATTTCCAGGTCCTCAGAGGGCGTGAGCCGTGATCGATTAAAAAAAAACTTATATTCAATTTCATCTTATCTAAGTTGCAGTGTTTAATTAAAGAGCCTTGAAAACAAACTACTTTATCAGACTAATTGGGGTCGAATTCAATTCTCTACCAGAAATCTTTTCTCCTAACTTTTTAAAGTTTCCCAAATTGCTTCCATAATTACGTTTTAAGCTTGGGCTGTGGCAGGAACAGGACTATATAAAAAAGGCAGTGCCAAGAAGCAGTGCCCATTCCTGTTAGGTCCGTGCAATACTGAAATAACAGACCAGAACCCAGATAGTCTTCTGACCTAAGGCAT
Organism: Cuscuta epithymum; assembly: GCA_945859915.1. Taxonomy (NCBI): domain Eukaryota; kingdom Viridiplantae; phylum Streptophyta; class Magnoliopsida; order Solanales; family Convolvulaceae; genus Cuscuta; species Cuscuta epithymum. Next base: position 855,529 of record CAMAPF010000947.1, on the reverse strand, counting down.
ATCGTGCATCTTCTAAAAGTTAGAGAATAACTGAAAACCTAAATTGTTTGCCTACAACGTGATACATTAAGTCAAACAACTGAATTGCACCTTGGAAGATTGTGGAGAAGTACAGAAGACCGTGGAGAAAGACTGCACCTTGGAAGTCAGCTGAATTGAAGAAACAGACCCAGAGCATAGCAGAGTATTTTTTGGCTCACGTAAGGAGCTGCAGTCCAGTAAATCGAGGTTATAAAGAATTGGAACGCTAATCCAGAGCATTACTTTACCAAAAAACAAAAAATGTGTTAGGGACCTACTTAGAATAATAGTAAATGAGAAAAAGAATAATAATAATGGAGTAGTTAGTAGCTAATAACTACATTCTGTTGGTGGGGAATACTATAAATAGAAGATAGCTGGGAATAGTTAGATAGGCTGTTTTTGGACTTTGTCTTGGGACTGGGAAGTTAGAGTTCTATCTCTTTCTTTTGGGGGCTTCGGCCATTGTTACTGTTCGTTATCAATAAAGGTTTTCAGTTGTTTTCTTATCAATCTTTCTGTAAATTGTTCTGGATTCTTGGTTGTTCTACCATTGGTATCAGAGCCGGTTGATCACTGTCGATGGTTTGGACGCGTGAAAAGATGGAATCGCAAGTGGATAAGTTGGAAAGGAATCATAAAAAAATATGGAGATGTTGACAGCTATTCTCGCCAGATTGGATGTGAGAGATCAAGATCGATCGAGAAGTAGATCGCACACCTCATCTGCATCGCATCGATCATCTGCATCGCATCGCACTTCTCACAATCTCACCATCATCAGTCGCGACACTCAGCGAGTTCTGAAGAATCAGAAGAGCAGAGGTTTAGCAAAGGACCGGGAGACCTATCGAGGAAGACTAGGTATCTTCCGCTACCTGACAAACGAGGTTCGTCACCATCGCTTACCAGTTCGCAGACTGAATCGCGATCTGTTTCTTTTAGTTCGCAATCGCGAAGTTCTTCTTACCCTTCGCAGACTTACTCACCTGCGATCAATTCACGTCCAAGAAAGACAAGATTGAGAGGAGATTCTTCATCTTCGTCTCCAGTAGTTTCTCATGACAAATCCAGTTCGAAATCTCTAATTGAGTTTCCAGAGTCGCAGCAGGAGTTGGCTAATCAGCAGCACACCTATGGAGAAGAGGAACGCAATGGTAAACCATCAGTTAATCTTGAACCTGAAGATGGAGCAGTTGTTGGATTCCCCAGATGCAAGATTTATTCCAAGAACGATCTGGATCAGTCAGACCTTGAAACCAATAGGTTCAATCTTCTTCAGGTAGGTGATATTTCTTCTCATATTGTACAGCAGATGAACTGGCCAAATGTCTTCAAGAATGAAATGGTGTATTGTCATTCATTAAACATTACTTGGGAAGGATTAAACATGTTAGGTATTCCTAGATTGGAAGGGGTTACTTCTATGAAAAATATTCAAAAAGAATTGGTGAATGATATGTCTATGGAGAAGTATGTTGCTGATTCTGACAGTCAGGATCAAGTTATTGTGGGTCAAAAGGGGATAATAGTCCAGAGTATCTTAGCAGGGCAATTGGGAAAGAATGATCTACAGATTTGTGCATTTGAAGGATCTATCTTCACTCACTCCAATGCCAAGTCTGGGATGGAAGCTAAGGGCTGCAGTTTGATGCTTTATGCAAGTTGGGACTCCTCAAATTATGGACTAAGATGGGTTGATGAGTTTGTTCATGAATACCAGGTGGGTAGAATCAATGCGGATCTGGACTCTATTACTCAAGCTGCGGCAATTAAGATTTCCCAGAGGGAACAAATCAGGGATTTATCTGTAAAACCTGAAATTGTTAATGGGGTGAAAGCTGAAATGAATGTTCAACCTTATAAAATGGTCTTATGCTTCAATGATTCCGAAGTGAACTGTTCCAGTTGTGGAATTTTAACGGAATACAAGATAGTTGATGTGGTTGGAAATATACAAATGGAGCCCTACTTGTTTGGACCAAGAAAGTTGGAGGCAGATCCAGTTAGAGAAGCAAGGAGAATTCAGGAATGTTTCTATCGGGGGCTGTTTGGAACACTGTTCACGCGCATATCAGAAATGTTTGAAGCAAACAAGAGAAACAGTTTTGTCCTTGAAAAATATTTTGATGCCAAAAATACAGAGGCTAGAAAGAGTGAAGGAAGAATCTATATTACAGAGGAGGTGGTTTCGGATAGCACACAAAACTGTTCTCAACAAAAAGCATCATCAGTTCTTCCTGCAATTATAGATGACCTGGACCATGAGGATGGATCTGTAGGGGATGCACTTGGGTATGGCCAGTTCATGAAGTTCAGGATCCTGAAATTTGGACGATACTGAAGGAAGATGCACAAAGATGAGGAAGAAGTGGTTCATCAGGACTGTCCCCTATAACCCACCTTGAGGGCAAGGTGGTTTTCAAAGGGGGAGTATTGTTAGGGACCTACTTAGAATAATAGTAAATGAGAAAAAGAATAATAATAATAGAGTAGTTAGTAGCTAATAACTACATTCTGTTAGTGGGGAATACTATAAATAGAAGATAGCTGGGAATAGTTAGATAGACTGTTTTTGGACTTTGTTTTGGGACTGGGAAGTTAGAGTTCTATCTCTTTCTTTGGGGGCTTCGGCCATTGGGGGGCTTCGGCCATTGTTACTGTTCGTTATCAATAAAGGTTTTCAGTTGTTTTCTTATCAATCTTTCTGTAAATTGTTCTGGATTCTTGGTTGTTCTAACACAAAGAGTCATCTTCAGGCAAAATAAAATTCCTAAAAAAGGATAACATTGAAGTGCATATTAGGTCATGTAAAATACAACTAATGCACTATTTTATATTTCAAATAATAGATAAATGTATTTAATTGAAAGTTTTAAACTAACAAAACAAATTCATATATAATCATTAATAATATATAATAATTAATAAGTAAAACTGTATAAGAAATGTTATGAAGATATAGAGATTGCCCGCGGGTATTCGCTTTCCTGCAGCTCACCTTCTGTTTGGCGGAGTTTCCTCTTTGATGTTTGCTTTTTATTTTTCAAAAAGGGAAGAGAAGTAGAATGTGACAATTAAGACCTCATTGATTCTTAAATAAAATTGATTTCTCTACAAGAATGATTTCCAAAGCAACTGATTTCTCTACAATTCATAGCTAATCTTATCTATAACATTTAAATTGGAGTGGAACAATGCAACAAGCGAGTGAGCTTTACATACAAATTAAATCCTTAAAAACGAGTAAAATATGAGGATTCATGTGATGCATACCTTAGTGATAAAGGTAAGGCGTTTAGTTCAAAACTTTGCTGGCATGACATTTCTGCCCGCAGCTTAGGATTAGGAGAAATTCAAAACCGAAATATGTAAAAATAACATTTCAAAACCTTTATAATAAAGAATAGAGAAAAGAATGAAATTCATTAAACTAAACATAGTAGAATCATGGTTTCAAAGTAAAAAAAAAATTAAAATTTTACAGTTGCTTATATACATTTCTCGCTGAGCGTTGTGAAGCAAAGTCATTAGCAATGCCTTTATAATCAAGCTTTTATAACACATAATGTTCAATGCTTAATATTGCTTATCCTTTGAGCCTTCCTTGAGATATTGTTGATCGTAGATAATTTTCAACTTTTTTCTTTTTCCCATACAGAAACAATCATTTCTATTACACCTTGAAATTAATAAAATTTACAAATTTAATTATAATTGAAAATTTTTGGCTGACAAAATCATCAAAGTATAATACCAACACTACTCAATAGATAACAATCAACAACTAAGAATATGAACTAAACATTTATTAACATTCAACGGCCATTAAATCAAATAATTGTTCATCAACTATTCAATTATTATAATTTATAAACATTAAACAACTATGAATGAAACCAATTAATAAACTAATCAAATAAATCGTATAATTAATATAAGAAAAGTCTAAAACTCTAAAACAGCTGAGTCATTAAGGAAAAAAGGAAGGAGGACGGAGTAGTACCTGAAGGCTGAAGCGGTGAGGCAGTGAAGCCTGAAGGTGAGGAGGAGGGGCGCACCACTGCAACTGAAGCGGTGAGGATTGCTGCCTGCTGGACGCCTGGACTGAGAAGCCGAGAAGGGGCAGAGCGGCAGGCGGCCAAGAGTGGGCGGTCCGCGTTCAGCGATTTGGCCCTTGGCGTTCGTCGTTGTCAATCCGATTGGCTGCTCCTTTGGTCCTCTGTTCGGCGGAAATACAGAAGACCGAATTCTCCGGTAAGTACGTTTTTACTGAACTGGTCTGGTGGTAATGTTTCGTTGTTTTTTATTTTTAGGGAAAAGGTGCAAATAGGGCCATGTACTAACCAAAAAAGGTCAAATAAGCCCTTATTTAGGAGGTTCTGTCCGGTAATCGCCATTTGGGGTGGTTCCCGTTGGAATTTTTTGATTAAATTTTTTGAGCATCTTATTCATCAAGTCTAGTTTACTTATACCAAATTTCAGCTAAAAATTCAATCGGGAAGGCATTCAAATGAATTCTTGAAAATAACTGCGAAGTTAGAATCGCAGTTATCTTCAAGAATTCATTTGAATGTCTTCCCGATTGAAGTTTTAGCTGAAATTTGGTATGAGTAAACTAGACTTGATGAATAAGATTCTCAAAAAAATTCATCAAAAAATTCCACCGGGAACCACCCCAAATGGCGACGGTCGGATAGAACCTCCTAAATAAGGGCTTATTTGACCTTTTTTTGTTAGTACATAGCTTATTTGCACCTTTTTCCCTTATTTTTATAAGGGAAAAGGTGCAAATAGGCCCATGTACTAACCAAAAAAGGTCAAATAAGCCCTTATTTAGGAGGCTCTGTCCGACCGTCGTCATTTTGGGGTGGTTCCCGGTGGAATTTTTTGATGAATTTTTTTGAGCATCTTATTCATTTGAATGTCTTCCCAATTGAAGTTTTTGCTGAAATTTGGCATGAGTAAACTACACTTAATGAATAAGATGTTCAAAAAAATTCATCAAAAAATTTCACCGGGAACCACCCTAAATGGCGACGGCCGGACAGAATCTCCTAAATAAGGGATTATTTGACCTTTTTTTGTTAGTACATGGGCCTATTTGCACCTTTTTCCTTTTTATAATAACTATCATGCCTTGTCTGTTTTGGTCTTTTCTGTTCTAAGACAGATTAGAATCCAAGTAAAAACATCCTTACTCAGCTTTTGTCAGTTGGTAGGGCTGGATTAATTTGTATGATTTCAATATAAATCATATCAACTCATTTTTCTTAGGGAAAAGGAGTAAATAAGCACTCGAATTAACCAAAAAGTGCAAATCACCCTTATATAGGAGACTCTGTTCGTTCGTCGTCATTTGGGGAGGTTTCAGGTGGAATTTTTTGATGAAATGTTTTTAGCATCTTCTTCATTATGTCTAGTTTACTCATACCAAATTTCAACTAAAAAGTCAATCGAGAAGGCAATCGAATGAATTTTTGAAGATAACTGCGCAGTTAAACAGCGCAATATATTTTAGAAAATTATTTGACTTCCTTCCCAATTTTATTTTTATCTGAAATTTGTTATAGGTAAACTAGACTTAATAAAGAAGATGCAAAAAAAAAATCATCAAAAATTACACCGGAAACCGCTCCAAATGACGACGTCCGGATAGAACTTCATATATAAGGGGTGACTTGAACAACTATTATACCCCGCATTAGTTTTCCAGATTTTTAACTTTCTTTTTCAATCTATTTTTTTAAAAGCAGCTAAAAATTAATTTTTTCCACATTTAATTACTCCGTAAGATGCTAAAGTGATGCCACATAGCATCATCAACTTTGTTTCTAATTTCCAAACATTAAGTGGGAGTGATCCATCATCCATGGACTTCTTCGAATAGTTGCTGGCACAATACACAAAAATTAAAATAAAAAATAGTAAATTTGCAGTCACACGTTTTCAAATAGCAAAATTACTCCTCCCCTAATAAATAATTGCTGGCAGAACAAGCAACTTGTATAAAAACAACCATAACATTTAAAAATCACCAAGTTATACCACCTGCACACAAAAAGCTACCAACTCAATACCATACAAAAACAACATGTTGCTGGAAAAAACACAACTTAGCAGTGCCAAAAGAACAACATAAGCACCAGCGTTTTGCATTGCCAAAAATTTCTGAATAGCAAAATATAAAGCAAAAGCAATAAATTCATCCTTTCTAGAATGAACAATTGTTGTCTTAAACATTTTACTACCATACTAAATTGGTCACACATGTAAACCTATTTTTTGTACTTGAAGCTTTTTGGCTAGCTTCATGGGATGAGTGGATGCAGTTAGATGCATCTGCAGGCTGCATTATTGGTCCTAGAATATCCTATGTGCCCAAACAAAAATGTAACATGGGAATTAATGTAAGTTGAATAAAATTGTATGAAAAAGTTAAAACAAAAACAAGTGAGGACCATGCCCAATATGAAGCATTTTGAAAGTTGTCAATGTCAAAATGTGTCACCATTGAAACAAGCATGTCTTGATCGAGTTGCTCCGGGTCATGATCTGCAGCGGAAGCTGCAGGCTGCTCTGTAGGTTCATTTTCACCTTGTTCTTTTGAATTTTTATCCACGTGTAAATTTTCGGGGACACGTTCGCTTATTGTGCCCAAGAGTACCACAAATCTTATATGTGTGTTGGCCCCCTTCTAGAGACTTTGGAATGATGAGCTGTTTTGAATCACCCATGCTCTCATCCTCCACTCACACCCACCGTTACAAACAGCAGTTATAACCCTGGCTTCACACTTTGGAAACTTAGGATCATACCCTTTCCTAACAGACCAATCTTTTAACACTTTCTGAAAAGTTTTCCGATCACAGAACCTTTGCCCCGAAGCCAATTCATAGCTCTGTATATCAACACTTTCATCCCATTCAAACTAATCCTCTCTCAATTCTTCTTTTTCACCATCACTATACCATTCTTCTTTTTCTATGATTTTTCTTGTTTTTCAGCATCTCTTACCTCTTTTCTTTTTTGTTTCTTATCCTTTACGCATTTTCTCACACATTCCCATACTTTTCATGAATGGTCTGGCGGCCTTGCATAGAAGATGTCATCATCATCGGGGGCCCTCCTCATCTTCTACTTCAATATAAGGTTCATTTACATTAATTGCCAAAAGTTCAGAAGACATTTTTATGTTTCCTGCCAAATACATATTTAAGCAAAGTCCAATTCATCAATGTGGTCAAACAATTAACTATTAACCCTTGTATATTCAATATAATGTGCAAAGAAACACATGTTCAAACTAAAAAATGCAAAACTTTCAATTTATGTTTACCCATCTATAAATGTTCAAAACTAGATATAGCAGGTACTCAATATATGCACAGTGCAATAGAAGAAAAATAATTCAAATTATAACATAAAATGCAGTTAACAACTAACCACTTCTTTCCCGTTAGAGCTTGAATTTTATTTTTACTTACTTTATTTTCAGAAAAAGAAAATACAAATAATCCTTAGTCTTTATTGACTCTAAATAAGCCCCAGTTATAATCTCTAGTAATACGTACTATACTAAGTAACCCAAGAAAAATTTCAGAATACATTAATAAACAAGAAACTTTTACAAAACAAAAAAGTAAAATTACAATTATCAAACAATATGAAAAAGACAAGTTATTGGTAAAGCGTACCTGAAAATTAATGACGAGCAGCAGTCTAATGTTTCACCATCCAATACATAGAAGTTTTAAGAGGAAAATTAGTGGGAGCTAGGTAATTTGGATCATCTGGCTTCAATTTGGTGCGACGGCCTTCTTCCCCTTCGATTTTTGAATGGAATACTGAACGGCTGCCCTAATTTAGCGTAAGAACTGGCCTGGGTTTGAAGGTTGGCTACGACATACTATCCTCCTTTTTTCGATTCTATCTCATTGCAATTTTTCAAAATCTGATTTTTAATATTTTTGAAAATTTGTGCGTTGGAAAATGTGTAAAGATTGACTATTGCAACTAAAAAGAACAGAGGAAGTACAAAATAACAAGGGTATAACGGGATATTTGAAAAAAAAGTAAAAGTGTAATTCCTTGATTCTGCTAGGGGCGGGTAAGCACATTTAATAAAAACATAAGGGACTTTCGTGCATTTTTTATAACAGAGGTGGATAATACGCAACATTTAAATATCACAGGGGGGTTCAATGATGTTGGCATTAACTTGAAGCAGATACTACATACTTCCCCCGTTACTATATACTATATATTTCACGTTTGCCAACGCACAAGTTTGACCATTAATATTTTTCATTCCTTATTAGTAAAAAAATTAAAAAATTCATATTTTGAAAATTTAGAATGAGAAGAATTTAACAATATTTTTTAAAAATTTAATTTTTAATGCATTAATTAATAAAATATAGTCAAAGTACAATATATGAATAGTTGAAAAAGTCCAATGTTGCAATTAAAAGAGAACGGAGGTAGTACTACGTAGGTTAGAAAGAATTGTCCAAAAAAACTATTTTTTGTTTGATTAGGTAATTATAAGACTACTAAATTAATTGATTACTTTGGAAACTTCATTCTTACTGTTACGTCGAATTATTGCTTAAAACCTACTTTACAACAACTCGTATTTTCGAATGAGCGGAATCAATATTATTTTTTGTGACTAATATAAGTAAATTAAGTTTTTTAAAAATATACTTTCTATAAAGTATATTAACAAGCTCACATGCATTTAAATTAAAATAAAATGAAACATAAAATACACATAAGTATTCATTGGAGTTCATTCAAAAATAAAATAAAACATAAAATAGACATTCTTGAACAACTCTTTTCCCAAGTTCGGCTTCTCTCAAAGAAGATGGATGGTATCTAGTATTGCGGTGTGGCGGTAGAAAACCTTCTTCAATAGAGTACCCCGCTTCTAACAAATTAAATAGTACATAGTATTTACCTAATTAAATGAAATTGAATAATTAGCCCTATTAAAAAGCTATATCATGAAACAAACAAATTTAAAACATACCAAGTGGGGTATACAATTTCTATGAACAAATCCTATGTGATAGATTCATATATACAGTTAGTGTGAACACCATATTGTTTTTTCCTTTTTAACAACTTATAAGTTATACTTGTATAACAAATAGTCTAGAAAAGAGGGTTGAAGTGTCACAACCACTCACTTCTTTATATAGACCAGGTGAAATGTGAAACTTTATTTTTATTTGTTGAATCCCAATCAATGTCAACAAGAAAATGAAACACATTGGTATAATTCTATAGACCTTTGTAACCCCACAGTAGTGATCAAAACCAGAGTAAGCTTGAGTTATTCTGATGTCAATTCAAATCTTCTTCCTTAATGTGTGTGAGATGCAACTGGTCTTCTGCATAACTAAGACAACCAGTCCCACCAACCACAAAAAAACCACATTTAGTCAACATAGAACAAAATATTTACTTACCCCATAAGGAGCAAAAATCAAGCCAATTGCTAAAAGAAGAACTCAATTATTAAAAACTGAACTTTACAAATTGAACAAGTTGTGTAATAACAATTACACAAAACCCAATGTTCCAAAAGGCGCTAGTCGGGCGCTAACCCACCGTCTAGCGCATAGGCGGCTAGGCGGGCGCCTAGTCGGGGACATAAAAATTGCATTTTCTATACTTTTTGCATAAATATGATAAGTAATATTGTATTGTTGTGTGTATAAAATACACACACACACACATATATATATAGATTTGGGATCAAATACAAAGTCATCCTAATTTACAAAATACAAATTCATCCTAACCATCCATTTAATTAGGATTACCATTCGATGGTTGCTCATTGAAGACAACAATCTGACTTTCATTGTGAGTGTTTTAGTAATTTAGTCTATACTTAATAATGGGAAGAAGATCATGTCCTAGAGTTTCCATAACCATTTACTTTCCATTTATTATTTTCCTTCTATTTGTTATCAATATTCATGCTCTCATCTTTACGGTTCACTTCATCGGCTTCCATATCTATGATTCTCTTCTCTTCATCCATCTTACGTACTAAAATGCAGTATAGGAACTTTTAAAATGCACATGTCAAAATGATAAAATGCAAGATATCAACTACTAAAATGCAACGTTGACGTATTTTATCTCTATGTAGTTTTAATATAAGTCATGGAGACATTGTAAATATATAATGCACATCTCGTACCCTTAATATGCACATCAAGCAAACTTAATATGCACATCCTGTATCCTCAATATGCAAACATTTCTATGTGTGTTGGCTTCTTACAAATTTAATAAATTACAAGTTCTAATATACATTATGCACATGTTATCAATATATAATGCACATTCCATAACCTTAATATTTTAGATTTCAAAATGAAGGTTAATTAGCAAGTGAATAATTTTCAAGATCAAGTATATAAATGTCTTTTTACTTTTGTTAAATTTTGAATAATTCTCAAAAGTGACAAGTGAATAATTGCCAAAATCAAGAATAATTTCTCAGACCTTAAGTTGTGCACATTTGTTCGAATTTATCCACCCCACTCATATGCACAATCAACTCTATATCTTTCCTTTTTTAATTTGTTGAACATGGATGGTAGAAATTTTAGTGGTGGAGGCTGATTTTTTGGGATTACCTTCCGTATGCAGTTGAGCAACGCAATTTGTTTTTTAATTGTTAAATTACCTTGTTGCCCTTTCCCACTAACCGTACATATTAGTTGTGCAACTAATTTTAATTCCCTGTATTTCACCACACAGAATGCTATGATAGTTTATATATGGACAACCTTTGATTTCCCCAATTTGAACATATAGGATGCATTTGCATTTTGTACTGGAAGCCTTGTTTGTATGTGATCTCTTTCCTACACACACACATTAACAAACATGAACAATAACATTATCACATTTAATCCTACGTAGTCGATTGTATATGATAACTAATCACTTAACTTCATTATGTTATATATATAAATAATAACAACCTTTAGGTATATATACAAACATATAGAGTTAATATATATATATATATAGAGAGAGAGAGAGAGAGACAAATCTTCATGTGAGGCCGGCTTGACGGGATGCTCCGTCCGGCCGAGCCCGTTTGGGCACCTTCCCGGTGGAATTTTTTGATGAATTTTTTTGAGCACATTCCTCATCAAGTCTAGTTTGTCCATACCAAATTTCAGCTCAAAATTTGATCGGGAAGGCATTCAAAACATTTTTTGAAGTTGACTGCAGTTTTATATGTATACTTTGATGCAGTCAACTTCCAAAAATTATTGGAATGCCTTCCAGATCGAATTTTGAGCTGAAATTTGGTATGGACAAACTAGACTTGATGAGAAACATGCTCAAAAAATTTCATCAAAAAATTCCACCGGGAAGATGCCCAAACGGGCTCGGCCGGACGGAGCATCCCGTCAGGTCGGCCTGTGATACTCCGAAAAAAAAACCAATTTTATTAGTCAGATAAAAATGTTACGAAAGTGACATTTTAATAATTAAGTGAATCAGATAAAATTTTAACATCGATGACATTTTAATCAGATAAAATATTTCAATAATAAAAGTGACGTTTTTATAGTAATTATCTATACCTATGATATAAATGATAAAAGCGACATATAACATATTGTAATTCATATGTATACAAATTATACTACTACGGATAATGTACCCATATAAATAATGATAGCCAAAGAAGCATATATGTATAATATATTATAGATGTACATATAAGAACGTACATGCTAACTAATGCATCATGCATGTGTGCTACGATTTATGCAATGCATCAAAACAAGAACTGAGTTTTCAAGGGACCAAATGCACCGTGCAAATTCAATAATTGTACTTCCTAATAAACATTAGGCACATGTGGGCATGTTTTGGCACATTGGGTAGTACTGCAGTAGTAGTACACAGAGAAATGGTCCTAAATAGTAGCTTAAGTTTCCCTGTGTAATTAAATAAGATCCGGACTTTTTTAACTCCTAAATAGGATTTAATTTCCCGTGTCTTCCATATTTGCCCTTAAGTCTTTTATTTTGGCTTCTCGGTGTGACGGTGTCAACAAATTCCCAAGCATCTCTTCCATGTGGACACTTGTCCTTTCCAGAGGCGAAGGCTGGAGCGACTCCTTCGAGAATTAAAGACCCGGACCTTCTCGTCTCACCCCTTCCTGAAAACCAAAATCTAGGAGCTTTGAGAAAATTGAAGGCTGAAGCGAAAAATTGAGCCGACGATGAAGAGACAATGAACATCGCAGAGGTACAGGACAGCGCCGGACACAGGTCAGGAGGAGGAGGAGGCTGCACAGCGACGCGGAGGTGGCTGCATAGCGACACGACGGCAACTTTCCCAGACACGACTGCAAGTTAGAGGCGGAAATTCCTCTCCTCTGAGCGTGCAAGAAGCTTCCATGTGATCCAGATCTATTCGGGAGCCATAGTTGAACTACAGATAAATTCACCCAAATGGGGTAAGCTAAAGTCGTAGACGAAATAATAAGAATAGAGAAAAGGATCTTCCCAAAAAATGAATCTCTGACCATAACTTTGGAAGAAGAATGGCGGTGCTATACATGGAGGATGGTAAGGGAGAAGTTGCCGGATATGTCATGTACGTTTAGCCCTCTTCCCCTTTTGGTTGCATCACCAAATTAGCAGTGACAAAGAAGTATAAGAGGGAGCCTTTGGAGAAGCATTATTTGAGGAAGAAATTCAAATGTGCAGCGCGTGTCTCTCCAGTTGATCCCTCGAGAATCCCAGCAGCGAAGCTGCATAGTATGCCTACATGAGAAACTTGGTTTCTATGTGGATATACGCTTGTTGAGGGCTATATCATGTATATTGATTTCACTCGGATAATACTAATAAATTATGTTAACGTCGTCACAATTATTGCTTTTTTATAATGTTTATAATAATGTCACTCTTACATTGTTTTTGACAATGTCACTTGTATAGCATTAACATTGTCATGATAATGTCATGAAATTTTCGTCATTGTAATGTCATTTTTATAACATTGACATCATCACTATATGACATTGTGATAGTTTTCAGACATTGTGACATTTTCATACATTTTGACAATGGTTGCAATATTGAGAGATTGTTTATTTAGGTAATGTTTATAGCGGTAATGTCTTGTCTGACATTGTATGATTTTTTATGACATTGTGATTTTTTTGACATTGATATTTTAATGACATTATTGTAACATTCCCCCCCCCCCCCCCCCCTTACAGAGCTTACAACATTTTGACATTGACATTGTTTTAAATAGTGTTATGTTTATAGCATTATCACTGTCACACTATTGTGATTGAATCGATATTAAAGTTGTCATGATATTGTCATTGTCATAACTATAATGTAATTTTTATAGCATTAACATCATCATCATTTAGTATTTTAACATTTTCTGATATTTCAACATTTTTTATATCTAAAGTACATTTTAACAATGCTAAAAAATTGTGACATTTGTATTATTTTAACAATGTCATTTTTATATTATGACATTGTCACGACATTATCATTGATATTGACATTGACATTGGTGCAATCTCATTTTTATAACATTAACTTTCAAACAATGTCATCATTACGTTGTCATATAATGACATTGTATATTATATTTTTGCAGAATGATATGGCAATCGTTTACATTGACTTATGATGATAATGTTTATATTGCTACATATTTATTGATATTCCCATTATTGAACCATTTTAACCTATTTTTGAAGAGTCAAATATTTAAAACCCACCTAACGGTGTAAAAAAGTAACAAGATATACGTAAGGTAAGTGTAGGTATCATGATTTCCCCTACTAGCTCACAAGCTTGAATTTATAACAACACAAGTTGAATTATGAGCTGTAATCCAAACTATTCCCAATCGTACGGCGGCACATTTGTTGTCAAGGCGACTAATCAAAGCTCCCAATGTGTAATGTTGGACTTGAGAAACTATCTTACGTTCCTGAGCGACCGGCCGTATCCCTGGATGTACAATACGACCTATCTGTGCAACTGGATGATTGTGGAGTGCGATTTCGTCAAAGGGGGGTTCTCTGAGTTCAACAGATAATAACAATGGGGGAGCTGAAGCATACCAGCCAGACCCTGCCGCCCAGTTTTTGGAAACCTCACCAGGTTGATGGTATTAGATTCGGCGTCCATGAATTTTGGCGAGGCGGTGGCCGATTGTCTGGAGAGTACCGATGTCACGTCCGTTCCCGGCAATCTTGAGCGTGGCTGTGGGTGCCGATCCGCTAGGGCTTGCATCAAGGAAGGCCACTGAACGCTGCACTCAAATCCTTCAAAGATGGACTTGTTTCATTTGAACGGGGATATTTTTGTCTCTTCCTTTGCAAATTCGTCCTATTTAAGAGTTTAAAAGTTCTCGGTCTTATTTAGGTATCATGCGTATGATTTAGTCTTATACAGGTCTTTCTCCCTAGTACATACCAATATATAGAGATATTGCAATAAAAACTACAGATTATATGCGTAACTATTCATAGCAATTGAATGAAAATGATATGACCGACATCCCACGCCAAAAAGGAACGAGCTAGCTACGCAGATTCGCAGAACCTTGTATATGCATACAATATACATATAACATATACACACATGCCTAGGTCGGATCATCTTAATAAGAGTACCTAACGGATGCACCAGAATCTCCCATTAAAATGTATAAATACCTGCGTTCAACCTCTGCAAAATATCCAAAGAGTTCAAACGAGCTATTACTACTATATACATATATACGAAAATTCAACCCAGCGTTATACTAAATACCGAGCTTCGAAAAATGCTCCAAAAACCTTCCCCTTCGTGAGAGGAGTCCAACGGTGAAAGAATCGTAGAAAACGGTCGTGAAACGAGAGAGATATCACTTGCCGGAGTTTCGCCGGGCTAACCGCAACGACGGAAAACGGAAAAGAAGGAGGTGCCGCCGCCGCCAGTGCATTCCCGACCATCGCCGACCCTCTCCATCTACTAACAAACCCAGAACCACGATCTTTCGATCCATTCATCAAGGTAAGCCATTCCCTGCATTTTTGCTTCGTTTTCCGGCGTAGTTACGAAAGAGGTGATGGAAGTTTCACTCTTATAAAATACTCTGTATAATACTGCTAAGTCTGGATCAGGCCGAGAAATTGTTAAACTGTTTTATTTTTTTATTTGGGCCACACCCATAAACAAGGTAACGTATCAGATTAGATCATTCGAATAATGAAAACAACAATATACTTGGACACTAGATCAGATTTAGGCCGGCAGTGTAGTCTGTATTAATTAAATCATACGAGTAAATAATAATTATAAATATAGCAACAACTATAATAACGATACTAACGAAATAGCAGTAACGGAAGCAAAAGTAATGATTATCAATTGAGAATGCTAATAAAGTATAAACTGGTATTTTTTTTACCTTTATCAAATTGGTCATGTTGGTATAGTATAATAGTAAAATTAAAGGGCTAGTAATAATAAACGAACCAATCATTATTTCAGACTTAGTAATCGGATGAATATTAGTTGTACAAAATTACTAGATTAATTCAGATGGGCTAAAAGCAGAAATTTAAAGAATTTATACAATTTTGTCATTAATAAACGTAAATTAAGTAATTCGAAAATTTCACATATTAATTTAATATGATTCTGATATGTTAACGTAATTAATGATTCGGATAATTAAACATTCGGATATTTTGTAAAGTATTAGAATAAAGTTAACAAAAAACAGATTAAATTGATGGTGAGCAGTGGATTAAAATAATCTGATAATCAATGATGAATAGCCTATCCGGATAAATAGTTAATAAAATTCGAGTGATAATATAAGGGGTGAATCGGGACAATGATTAAGTATATAATAAATGACTAATTATATCATCTAAATTAAAAAGGTGATTACTTAGAGATTGGGATTGAGGAAGAGAATTAGGAGCACCGGATTTGAGGTAAGTTTCTCTGCCGATCCAAAATTGTTTCCTCGTATTATATGCTTATTATGCATTTTGTGATTAAGTGTGAATTTTGAATTATGTGTATGTGATTTTGAGGAAGTATTAAATCTATGGTATTTTTGAAGTGCAAACGAAGTACTTTTGGGTATTAAATATTTTTAAATACCTTTGAGACTATTTAGAGAGATTGAGAAATATTTTTTTGGAATTATATCTAAAGTCAAGATAAAATATACGTTTTCATAAGAGGTGAGCACCCGGGAGAAATCCGTGGTGTCGGTTTTCCACATCCGGATAAATGTGGAGGGTGATTAAGGCTGCTACTACTAAGAAGTACAGTTTGAGTTTGAAGTGACATTTGGATCTATGATCCCTTTTAAGAAAAAGTTATAGTAGTAGTAGTCCCTAATCATTCAAGAATTCTAAAGGTGGGGTAGTTGGTAGACTGAGTCCCGATTACTCGTGACGACTTACTACTCGGAGGGCTTGGAATCCCTTTTAGGGGGTGTGCACACTTAAGGTAGTCGTTTCGTTTCCATTAGCAGTTGTGGTACCGGCAAAAGTCCCGGGGTGGCCGTACATAACAACGTAACCACCGGGCTCAACCAGTGTTGAGCACCGCCCTTCTAAATTACTAGGAAGATAGAGAAGAAGTGAACTTTGAGAAATTCTAAGAGAAGAGTTACTATGGTATTTTCAAAGAAAAGTTGAGGACTTTATTAAAGAAGTGATTTTGAGAAATATCAAAGAGAAAAGAATTTTGGTGGAGTGTGTCATTTTTATATAGTATTATATGAAAAACTATTTTTCGCCAAACCTGATTATTTTACGGGGTTGGGTAGTACTTACTTAGCTCTAAAGCTAATTTTTGTTTTCTTTCCTTTGTTTTGTTTTCTGCACTTTATTTGTGCAGGTGATGATACTTATGTTGACTGATGATTGCTTGATTCCCGAGAGCGCTTTAGAGATGCCTTAGTCAAACCTAGTCAAGAATTATAATTTAATTATGTTAAACACTTGTTTTACTTTGTTTAGTTTTGTGATTGCCTGTGCATTCGGTTAAGAGATGACCGGATGTGGCGGTAACACCCATTTCCCAATTAGTGTTATTTCCGCTGCAAAACTTTTTATCTGTTTTGAAAGAATAAATCAAGTTTATTATCAATAAATCTATTATTTCAAGTATTATTTTGGGAGGGAAAATGGGGGTGTTACACGGCCTGACAAGAAGACCACTCTCTCTCTCTCTCTCTCTCTCTCTCTCTCTCTATATATATATATATATATATATATATATATATATATATATATATATATATATATATATAGTTTTTATCTTAATTTACAACTTCATTTATTTATATTTGTGGCTAAACCACTAAAGTTAGAGTACTTACATCGCTTATAAAATTAGAAAAATTTAAAAGTAAGGTAATGTTCGACGAATCTAGACGGTCTAGGCGGCCGATTAATTCACCTAGACGACAAACCAATTAGTCGGAGCGCCTAGAAGAAAATTGGGGCGCCCGGCCACCGCCTAGTGCCTAGGCGGGGACTAGTCGGATGCCTAGAACAATTTTTAGAATAGAGACAAAACCTAAAGGAATTGCTTTAATTTCTAAAGCAATTGATGGATTGAGAAAGACTAACAACGCCTGTTCCGAATTATGTACTGCTTCAGTTCGTGTATAGTCATTTCCCCACATCCTTTGCAAAGGATGATTTATCCTTCGTGGTGCTGTATAAATAAATCCTCCCTCAATTCGAGTGGGTTCATCGGTTTGTCTTTCAAATGGGCAAATCGTTCCCCTTGTGCACATGATTAGGCGTGTTCCGATTTTAGTATTGATCAAATGACGTTCTGACCTATCCACTAATATATGAATATGAAAAAATATTTTTAAAATCATGTTACAGCACAGACACACACTCGTATATAATTAGGTTGAAATGAGAAAATGATCTTAGGAGAGGAATAAGAATGATTGTATTTTGTAAAATTGAATGTGCATTTGTTGAAATTGAAATGTGCATTAGATGAAATCAAAATCTGCAGCACAAAAGGTACGACACAATATCATTATGTGAAGCTGATTGTGCATTAAGTGAAACTGAAATATGTATTAGGTGAAACTGAAATGTGCAGATTAAAAGCTACGATGTGGTGGCATTTGTGTGCACATTTCAATTTCCTAAAAATGCACATTTGAGTTTTTTCTTTTATTCTGCACATTTCTAATTTTCTATTCACCTAGTGCACATTTCAGTTTCACCAAATGCGCAATTCAGATTCACATAATACAATTCAACAGTCTGAATTCATTATCATTTTTGTCTTGGGAGTTCTTTCTCACTAGAGATCAGGGACTATAGTAAGCGAGAGTTCTGAAAGTAGTCAATCATTAATAGGCATAGGCTTACCTAAATCCGGACCAACAACCACATCATTTGGATTGAAATCCACACATGTATGTTTGTTCTTATTGTTTTTCTCATTAGAGTCCAGCGGTCGGACTTTTTGGAAGACACGTTGCCGCTAGGTATTAGCAATTCATCCATCAATAATCTATTAAATCACGGAGTATTGCGCCATACATTGAATAATTTAACATGCCAGTTGACCATGAAATTTTCAAAATCCCCCAAAAATTGCCTCTTTCTTATTTCTCTATTTTCCCCTATTCTTGGTCATGTTCTGCATCTCACCCAAGTCACAATGAACATGGCATTTGTATCCTCTGCTAGAGCTGCCAAGAGGTATGAAAAAGGTGTGCCCACGGGCTACAATAGTACAATTATGACAAAACCGTACAAGAGGCTGCCTACATGAAGATGATGTTGCCTCTACTGTCAAGGTGATTGTATTGCACACCGGGAAGGGCTTCATTGGTTGGTACTAGTCCATCAGAGAAGTTGTTGAGTCTAGGGAGTTTGATGAGCTCGCCACAAAACTAGTGGGGACAATGCCTTTTCCTGCCTATTTGCCTTCTTTGGGGTTCACCAGATCACACTCGATCTCAGATGCATGTTACACATTCACCCCTTCGTTAAAAGCCAATTTCAACATGACTTATTTGTATGAAGAACAAAATGAATATAATTGATTTTAACAGAATGCAACTAAATGAAAAATAGCATAACATGGCTGAGTATGACAGACCACAACAAATCAATATGAGACTGATACCAAATATCATTGTCATTTCAGTTCATAAAATTCATTATATACGGAGTATCATACTGTCCAAGATAGAGATCAACTATGCTTACATTTTAATTACTTCTATGTGTCTTTGAGGTGCAAGAAAATGTTTTATAGTTTGGTTTGAATTTTATCCGGTCAGAAGCATTGAGATTCTCATGAGTGTATTTATCATCAAAGCATTCATTAGTTAGTGAAATAATTTGCTCAATTTGTGAAGTTCTTTTCTATATCTGACGAGTGAGTAAGCCGACGTTCGGCTTTGGAGTAAAATACTTCGTACAAAGGAGGCCGTGAATTTGAAACTGATAATAAAATTTGGGTCATTTTTTTATGTACACCTTCTAGTTAACACCTTTTGTACACCCTTTTGTTTACGAGGATATTTCCCGATGAATTGTATTTTTTTTGTTACAAATTGTCTGTGTGCACCAACAAAAATAAGATATGTCCACCTAATTTTTTCCATAAAATGTAGGATCTGTTGTGAAATGAAGAAGATAAAGACTAAATTGAGAGATAGATATAATAAGATCTAAATTATACTTCTTCTTAATATAAATATTTTCTGAATTTCTTAATTTCTGAATTACATTTACAAATGATTGAGCACCCTATTTATACTAGTTGGCTAGGAGATAATCATCAAAGAATGATTCTACATAATTTGCTGGCAACATTAAACCTAACCATCTATAGGATCATTTTATTTTAGGGTTATTTAGACTTTGCACCCTGTTTTATACCCCTAATTAGTCTGTGCACCCTAATTTTAAAATCCTTAGCCTTTACACCCTAAGTTAACCGGGTCTGTTAGTTAGCATTCAAAAAAAAGTAAATGCCATTAATACCCTCCTGGCTGCAGCTTCACAGAATACGAATTTCCCAGTTCAGCTCTCATTTTTTCTCCCATCTGCTCCTTTATAAACACTGAAGCCATGCTACAAAAGTGAAACTCAAATGCAAAAGCTAAATAACCCAAACTGATGCACACTAAGCACACAAAAGCCATGCTAAAAACCCCAAACTGAAATAACAGTAAGCACAGGAAAACCATGCTAAATAACCCAAACTGAAATGCACACTAAGCACACAAAACCTAGGCTAAATAACCCAAACTGACTGAAACACAAAACCCAGAACACAAATCTCAGAACATAAAGCTCAGAACACAAAGAAAACCCAGAAAAATCAGAACATAAAGCTCAAAACCCAGGCCTATTTAAAAAATAGAAAAAACATAAAGCAAAAAGATAACAACAAAATAAAAAACTAAGAAAGGAAAAACCGAGCATAAATGTAACCAACAACACAAATTAAAGTAGTGAACAACCCATTGATTCTTCTGTGGAGTGGTCCTGTAATGTTGTTGAATACTTACTAGTCAAAGTTCAATAAATATATACATCCAACCATAAATGACTCATAAATGCTCACCCAACAATATGTAACCACCCTTCCACATTACTCCCTATAAAATAACCATCCTTCTGAGGACTAAATATCTATGTATTGAATCGAAATAAGCATATGGCTGCACATGAAGGAGGAACAGGCTGGTGTAAGGTATGACTTGTAAAATTTATTCCTTCTTGCTAATAAGTATAACATATTCTCTATTGTTTAGTGTTTTCATTGTGGAGAACAAGGTCATTGGGCGAAGTCATGCACCTATAAACAAATACCTTGTATAGAGGGCTGCCCAAACAACATGGAGCTATACACATCTCAACAACCAAGAAGTAATGGCTGCAGATTCCTAAGATGCAAAGGTCAGCCCCAATGTCAAGCATTCAAATGGGTAGACTCACCAAAACAGAAAGAAATAACAACATATGTACCAAACAAGCAAACACCATGAAGAGGTGAAGCAACAACAACCATTCCAATGCAAAATCATAATGTTAAAGTGACTGTAGAACAGGATGGGGGGAAAGTAACATACGAAGGCCAAGTATGTGATGTAATTCAGCTTATGAGTAACAAACTCATTATATAATAATGTAGTTTTGGTCTACATACATTACATTGAGCAAAAAACTGCAAGTGCAATGTGTTAATACTTTGTTGTTATCTAATTCTAGCAAGTATAGTTAGCTCTAGTACTTATACAAAAAGAGTGAGCTTCATGTCTAGAATTTACAAGGAGCAAAAAACCCAGTTAGATCACATATATTGCAACTGTGCAGTGAGCAAAACTGGTTGCAGCAACAACTAGTTGTGGTAAACACTAGTTGTGTCAACAACTCTTCAAAAATAAATATTCATATTTCTACTTACTGGTGGTAGGCAGTAGTACTACCACCTATTCTTCCAGCACCACCCCTTGCTCCAACCCTAGCACCAGCCCTTGAACCACCCCTAGTAGCACCCCTTGAACCACCCCTAGCTCCACCCCTTGCAGCACCACTTGAACCACCTCTTGCAGCACCCCTTGAACCACCTCTTGCAGCACCCCTTGAACCACCTCTTGCAGCACCCCTTGAACCACCTCTTGAACCACCCATTGAACCACCCCTTGAACCACCCCTTGCACCACCCCTTGCAGCACCCCTCCCAGTAGTAGCACCTCTCCCACCACCTCTAGCAACTGGCCCTCCTTGGCATGACCTCTTGTTGTGCTCAAAAGATAGACACTTAGTACACTTCTTCTGACTAATTGATTGTGTCTCAGTCTCATCATGGCCCTTTATTCTATTGTTTTTAGGTCTCCCGGGGGCTCTTGAAAGCTTAGGTGGCAATAGAACCTCATTTCCCTGCACAGTTTTTAAAATAATGGTTACTAATGATTCTGGAATGTATCAATGTATATATTGGTTTTAGATTTGTGGTCATACTACCTCAGACCAATCACTTTCATGTGATATTGGTTTAATGTTTGTTTGATAGCATGCTTTGTAGGCCTTCACACACAGTAATGGACTACAAAATCTATAAGCAGCAAGATGAAGTTAAATACATAACAATCTTTGAGTTTCAATTAAAAAGTTAAACAAAAAAGTAAAGTAAAGGTAATAGGAACATACTGAGGTAGTGGCAGTCTCAAATGGCTGATCAAATGCACTGCATGTACACATGGTATGCCTGTGACCTGCCACTCACAACACTCACACTCTTGTTTGTTTAAGTTAATAATCCAGTGCTTCCCGGTAAATTTTCTCACACTGAAAGTCCCTTCACCTGAAGGGCAAGTCACATAATCATTTTGCTTCTCCTTATAAGCTGCCATTATTGCACCAACCCTAGGTACCACATCATTCTCATTCCAAGTACTAGCCTGAAGTTTCCTATCATACACAATCTTCATTAACAGGAATGATATACCTATTATCATTGAACACACCGGTTTATCCCTTTGGCTTAATATGAAACTGTTATAGCTCTCTGTGAAGTTATTTGTCAGGTGGTCACTCTTACATGTTGTATCAAAATGTGCCCTTGACCATAACTCTGGACCAATCTCCAATAAATAGTCCTTCATACCAACTGCTGCCTCATCCAATCTCTGAAGACTTCTTTCAAAGTGGACCTTTTTATATGCTGAAGCAGTAGCCCAGGCCAGTTCCTTTATGTGGTCCCCTTTCCACCACTTACTCATATTCTTGAAGATGTGTCTAAAGCAGCTTCTAGGATTGCAGCCTCCCAAATGTGTCTGAACACTACTTATGATTGCTTGAGCCCTATTAGATGTGACTGTAAGTGGCAAAGGATGTTTCTTCAGCTCCGGAGCTATTAATGCTAGAAACCTGTCCCAGTTCTCACCATCTTCTTTTCTACAAATGAAGACTGCTAGCGGAAAGAGCCCATTATTCCCATCCATGCTAATAGCTGCTAGACAGACTCCTCTATATTTCCTCTTTAGAAAGCAACCATCCAACCCTACTAGTGGCCTGCACCCAGTTCTCCACCCTTCCAAACTACACCTAAAAGCAACACATAAATACTGAAATTTATTTTCAGAGTCATACTTGCACTCAACCAAACTACCAGGATTGGAAGCTAGAATCTGTCTGCACAATTCAGGAACTTGAGTATAACTTTTCTCATAATTTCCATGGAGCTCTTCAAGTGCCATCAGCCTAGCATTCCAAGCTTGCCAGTATGAAATGTTTAAAGTCCACCTACTCCAAGCTATAGCAATGATATCTTGGGGTGTGTAACTCTTATGGTGCAGCCTCATGTCCTGAGCCAGCATACTAGCAATCCATCTAACATTTGCTCCTCTATTCTTGTTCCTGCCATCATTCTCACAGGTATGTTCTTCTTGGAGAGATTTCAGTTCAGTCGTGTGCCCATCATTTTTTCTAATAACATAACACCTCCAAGGGCATCTTTCCCCTTTACACCTCTGTAACACCGCCCCCAAGTATTTGTACTTTATCAAATAGTGTATTGAACCCTGAGAAATGAATAAACGCATTCTACGCGATTGTAAAATTTTCATCATTTCTTTTACGTGAATAGTAAAATTCGCGTGGGGCCTACACCGGAAGTGGGGGCCGCCCGATATTATCGGGGCCACATATTATATTCGTTTGGGTCAAGATAATATGTGTACAATGGTGGATATCCTTGTTGGGCCATAGGAATCATGTGAGTAACCAGTCGGGCATAAAAAGCCCATTTATCGGTACCGAGGTAATATCTGATAAAAAGCCATAATAAATTATGGACACCACCAAATTAAAAGTTGGGGAAAAAGCATTCATTCTTATAGCCAATAATAATTGGAAGAATGATACATATTTCATTTGACCCGATAAAATGAAATATAGTTAAAACAGTCCGGAAAATACAACTTTCGGGACCGAGTGTACACTCGGGGACACAAAGGGATGACCACCCATCACAATGGGTGCCACCCCACGTTTTTAATCTCGAAATTGGGAAGGGGAGCCGCACAATAAGTGAGGAAGGGAATCATGAGCTAATTGGAAGCCAAAACTAATAAAATGCATGGGACCCTCCCATGTTTTATTTGAGGGAAATGCCAAAAAGGCATTCTCCATCAACAACCAAGCACCCCATACGTATCACACAGCAACAAGGGTGAGAGAAACTCTGCAAACCATCACCTTCTACATCCATTTTCGCACCAAGAGCAAGGGAGGAAGAAGGAAGGAAATAGAAGGAGAGAAAGGAGAGAAATAGGAGGAAAACTTGGGGTTAATAAGGTAATGACTTCATTAATCTCATTTCTTCTCTTCAATCATATTTCATACTCCTAGGATGTTTCTACACATGTAAAAGTGTAGGATGGGAGTTGAAGGGTCGGTTTATACCCAAAATGAACTTTGAGGGCAAAGTTGATGGGTTCACCGGAAAATAACCTTTTAGAGGTTATTTGTATTGATAGGGGTTTTATGATGATAAAACCTTGTTATTAACTTGTATAAGGTATTTCAAGAACCTTCACGGAGTTGAAAGGGGTCTCCAGAGTTCGTTGAAGTTCACAGGAGTTTCACCGGGGCTAAACCGGGAAGGCTAGAACTTCATAAGCTTCAATAAGGTGAGAAGACGGCTATATGCTTTATAACTTTTGATTGAGGCATGAGATTACCTAAAGTAATCAAGTATATGTTTTATGGAATGATTAAAGTTAATCAAGTATTGGCTTATGCCATGGTTGTATATAAAACATAGTTGAAAAGCATGTTTTGTATGTTTGATGATTAAAAATGTGATAACTTATTATGTACAATGCTCCAGGGATCCAAAATGGTATTTTTGGATCAAGGACGTCAAGGAGTACCTGCGTATAAAATTTCGCGTTAATCGGACTTCGTTTGGGCGGTCAAACGGGCGTTGACCGCCGAGGCAAGGGTGATACCCGACCGGGTATGGGTCCATACCCGACCGGGTATTGATTAAAAATGGCTCCAGAAGCCACTGTCTTACTAGACCCGACCGGGTGGGGCTATAGACCCGACCGGGTCTCAAGTAAAATCAGTTCCAGGGGCTTCTGCCCCGACCTACCCGACCGGGTGAGGTTGGATACCCGACCGGGTATTGGACTAGGCCCAAAACAGGCAGTTTTGAGCAGGTTAACGTGGGTCGTTCAAGTGGGACCCGCCCACGTTGGTTACTAGGGATTATTATATGACTATAGGACTAGGTATTGTCCATAGTTAAGTGAATGAAAGGTTAGCCATATCCAGGTTAGGGTTTGGTTAGAAATAAGGTTGAGGTTGAGTATCCTCGGGACGGTAAACGATCCTAAAACTCGGTGAGGTTGAGTATCCTCAGGATGGTAAACAATCCTAAAACTCGGTTGAGGTTGAGTATCCTCGGGACGGTAAACGATCCCAAAACTCGGTGAGGTTGAGTATCCTCAGGACGGTAAACAATCCTAAAACTCGGTGAGGTTGAGTATCCTCGGGACGGTAAACAATCCTAAAACTCGGTGAGGTTGAGTATCCTCAGGATGGTAAACAATCCTAAAACTCGATTGAGGTTGAGTATCCTCGGGACAGTAAATGATCCTAAAACTCGGTGGGGTTGAGCATCCCCGGGACGGTAAACACTCCCGAAACTCGGTAGGATATTATGAAGGTAGAATGTAGCTCGTGAGCTAGGCATTCAGGATGAAAGGGGAAAGGTTGGGTAAGTACCTTATCTCTAAAAGACTTTTTGTGAGGAAACGACCTATGGGTCAAGTATTTTACAAGTATATACAGTATGTATTATCTTGGGAATGAGGTAACAATGGTTACACCTATATATATATGTATCATCCTATTTTTGGGTCTCGTGTCTGAAACATTAGTTATTCCTCATATAGCCTGCTTGTCACTAGTACTTCTATGGAGTACTGACCCCTTCGGGGGCCCTCACATTTTTCAGGTTGAGGCTAGAGTCCTACTACCTGCACCTTCGCCTAGGGTGATTGATCAAGGAGGAAGACGTGGTTCGTGCTTCCATTCTTATTCAAAATTGATGAACTGCTCATGGATATATTTTAACAATGTTTTCTATTAAAACATTTGGGGGCCTGCGTGCCCGTATTTGCCACGTGTGGCTAAGAATCAAACATATCTTATTTTCCTCATTTGTTTGACTAATATATATTGATGTTGATTGTATGGGTTTACTAATCGGCTTGGCAATAGAACTTAACGGACGCCTTGTATGATTTGATAAGGATGAACTACGTTGTTCTTATTGGGTTGTACGGCGGTTGTCTACGTGGCACGGACGCGGTCCGGGGCGTGACAACCTCAATATCAGCTTATCAGCACAATTCTTCTGAAAATAAATCTCAAATTTATTCTTGATGGCATACATTCTGATGTATTTTCTGCATGCATCCATAGTCAGCCATTGTTTTCCTATTGCCAACTCTAATTTGTCTTCCCATTTCACAGAATCTGAGCAAGTAAATGTTTGCTCATTGCAGTCATAGTCTTTGTGTGGCATACCATTCAACACCTCACCTATATCCTCCCCATTTCTTGTGCCTTGAACTTCATCTGTATCACTCCCTTCTTCTGTATCAGAACTACAATGATCTAATTCCTCATCTGATTCATTAGGATCATCTGATTCATTCAGATCATATCCATCTAGCCCATCAACAATTTGCTCAAATTGAATACCTATATAGCACATTACAGTAACATCTATATCAACAATATAAACAAGGGTAAAGAAATCATTTACTAAAATTCATATATAACACAACATAATGAATTTATATTGAACCATGTACACTGCATATACCTTCATAAAACTGTGATGTATTATCATCATTTGCAACATTCACAAAGTTGTTGAGTGGAGGTAATTCAATGAATATATCACCAAAATCATCACTAGCTATTCCTTCATCTCTGCTACTTTCATGGAATGGTACCCTAACTGGAGGTGACAAATTCATATACTAATCTTAATAACCAAAAACCACAAACTAAGTATCTCAAAGTAAGTATAACAAAATCTTTATAAAACAGTCTTCATAATCAAATTTCAAGACCGAAGCATCAACCAACTTACTTGGAGCAGGTAAAGAGTCCAACTTTCTCTTCACAGGCAGCTTTGATGTCCTCTCAATCCTTTGCTCAGTCGTTCGAGTAGGTACTTCTGAATCCACCCATAGGTTCTTGCATGCTTCAGAGTTATATCTATTGCTTTCATTCATCCCAACCCTATTTCGTTCACTCGCACCTTGCGAACAATGGAGAGAAACAAATGACCGTCTGAGAAACAAGAATGCCAACGAGTATGGTTGTTACTGAGATCAGGGCACTAGCGTCATTTCAAGCCAAAGTTAACTTCCTAACTGCTGGCTAACGGTTGGAGGGTGTAAAGGCTAAGAATTTTAAAATTAGGGTGCATAGACCAATTAGGGGTATAAAATAGGGTGCAAACCCTAAATATCCCTTTATTTTAATACGAAGTACCAACTACCAAGTGCATCCAAAAAAAAAAAACAAAGAAAGCAGTGTTTGAAAAAAGTCTCGCGGATAAGACTCGGGAGCCGAAACGGGGAGGAACTAAACGGTCCTGTAGTCATGTTGAAATGAGCTCAAAAAGGGGGACGAATGTTGAATGTTCTTCATCTTTGCAGTAGCCGTTGTCACAAAAGAACAAAAAACCCTCCCCCCTTTGGTCTGGAAAAGCAAGAGAGCCCCACACTCCAGTTTAACACTACTGCTCTTAGATCGGCCAAACTCTGCCAAATCAATGCTCTGCTTTAGTGCTACTTCTCCAACCAAACCCTCTCACCTCTCTGTATCTTCTCATCTATGGGGCAAGTTGTGAAAATGAATGCGGATCTCCAGAAGAAGAAGAAGAGTAAGAATGAGATAGACAGAAGCTCTGAAAAGAGAAGCCCGTTGCTAGATTGTAATAAAAACCCCAAGTTATCTTCCAAAAACACCAACCTTCCTTCTTCCTTTTCTTCTTATTCTTCCGTTGAGGCTTCGAAATCTTCTCCCCGTTTTCTTCTCTCTTCCAGCAACTCTTCTTCCGCCGCCTCTTCACAGAAATGGCCCGCATCCTTTCTCAGAGCAAAGAGTGCAAATCCGAAGTCGGGCTGTTCTAAAGAGAACATTTTCCCAAGACCCACTTCACAAAAGCCCAAAAAGAGCGCTCCTTCCACAAACCAACGGCAGTCCGGGAGGAAAACCATATCCAGAGCTTCCAAAAAACCCATGCTTCCCGCCGATCTGGTCAGTTCTGGGAAGAACTCAAGATCTGGGTCTCTAAAGATTGCTGCGAAAAATGAGGATTCGAAGACGTCTTGGGAAATCGGAAATGGTTCAGGTAAGCATCCAAACCATCTTACACCTGTTGGGAAACTATTCTCTGGGTCGGGTTTAGATTGTGCTAACTCCGGTGGAGATCTGGTGCACGAATCAAGTAAAAATGCCGTTAAGACTCCACCTATTGAACCCTCAGTGTCCCCTGAGATTCCATGTGGGTTGTCTTCTGCGAAGGCGGATTCAGTCACTACCCCTTGCTATGGCGCCGGCCATGTTCTTTCAGGGGTAGCAGATAAACGAAAATGCAGGCCAAGAGGGGTTCTGACTGTAGGTCCTGCCCTAGATTTACTCTCATCCAAGTCTGGTAAATCTAATGAGAATAACAAAAAGTCAAGAACTTCTTTTGCTCCTTTACCTGTTGAGGCCTCAATGTGCTGGATGTCATCTCCCTCCGGTGAAGGAGACGGAGACGTTATCGGTAGTAAGACTAAGAGCAGTTCAGAGATTACCCAATTTTGTGGGTTAATGGGCTGTCTCACTCTTGATGGGCAGTTCTCATTGACTTCTTCTCCCCATACCATGCCAAGTTGTAAAGATGCTCACTTGCATCTTTCAAGGAAATGTTCTTGCAGCTTTTCAATGGACAACTCTCCAAATTCAACAAGCACTTTAAGTTGTGGTAATGTCATTCAGACCCCTAACTCGGATTCGAGTTCGGGCAGACATTTCGGGTCATCTCTATTTAATATGGGTGAAGAACATAACCTTGGAAGATTTGAATATGAAGCTTTTGGC
The DNA here is from genome assembly GCA_945859915.1 of Cuscuta epithymum. Classification (NCBI taxonomy): domain Eukaryota; kingdom Viridiplantae; phylum Streptophyta; class Magnoliopsida; order Solanales; family Convolvulaceae; genus Cuscuta; species Cuscuta epithymum. Next base: position 826,275 of record CAMAPF010000947.1, on the reverse strand, counting down.
AAATCAAGCTTTTCTCCTCAGGATCAGATAGAAATTAGTAACTCTACCACGACTTTCAGTTTCGTAGGCATCACCCCCACACATAAAAAACTAGAAGACACTTCTGCATCGTGGCATTCAGATTCGTCAAGTGGAAATGAATCTGAGTCTACCATGAGAGTATCATGGAAGGATGTATTGGAGGGGTTAGGTAGCTGCAGGTGCCCGTCAGATGAAGAAAACCACAATGTGGTTTGCCCGAATGATCAGGCAAAGCTAAATCAGAGTTTTGAAGGCAGTGACTATGAATATAATGATCATGTGATGAAAAAGGTGCTTAAATATCCCAAATTTCTTGAGCAGGAACCTTTTTTCGTTTATAAGAACGGGAAAGAAAATGTATTACCACAAAGAAGACCCGGTTCATCTTGTGCAGAGTCCATTATCACTGATGGCGGGGGATTAGTTTCTTCAGCAGATTCAGATTGGAATCTCTGCTGCAATGATCAGACCTTTCGGCCGTAGTTGCTACTAGTATCACACGATTCATACCTTGTACTATTAGAGGATTATTAGAATTGGAAAGGAATCTGGTGTGCCTTATGGAGCAACTTCTATTAGGATGGATTTAATTTTATTCCCTCACTCCCACAGTTAACTTAAATTCTAAGTACTTAGTATTATTTCCAAACTTTTGGGCAATTTTATCGTGCAGCAGGCATGAATTTTGCTCTTTAAGTCTAAGTATTCTATTAAAATGCTTTTGGGTCACATTATTCTATTCACGATTTGACAATTATGGTTTAACTTTGCTTCATGCTTTGTATGGAGAATCTGTTAGGTGTCATTGTTGGTGTCCACTTTTTTGGATACTTTTGGAACACCTTATCTATGTACAGATACAACTTTAAAAAATTGCATTTTTTAGACGAATTGCATGGGTACAAACAAAACGGAGGATAATGTTGAAAAGGTGTACAAACTGAAATTTCCATATGCTAGTTCACATTCTTTGGTGGGAACTTGTAAGCTTGATTTTCAATTCTGACACCCTGGCATTTTTCTTCTCTTACCTTGTACTAGATGAGGTTTGGGATTCTTTTTTCTTTTGAGGGGTAGTGGGAGGTTTTGAGGGTATTGGCAAATGGTTAGTACTCTCAAGGTGGCCCTCCAAGCATAGTCTTTGTGCTCTTTCTTTAGACTACCTGAATTTCCTGGCTCCACAACTTTTGGTTTGTGCTTTGTTATTATCTTTAGGAGTCAGTTTTCATTGGTTATTTTGAACATCAATTATAGAACATTTTTTTAAATCAGCAATGTGGTGTGACATTTGTCTTTGTTACTTTTCATTAGTACTTTGGTACAATGATATTTGGACATGGTTCAATAGGTTATGGTTGACCACCTTTGGAGATCGGGAGCTGGCCGGTCCAGAACTGGCCTGGTTCTACCCATAGACACATAATAATGTCACACAAAAACAGAATAAAATAAAAACAGGTTTAGTTAATTTTTGTTCTTTTGAGAAATCATTTGACACACAAATAGTAAGTTCTAATACAGAACAAAAAAAAGGTTTGCCAAAGAATGAAGGGCCTTTGGTTTGTTTCTTTAAAAAGGAAGGTAAGAGTTCAATTCATATGTATGTGGTGTAAGGATTTATTGAAGTGTTTGGCATGCAATGCCTTTCATGTTAATTAATAATAATAATAATAATAATAATAATAATAATAAATGATAAATGCTATACAAACATATTCATTCGTTCACGGTACACCATGATCTTGCCATCTTGAGTTAAAAATGAAGTTGGCAAGAGAAGCAAGCCATATATGCATTTGCATCAACTATGCCCCATATGTAGTGATTGTGATACATAAACTAACATCTTGATGTTAATAATGATCTCTATGATATTATTGTAGCGGGAACGTTAATTCCTAAAAATTACGAGCCCGTTTGGTAACACTAAAATCGGCTGAATCGGCTGATTCTGCTGAAATTTATGAAATTCTGGCTTAAGTGGTTGTATTGACTGATTCTGCTGATTTATGAAAAAACTAATTTTAAAATATATTTTATTAATAAATCAAAGAAAAAATAATATGTAAAAATAGTTAAAATAGTCTTCTACAGTAACTTCAACCGAAACAGTAAAAAAAGTAACTGCAACCTTGCTTTTTCTTATGCGCAAAATGAAAAATTACGTGTTTGGGGAAAAACTCGACTGATAAGCCTAATTAGCCGAATTACAGTGTTACCAAACGGGCTCTACTATTCGAATCTACACGGAAAAATCATTTTTGTTACGTAATACTACATACTCCGTAATATTTATGAACCAGAACCTGAGTTTTTTGGAAAGACCGAGTTTCTATCATTTTAACTCTTCTTGCATGAAGAGTTAATATTTATACTAATCTCGGTCATACTTATAGATTTATTTGCATGAAAATATTTGATCGTATCAACTCTTCTCACATTATATGCTATTGTACTAATTACAAGATGCATTTAATATTAAACAGTAATTAAGAATAAAGTCATTTTAATGTGTGGGCAATTTTCTAAAACATCAATTAATTTGATTTTTGAAACTGATGGTGGTAATTTTCAAAAGGAAATGTTATCATTAATGCATCATGGATTTACAGAAAATGTCAATTCTAGCAAAAAAATAAAAAATTGACAAAGCTTTAGCATAACTCTTTTAATATCTTTGGAACAAGTCCTTAATACGTGAGTGGAAAATGATAGTTGGACATAATCTTTCTTGTATCATAGCTCCAAGTCAACAACAAAACTTGGTGTTTTCCAGACGACAAGTCATAAGGTAAACACAAGAAAGAAAATAACACAACTACATAAGAAGAGACTCCCCACCAAACCAATAACATTTCAACCTATTCCTTCCCCACTTCTCATTTCCCCTCATTTATTATAAGGCAGCCAAGATATATAATGGAAGGTCTGATTCCACTGGTCTACAAGAGCATCAAGAGAAGCAGAACTCTCAGGAAGTATGAGTTTCTTTCCTCAGAGACTGTTGAGGCTGGCTGCACCTTGACTAGAAACCTTTGTTACATGGCACCACCACCCGAGGCTGAGAAAACGGCTGTCGAGGCTAAGGTCCACCGGAGGCACAAATCATGCCAAGTGGAATATTACCCTGCAGGTCGGTTGTCACCCGACTGCAGCTCCGCGAAGCCTGGAAAGCTTGTCAGGTTTGGAAGCCAGAAGATGTTTTCATGTTTGAATTAAGTAGTGCACAATATAAGTGCATAGTAGAAGCCTAGAAGGTAAGAAGTGTGTCATTATATTGTTGGTGTTGGTTTGCTTATATGTATAGTAAGTTTGGGCTTCACTTAATCTTGCCTTATGATTACTGGCTATCAGTCTGGCAATAAGTGTTGAAGCACTCATCATGTAAACTGTAAAAAAGTATATTATATAAAGAAAGGGACAAAAGCATGTCCCTGGAAAACTTTAAACAAAAATGAGATTGTTATTTAGAAGATTGTCAAGACTTGGATTGCTCCATCATCAAACTTTTTCAACCTCCTCATTTTGAAGTTTTTCTTTTTAATGACAAATATAACTTCAAAAGATTATTCTTACCAAACAAATCCAGATTCAAACGAGACTGCTCTATCATCAAACTTTTTCACCCTCCTCATTTTGAAGTTTTCTCTCTTTTTGACAAATATAATTTCAAAAGATAAATCTTACCTAACATATCTTGTGAAGGAATATTTCTTTTTTCAGCATATTTCATCATGGAGTAAATTGAAAGGGGTGGTGAATATGCATAATAATATTGAAGCTGAAATGATCAACAGCCAACATACCTAATAACAAACATATGGCTGCAAGCTCAAATCCTATAGAAAAGACAGGCTAGGCATCTGAGAAAAAGAATTTCACAGAATAGTTTGTTTGGACCGTCTAGGAGGGAAGAAATCCCATAAATAAAAAAACCGTGTTGCACCAACAAATACCATCAAAAGGGAAAAAAGCTGAAAGATTTTTTTAAGGTTTTATTAATTAGGAAGACAGGTTCCCCAATTACTTAGGGAGTGTTTGCGTTTGCTTGTGCTTTTTTAAAAGTAGTTTATTTAAGTGATTGTTGGAAAAGTGATTTGTAGTAAAAGTAGACCGTGTTTGTAAATAGAAGTGGTTTTAATAAAAAGATAAAAGTTGAAGTGTTTGATAAAAAAATGATTTTTGATGGAATATTTTGTTAAAGTACAAGAATGCCCCTTACATTCATAAAATATTACTAAAAAAGCCCAAGGCACCAAATGTCGAAACTCCAAACCGTGAATTGCAATTTCACCCGTGAACATAGAAGAGAAAAGAGAGTTGAAGTTAGCAATAGATGCTTCTGGAGCTTCTTGAGTTCTTGATATGGCTGTGACAAAAAAAATCTTAAAAATGGAGGCACATGGTTTTTTGTTTTGGGCTTTTCTCCTCCAGAGATGTCATCGAGCTTAGCTTTAGGTGTTGTGAGAGGAAAAAGCAGAACTTTCAGAGGCGACGCAGTGCGAGAACCTGTTGACCAACTTCACCGGCCAAGTTGTGGGTTGTGGGGACTGGGGACCAGTCTTGCACTGATGCGTATAGTTTGTAAATTGCCGTATCGTCATACCCGTATTCGCGTATCGACGTATCGGCGTATCCGTGTCCGTACCACATAGGTGGGGACGAAGGGCAGTTCAGGGGATTAATCAAAATAATAAGGAATAAAACCATCCCAAAAGTTGGATTTATTTACAAAATGCCCTAGAAGCAGTTAAAAGCATGTATAGCCCAGCTTGCAACTTTTAGCTTAAAAATGCTTCAAATAAGCAAAAGTTTTAGTTTGCAAACATCATTTTTGACTTTTTGAAAGCTAAAAGTAGATAAATGCTTTTTTAAGTATTGGCAAACACTGCCTTAAATATGGAAAATTGGAAATGGCCTTAAATTGAAATTTGAAACTTTTTGAGTTTTCAATACGCTTCTATTTTTTTGTTTTGGATGTAAAAGGCCAGCTTTTGTATTATAATCATGAAAAGATACAAGATAAGATAACATCATGTAATGACATATCCAATTGTGAGACCTGAGAATAGACATAGAATCAGTCAGCTCATACAAAGCATTGATTCGCTAGACACGAAACGAGCAATTTAAAGCTTAAAAAAATCGGAACTGAAATAATGTCTATTAAACGTACTCCAAAAACTCAAGTTTCCAAACCAAACCTACTCAAATTAAAACAAAAACAAGTACTACTAATGGGGAAAAAATTGAAATAAAGTCCTTCCACAAAACCCTTCATGTCACGGAGGTGGTTCTGGAGGAGTACGAGCTCTGCCAATGTCTTCGCACTCTAAAAGAAGGCAGTCAGAAACCCCTGACCAAACGAAGCTAGCCGGAACACCAAAAAACTCCCCAAATCGAGACAGACAAACCACCCCGGAGCACCAATGTCTGTGAAAGAATCACTATAGAACAAAATCAACACAACCAGAAGAGAAGAACAACCCAATTGGATCATACCTCTGCTAAAAATCTTTGAGAATTGATATAACCATCAGATAGTTTGGATCACTACATCACTTTGTGTCTACTTTTAGGCTTTCACATCGATTGGCAACTTTAAAGAGCTGTAGCAATGAGCCCATGGCCTGGGCAAACCCTACTCCGTAGAACAAGAGCCATTAGATAATCACGGGTCTTTGGAACTGATTCTGCTTCTGCTCCTTTTTTAAAAGCAGAAGTAGAATCACAATAAGTTTTTTAGAAACTGGTCTCCTCCTACTTCTAAAAAATTGTTTCTGCTCCATGAAAGAGCAAAAGAAGTTTTTAGAAGCAGATCCAAACACCCTCATGTGCGCTTCTAATCTTTGAAAAGGTAAATGTGAGTTGTGAGAAGCTTTTGTGCTTCTTAGTTCTCATTTTTAAAAGGGAAAATGGAAACTAATAATTCAACCTTTTAACGATCTTCTTACAATAGTGTCCTACCTTTAGGGGCGGAGCCAGCACACTGAGCCGGATTGGGCCGATACAAAGAATATTTTTGAAAATTTTTTTGCCTGGAATTTTTTACACTGAAAATAAAGGCATTTTTTAAATTTGGGCTGGGCTAGGGCAAAGGTTGGCCCACCCCTATCTCCACCCCTGTACCTTTTCGTTATTCATGAATAATCCAACCTTTGCACCTCATCTTCATTCACTGGTTCCTGATCGGTTGATGACCTGCTATTCCAAGTCATTTTCTTATCTCTGCAAACCATTATACCATAAATCCCACTTTTCACAAAGATAATATTTTGCAAAGATAAGAAAATAAGCTGAAATAGTGGGTCATCAGCCGATCAGGGACCATCGAATGAAGATGGGGTGCAAAGGTTGGATTATTCATGAATAACGAAAAGGTGGGATTACTGTAAGAAGATCACTAAAAGGTTGGATTATTAGTTTCCATTTTCCATTTTTAAAATTGGATCATATTAAATCAAATTGGTCTAGACCAGAATTAGGTCAATTAACCAAATCACTATCAATCAAATTTAATAAAACATGTTCTGACCAAATTACAGACTACATCAAAACAGACGAAAGAATATCAATCCAATTACAAACATCATTGAATTGAATAAGCTACATAAAGTGACATATAAAGCGACATGTATGACATTGTTGACTGTTGGCTGCTAGCTGGTTGTTTATGGACGACGTTTAAGTCATTCTTAGTACATTAGTTATTTGCAATTATATCTTCTTCTCACCAAAGATTTCTGTGTATTTTTTTTTTTGCTTTTGTCTTATACTCTTTTTTTCTATTGTCTTATACTCGTCATAAGTATTCATAGGTCCGGCCACTTTGGCCATAACCAAATTAGAATTGGCTAATTTTTTGTTGGGGATCACAAAACGAAAACCGTCATGGACTAGTATCGGGTCGAAAGGTGGTTGTCCGGATGATCTCAATATGCAAGATTTGCAAACTAAAGTTTGATTTTTTAAATCATTTTACATTAAATAAAACTGAATAATGAGATTCTACATCAATACTAATACATAAGACAAATTTAAATAAAATTTAGAAAGTGATTTTTATATACCATTTTACGAAGAAAAATAATGTAGGGGTGAGATTGGTTCGTTTATTTGACAGAAAATTAGGAACAATTCGAAGAATCGTTAATCCTATTGGAAAAATGTGTTTTGAAATTTCATTAAGTGGTAAAATTCAGGCAATATTTTGAGTGGGCCCCACCTCCAATTAAGGGCTTTGATTCGATATATGGTACACTCAAAACGGATAACGGGTGAATGAGAAATTAATTCTCGAAGATCACTCGTTGAAATGAAAAAAATGGGAAAAAGATGTGTTTCTAGTGTGGTTTATCCCACCCCGGAAAACCCAAGGGATATTCACCCCCTTATAAAGAGACCCTCTTTGAAAGTGTTAAGATTTCTAGGTGGAAATGCTCTCTTCACGTGCAGGGGGGTGCCGATCAAATCCCGAAAATGGAGAAGAAAAATCGTACTTGCGTGCGCGGGAGACCTGGGGACCAAATGTCGTCCAAAAATCTATCTCACAAAGATACGATTTAATTTTTGTTTCTTCCCATAACGTTCCTATTTTTTTCAGAATCAGCGTGCTGGCAGTGAAGGCTTCTGTTCTGGTTGCACCAGAAGCGCCTCTGTTCTGGTCACACCAGAAGCGGCTTCTGTTCTGGTTGCACCAGAAGCGCCTCTGTTCTGGTCACACCAGAAGCGGCTTCTATTCTGCCGCACCAACAGCGCCTTCTGTTCTTCCGCACCAGCAGCGCCTTCTGTTCCGATCGCACCGGCAGCGCCTTTTGTTCCAATCGCACTAGAAGCGCCTTCTGTTCTGGTCACACCAAAACGCTTCTGAATCGTTACAATCTTTAATGCCCAGCGTTGACAATTTTTCGACATATTAATTCAACCTATCGGTCATTTATGTCCAACGTTCAAGTCCACTAAAGCTCACTTGCTTAACACACAACAAATTCATCCTTATATATACCTGGAAGGTGATTTGCAACAACACGCGAAAACATACACAGTCTTCACGTAGTTTTCAGCAAAAAACACCTTCAATTCTCTGAAAATTCTCAGTCATTCATACTTTGTTTCCGTTCACCAGAACAACCGATTGTGTGCTCATATGGTTGTTCATAGTCACCGTATCCTGGGAATATCGATACAACGCTCCTAGCATCGTGGGAGACAGTGAATACATTTTAAGGAAATTGTGCGTTGTACAAGCTTTGACTTTTTGTCCCTTCTTGTTTTTGTTTTTCCTTGGCTATTTTATTTAATTAATTTCTTTATTTTCCGATTAAACACACCAATTCACACAACAAATCCAATATCCGTTCATATCCAGATTTTTTAAAACCCGATAAAAGAACTGATAGTATCATATTGGTGCATTCCTGTATGTTATCAATTAACCGTTAAGATATAAAAATATATTCAACTATTGCCATTTTTCATCATTAAAATATTTATCAAAGTAATACAGAATTGAGTAGACAAATAAAAATATAATATCAAACTAATATATATTTATCTATAAATAAGTAGACAAATTTCAACAAGCTTAAAATGAAAAAAAAAACAATTATTAAGAATAAGAGTTCTATCGCACCTATACTCGTACCACATGTAGCAATGAGTATAACAGTCATGTAACTATTATTATTCTTACTTATAAAAAATGACCATAAAAAGACTAAGTTTGTCGATCATTCTCCCAATTTTAACTTTTCTAATTATGAAAAATAAATCTGGATGAATTGATCTCATTTATGGGGTTTTGACCTAAATATACTAAAAAATGAAGAATGGACAAAAAATTGGGATGACTAGAAAACAGATAGGGAAAAGTACTGAAAATGTACTTGTGGTTTGGGCCGTTTTTAGATAGGGGCACATGTTTCATTTTTTAACAAAGTGGGACATGTAATTCAATTATGTTATCACATCTAGGCCATGGCGCCTACGCCGTTAGAAAAATTAACTCCGATTTTCAAAAGTCTCTGAAAAATTAAAAGAACAATACTGGGAGGTGCGCCTCGTCAATGAGACCAACAAACTATCGTTCTCTTGGATTTTTAGGCTCTATTTGGATTATTTTTTAAAAACGAATTCGCAAATATCACTTTTCTAATGGATTTTATGGAAACATGGTGGCTGGAAACAAAAAAAATGGTCTGGAAGTCTTCTTGATGAGACTCACCTCCTAGTATTTTTCTTTTAATTTTTTGAAGACTTTTGAAAATCAGAGTTAATTTTTTTGATGCCGTTAGACGCCATGCCCCAGTTGTGATAACGGAATTGAAGCACATGTCTCACATTGTCAAAAAATAAATCACATGCCCTTATCTGAAAACGGCCCAAACCACAAGATATCTTCACATGCGGGTTAGAGAAAATAATCTCCTTCAGGCATGCACTACTAGGCATAGAAGTAGAGGACCATCGTAGAATCAATGGGTATGCAGTTGGGTCCACCAGTTCAGTAATATGTGTCACTTTAAGTGCAGGAAATACTTCATAAGCCTAAACTTGCAACGCTATAGAAGTACTGCATATGATCTGAGAAAAGAATATCTTGAAATGGCAATTCTATAGAAGTATATAATAAGAACCCATTTTAAGGGTGATTTTAGATTATATGACTCAATTTGCTAAAATGGTGTCTTAATTAAATGAAGTTGTTATGTTATTGTAAAATTTTATGTTGTTGAGGTCTTTGAATCTGATTCTAAAAATTTATTTTAGTACTTCTACGTGAGTAATTTGAAGCATAATCGGAGTTTAAGGTTACTGACAGGTAGTTGTGACATCATTCGGGTTGTTGTTGTAGTTTTTATGAACATTGTGATCAGGGCCGGTCCTGTTGATTTTCGGGCCTATGAGCGAGATATTATTTGGGCCTATGTTCAAGACAAAAACTAATCTCTAAAAATCGATCAACGAAACAGGACCCACCAAAAGTTATTCTCTTCACTTAAATCACAATTATCTGACTCAATTTCACTATTTGCGGCTTCTGCACCTATATCACTATTTCCAAGCATGTTTTGATTTTCACTCACAAAAAAATTTAACGGCGATTCAACTTGAGAAGAATTTTCAGGAATCAATTTCTTAACAAAAACAAAATTTTTCATTGCCCCCGTCTTACTTAAGGCTGCCTTTTCTAATCTTTGTCTCTTTTTCTCTTTTTCCCAACCAGATTCACCCATTTTATCAAAGACCTTCACAATAGTAAAACGAAATAAATGAATTCAACTCAAAATTGCACAATCCCAAACAAATATGAATTTACCAAGACACCAAAAATGCATCATATACAAATCATTATTCATAATTCATAAATCAAAAGAACATTAAGTGGATTTATTATTCATAGCTAATATAGATTGGGAATAATTTGCTGGCCGTTGTCGGATTGTTTGAAGCCTTGACAAAAGAAGGTGTTCTAAACGCCGACCGCTTTTTGGGCTCCTCACCGCTGACCGCTTTGGCTAATGGTGATTTGCAGGCTTGCGGCGCTCTCTAATGTCTACTCTTGTGCAAGATGACCAAGACCTTATTAAACCGTTGTCCTTTAGTTCATTAGATAATTGAGTTTAATTGGAACTTTGAAACCACCGTCCAGGAAATTAATTAGGTTAGTGGGATGGGGTGGTTTATGAATCGGGAGTTTGGGAGACACACGGGCTGTACAAAGAGTTAGAGCCAATAAATATTTTGGTAATTTTGTAATTAAAAGAATTATAAAGCTTAGAGATGTGAAGAGACTTAATTAACTACTCAAATAGGCGTGCCACATGCCTTTTAACTTGAGCTTAAATTAAAAAAGAAGCCTACTCACACTATATATAAAGACAAATTTTTGGGCCTAGTTTTCCCCTCTATTTTTTCGGGCCTAGGGCGGTCGCCCTTGTTGCACCCCCTAGGACCGGCCGTGATATTTGTGATTTGAGAAGAAGGCAAATGGTTGTGATTGAAAAACTTTCTTTTGTATGGAACCCTATGATTGCAAAATCATGGAGTAAACATTAGCTTTTAAGTGACTCTCAATTTGGTTGAGAGATGTTTTTTTCTGGAACATCTCTTTTGAGTTCTGATTATCATGCTTTGGAACCAAAAAACAATTTTCAGTAATGATTTTCATTTGCCCAGCACTAGACAATATTTTCCTTGATTCTTTAGACATTTGCAAATGAGAAGTCATGCTCTCCTTAAGCCTTTTTATGTTTTTGATTTTTATGGGCCAAGTATTATATTATACATAGAAGAGTTTATTTTCATAAAAGCATTTTCCATGGAAAGTATATCCCAGAAAAACTATTTCCGAACACAAGTTATTTTCATGGAAACAAATGGAGCATTAATTATATTCCAATAGTTATTGTCATTGAAATTTCTGGTGTTGAAAACTTGAAGATCATTTCCTCGATCAGACTGTTAGTTAAGAGTCATGACTTGCCTTTTTGTCCACCCTCCTACTTGTTGACGAAACAACTTTTTACGCCACAAGTTGATTCACAGTAAGTGAGGGTCATGTTTGTCAAAGTGGAAAGTAGCTCCAACAACTGAAATATTTTCATTCTTTTTTATTTATTGGAAGAATATATATTTTACAGGACATGCTTTCAGATTATATTCCTACGGTGTTGCAAAGTCCATTTGTTTTGCTAGAAAAGCAGTCAGGGTCCTTTAAAATCCTAGCTCTACCTTTCAACTTAATAATGTAGCATTGAATAAGCAGACACAAAGAAGTCTACAAAAGAATCAAGGATTCACAGAAGAGGTCTCTTTTGGGAAGAACTCTCCATAGGATTTTCAGTCATTTGGAGAAGGTTTACTACCACAGGCCAGCTAATCACCAACTCACTCTCCCTTATGGGAGGTCCCGGGTTCAATTCTCAATGGAGTGAGATTGATCCCAGTTTACCCCACCCCCAAACCCCCTCCCCCGACGCCCCATGGGGTAAAAAAAACTACCACAGTTCGAGGCAGAAAAGATCGAATCTTTGCTTCAAGCCTTAAAAGTTGATAAACTAACCGATGCATACAGTAACCAGACATACGAAAAACTATGGGTCATTTTTTTCATTTTCTAGAGGATTTTCTACTGTTGTAGGCTATTAGCAATTAAAGTTGCTAATTGTTTTTTTCTTGTTGCTTTTTCTAAGTTGTTGGCACTAGGAAAGTGTTCTGTCAAAAACATTTTAATCGGATGAATCTCCTGTGCTTTTTGAAACACAAAAACATTTTGCTGACATCCTTTTCAGCCATTCTTTTGCTGTCAATGTCTTGAGGATACTTCTGCTTTTTGTTGTTGTCATTACTACATAGTTTTGCGTCTTTTGAATTGCAATGTTTTGAGGATTTAAACACTACATATTTTTCACTATGCTATGATTTAAACACCCTAGATTGAGGGTCTTGGAAATTGAAACATTGATTATACTTAGTATAGTTGTCATTGTACTTGTCAAATGCTTCCAAGTACTGACCCCCCCTTCACAGGGGAGGCCACCTCACAGTTTCAAGTAGAACTTGAAGGTTGCTACCATCGCCCATTGCTTCGGGAAGATCAAGGAGAGAAGACGTGGTTCGTGCTTCATCCATTTCTGTTTTAAAAACAATTATATTAATGCTCATGGATAATATTTTCTGAATAATTATTCGGAAATTGTCCTAAATAGGACTAAAAAGTTCCTAAAAAGCACAAATAGGACTACTATTTTTAAAATTCCCTAAATAGGACTAACCATTGATTTTCTAACCTAAATACCCCTAAGAGTATTAATTCATAATGAAATGCTTTAATTCATAATAAAATCACAAAAAACGTAAAAAAATATTTAAAAAACGTAAAAAAATTATAAAAAATTTATAAAACATTGATAAAATAAAAAATTTAATTTTTTATTTTTTTTAATTTTTTTAAAAAAATAATAAAAAATAGTAAAAACTCATAAAAAATGAAAAAAATTATGGATACCTTTCTCACCGCCTCCCGCCGCCTCCCAACAGCACCACCTCCGATTGGTGAAATTTCTTCCACTTTTGGTAAAAAAATGCCATATTTTTTTGAAAATGCCAAAAAGATGGCATAATTACTCTTCAATATGCCAACATTTTCATTGAATATGCCATCATTATGGCATTATTTAAAATGTTGGCATATTTTTCTCCGGTGATGGGAGATGGTGGTGTTGGGGGGTGGCAGGGGTGGTAATGTTTTTTTTTTTTAATTTTATGAATTTTTTATTTATTTTTTATTTTTAAAAAAAATATTTTTTTTTATTTTTTTTAGAAAATATTTTTATTAATTTTCTATTATTGTTTTACGATTTTTAGTAATTTTTTCGATTTTTATTAATTTTTTTATGATTTTATTATTAATTAAAACATTTCACAAGTTACAAGGGTATATTTGTCCAAACACACATAAATAGTCCTATTAAGGGAATTTAAAAAATGTAGTCCTATTTGTGCAATTTTGCCACTTTTTAGTCCTATTTAGGGAATTGACTCATAATTATTTGGGGGGCTTGTATGCCATGTTTTCCAAATGTGGCTTGAACACTTGTTATATCACTTCTGTTGTATTAAATGAATATTTTACATTATGTTTGTTTATGGATGTACTATGTGTGAATGGTATACAAGACGCCTTGTACAGTATGGATGAGTCAGACTGCGGTTGACTATTCGTATTGTACGTCGGGTTGTTGACGTGTCGGACTGACGGTTGAATATTCATTTGGGGGGCTTGTATGCCCATGTTTGCCAAATGTACGTGGCTTGAACACTTGTTATATCACTTCCGCTGTATTAAATGAATATTTTACATTATGTTTGTTTATGGATGTACTATGTGTGAATGGTAAACAAGACGCCTTGTACAGTATGGATGAGTCGGACTGCGGTTGACTATTCGTATTGTACGGCAGATTGTTGACGTGTCCGGTAGGTCCGGGGCATGACAGACCATAATGATCTAACTTTTACAACATAATCACATCTTAATTGTATCAGAGTGAAGTGCTAGTGATTTTCCCTTTGATGAGCCATAGACGTAGAGATCATGAGCCCACTTCGCGCGATAATCAACTATTTTGTCTGGGTGTACATGACAGACGTCCAAAGTCATTTGAAGCACTTCAGCAAATTTCAGAACCATAAAACCACAATCTCCGCGACAAAAAGAAATGAATTAAAAACAAATAAAATATATAGCAAATATGAATCAATAATCATAGAAGGGAAAACAATTGCCCGTTTATTTGTTGTGGTACTCTAGTGACTACTTCAACCTTAAAAGGATCAACTTTTTCAGGAGCATTGTTCCTTGAAACAGCCTTCACATCAGCTAGAACTAAAGGAAGAAAATGAATCATCCCCTGCATCTCCTTCTGAATACTTGGCTTCATAGTACCACGTCTGTTGTTGCTATCGTAGACCCGCAAAGTGTGGGCCTGAACATCCAAAACCACGAGAACCCAATGGGTTGATTGTATAGAAGTGTAGAAATAGATATAGTCAGATTCTATCCATGGTCGGAGATGTAGCGTAGGATCACCAGATAAAGCATCATTCAAGCAACCATCATTTACCAGATGCATACAACTTGAATAGTTCATTTATTCGACACACGACATAGGAGCTTGTTGTAGAGAACTTCTGAACAAGCTTGAACGTTGCAGCTTTCAAACGGAGATAAAAATCAATGGTCTCTATATGCTGGAAACCATAAATATAGTTACAAATGATAATTAGTAGACAAAACAAAAATATAAATAAATTTAAGACAATATTACCGTAAAACCCATACCGTAGAATCGAGCCATTGGACTAGATTGATGCAACCTGTACAACCAACTTTTATTCTCATGTCAAGCCCAAGATCTAGAAGAAGAAGAAAATTTCTCTCGTATTCAGGAGTATACTTCACTTTAGTTGACAGTTTTTCATGTCCACGTACAACACCTTCCATAATATACTCAGAAAAGCTAAGTTGGACAGATTTAGATTTGAAAACCGAAAATGGATCAAAGCTGAATGGGCAAACAACTTAATTGAATATGAGATTTTTTCTTGTTCTTCTTTAAAGCATCAGAACCCGGAGTGTAGCGAGAAGGTGACTTGGCCTTTCTTTTTGGTCTACCTTGAATGAAGGTTGGAGCATCAACCTCAACAATATCAATAACAGTGATTGGATCAATCTGAAAAAGATGAAACTTAAAAATCAAATTAGAGTTAAGAAAAAAAAACATTGTGAACAAGAAAAGACAATTGTTAGTTCAAAATGTCAAAGTCACCTCACGTGTTGTTTGTACATGTGGTCAGGTGGAAGCATAGTAAAAGGTAGCTCTTGAAATGTGACTGCCTAGAAATATGCAAATTTGAAAAAAAGATATAAAGTAAGTGGTATGTTTAGAAAATTAAAGTGATAAAATTCAATTAAACTAATTACAAACCTGGGATTTCTTATCACATATGCTTTCATTCATAAGAGAGGAAGAGGCTGGTTTACGAGCATTAGGGATTACAGGTGGCTATTGAAAAGAAAAAAACAGTAAGGCATTATATTTAATAAATAAATGTGAGAAATTTGTAGACATACCATAGACTCGTACATATCTAAAGCAATGTTGAGAGCTTGAGTCATTCCCTTCTCAAACATATTATTAGAGTCGCCTATAGGAGCTACTTCTAGCAATGAACCATCAGAAATAAAATTGGCATCTTCATTGGCCTCAGTACCTGAATGAACATTCATGCCAGCATTGGCATTGTGCTCAGATGAACCACCGACATCTTCAATTTTTGTATTTGTTGAACTTTCAACAAATTCCTTGAACTTCATAGCCATGACTTCTTGGTCTTTGATCAACTGTGCAATTGTTCCATCCCGCAGCTTGATTTTTTCATCAAGTTTTTTTATCTCTAAATTCTGTAGATGCAACTGTTGTTCTAGAGAAGATATCTTCAAGAGAAGAGACGTTGTTTCTTGTTCTTCATCGTGTCCATCTTGAACAAAAAATGAAGTTGTGTTGTTGTTTGGTTGTTCCACATTGACACCCGCTTCAGTCCTCAATACTCTGTCCATATTATCCTTGACTACTCTAGGAGACTTCCTTTGATTACTTATCTTAGAAATGTGGGGATCAACTTGTCGGTCTTCACAAGATATGGATGTACTAGTTGACTGCACAGTGACTTCCTTATCAGTCTTTTCTAATCTCAGTTGTTTCTTCATCTTAGTTTTCTTAGGAGCAGAAACATCAACTGGTATGACTTTGCGTTTCTTTATAGGAACTTTTTTCTTGATCATGCTAATAGGTGTAGCAGCAGTCGACTGAGAGATGACAACCTTGTGTGGTGTAATTGGACAAAAGAGAAACTGTAAATGCAAACAAATCAATAAGAGTGTGACCAATAAAAACAAGGCATAATAGAATAGATCAATGCAATTAATGTACCATAAATATGAACTCACATGCGGGTTAGAGAAAATAATCTCCTTCAGGTATGCACTACTAGGCCTAGAAGTAGAGGATCATCGTAGAATCAATGGGTATGCAGTTGGGTCCACCAGTTCAGTAATATGTGTCACTTTAAGTGTAGGAAATACTTCATAAGCCCAAACTTGCAACGCCATAACACAGCTATAGACATTGTAGTGTTTGTTGGATATCATGCTAAATACCCCAGCCTTAAAGTAATTATTCATGTCTGCCCATATGACACTCCCCCATGGGTAAGAATTAAAGCTCTCAAGGTTATCTACTAGGTTAATGTAATACTTATTTAGAGAGACTTGACCATCAACTGCCAAAAAAGCATGTGATAAAACATAGAGTAAAGACAACTTAACTATGTCATCATTTGGCACTTGACCTTTTTGGAGAGTCTTAAACAAATTCTTAATATCCGACCGAAAACCTCTTGTCTTGCGATCTGGGAAGTACTTTTCCCAGATCACTCCCCTCTCAGTTACAGTAGGTGGAGTGCTTTCAAAGTGTTCATCAAAGCGGAAGCCTAAAATTTCAGTGAATTCAGAAACTGAAAATGATATGAGTCTATTATTCTCTATTTCGAAATGAAAATTGGAACGACCATCTTGCTCAGGCTCATCTAATTCAACCAAGTTACCTCACAACAAATGTAATAATTGACCACAACAAGTGATCTCTTTAGCAGCTTAGAATTTCCCAAAGACCGTCTCACTAAACAATTGAAGTTGAGCAGGAAGAAGTTTGGACTTAAGAAGCTCTATTGAGTCATAAAGCCTTGAGAAAGTTCACTTTCCGATTTGAAATTTCCTTATAAACCCATGACTTGTCTGCCAAGCGTTTATATTTCTGATAAATCAAAACAAAGTTAAAAAGGGTAAGTACATGATAAAACTGATGTATTGGAAATTATACTTCATTAAAGTTCAAAGGCAGATGTTTTTTTTTTTTATTTTCTAATAAACTTACAGGATTAGCATTATGCGTCAACGCTAAGCGAGTTGAAACGCGACGTGATGGTGTAGTGACTGGAGGAGATATGAACTCACTATCCGACATATCTACAATAAAAATGAAAACAAAGTTTTTATTTAAAATAGTCAATGTTGATAAAACTTAAAATAACAATGACCTAACACAAGATCTTTCAAATAAAACACATAACAGTTAAATGAAATAAACAGCTAAATGGAGATGAACATTATAGAGTAGTAACTCACAATCAATACAGATTCTTCTTTAAATTTAGCATTATAAAGGAAAAGCATTATACATAAGGTCATTACTGAATAGTGACCAATTATTACATGAAAAACGAAGTGATGATAAGTAACAGCATGGTGTTCATAAGAAAAATGCAAATTGGTAACAGATAAATCTGAATGAGAAGAACAAAAAATGAAGTAGAACTGTAATCTAATTAATAATAGAGTACTAATTAAATAGAATGACAATGAAAGATATATAGAATTCTGAAAATTCAGAAATAGGACAATGATAGCAACATAGTCAAATATATAAACCACATAAACTTAGTCGAAGCAAATTCGTGAATAAAAACCCTAGAATCACGATAATTTGCTCGGAAATCAAACTCAAAATGATATCCATAATTAAATGTATGTTCATGTGCTTTATGAATGGAAAACGGTACTGACCGCTTTACAGATGAATACTATCTTGATGAAAGCGGAATCACATGGGCGAAGGATTGAGAAGAAAACGATGAGAAATCATCTTCAACGACATTCGAGAGAGAAGTTGCATCGACATGAGCGTGCTCAGAGTATTGGACGAAGAACATGCGTAAACAATGGAATTCAGCAGTAGAAACGGCTAGGAGGGGTATATTCGTAACTTCAATATGTGGGTATACGGTCCGGACTAAGTTCAGTAAGTTTTAAGGGGAAAAATAGAAAGGGTCCTATTTCTGTCCAAATGAAACCCCTTGGTATTATCCGTGTCATTAATTCAATTTGCAATTAGTTATACTACGGGTATATAGCTTTTCAATTTGAGAAGTAAGAAAGTCATATATATATAAATTTTACATGGCTACAATTCTAAAAGAAAGTTTAAGATATACGTAGTATAAAGAGACAAAAGAGTATATTAGTTATCAACAAAATAATTACATTTCTTATCATATTTTATGTACGAATTTTCTAATAATACTTCTCAATATGCTATTTCAAATTTTCAAGAATTGGTGATCAATTTTTAAGTCATTGCCTTGTTTGCTGTATAGAAAGAGATATGAACTTGAAATCGTCACAAATGAAACTATAATAATCTCTTTCCATAGATCGAAACTCGAAGAGAGCAGTCGTGATTTACCTTTTTTAGGTTTTTAATATTGTAATATACTTTATTTAGTTTGGAAATTCTCATGAACGTACTTTATTAAAAAAATGCTATTCAAATACTACATATATTTTATTAAGTATTTTATTATGAACGTCATTATTATTGCTCTGCCCCCAATAGTTTGGATTCCTGGATCCGCCACTGGTTGGGCCTAGGTTGCCCCTACCTACGTCTATGCCTCGTATGATCGTATCATATGTCACACAGTTAACTTCTTACTATATCTAGACTTATGCATGTTACTTACATAGTTCTTGTAAAATGTTGTGCTTTCCATATAATTGATAAATATCATTCATGTGAAATTCATAGACTCATGCAAATCAATAGAAGTCGTGCATAAAAAGTCTATAAAATTCCGTGGATTACAAAAATCCACAACGAACTATATATAATACATCCTCTTAATCACTAAGCGGTGTTTACTTTTTTCTCTATTACGAGAAAAAAGTCTTGTCTGCATTAAGACGTTTGTCTGGATTAAGATGTTTATCTCTATTGAGTGGTATTTCTATATGAGACTGTTTATTTAGTGTGCTGAATAAACAATCTAAATTGAGTAAAACAATCAATTTATTAATATTCTTGGGCTCAATGTCAATGAGAAGTCTCATTTATTAACACAAATCTATTCCATAATTGATTTAAAAATTTTGATAGAAAGATGTCTTAATAGGCACCTTAATGAGAAGGACTACTATTTTCCACCTTAATGATTCACTACAAAAAAACACGGTGTTAGTCACGGATTTAGTCACGGACCGTAGTATAAAAAATCCGTGACTAACTCTGTTAGTCACGGACTTTGTCCGTGACTAAATCCGTGACTGTTTGGGCGTGACTAATTCTAGTCACGGTCATCTTATCCGTGACTGAGCGTAGTCACGGCTTAGTCACGGACCATTTCCGTGACTAACTTGTCACCGGAATAACCACACCGGCGACTTAGTCACGGCCTTTTCCGTGACTACATATAGTCACGGATTTAGTCCGTGACTAAATTTTCAAATTTAAAAAAGTTAACCGCCGAATGTTACTGTTTAAATTTTCAAATTTCAAATTTTAGTCACGGACTTGATCCGTGACTACTTTTTTATTTTTTTAAAAAAAAATTAAATTTGCAAAATAACTTTTTTAAAAATCGGTCTACAATTTAGTCACGGCTCGGATCCGTGACTAAAGTTTTTTATTTTTAAAAAAAAATTTTTTTTTTTATAAAAAAATTATATTTTTTTTAATTATTCTTTAGAAAAGTTTATTTTAAAAAATATTTGCATTCATAAAAGTAATAAACAGACTACTAGAACCCACTAGAACACACATTTCATAACCAAACAGACTGAAATAAAAGTAATAATAAGCACAATAGAATTATAGTAAATAAACGATGTTCAAATAAAAATGTATACATTTACAAGCTCCTTCGGCCACCATTATGATAATATCTAGAATCATCATATAGATAATCTTCTTCGGTCTCATCTTCTCGGTTGTCTCCAGCTTGGCCACCGCGACTGCCTCCTCCGCGACTGCCACCTCCGCGACTGCCACCTCCTTGGCTGCCTCCAGATGTTTGAAACAGGTTGTGAAAATTGATATCCTGAATAGAACCAAATGAAGGCAACCCGGTAGCAGAGTTGGTACGGAAATAACCGCCCATGTGCGGAACTTGAGGTGTCTGCTCAGGGTGCAGTACATACGGCTGAGGCTGAGGCTGATTCCGAATTCCGGCGCTGAGGATCCGTTCCATCTCTTCCAGCCGGGCCCTTGTTTCTTCATCTTTTTTGCGTTGCTCCTCCAATGTGCGCTGCTGCTCAGCCAAGGCCCGCTGCTGCTCCTCCATCTCCCGCTGCATTTGAGCGATACGCGGATCCTCTCCGCGCCTTGATCGGGAAGATGAAGCACCGCTGCGGTCGTACAAGATCCGTTGCCCCTCAGCCCCCATGCACGGGACCCGGCCCTTGTAGACCCCAACTGCCTCAAAGATGGCATCATCCTCCACATCAGAATCAATCTCATCCTCCTGAGTCAAGCCTAATTCTGCCCGCCTCTTCTCAACATTTGTGTTATACTTTGACTACATGTACAAAAATTGTTAATTTAATGTTACTCAATTTGATTTTGAATGGAAATAAGTAACATAATAGTGTTACTTACTTCGATTTCAGCGAGGCGGGGTGGCAGATCGGCATCGGACTCATCGCCGTGCTTGGTCCAGCAGTGCTTGATGACCTTGAGAATTGAGACCTTCTTCTTCTCAGGCCCCGACTACAGTTTGGAAAAAAGGCTTAACATCCATAATTAATTGTTAAAATAAAGGGTTGTAATTGTGTAAGGTTTTTTGAAAAATACTTACAAGATCTTCTTTATGTCTACTCTGAGGTTTGCGGCCCCCATGCCATTGGGTTTCTAAAGCCTTCTCGGACATCCGGTTTTTCTTACCGGATTGACTTCTTGCCAAGAAGTTTGGATCAGAAGACCAGTGACGGACGAGGTTATCCCACACCTCATCCGAACACCATCCAGGCTTTACCCCGCTCTTTCGGGCACGCTTAAAAGTAGGACGAAGCCAGTTTGAAATCCTAGCGTTATACGCTCTAAGAATAGCGGGACCTTGGGCTTCAGTCCATCGAAACCGACCCTTTATAAAAAACAAATAAATTAATTTATCTTTTATCAAATGTTACGTTAATACAATTACGCAGAGAAAATTCATTTTTTTACCTTGAAAAGGTTCCACCAAAGTTCACGAACCTTGGGGTCAACTTCCGTGTATGTTGCCCAGTTCCCAAGAAAGTGTCCTCCGATTATTAGTTTGATTTGGTCCAACACATCTTGATCGCTTCAGAAAATTAATATTATTTATTTATAAAAGTTTTGATAACATTATGATACATTGAAAAAATTATTTCACGTTAGATAAAATTCATAGTTACTTACTTCGCAACCATGTGGGGCGTCACCCAAAGCGCATTTTCATTGTTGCGCTCAGCTTCGGTTAAGGGCACATAGTTTGGGCGGGGACGCGAGGTTGATTGTTCATCGCTCATCTAAAATATATTAATTTATATTTTTAAATGTTAGTGTAGTTATAATAAACGTGTATAACATATTAAACTGTGTATAAGTCTAATATGAGAAGTCGATATTTTTTCAATTAATTTTTTTATAACTTTGATACAATACATTTTCAATTGATTGGTCTTTAAGGTAACATATTAAACTGTGTATAAGTCTAATATGAGGGGTCGATATATTTTCAATTAATTTTTTTATGACTTTGATACAATACATTTTTGTATTGATTAGCCTTTAGAGTAAAATGTTAAACTTTTGCAAGTTTACATGAGGGGACATATATACTTTATATAAGGAAATTATAAAAATCAATTTAATACAGTAAAAAATAGTTCGACTTATCAAAAACAGTTTTATCTAAAAAAAAGTTATCTAAAAACAGTTTTTTTTTGAGATCTAATAACAGTTTTATAAAAAAAACAGTTTTGTAAAAACAGTTTTATAAACCGTTTTACAAAAAATTGTTTTATAAAACAGTTTTATATAAAAACAAATTTGTATAAACTGTTTTATACACGGTTTTATTTATAAAAAGTTTTATAAAAAACAGTTTTATAAATTATACAAACTGTTTTATAAATACAGTATAATATTTAAAATACCATTGTTATATTTTTTATGTCAATTTTTATCAAACTGTTTTTTATTTAATTGATTTTTATCAAACCGTTTTTTTTTATTAAACTGTTTTTTATAGAACAGTTTTTTATTAAACTGTTTAATACAAAAACAATATATTATTAAACTTTTTTTAAAATCTATATTTTATAATTTATTTCGGAAAACAGTTTTTAATGTCTAAATAATTATTTTATAGTTAACATGTCAAATTTTTTTGGAAGTTTGACATGAGGGGGTATTTTTCAAATAATTCGGAAATAATAAATTTGATTAATGATAAAATAATAATAATCCTAATAATGTCTAAATAATTCATGCATAAGTCCGAAATTAAATCATGTATAACCTAAAATCAAATAATATTTAGGCATGCATATTAAACTTGTACAAAAAAAATAAAATTGAATCAAACTATATCTAAAGCATGTGTATTACAAATCAAACAAAAAAGAAAAAATATATTTTATCATCTTTGAGCATGCAAATTAATATTGTAATTCGAAATTAAAACAAAACTAATAAAAGGAAGAGATTAATATTGAGCATGCAAATTAATATTGTAATGTGAAATTAATATTGTAATCCGAACATAATAATAACATGCATTTGTGTGTATAAACGTAACAACATATACACATATAATCATATTAAATTAAATGTATATACACATAAATATGTAGTTGTAGAATAAATCATTAGGGTATTCAATGTTCAATAATGCATAGGAGCATATAAACATGCATTTGAGTACATAAACATGCATTTGTGAGTAAAAAATTAATTGAGAAAACATAACCTTGATGTGGAGAGAGAGGTGCGAAAAAAAAGGAGTGGTGGACGGTGGCGGTGAACGGCGGCAACCGGCGGCGGACAACGGCAATGCACGGAGGACGGCGGCGGCGCTGCACTCAGGACGGCGGCGGTGGAAGGGGAAGTTAGAAGGGAAAGAGTTTGAGAGTAAAATAGGGTTTGGAAGCGTAGGTTAGAAAAAAATCGCTAAGTGTTAGTTTTATATGACGGAGTAGTCACGGTCTTAGTCACGGATATATCCGTGACTAAACCCTTCGTAATCAACGAAATCAGCCACGCGGCATTAGCCGCCTTTGACCGGTTTAGTCACGGTTTTATCCGTGACTAAGACCGTGACTATTTCAAATTTTGAATTTAGTCACGGTTCTAGTCACGGTTAAAACCGTGACTAGACCGGCGGCCCTGACACTTCTCCGGCTGCCAGACTGACAGGTTAGTCACGGAATTATCCGTGACTAAGACCGTGACAATTTGAATTTTTTTAGTATAAATCATCTTTCTCCGGCCCAAGAGTGAACTGTAAAAAAAATGGCTAATAGAGGTCCAATTGACTGGGATTCGATGTGTAGAGATATGAAACGACTTAAGCTGATTACAGAGCTTATGGAGCCAAAAACCGTGGAAGCATACGAGAGAATCAAGGAGTTGATGTCTAGACCCCTTGAAAGTTTTGGCGATTATAAAGATGAAGAATCCGACTCGTTGGGCAAGTCAAAAGCAAGAAATTTGTGTCGGATGCTTCAACGTGCACAAGAAGTTTCAGAGTATATGGACCCGATCAACGAAGAAGCTCGAATGAAAATTCAGGAGTTGTGGGCTAGGCCTCTTGAAAGTTTCCGATTGAGGAATGAATAATGTTAGTTAGGTTAATGTGATAAATAAATCTATGTTAGTTGTTTGATAAATAATATGTGATAATTTCATTGTGTGTTTTGTATTTATCTTTGAAATTTGATAAATAAATCTCTGTTAGTTGTTTATTAATATTTAAATTTATTATAATATTCAGTAAAAGTAAATTACTTTTTTTTTTATTTTCGAATTTTGTTAATTTTCAAATAGACTTAGAATTATTAAAATTAATTTTTGAATTTCGAATTATTAAAAATTATTAAAATAAATTTTCGAATTTAGAAAAATCAAAAATAATATTTGAATTTTCGAATTTGAAAATAAAAGAATATAATATAGAGTAATTTCATATTTTGTATTGGGTAAATTTTATTTTGAATTTATAATATGGATATAAAAAACTTGTTGTGGTTGAATTAATATGGAGTAATTTTTTGTTCATAAATAATAATGATAAAGATAGAAAAAAATTCAAATATTGTTGGAGTAATATAATGATGAAGAAATCTGCACAAATATTAGAAGTCAATAAAATTGAAATTACAACAGCACAATTATTCGCTATCAGAATCGTCATTTTCTACATATACAGTATCTTCTTCTGTATCTGAACCGTCTATCCATTCACCTTCTTCCTGATATTGAGCGTTTTGTTGTGCTACATACATTTCCTCAATTTCGCGCTCAGATGGAATGGTTGGGTCCGGAAGGTGCGTTTCTGGCATGACTTCAACACGTCCGCCATTTGGATCACTTAATTGGATGTCATAGTTGACCGTCTCAACAATAGGCGGAGGTTGGAAAAATTGTTGCTGAAAAGCATCTAGATCAACGTCCTTGTGTTGAGTTTGTGATTTTATTTTGTTCGGACGGACAGGACATGCACACACCCAAGGATTCTGTGTCCGCCTTGTTGAAGGATATTCTGCATAATAAATCTGCGCTGCTTGTTGGGCGAGTATGAAAGGCTCATTTTTCGGGTACACACGAGACTGGTTGACGTCAATCATATTATACTTCGGATTTTTGCGCACGCCACGTGTGGGGTCGACCCATGTGCAA
Source organism: Cuscuta epithymum (assembly GCA_945859915.1). Classification (NCBI taxonomy): domain Eukaryota; kingdom Viridiplantae; phylum Streptophyta; class Magnoliopsida; order Solanales; family Convolvulaceae; genus Cuscuta; species Cuscuta epithymum. The sequence continues at coordinate 800,935 of CAMAPF010000947.1, read as the reverse complement.
CGGAACAGAACGCATGTCAATTTTTTCGCACAAGAAGGCATCTCAAGTTCCAGAATCTCCTGCAGGACACCAAAAAAATTGGTTTCCGAGTTATCATAACCGATGGTCGGGACACATAACCCGCTGTTCGTTGTTGGTCGGCCCTCTCCGTAATCGGCTGTGTGATATGTGTAACCGTTTATCACATATTGCCGCCACACTTTGGCACTGGCACTAGGGCCCCACGCTAATGATACTAACAAAGGGTCGACAATCCCACGACTATTGATCTGTAAATATAAACATGATAATAACATTAGGTAAATATTGAAAAATCTTACTTAATAATATATATATATATATAATTAATGTGTGTGTATATATATACCTGATACTTGTACCAATTTACAAAATCAGAGTCTACCAATGCATCAATTTGATTCTCAGGAAAGGCTGATAAAGAAGCTCTGAATTCACTGTGAATTAAAAAATAAAAAAATTATAAATTAACTACAAATTTAATTGATAAGTATTACAATTATAACTACAAATTTAACTTACTGATAAAACGGTGAGATTTCTGGACAATTCATGAGGATATAAGTATGTGCAATTTGCAATTCCCCACCCACGATGTATCGTTGTGTCGCAGCACCTTTACCTCTGCCTGGGTAATTGAAGATGGAAACTACATTTTCATATAAATCCTCGCCAATGTCATCGTTCCGGGCAGGTCTCTTCCTTCTGGTGATGACGTCACGCTCGAAGTAAAAAGACGAGAACGTTGAGATTTCTTGTTGAAGATACGCTTGACAAATTGAAGCCTCAACGTGTGCCTTGTTGGTCACTTTCTTTTTCAGCTCTCCTAGAAATCTGCAATAATGCAATATAACAACGGTACACATGTTAACAGTTATTGTGAAATAAATATTCTTTTTTTAAATGAAATTGTTACTAACCTTTCAAATCTGTACATCCAGCGATAGAAGACGGGCCCAGCAGTCAAAGCCTCAAACGGAAGATGTATTATAAGATGTTCCATTGTATCGAAAAACGATGGAGGCATTATTTTTTCTAGATTACACATCAGAATGGGAACAGAATCTTGTAGTCTTCGGAGGGATGCCGCATCCAAAACGCTGGAACATATCGATTGAAACAACAAACTGATTTCAGTAATGCAGGACCATACGTGTTCAGGAAGCATCTCTTTTAGTGCAATTGGTAGAAGTCTTTGCATTATTACATGAGCATCGTGAGTTTTCATGCTCGTCGTCGTGGTAAGTTTGTTCATGTCTACGCATCTAGACAAGTTGGAGCAGTAGCCATCTGGAAACTTCTGAGACGCAAGCCATTGTAATATTGCTGCCTTTTGTGGTTCTGTGACCTGGTAGACTGCTTTTGGAACTTCCTTGCCCTGATATTCTAGATCAACAGAAAGTTCGGGTCTATCACACCAAATAGTCATATCTTTCCTAGCTGCAAGACCGTCTTTAGTTTTGCCTTTCAAATCCATCACTGTGTTAAATATATTGTCAAAGACGTTCTTCTCAGTGTGCATGACATCTAAATTGTGACGGATGAGAAGGTCTTTCCAATAAGGCAACTCCCAGAATATGCTCCTCTTTGTCCACTTATGGGTATCACAATACCCATATGGCTCTTGGTTTGGCTCTTCCATAGCCGTAGGAAAACGTCGAACCCGGTTATAAATTTCTTCACCGGTCAATCTCGGGGGTGGGCTCTCTCGTACCGCTCTGCCTCTAATGAAAGACTTCTTGTCCTTTCGATATCGGTGCCTTTCCGGGAGAAACTTGCGGTGACAATCAAAGTAACTTCCTTTTTTGCTGTAACTAAGCCAGTTGGCACCTGATTTCTCCATACATATCGGACATCCCATCAAACCGTGTGTGCTCCATCCCGAAAGCATGCCATAGGCAGGGAAGTCGCTAATGGTCCAAATGATGGCAGCTTTCATGATAAACATTTTATCTGATGAAACATCATAAGTTGGTGTCCCAACGGCCCACAGTTCTTTCATCTCCTCGATAAGGGGTTGGAGATAAATGTCTATCTTTCGCCCAGGATCCTTGGAACCCGGACAAATTAAAGACAAAAATATGAAATGACTTTTCATGCACATGTCGGGAGGGAGATTGTAAGGAGTTAACATGACCGGCCAACATGAATAGTTCTTGCCAAACCTGCCAAAAGGAGCAAATCCATCTGAGCACAATCCCAGCCGCACATTTCGTGGCTCCATAGCAAACTGAGGATGACAGCGGTCAAAGTGTCTCCAGGCTTCACAGTCCGAAGGGTGAGCCATCATACCCTCGTTGGTTTCGTGCTCAACATGCCATGTCATGTGTTTCGCAGTAGCAGTCGAAGCGTACATCCTCTGCAGTCGAGGAGCTATTGGGAGGTAATACAGTTTAGACAGTGCAGACCTATGTCGTGGTTTCTTTTTACCTTGACGAACAGGTTTGTATCTGTCTCCACCACAGAACTTGCAGAACTCAAGTGCCTCATCCTCCTTCCAGAACAACATACATCCTTCCGGACACGCATCAATTTCAACACAAGGTAGCCCCAACTTAGACATTAACTGCTTCATGTGGTAATATGAATCTGGAAGGGTATGATCTCGCGGTAGCATCCCTCCTACTGACTGCAAGACTCTATTCATGCAAGTTTCAGGGAGACTGTATTCGGCTTTTATGTTCATGAATTCAGTAACGGCGGATAGCTGAGAGTATCCCTCACAATCAGCATACAGAGGTTGGTCGGCAGCTTTTAGAACATCCTGAAATCTCTCAGTCAAACCTTCATCCACATAAGGTTGATAAAATGTCGGATTTTCATCCGCATCTGGTTGATACGAGGTTGAGGCTTCAGGGGGGTCGTTAGGTGGTTGTGGGGGATTGAACTGAGACATCGGTACACCGTATGCGTCATATACCATTTGTTGGTCCCACCTCATTTCAGCACGGTCTCCCCACGCACTCATCTCTGGAGGGACGTAACGAGACGAACCTACCGTTTGTGGTATAACAGATGGATCCAAAGGTTCGCCGTGAGAAGTGCAATTATAATAATTGGGAACAAAACCGACCGCGTACAAATCATACCCAACTTCGTGTGGGTCTTTAAATTTGAGATTTTTACACTTTGAACATGGACATCTTATTTTATCACCACTCATATAAGCCGGATGTTCAAGTGCAAATTCAATAAATTCCCCGACTCCCTCGAGAAAATTTGATTGCATTCCGTACAATACCGCATCTTTATCATACATCCAACTTCTATTTTGTTTATACATTATGCCTGAATATTATAATAAAAAAGTATACACGTTCAAATACTAACAATAATACTAACAAATTTTAAGTGAGTTATTTCACTAAATAATCAACTAACTAATTTTCACTAAATTAAATGAAATGCACACAATTCACAACAATAATTCACAAAATATAAGTAATTACCTAATACTTAAATTTAACTAATATTACAAAAAAATTAAGTAATTTATTAACACTACATTTAAATTAAACATACGTTTAACTAAATTTAACTAATTTATTTAGTTAAATTTAACTAAATTTAACTAGTTCATTCCGTCCTCTTTTAATGCATCACTACGTTTAAACCTACGTTTAGCTAACGAATTTTAATTAAATTATTTTTGTAAACCTACATTTAAACCTAAACTAAATTATTACGTTAATGACATTTAATGTTATTAGTACTACACAATTAACAATTCCAATTCACTAAATTAAATAATATGACCAAATTAAACCCAATAATTTGAACATGTATATAAGGTCATTTGAATTAATAAATAATACACAATTACAATAACAAGTCACAATACACTTAATTAACACATTACTAACGTACGTTTAACTAACTAATTTCAATTAACATAAAGATCACTACGTTTAAAACTACGTTTAGCTAACTAATTTTAATTAAATTATTTTATAAACCTAACAGTTTAACTAATTTTATGACATTACTACGCTTACAGTTGAATATGTTGTTAATTAATTAACAACATCACTAATTTAATAGTTTTAATAATTTAAATTGAACCAACTAATTCTGAATAAAAATAATAATTCAAATAACATACCTTAACTGCATAAATGGGGAAAATGATAGAAGACAGACTACATCCTTCGATCTTTCAAACAGATACTGTATATACTGGGAATGAATTGGTGTGGTTCTGTTGAATGAACTGCTCCTGCATATATAAAAAATTTAGTCACGGACTTAGTCACGGATTTGTCCGTCACTAAGCAATACCGTGTCCATTACGCGTCCGATCCGTGTTAATGACGTGTAAATGACGTGTAAATCAAAGTAGTCACGGACATAGTCACGGACATGTCCGTGACTAAATTTATCCGTACATAATACCGTTGCCGGATTGATTTATGGGAGATGCAAAATTATTTTTTAAATTTAGTCACGGCTGTAGTCACGGATGTGGCCGTGACTATGTCGCCGGAGTAAAACAAGCCAGGCCGGAAAATCAAACGGGCAATCGGAGGATGTTAGTCACGGACAAAAATCCGTGACTACGTGTAGTCACGGCACTAGTCACGGTAAAATCCGTGACTAATTTTTTTTTTAAATTTTCGTGACTAATCCGTGACTAGTCCGTGACTAGGCTAGTCACGGACCAAATCCGTGACTACGGTCCGTGACTAAACGAGTGTTTTTTTGTAGTGATTAAGTCATTTTTGTGAGTGAATGAGTAGTCATGCTTTTAATCGAGTTGTAAATAAAGATGACTTATTGGCCAAACGATTACACCATTATTTTCATTTGAAAACGCTCATTTTAGAAAAACACTAGGTATACACAAAATCCCCCTAACTACCTATGTACACAAACATTTCATTCGAAAAAGAGCAAAATTTTGTGCCAAAATGTTTATGAAGACCTATACAAACAATGTACAATTTGTGTAGAATGGTCTCATTTTATGTTTTAAAAGCCGAAATATGAGTGAAGGGAGGCGTGCAACACTGCAATGTGCACGACACTTTCAAACATTTTTATTTATCCGTATTCTCTAGGGTTTAATGCATCAAACCCCCTGTGATTTGGAAATTCGGCGCATTAGCCCCTGTGATTTAAAAAATGCGTCAAACCCCCTTGTGTTTTAATTAATCATGCACAGAACCTCCTTTATGAATAAATTTAATGATTTGAAAATCACTTTTCCTATTATTTTGATTGAATATGCAAATAAATATGTCAAAATCTCTGAATCATACAAAATGTTAATCATTTTTCTTTTATTTGACAATTAAATTTGTTCACATAAGGAATTTGACGCATGATTAATTAAAACACCGGGGATTTGACGCATTTTTTAAATCAGGGGCTAATCTTTGGTGCATTACAGTATTACACCCATATTCTCTAGTCAGCTAATCAACGGCATCGATTATCCCGCATGGCAACCATCCGAAACTTCCATTTCGCTTCCACGGCTCTTCCTGCCTTTAGCTAATTACCACTACGGAAACAATTCCCACTACCTTTCCTCCCTATTCCCCAAGCATCTCATCCAATCCAGAGACACAACCCTATACTCTGTTCTGATCTTTCGATTTCTCCCTGATCTGACTTGGTTTCTACATCACGGAAGATCAATCAACTCTTTTGGCTGCAGGTCTATCCGCATTACAACTTACTGCGAGGTTTTAGTTCGTTGAAAAAAAATCTTCTGTGCCATTTTTAGCGCTTCTGGTGTGAATTTCTTTCAGGACTGAGTAAGCTATAGAAACTAAAGAGTTTTCTCATTTTAGACGCGTCTATTATTAGCTGATATTGCAGCTTGCTTTTCCTAAGTCGTTCGTAAATGAGTACCCCGGCTAGATTTATGGAATTTATACAATTTGTATGCTTACAAGTCACAGGTTATCATGGGTTTGCTTTTCCTGAATAGTTTTGGTTCTGTTCTATTGCTGAAACATTTAGGTGGATCACGTAATAATCAAATAATTTTCGATCATCATGGTTTCAAAAAGTATACATTTTTTAGCAAAAAAGTAATGATTTTTTCATTGTTTCTATGGAGCCGCTAGCTTTAATTTCAGTGGGCATTTATATTGTCATGATTTGCTTTGTAGTTATTGATTGATTAGTATACTTATTAAGCCCTATCACTGGAAATATAAAATAGGTGATCATTTTGAAGGAGGATAAAAGAAGAAAGACGAGGCCTTTTGGTCTGATGGCACCAAGCACGATTAGGAAAGCTATTGGGACTGTGAAGGACCAGACAAGTATAGGGATGGCTAAGGTGGCTAGCAACCTGGCTCCAGAGCTGGAAGTGGCTGTAGTGAAGGCGACTAGCCATGATGATGATCCGGCACGCGAAAAGTACATTCGGGAGATACTCCGTTTGACTTCGTATTCCCACAGTTATGTTAGTGCCTGTGTCTTTGCAGTTTCCAAGAGGTTAGGGAAAACTCGAGACTGGATTGTCGCCCTCAAATGTTTGATGCTTATTCACCGCCTGCTCAACGATGGTGACACAGGATTTCAACAGGAAATCTTGTATGCCAAGAGGAGAGGCACACGACTGTTGAATTTGTCTGATTTTAGGGATGAGGCGCATTCGAACTCATGGGACCAATCTGCTTTTGTCAGAACTTATGCCTTATATTTGGATCAAAGATTAGAGGCAATTCTATTTAAAAGGAATGGAAATGGGGGAGAGATTGAAAGATATAGGCCATATGAAGATCAGCAACAGAGATCACCCATTGACTCAAATAAGGTTTATTATGAGATGAAGAGATCAAGATCATCTGGGGATGTTATGGTTTCAAGTCAAGATATGAAGGACGTCACTCCATTGAGAGAGATGAAGCCTGAAAGAATATTTGGAAAAATGAGTCACTTGCAGAGGTTATTAGATCGGTTCTTATCATGTCGACCAACGGGGTTGGCTAAGAACGAAAGGATGATTTTGGTGGCAATGTATGCTATGCTGAAGGAGAGTTTCAAGCTGTATTCAGATATGTGCGAGGTCTTAGCTGTGTTATTGGATAGATTTTTTGACATGGAGTATCAAAATTGTGTTAAGGCCTTCGATGCTTATGCTAATGCAGCTAAGCAGATTGATGAGCTTGCTGGGTTCTATAATTGGAGTAAGGACATTGGCCTAGCAAGATCTTCAGAGTATCCAGAAGTGCAAAGAATTACCAGCAAGTTATTGGATACCTTGGAGCAGTTTTTGAGGGATAGGGCGGCTCTTACAAAAAGCCCTGAAAAAAAGGTGGAGAGTCAGCCAGAAGTAACCAAGGAAGAGCCAACTCCTGATATGAATGATATCAAGGCCTTACCTCCACCTGAAAACTATACTCCTCCTCCTCCACCGGAGCCTGAACCCTCTAATGCTATTGTTAATCAGGAAAGCATAGATCTTTTGGTAGATTTGAGAGATGATGGGATATCTGCAGATGATCAGGGCAACCAATTGGCATTGGCATTGTTTGCCAAGCCTGATCGACAAGATGGTGAGCAAGAGGTGACATCTGCTTGGCAGAACCCGGCAGCTGAGTGTGGTAAAGCAGACTGGGAGCTGGCTTTAGTGGAGTCAGCAAGTAATCTGTCCAATCAGAAATCTGCAATGGGGGGTGGGCTTGATCCATTACTGCTCAACGGAATGTATGATCAGGGGATAGTGAGGCAACATGTGAGTACAGTCGGGTTGACTGGTGGAAGTGCTAGCAGTGTGGCACTGCCTGGACCAGGGAAGAGTGAAACACGAGTATTGGCACTTCCAGCACCCGATGGAAACGTCCAGACAGTTGGGCAGGACCCATTTTCTGCTTCTTTGAGTGTTCCGCCACCTTCTTATGTACAAATAGCAGACTTGGAGAAGAAGCAGCAGTTTATGGCGCATGAGCAAATGATGTGGCAGCGGTATGCGAGTGATGGGATGCACGGCCAAGCTGGTTTGGCTAGGATCAGCACTGGTGCGTATTATACACCTGGCCCAGGCCAACCATCAGTTTTGCCTTATGGATTGCCACTGGGAAACGGGATGGGAATGCCAGCTTTAGGGTACCAATACATCCCTTATTGATTGTTGTCCCATGTTTTCACAGCTTTTTTAGTTTTTGGTTTTCCGCAACTGGCATTGTCATTGGATCCTTTTCCACTGTATTTAGTGTAAGTAGGAAAATAAGCGTAGAGGACAGAAGATGAGAGATTTGCTCCATGCATGCTACGTAGTGCTTCTTTCTGTTCTGTTATATTTTGGGTTATGTTTATATTTTTGTCTTTGTGTTTTGTGAAGCTTATTCTATAACATGTATCTGAGTCCAATGGTATTTAATAAAGTTTGCTTGACACAATATCTGGATAAAAAACTGTATCTTACTTCTGTACTTTCTGTATTTTATAAAACTATTTTTTATAAAACTTACGGAGTATTTTTTAATTCTATTAAAGTTATCATATCTAGTTTATAAACTTTATATGAGAAATAATTATGTCTGATGAGATAACATTCATTTTGTGACTTCATACTCACTAGTCGCTTAAGAATATCACCTAAATGACTTCTTACTAACTAGTCACTTAAAAATATCACCTAAATGACTTCTTACTCACTAGTCACTTAAAGAATATCACCTAAATGACTTCATACTCACCAGTCACTTAAAGAATATCACCTAAATGACCTCTTACTCACTAGTCACTTAAGGATATCACCTGTCGGGGTGTCCGGGGTCAAATGCATAAATGGTGCCTTAAATATTGTTATTATTGCGTTTTGGTACCTTAACTTCTAAATGAATCAAATCAGTACTTTAACTATACGTAAATGCTTTAACAGTTTAACTATACGTAAATGTTTCGGTTGACAATATTATTCAAATTTGCAAAATCCTACATGACAATCAAAATTCCATGTGCAGAGTCCACCTACAACGATGACATGGACAAAAGTTAGGTAAAGTGCATCTTACGTACTCCCTCCATATTTTTTTGTTTGCTACACTTTCCTTTTTTGGATGTATTCAAAAATATGTTACACTTTCCTTTTTTGGTAAGTTTTTCCCTTAAAAATACTCAACTACTCTTCCTTTTTTCTATTTTTATCTCTCTTTCATACTTTTCTACAAACTCTCCTACTTTTTCTACACTATTCATTACCCCTATTGTAGCAAATATAAAATACGGAGGGAGTATATATTTATGGCCGTCACATATGATTTTTTTTGCCAGAAATTTCAATAATATTGTCAATTGAAACATTTATGTATAGTTATGACACTGATTTGATTCATTTAAAATTTAAGATACCAAAACGCTACGATACCCATAATTAAGATATCATTTATGCACTTCACCCCTATTGGGACAATAAAACTACATTCTACTCCCCTCTCATGTCACTTTAATTTGTTGATATCCTAACTGAATTTTTTCTATTTTATTTAGGGAAGTGTGTAGTGTAACTCCATTCTAAATACTCCCTCCGTCCCAATATAAAAGGCACACTTTCCTTTTCGATCCGTCCCAATATAAAAGGCACATTTCCCTTTTTGGCAAACAAAACAGTGCAAAACAGTGCCAAACAGTGTCCAAACAGTGCCAAACAGTGTCTAAACAGTGCCAAACAGTGTTCAAACAGTGTTCACCCTTAAAAACTCCCTAAACGCAAATGTGCCTTTTATATTGGGACGGAGGGAGTATATAATTCAATCCGTAAACGACGATGACGAACTTTTTTATTTATTTTGTTCTTATGGCTTACAGCTAGATTCAGTGGCGGAGTCAGAAGTCTATGGTTAAAGAGACCGGTCCTTAAGAATTTTACATTGCAGGGGGCAAAGTTTAAAATATTAACATATTTTCTATAGATTAATAGTATTTATACATAATAATATATACTTCACATTTTATTTCTTGCACGGGTCGAGGCCTCCTCCAACCCCTCCCTGTCTCCATCCTGGCTAGACTCTAGGCTGTTCATGGTGACATGCATGAATGGATAAGAGTAACGTCATTAGAATAATAATGAATTCTGAGTGTAATTACGAATAATCTAGAATTTGGTCGCTCAACTAGCTTGGTGGAGGAATATTGGAAATTGATGAAGCAGCTTTGTCAATTAGAATAATGTTTCATGAAAACCACATGAGCATTATTTTTTGTTCATGAAATCCAATACTTCAAGACTTCAAGACCAGTCCCTTATACCGTGTAACTGGTGCATGGTGGGAATCATGCTCCTCCCATGGATATATGAAATGTAACTCATGTGATTTCACATATAACTTCAAGTTAATCAAAATGTAAATTACACTCATTCACATGTAACTTGTTGAAATGTAAACTGTTTTAATTGAAATGTAACTTAGAAACAAATTAGATATAACTTGAGATATGTAACTTTAGACTATTGAAATGTATGTAAAAATATGTGTATTAATTAATATACATATAAACCAATTACTCCATATGCATGATGCATCGAAACCAATTACTCCATATGCATCGATCAACACAATGGAGATAAATACTCCATTCCATTATATACGGAGTATATATAAAAGAGCAGTAAGCTTCCCTTCCCTGATTCTTTTCACAAAATCAAAGAGCACTATTATAGATTTAGATTCAAAGAGCACTATTCTTCAGCAGCTAACGGAGCTTTCTCTTCGGGACTGAGGGTGTCGATTCATGATTCAAAGAAGCGAACAGAGATTTTTTTTTATTGGTTGGGGAACGACGACGTTTAGTGGACCGGTATACCCTACGGCGCCTAAGCATGGTATTCCGGTCATAGGGTATAATTTGCGCTTCAAGACCCTCTCCTAGATATAGTATGATAGGTTATGGGATTTAGACTCGTGAGTCCTACCCACGATCCATACCGGCGAGCCCAAATCCTAGATGAGTACTTAAGGAGTTTAGATCGGTCCAATCAACTAAACCAATGAGGAAACAAGACCAAACTTAAATTTAATTAACAGACCAAACAAGATGAGACTATTTCAGTCTATGTGAAAAGATCCTTAATTAATCTCACATGATATCACAACGAGATTTTTCCAAAGCTAAATTTATTTTTTACTCTAAAAGAAACCGTCATTATTAGTTAAATGTAATATATAAAAGATGACAAGTTTGCATTGCATACACAATACTCTTTACATCAACTCTATCTTGTTAAAACATGGCATGTCTTATGCGCTCTTATAAAGTTGATGATATGTGGTAATGTTTGTGTTTCTTGGCTTGTCAACAATTTTAATCAGCACGCTCGCGACAATTACATTCAGATTGACTACCTTTTGGAGAATTTGAATTCTTTATTTCCAGTGACTAGAGAATTCTAGAAGGAGAGAGATAGAGGCGAGAGATTAAAGTCGAGTATGTGGATGAGTAAGATAGAAAAAAAGGTAGAAAGAAAAAAGAAAAAAAAAAGAAAGGAATGAAAATGAGGAGTTGGACTCCTTTTGTGCTTACCTATCGTCTATAACTCCCAAATATCTTCATGGAAAAGTTTTCTTATCAATTCACCATTAGTTTGAGTTTTGAGTGAGAGCAATTTGTTCATAGTTCCTATACATATGTACGTATTTCGTAATTTGTACTCTTGAAATCATTACAAATATATCTAGTCTAATGATGACCTTGGGAATTACTCTTACACATATGTACGAAACACTGCCCCTAGGCCCTAACTACATAACAACCTATAGTTAACCATAATAACAAAAACTGGCAAGGAATAAAAATTAATTACGATTGAAAAGAACAATAAAATAAAAATATATATTGGCGAAAATAATTAAATAAATAAATTAATTAATAGATAGATAGGACCCGGGGTACTGAAAAAAAAAAGAAATTCCTACATATATTGAGATGACAATAAAACAAATATGGATAAGGTTTTATTTGAAAATGACAATTCAACAAATTGTATTGTGGATTTATGACATAGGATTAGTCGTTTTCCTCTCTTTTTTATGTTTTTTTGTTTTGTTATTAGTTTCTATTTTGTATCAATGACCTTGATTCCTTCATTCCTTGAATGTTAGTACTCGTATAAGACTTCATCTCTTAAATTATTTTTAAATCTCAACGTTTTCTTTACAGCATCAAATTTTAATATCCAAAATAGCTTTATTTTCATTTATGCTTATAATTTGGTAAACAATTTGATTTCTTATTCGCATAACAAGCTTATTTTCGTACGAGGGAGTTAAAGTTAGAAATTTAAATGGAAGAGAAGAGCAATTTATTTAGCTCTTCTAAGCTTCTACTTCTTTCAGTCGAATAGACCGTGGTCCTTAAGTCATGGGCAACATCTATTTTTCCCTAGAAGGGCACGTACAATAATTCGAAATATAGATTTGCATTGACTAAAACAAGACAAGAGATCGCGTGGCCTAATGGATAAGGCGCTCGCCTCCGGAGCGGGAGATTGTGGGTTCGAGTCCCATCGTGATCGCACATGCCCATGAATTAAATTTTGCATAATATAACCAGCAGTTCTCAATTGCTGGACCTGGTCCTCAATATATACGCAAGCTTCAATTTTAAATCAGACTAGTATATTGCCCATGAATGTATTTATATGAATATTAAAAATTGATATAATTGTAATTAACCATCCCTGCTGCATGCACACATACATACAAAAAATTACTTCGTATATCACACGATATACATATATCGTGTGTGTTTTGAAAATATTGTGTGTGTTTTGAAATAACTTTTTGTGTTAACTCACATTCATCTCTCATATGGTTTCAAGAGTGAAAAAACTTTTAGTGTTTAATTTCCAACATCAAGCCACTCACTCAATACATTGTCTTAATTTGTAAATCCATCTTTAACCAAATATTTCTCGGTATCTTACCTATTAAATTTTGTGACTTACATCATTTTAGTTGATCCTTATAGGGACTTAATAGATGATTTTTAGTAAACTTACCAAAAATTCTAACCAAAGCCTTTTTTATCTACCAAATAGATCACTGTTCTGCAATTTCTATAGTACGTTATCTGAGATCTGAGAATATAATAAACTCCTCACCTGTATTATTAGTTCCAAATATCATTTGACTCTCACTAAGTAATATCAGAGTTTTTTTAAAAGCCTCACTAATATGAGATTCATGTTTTTCACTGTTCAATTGAATGATCAATATTCCTGAATAGGTTATACGACTTTATACACATGTATATTTATAGTTTTCTTTCTATTAACATTGTTGTGATACGAAACATTTATATGTAGTTAAGAGTTTACTTATTACATGTATATCAATCTCATTTTAGCCGTTTCCTTTTAACCTTTTATAAGTATACTAAAAAAAATATTCCATGAATATAGCTACGATACAAAGTATATATCCACATAGTATATATGTACTTATATAAGGATACACATAAAAACATGATATAATTAGTATTTCATTACTTTAAATAATTTATTTTCACAAAAATAAAATATGATTAAAACATTAATCTATTTCCTAGATGCTTACGACATGCTTCATACTATTCAAAGAAGAAAAATACGACAAAGGTATATATAAAAACCTCACCCTTGACAAATTATTTTAAGATCTAAACAAAAGGGATATTTTCTAAATTTGAAAGGATTACCTTTGTATAATAGTAATCCTTTAGAGGCATTAAAATAATGAAGTATTCCGTATGATAAGAGTCGATGAAATAGCAGCTTGTTTCCCTTTTTCCAAAACGCAAAAGATCTAGTGTTGAGTCTGCTTCTTCTATAATAATGTTATGCTGATAACCTTGATTAGCAAACCAATTCAAGGCCCATAAAATGGCTATAATTTCTGCCTCTGATAACATAGAATCCACTGCAAAAGGATAGTAGATACTCACTATGAATTGGCAATGTAAATTTCTCAATAATATGATGCTTCTTTAGCAGCCCTATTAATAATAAAGACTATTCATGGAATATTTTTTTAGATAATAATAATAAAGCCCTCTATTCTTTAGGTTCATATCACATTGGTGTTGGTTTATAGATTGAGCACACTCCATTAATAGATGGCAGGTATGTTGATTTGTATTCTGATTCAAAAAACAATGAGAAACCATGCTACTTTCTTTAATACCATTCTAAAACCAAAGAAAAATTCAGGGTTGATTCTTAATGTCTGATTTGTATCTCTTCTCATAATGACGGAAGTAAAAAGTTCAATTCTCAAGCATGCATACCATTAGATAACTATTAAACAAGAAAAATATATTTGAACATATATCTATATAATTCCGTAAAATGTACAGGCAATACAACAGCTCATACATTCAGTAGGTCTGCAATAGTGTGTTTTGAAATAGTACTGTATCTAGGTTTCTTTTTTCAAATAAATGAACATAAATAGGAGCATGATTTTGTTTTAAAATGAAAATCCCATTGTGTGTTTTGAAAGAGTAATGGTAACTTTGGTAAGTTTTTTTCGTCAATGCTAATTAATTTAAAAAGTAATTTAAAGAAGAATCCAGGTTACTTTCTTTAAACCTATTTAAATAAAACCAAAGTTTGTTCCTTAGTTGTATTGACTTCACATAGGGATTTCAAGCCTGACAGTAAAGAAGGTAAAACTGAGTTAGGATTCGTATTTCACATTTGAATAACTAAATGCTAACCAAATTAACTAACTTTTAGAAGGATTAAATGCAAATAAAAGAAAAATAAGTTTAGCATGACATATGTATAAGTTTCACAGTTGCATACGAACTGCTATATTATGGTCCAACTTTTTGGTGTTCAAGACTTCAAGTTACCTTTCATCTATTTGAAGAATACATCGTACGAATGATATTTCTACTCCTGCTGCAACAAACATAAATCGAAAAATTGCAGAGATAAAAAGAGACTTCTAGAGAATCAACTAATCCAAATACATTGAACAGGAGCGTGCGGAAAAAGTTACAATCATTCTAAATTGCAGTTCAGATGTAATGGTGAGCCGCGAGGATATAAGTGCTACTTGCAGTTCATTTTCACGGATGAAGAATCCCTAACTTGAAAAATGAACAAATGAAGAATTAGAAGGTTTTTTTTTTCAAATTCTGAGTATAAACATTAATCTGACATGCAAAGCCGTGCATCCTCATCCTGGAAAGTTATATGGAGTGTTTGATTCAATGGAACACCAGCGAGAATATCTGCTTAAGATGATCAAACTTGATGCCTTGATAGGATTTATATAGATGAACTTGCAAGAATTTTAGTCGCAAACAAAAAAATATTAAATGACGAATTGAAACCGTTGGAATTCGAAAAGGCAAAAGCAAAAGCTTTAATTTATTACGTAAAATAAAACAACTACATAGTGCATACCACACATTTGTATTGTGGATATCGAAGAGACAACTAACTTTGGTAGCCAAACTCTGCAGTCCAATGCTTTTCCGTCTTTCAGCATTCTTTACTTCTGTAATGCCATTTCCAACGACATTAATGATATTTTTACATTATTTATCTGTATTAATGAGTTTTGTTAAGTTTCTCACATTTCAGACTATGCGTTTATGTTTCCTCTCACGTGTCAATCACACTTTTCCCGCCCAAACTTCTCTTGACTATTTTGTTTTTATATATTATATAGATTATTATAATTATATTTTTTTGTAAGTTAAGTATTGTTTTTTTTTTAAATCGTAAAACAGGCGGTTTTATATTAAAATGGAGAACGCTTACAAGACAGTCTTCAAACAGTTTTACAGATCCAATCGTGAACCCTAGGAATAGACATAAAATCAGTCACTTCGTACAAAGCAACCTGACTCGTTAAACCTGAAACGGGCAAATTTAAGCCTAAAACGAACGGATCTGAAAACTCTGCCTATCAACAGAACTTCAAAAACTCAAACATTCAAACCAAATCTACTCGGACTAAAACAAAAACAAGTACTACTAAAGAGAAAATAATATTGAAATAAAATCTTTCCACAAAACTGTTCCTGGTATGGTGGTGGTTCCGGAGGGGGACGAGCTTTCAATATGGGTGAATACCAACTCCACCACCGCCGGAGCGGCCGACCAAGGGTTCACGATCCAGCACCGATACAAACTCTCAGCTACAATCTGTTTATTTGCCAACGTTATTGTGAAATAATGAAACAGGATGCTCTCTAAGGAGCCCTGGCAGGTTGTCCTTTAAAAAATGAAAACACTGACTAGGGAGACTTTTAGTAAAAATATATGCCAGCTGAAGATGTTTAGGAACATGTCTAACAATGAGATCTCCATGAGCAACACGTTCACGAACAAAGTGATAATCAATCTGAATATGTTTGCTTCGGGCATGCTGAACAGGATTTGCAGTCAAATATGAAGCGGAAATATTATCACACAAGAGGTGTACAGGTTCGGTAATGGGATAACCGAGCTCAAACAGAACAGACCAGATGTGAAGTGTATCTTGAACAACGTAGGCAATAGCACAATACTCAGCTTCTGTGGAGGATTTGGACACTATATGCTGCTTTTTAGACTTCCAGGAGATTAAATTCGGACCTAAAAAGACAGCAAAACCTGTGGTGGAGCGAGAGCTGTCAGGACATCCAGCCCAATCTGCATCAGAATAAGCTAGCATACACGTTGGACGATCTGAATGCTGAAGCCACAACCCATGATCACGGGCGCCCTGCAAGTACCTGAAAATTCTTTTGACTGCAAAAAGATGAGTAGTACGAGGGGCATGCATGAACTGAGACACTAAGTGTACTGCATAAGTAACATCTGGCCGTGTCAAAGTTAAATACTGTAACGCACCGCCCATGCTACGATACTCAGTAGAATCCACAAGTAACTCACCGTCAGAGAGAGACAAAGTAGTACGAGACGCTAAAGGAGTGCGTACGGGTTTAGCCATATGCAGATGAAACCGAGACAGAAGATCGGTAACATATTTATTTTGAGAGAGAAACAAACCTTTAGAAGAACGAGATGCCTCAATGCCCAAGAAATAATGTAGATTACCCAGATCCTTCATGGCAAAGTGATTAGAAATAATAGAAATAAACTGGGTAATAGTGGACTCAGAATTGCCAGTAATAATAATATCATCTACATATAATAATAAATAAATAATACTATTATTCTGGCGAAGAATGAACAATGAATTATCAACCTTACTACAAGAAACATTATGCTGAAGAAGAAAACTATTGAACCTATGAAACCATGCCCGTGGTGCTTGCTTAAGGCCATAAATAGCCTTGCGCAGACGACACATATGATTAGGAAAATTAGGGTGAATAAATCCACGAGGTTGACGCATATATACCTCCTCAGTCAAATGACCATGTAAAAACGCATTTTTAACATCAAGTTGGCGAATTGCCCAACGAAAAGAAACAGCCAAAGTGAGAACAATACGAACTGTAGTAGGTTTAATAACAGGACTAAATGTTTCAGAAAAATCAATATCTGCCTGTTGATTAAAACCTTGAGCAACTAATCGAGCCTTATGGCGCTCAACTGGCCCATCTGAATGATATTTGGTTTTATAAATCCACTTACAACCTACAATGTTCTTAGTGCTGTCAAAGGGCACCAAATCCCAAGTATTATTATTAATGAGTGCATTAAACTCATCAGCCATAGCCTCCCGCCATTTTAAATGTTTATTGACCTCAGTAAAGCAAGTAGAATCCGCATGAGTGACAACTGTACTTAAATTAAAAATTGTTTTAGGTTTAAAAATTCCTGCCTTAGCGCGGGTTTGCATGGGGTGCATATTACCAACTGTAGTGGTTACAACCGGTGGGGAAGTAGAGGCAGTGGGTTCGGCCTGGGGAAACTCGGGCTAGTAGACTATGGGCGGAGGAGAACTGGCTGGAGTAGGCTCGGTCTGGTGGGTGGTGACCGGACTGACAGCCGGTGAGGTCGGGGAAGTGTAAGCAGAGGAGGAAGGCAAGGAGAGGCTTTGGGATTCAGTAGCGATAGATTCAGAAGGCTAGTGGGCGTGAGGAGTAGACGGTGAGGAAGAGGGAGAAGAGACCGGTGATAAAGAATGATGACTTGTCCCAGGTAGGTAAGTAGAGGCAACAGAGCTATTAGTTAGAGATAACGGGAATGATGTGGACTGAGATGGTGGAAGAGGACTAGATGGGTTGAGGGTTTTGAAGGGATAAATATCCTCATGAAACCTAACATGACGACTGACATAAACGCGGCCTGTGGTAGGATCAAAACAACGATAGCCCTTATACCCAGATGCATAGCCAAGAAAAACACATTGAATAGGTCTAGGTGAAAGTTTGTTAGCAGAAGTGGCAGAAAAATTCGGGTAGCAAGCTGAGCCAAAAACCCGCATAAATGAATAGTCAGGAACACGATGAAAAAGTCTTTGGTATGGAGAAAAACCATTCAGTGTAGGAGAAGGTAATCTGTTAATAATATATGCAGCAGTAAAAAGCGCATCTACCCAGTATTGATTCGGCATAGATGCTTCAAGAAGCATGGTCCGAGTCAATTCAAGGAGATGACGATGTTTGCGTTCAGCAACCCCATTTTGTTGAAGCGTATCGGGACAAGATTTTTGAAAATAAATGCCATTTAATGAGAAAAATTGCTGCATAGTATGATTAACAAATTCACCGCCTCCATCACTTTGAAAAATTTTAATTTTCTGATTAAAAAGATTTTCAACCAAGGCTTTAAAATTTTTAAAGTGCATAAAAACTTCACTCTTCAGGCGCATTGGATAAATCCATGTAAAACGAGAGTAATCATCAATAAAACAGACATAATATTTAAATCCCAAATTAGAAAGAACAGGGGATTGTCATACATCAGAATGAATAATTTGAAGAGGACAAGAAGAATAATGGCTAGCATCCATAAAGGGCAAACGATGTGATTTTCCTAAACGACAAGCCACGCACTCATGAGTAAATGGCAAATGACTACATAAAAATTGTTTGTGTTTGAGAAACTGTAAAATATTGTCACCATAATGACCTAATCTACGGTGCCACACAGGGCCAGATGCTAACATAGAAGCTAAAACTGGTGATGAAGATGATGGCAGGCTGATAGGATAGAGTGGTCCACTACTGGTAGCTCGAAGAAGCACTGCCCCCGAGGCTTTGTCCTTAATCACAAAAGAAATTTGATAAAAAAACGACAGTACAGTTATTATCTGCGCAAAGTCGTTGTATTGAAATTAAATTATATTTTAACTGAGGCACATGATAAACAGATTTTAATGTGAGAGGACGACCAGAAGAAGGTAATGCAACATCACCAACATGACAAATTGGTAAATGGGCACCATTAGCAACACTAACCGAGTAATAGCCATTGTAAGGAGATTTATTAAATAAAATACCTTCAGATGCAGTCATATGAGCAGACGCTCCGGAGTCAGGATACCATAAGGCAGAATTAGATTCCCCAGGAGTGGTCAACAGAGCTGGAGTTGATGGCTGAGAAAACCGAGATGGACAAGTGATGGCGGAATGACCTGCAGAAAAACAGATTTGACACACAACGGGATGGGGAACTGCCCCAAGTATACTTCCGTTTGAAGGTGAGCCTGTGGAACTAATGTTAGTAAACGAAGCAGGTAAGGCATTAATATTTAAATGTGACAAAGCAGAATTACAAATAACAGTACCCGTAGATATCACACCCCCTGCATGTGGAGCGTAGCCAAGCGAAGCCTGCTGAACATCCCCTCCAGGATTAGAAAAGTGAGGCGCTGGTGGAGGATAGCCAAACTGTTGCTGGTAACCAAATTGCCCCGGCTGCATGAAGTGCCCTTGCTGCCCTCGTCCGCGACCCCGTCCACCGCGACCACGACCTCTCCCGCGACCGCGACCGTGCGGTGGTTGCTGCTGCTGAGCCGAGTACCGGGGTTGCTGCTGCCCGACCGGTGGTTGAGGAGTCTGCTGGGACCCGGCCTGCTGCTGACCATCTTGAGAACCGGCATATGGGGTAGAAGCTGCAAAAGCCTGATGCATGGAGGAAGAATCCAGGGAGCAGAGATACAGTACTCGTTGTTCTTGTTCAAGTAGATGATTACGGAGTGTTTCAAACGGAAAATTGTGAGGGAACAACGAGACAGTGGTAAACAATGATTCATACTCCGGACCCAAGCCCATAATGGTAGTCTTAAGCAACTCACGAGATGATACGGGACAATTAATAGTAGCGAGATCATCAAATAAAGATTTTATCTCCCGTAAATAATTATCCATGGACTGTTCAGGTTTCTCTTTAATTTGAGAAAACAACCTCTTTAATTCCATAGATCTAGCTAAACTGGCAGACATAAATCGAGATTCTAACCGCTCCCAAATTTGATAAGAATGTTTTAAATCCCGAACATCAATGAGAACATCACGAGATAGTGTTGCGAATAACCAAGAACGAATGGTTTGATCAATGCATAGCCAAATTGAAAATTCGGGATTGGGAGATTGACGATTTAGAACATCTATGGAATAAGGGGGAGGTACCTGAATAGAGCCATCTACCATGCCAAGAAGAGCTTGCGAAACAAGAAAGGATTCAAACTGGGTCCTCCACGTAGTATAATCATCAACCGCAAGAAGCTTGGTAGTGACAATATTGGTAACATTGGTAGCCACATGGGAGATAGTGGTGGCGAGTTCGGCTAGGAGGGACGTGGAGGGACTGCCAGCAACAGTCCGAGGGGTTGGGAAGGTAGAGGACACCCCCGGAGAGCCAACAAACGTGGTTCCCGCGAATGAGCCCGCCGAGAATGGTGGCGGGTCCAAGGTAACTTCTGGCGCTAGAGTCGGTGCTGACCAAGGGAAGACCGGCGGCAGATTCTGAAAGAGAGAGTACGTCCCAGTAGATTGACTTGGTGAAGCAAAATTGGAAGAGAATGACACGCCGGACTGAACGGAACTGATACTAGGCTGCGATCCAAAAGAAAGAGGAGCGCCAAGAGTAATAGGCATGCTGAATGCTGCGGAAGATGCGGCAGGAGCTGTGGTTGCCGTCGTGGAGGTCACGGCTGAGCTGCTGATCGCAGCCGAGGAAGATGATGTCGAGAATGACATCTTGCGGCGCCGAAATAGAGAGAGGCGATTTTTTTTTTAGGTTTTTAGCTGTGCTCGTGATACCATGTGAAATAATGAAACATGATGCTCTCTAAGGAGCACTGACAGATATATTTATAGTAAAGAGAGTCTAATGTAGAGTACATAAATAACCCTATATTTATTCTATTAGTTATATCCTTCGATATAGTAGCAATCTCAAGCGTAAGAACACTTGCAATTAGAATAATATGCCGCTCCAGCCCTATATTCAGAGGCGGACCCACTAAGGATCCCACGGGGTCCCGGGACCCCGTGGACTTCAAAAAATTACCTATATATAATATATATTTTATTTAAAATTAATTAGGGAATGTATATATACAATGAAAACGACCAAAGAAACAAAAGACCATAGTAGTAGAATGGGAGGAAGCGCAGGATGAAGGCCTTATTGTATGACGTGAGGTACCATGTTCGATTCCCTCCTGCTCTTATTTTTCTTTTGTTCAAAACGATTTTAACAACGTCGTTTTGACACCAGCCGTGCCCACCAGTGACCCCTCCACGCCCACTAGCGGACTCACTTACCTTTTTTTTATCAGTTCTCTTTGAATTTGCATATTTTTTTTTGGATTAATTAAAAAGTTTTCTTTAAATGTTAAGATTCAATAAAAAAAAAAATTAATATATTTGCATTTATAAACTTTATTTTCAATATTATATGATTTAGGATGAAAAGATATTTTGTTGTTGTACTAAAATTTAAACAAATTCAGAGTCCGATAGTAGTTCAGGTGTTCATTCAAATGATTTGCCATAAATAAATAAAGAATTAGATCAAGTAATTGCTGAAAGCGCAACTAATTTAACTGATAATCTACCTGAACAACAGGTGATTTTGTATCTTTGGAGGCTGATCGTGTAATTTGTTGCTATATAATATTTTCATGTATTGATGGTGTACATTATTTATGAAGTGTTATGCTTCTTTAATACGGAGTATTTTTTTATCATTTTTTTATTAATTAGAGATACACAAGAGTAGGGACCCCGTGGCTCTGACTTTCTGGGTCCGCCACTGCCTATATTGATAGGGGTGGCGGAAAATCTCAACCCCTGCAAAGAGGGGAGACGGCCGCTAGGTTTTAAAGAGAAGCAAGAGCTCTCTAGGTAATTAATCAGTATGACTAAAATTCGAATAGGTACAAGAAGCTTTCTTGAGTTAAGTATTGTTGTTATTCCTCTCTATTATATATTCCGTTTCAAATTTGACTGTACATGGTTATATTTTGCAGCAAATATTGAGATTTTTAGAAGTTGTGAAGAGGTTGACAGTTCATTTTTCTTTAGAGATCTTAACGTTAATAGCCTAATAGGTATAAACTAATACTAATATCACTCCAAAATACAATATTCAGATATGCAGAACTACATCATTTTTGCAAACTAAATTATTCAAAGCGGCCAAATTACTTCGCTAAGAGTTACACATCACCGGCTCCAAATTGCTTCCCATGCTACAACTTTTTGTTAATATTTGAGTGCACTTCTCTCGAGCCATTTGTGCTTTTGTAGCAAATCTTCATTTGGTTTTTGTAACTTATTAATCATTATTCTGAGCAAATCGGGAATGACTTTCATCAATCTATCAGACTATCACATGTAGAAGGATCAAACAATTGCACATAGCCACATGTCCTATTACCCTTTACACACACCCAATAACCGGCAATTTGTTAAAAATATAGAGTTTGCATTAACAAGCTAGAGGTAGGTAAAATCACTAAAATGAATTTAATCATTTTACCGGGACATGCCCACAATCTACGAACCACAAAATACTGGTTAAAATTTCATTTGTTAAAAAATTTGTTAAAATTCCATTTATTAAAAAATCATACATTACGATAAAAAAATCATACATTATGTTTAAAATTTCATCTAGGCATGAAAAGCATGAAAGTAATACAACTTTGAACAAAATAGTTGACTTATAGATGCGGAATAATGGATTAGGAAATCTTGAAAGAAAAATTTAATTAACAAAGTTAAAGAAAGCTTACTTACTCAACTCATGTGTTGGCAGATTTTGAAAAGAAGATGAAGTTGGAGCAGTGTAGTTTATAGAGAAAAATTTGCAATTTCGGTCGCATAACTTTCTATCACTTTCATTAGTAGTCCTCTAACTTTATTCATTTGCAAATTTAGTCCTTATATTTGTGATTTAAATACTTTTCCCCTACAAATTACATTTTCCAGCGATAGTATACTGGAAAAGATGTCGTTGGCGTCAGATTTCTCTTTCAGGAAGTGTACTTTCCAGTAAAAAAATCCTTGAATTATAAAAATTTATTAGTTACACGGCTAAATTTGCAAGTGATTTAAGTTACATGACCAATAATGATAACACACGGAAGTTACAGGATTAAAATTGTAATTAAATCTCTCGTGTATAGATAAGAAGATAGTTATTTAAAAACAATTTCAATGAGGAATAACTTCATGGAAAGAAGAAAATTTAAATAAAAAAAACGAAATAAGAGAAGTGAACCCTGATTTTTGCACGTAACTCTAGAGAATATCTATTTATATATAAGAAAATAAACAGCTCATAAAAATACAATTTTACCCTTAATGAATCCTATGTGTCTAGCTCTCCTCAATTCACTCATTTGGTATTGTAATGACACGTGGCCAATTTTACTCCGAAGTGCCGAACTTATCCATGGAAGGGAAGGAGCACCAGTAGGAGCTGTAGCTGGTGGGGCCCAAGCAATAAAAAAAACCCAATTTTCTTTAAAACATTATAACTTTTTCATTTTTGTTCCAATTTTTACAAAAAATATATCAAAATTCATAATTTTTGGTGATCTTTCATATGAGATCAATATTGAATATATAAAAATACAATTTATTAACAGCCTCTGTAATTATGCTTAAAATTATCTATATCTTTTTTCTAATCTTTTTTGCTATTCTTAGGAAAGTTACTGTAAATGATCATTTTTAGTTACTTTTCATATAATGATTTTCTTTATTTCACTAATAAAATTATTTCAAGTTAACGTTATCCATAAACCAATAGATTCAACTACTTCAACCACTTCTCTCAGAAATTCACCCATTTTAACAAATTTAATTAATTTCAGTACTACTAAATGGTCTCTAAAATTAATATCAGACCATGAAATGAAAAATCTAAAAATACTATAAAAATTTAATAAAACTTGCTTAAAGTATTTCATGATTTGATGACATTGGTTTGATGTATGAAAAATCGCAAACGAAAATCTACTAAGTTCTAAAAACAACTTCGAGTTGGTCTATTTTATTTTGTTTTGAGTTGGTCTAAATTCAAGACGACGAGTAATTTGAATTTATCAACCCTACGAGTAATAAAAATCAAATGTTATTTTCAATTTTTTTTTGCTCCCTTCATTAAACTATGACAAATCTTATTCCTTCCTGTTATAATGTCACGTGAGAATAAAAAATTAGCAAATAAAAATAATAATCACATCGAGTGCTAATAATATAAAGCTTCAAAATTTAGTTCAACTGAAGTTATTATTCTTTACTTTTAAGAAGAAAGGGGAAAATATAAAATATAGAATTATCGTTTATGGTTTGTTTTAAACTAAAGTTAATGTAAAGAGTCCATTTTTACTCCTTTCCATGTAAGTTTTTATTTACTTCATTAATATCACATAATTAAAATTACCATAAATAAAAAAATCAATTTCAATCAATTCAGCTACTTCTATTAGAATTTCATCAATTTCAAAAGGATCGTACAATTTAGTCAATTTCCCTGTTAATAAACTGGTTTTAAATATCCAAATTAGAACATGAAAGTAACAGCATATTGGTGGCTAATAAAAAGGGACTTTTTGAATAAAGGACTTTTTAACAGTAAAAAAATGAGAATCTAGAAAGATCACATTTCATTAAAAATCAACATGTTGAAATAATAACTTTATGATAGTAACATGTGAGTAATTCAAAACTATAAATATACTTGAATTTGGTTACTATTGTGGACTTGCAATTCGGTACATACAAACGAGACAGACTTATGAGCATCCTCTACTGATCAAATATAATTCCTGAAAAGATCTCTATAATGTACATAGTGATAGAAAGAGTATCACATAGTGTCTTGACTTCAAATGATTTTTTAATCATGTTCATATCATAGCTTTGGGTGAGAGAGAATCAAAGTTGATTTACCAATAAATGAAAAAAATGATGTGGTTCTTACGGAATTGAGGGGGGATTTTAGGTAAAAGATAATTCGGATAACAACTGAGTGAGATGGAATTCTCTGTCTCATATGTATTGTGTTTATGAAATAAAGTTTAAAAAATAATTTCAAACTTGCTAAATAAAGTCACATATAAATTATATGCATTACCTTCCTTAAAATAATATTTTTTAGAGGTCGGGCATATCATTTTTTTAAAACAATTTCCATACTGTAAAAAGATCATATATAGTGTTTTTAGGTATAAGATAAACCGGCTAACAGTTGGGCGAGAGATTTTCTCTCTCATAAACAGTGCTTTTAGGTATAAGATAATCAAATAAACAATTCAACTAAAGAATTGTCTCTCATATATTGTGTTTTTAGGTATTAGATAAGCCAGCTAACAATTGAGCGAAAAAATTCTCTCATATGTAGCGCTTTAAGTATTGTTTTATATTATCTATTTATATATAAGAAAAGAAATAGCTCATAAAAATACAAATTTACCCTTAATGAATCCTATGTGTCAGACTCTCCTCAATTCACTCATTTTTATACCAATGACACGTGGCTTTTTCACTCCAAAATACCGAACTTCTCCAATTTTGAAAGGGAAAAGGGGCAAATAAGCCCTCGAACTAACCAAAAAAGTGAAAATGAGCCCTTATATAGGAGTGCCTGATTGAATAACGACGGTCGGACTTACCCTTGAACCTCCCCAAATGACGACGGTCGGACAGACACTCCTATATAAGGGCTTATTTGCACTTTTTTGGTTAGTTGGAAGACTTATTTGCCCCTTTTCTCATTTTGAAATGGAAGGGGAGCAGCCGTAGGATTTGCAGTTGGTGGGGCCCAACCTATAAAAAACCCCAATTTTTTTAAAGTATTATAACTTTTTCATTTTTGTTCCAATTTTTACAAAAAATATATCAAAATTCATAATTTTTTGTGATATTTCATATGAGATTAATATTGAATATATAAAAATATAATTTATTAATGATCTCTATAATTATGCTTAAAATTATCTATATTCAATTTATGATCTATTTTGATGTCTGAATAAAGGAAGTTATGATCATTTTAGCTACTTTTCATATAATGTTTTTCTTGATTTCAATAATAAAATTATTTGAAATTAAAATTATCCATAAACAAATAGATTCAACTAATTCAACCACTTCTCTCAGGATTTCATCCATTTCAACAGATTTAACCAATTTCATATACTACTACTCCCTTCGTTACAGTGTAACAAACCTTATTCCTTCATATTATAATGTCACTCGAGAATAAAAAAATTAGCAAAAGAAAATGATAATCACATCGAGTGCCAATAAAATAAAAATACAAAATTTAGTTCAATTTATTATTCATTATTTTTAAGAACAAGGGCAAATATGAAAATATAGATTTATCATTTGTGGTGTGTTTTAAATTGAAGTTACTTCACATAATCATTTTTAACTGCTTTTGATATAATTTTGTTTATTTACTTCATTAGTGAAATATACTTTAAATTAAATTCATCCATAAATCAAAAGAATCAATTTCAACCAATTCAAAAGGACAAGACAATTTAGCTGGCCAATTTCAGTGTTACTAAACTGGCTCTAAGTATCAAAATTAGAACATGAAAGAAACAAAAGATCAGTGGGTAATAAAAAGGGACTTTTTGAAAAAAGGAATTCTTAACAATAAAAAAATGAGAATCTTGAAAAATCACATTTCATAAAAAATCAACATGTTGAAATAATATCTCTATGATAGTAACATGTATGTCATTCAAAACTATAAATATACTTCAATTTGATTACTATTGGAAACTTTCAATTTTGTACAAACAAACGAGAGAGATCCACTTATGAGCGGAAGAATTTTCTCTCTCACATGTAGTGCTTTTAAGTATTATATACTACGGATTAGGAATAAAAGATAAACTTGCTAACAATTTTATCTCTCATATGTATTGCTTTTAGGTATTACAGAAGTCGGCTGACAATTGAGCGACATAATTCTCTCTCTATCATATGTAGTATTTTTAAGTATTATTATGTGTAATTTCCCAAAATAGGACTACACAGAGTCTGAAATTCCAAAATAGGACTGTTATATTTTTCTTCCCGGAATAGGACTAAGATGACATTATTTACTGTTATCTTTTAGACATGACTGCCAAATAGTTGTAGTACTATGCATTCAACATGGCAGTATTTATTATAATTAATGACAGTAGTTTTCAATCATGACAGCAACAACTCTTATTTTGGAAAGAATAACATAGTGGTCCTATTTTGGAATTCCCAGAGTTGTTTACTCCTATTTAGAGCAATTTCCCTATTATTATTATGAAGTACAATTGAACGGGAGAACTTTCTCTCTCATATGTAGTTCTTTTAAGTATAAGATATAAGATAAGTTGACTAATAATTGAGTGGGAGAATTTTATCTCTCATATGTAGTGGTTTTATCCTTTTAAATATACGAAGATAATCTTGCTAATAATTGAGTGAAAGAATTTCTCTCTTTCATATGTAGTGCTCCTAGATATTAGAATATAAACTTGCAAACAGTTGAGCAGGGAAATTGAGCAGGGTAGTTTTTCTCTCACATGTAGTGCTTTTAGGTATGAGAAAATAAGTTTGCTAACAATTGAGCGATAAAACTTTCTCTCTCATATGTAGTTATTTTTATTATAAGGCAAGTCTGCTAACAATTGAGCGGATGAATTTTGTCTCTCATATTTAGTGTTTTTAGTTACAAGATAAGCCGGCTAACAATTGATCGTTATTTTTTCTCTCATGTGTAGTGATTTTAGGTTAAAGAAGATAAAGTTTCTAACAATTGAGCATGATATTTTTTTTCTCATGTGTAGTACTTCCAGGTATTACCACATAAGCTTGCTAAGAATTGAGCGGGATAATTTTCTTTCTCATATGTAGTGCTTTTAGGTATTAGGAGATTAGAAATAAGTTTACTACCAATTGACCGGGATAACTTTTTTTTTTCTCAAACGTAATTCTTTTAAATATCCATATAAGATAAGTCGGCTCACAATTGAACAAGATAATTTCCTCTCTCATATGTACTGTGTTTAAGTATATGAAAATAAGAAGATAACATTCCTAACAATTGAGCGGAATAACTTTATCTCTCATATGTATTTCTTTTTAAATTAGTATGATCATCTGACTAACAATTGAGCGGAAAGTTTTCTCTCCGATGTGCAGTGATTTTAGATATATAAGAAGATAATACGGCTACAAGTTGAGCGGGAGAATTTCTTCTCTCATAAGTAGTGCATTTAGATATAAGAAGATAAGTTTGCTAATAATTGAACGAAAGAATTTTCTTTCTCATATGTTGTGCTTTTAGGTATTAGAAGATAAACTTACTTACAATTGAGCGGAGGATTTTCTCATATATGTAGTGTTTTTAAGTACAACATATAAAATAAGCCAGTTGGCTAACAATTGAGTGGGCGAATTATGTCTCATATACATACTTAGTTCTTTTACGTATAAGATAAACCATTTAACAATTTAGCAAGATAATTTTTTCTTTCATATATTAGCACTAATTTTAACGAATGAGTAGCAAATCTTTATTTAAGTAATATCATTAATTTTAATATTTATTGTATTCGCTTCATGTCACTAACTTATTGTGATCACTTTTTTAGAATAGTATTAATTTTAATATTTATTGTAATCATGAAAATTAATAAGAAGCAAATTCTAATGAGTGGTGTCTGTTAATTTTCCCTAATATACTCTTCATCGAAAATGTAGAAATCTAAAATGTTTTTTTTTTAATTTTAATATTTAATTAAATCATGAATAAAAATATATGCATCGACTGTTTCTTCCCGTGCGTATGCACGGGTACTATACTAGTTTGACAATGAAAAGGGATAAAGTGAAGCATAGTCTCATGAAGCGAATAGCGGAACTCCACAAACGAGTTAGAACGAGGAGGGATAAAGTGAAAAGAAGTTTGAGGATGTTTTTTTTAATTGAATCTGGGCAGTGCGAGCTATTCATTTAGATGTAGCTAGGTGTTTTAAGACCATTTTTTTTTGGAAGGTTTTAAGACCATTTTTAATCGCTCCAAATGTACGGAACAAGAATAACCCTCTTTAGCCATAATATGCAGATATTTCTGTTTAGATTTCATTCATACGTCGTATATTAGAAACCTTCTGCCCAACAGACTCATCAGTCATCACCCTCAAAATTTAACATATACTACCTCCGTCCCCCTAAGTTTGGAACAAAGGAGTGTGATGTGGTTTTTAAGAAAAAGTAGAATGGTGTGGTTGATATTGAATTAATAAAGTGAATAAAGTAAGAATAAATTGTAATCACTCAAATATTATCAAATATGGTATGAGACAAACTTAATAGGACGGACGAAAAAAGTAAAATAGGACAAGAGGGTAACTCGTTTGAAATGACAGGACCTTATAAAAGAACACCCACAATTGCCCTTACCTTGTATTGTGAAGTAGCGAACTATTAAGGGAATTGCTTGATAAATGTAAAATGGAGCATCACATCTCGGGAAAAAGAGACTCCAAAATTGCATTTGTAATTGTACATGACATTGTTTGAAAATTGGACATAAGTGACATATCAAGATTAGTCGTTAATGTAAAGGGTAGACTATAAGTGATAATCCACTACTTATAGTGACCTATAAGAAATACATATTTCTAATATTATTTTCACTTATGATTCCCGATAATAATCTTGACAATATCAAGATTAATCTTATATTTATTTTCTTTCATTTAATTTTGATGTAATTTGATTTATTGATTAAAAGTATTTGATATCATAAGTGATTTGGAAAGTAAGTTCGGACCGCGCTTCACAGACAAAAAAAACTCTCACAGACACATGCGTGTACTGATGGTACAAAAACGTGTACACAAGGAATTTTTGTTGAGACTAATTATGCTTCCATATAGATCTCATAAAAGGCACTTGACTTGTACTCCATAAATTACTTACTTACGTAGTACTCCCTATTATATAGAGTCGACCTAAAGTGTTGACTTCTATTAAACTATATAGAATTGCTTTTTTAGACTGAATAATACATCAAAATGGAATATACTTGGTAGTTGTAGGGCTGGATTCGGTTCGGGTATCCTTTGTTACCAACGAACTACGCGCTCAGTATGTCTAGTGATCTCTCCAAACGTAATTGTACCTTTTGTAAACATAATTAACTACGATTAGTACAAATAATAAAAATTATTATTATTAATAAAAAATCAGTTCGGTTCGGTCCAACCCGTTTTTTTGAGTTTATAAACCAAGTCCGAACCAATTTTTGTTCGGGTCCCAAAATTTATCACTTCGGTCCGATTCGGGTTTTTTTTAATGTGGTTCGATTTTTTCCGGTTCAGTTTTCGATTTTCCGGTTCAAAATGCCTGCCCTAGTAGTTGGTGCAATACTACAATGTATATCCTATCATGTACGGAGTTTGTTTTTTTATGGTTCATTTATGGAGTATATGACTTGCCAAAATGAACAATAAAGCTTTGTATTATAGATTTCATTTAAAAAAGTTAACCAACCCAAATGTATTATCGTTAGGGTTACAACTTACAACTAATTACTCTCTCTGCCTCAGCTTTAATAAAACTTTTCACATGTCTTATACATCTCATTTAAAAGTTAGCATTTGTATTTTAAAGATTAATTAATTATTTTAAATGACAAGTCATTTTTAAGCATTTATATCTCCTCATTAATGCGTGCAACACATGAGCCCAACATTTGTGAATGAGTAGATTGAAAGTCAAATGATTTTATAATGAAATGTGTAACATTGATGATTTTAAAATTTAGATGCAAACTGCAAAGTCAACTGCAATTTTCTGGATTGATTTGGTTTAATTTAGTCTGATTTGTTTAACAATTTATATGTATTTTATAACTGACAAAGTATAATCTAGCATATTTAAGGGTTGGTTTGCAACTGCTTTTAAAAAAAGCACTTCTCAGCTTTTGGCTTTAAAAAAACACTTATTTTCCCAAACACTACAACTTTTATTTTTCTCGGCTTCCGCGTCAAAAGTATTTTTACTTTTTCTATTACACAAAAAACACTTATTTTACCAAACACTACCCACTTTTACTTTTCTCAAACACTATCAACTTTTATTTAATCACTTCTCTCCATTTCATTAAAAAAACACTTTTTTAAAAGCAAAAGCTGTTGCAAACAGATCCTAAGTATGGTCTAACTTCTTCTATTTAAGTGTGATTTGGTTTGTTTAGTTGACTAAATAAGTAAAAAAATTAGTCTCAAGAACAAAAGTGAGCAAACTTTTGAAGTTAACTAACTCTCAAGTCTCAACGCACGGAGCCAATGAGTGAACGCAAAGGGGGCTTGAGGAAGAAGACAAAGAAGAGGGAAGAGGTTCCTTCCTTCCTTGATGGCTCTCTCTTCTCTTACCCTCCCGGGAATCTCCCCCGACATCAGAGAAACCCTGCCTTCAGCCCTTCACTCAAGAATCACTGAAACCCAATTCTAAAAGCTCAATCATCGGGAGATTTTCTCTGTAATTTTTTCCAAGAAGAAAACGAAGGGGTGCCTGTGAATGATGATCTTCTAAATGGTGATAATCATTGTTGCTTGGACAATTTTAGTGTGAAAAGCATGCAACCATATGGGGCAAAAACCTTTAAAGAGAGCCCAAGGGTCTCATTGTCCTGTCCAGTCCCATTCTCACCCAGGAAAAGCTCTCCCTACAACAAGCTTCCGCAGGTGCCCATCAAGCTCACTGTTCTTAAATTGGATGGAACTAGTTTTGGTCTCTCTCTTCTCTCTTTAACTCCTCCTGCATTTTGTTCCTTACCATCTACCTCGTATATGTTAAAAACCATTCTTTTCTGGATTTTATAGAGATATATGTGATGAGGAATGGGACTGTAGCTGAGCTAAAATTGGGGGTGGAAGCGGCCTTTAGTCATGTGCCCAAGAATGGCCCAGACGCAATCTCATGGTATTTATACATGTGCAGCATTATTGTGTTTTCCTTTACAGACAAGTGTGGAATCAAATTTTCACTTATGACATATGTAGTATATTTGTTAGCTACATTTGTGTTTGAACTGTTAAAATACATCCAGGTTTGGGTTAGATGTTTGGATTTGTTCTGTAAAAGTCTTCTGATTTACCAAGTAGAGTCTCATTTATGAGTCCTCAGAAGTAAATGAATTAAGTATGAATTGTGAAATGTTTAATGTTTTTCAAAGAAACAACTTTATGTTTGGATTAGATCCATTTCATGGTTAGGATCCATAGTTGAGTACTTCGGAAATTGGCAGGTTAAACTTATTGTCCTGTATTGGAAGTTGGAGGTGTTCTGAACCTAGATGCACTTTACTCCTGTGCCATTAGTTTTATGTAACCAATTTTTGTTTGCATTTGCTGATTTGTTATTTTATCTGTTCTGGCAATTGTCTGGTTTATCTGATTGGTTTGTTTTGAACTCGTGATCAATCTGCCAATTTTGAAAACCAGCTGTTGATGTTAAATTTCCAACAGATTATTGGAGTTGACTCTTCTCTGACCAATAAGCCTAATCAGATTTGAATTTGTCTGTTAGAGACCTCCAAGAAATCAGAAATTTACAGAAAGATTAACAAGAAAACAGATGAACACTTTATTGATGATGATGAACAATTACAGATGAGAACGAGAAATTCTGGCCGAAGCCCCCAATGAGCCGAAGCACCCCAAAGAAAGAGAATAGCTCTCGATCTTCCCAAGTCCCAAGACTATCCGTCTAAAAGCCTCCTCTACTAATTCCCCTTCCCGTCTATTTATAATAGAATACTTACAAACACTTATTACTAATATTATTCTTATTATTTCTAATAATATTCTACTACTCTAATAGGCTGGTTCCTATCAATACTTCCCCCCTAAACATCCACCTTGCCCTCAAGGTGGGCGATAGGAAACCGCAAAGATCTTTTGCTTCTTCTTTCTTGCTCCTCTACCTTCCCAATACCTAACTGATTGAGGAGCCATGAACTTCATTGCCTGAAGACCCAAAGATGTCTGGCAGCTTACAAACCCCACCACCAATCTGGATTCTGATGCTCTGTGCTGCCAGATGTATACTGTGGTATTGCTAAGCAAAGGAAGAGCTGCACATAGATACTCAGCACATTGATACTCAACTATTCTTTCCAGCAAATAGGGTTCCACTTCTATATTTCCAACATCTTCACCTATCATCCATTGCTCACTCTTCCATTTGTTAATAGCTCTGGCTTCAGGATATAACTCAAGCCCTTGAGTTTCAGTTGCTCCATTCCTTGATATTGCAGCATTCACAACAGCCAACTGAAACTGGTAGTCATCAACTCCACCCCCATCTGGAATAAGTAAACAGACCTCTGGCATTTCTCTAACCTTTATCATATCACTCTCAGTCAATCCTACTCCCAACCCCTTTCTAATAGAACAACTCAGAGATGAAACTCTTGAGATACATTGATCATTGCCCACCATCACATAGCAATATCCACCATCTTGGTATGCATTCTTACTCCAACCTGAGTAATAAAAAGGAGCCTTTTCTTCCCGAAAATTGGACCAAGAACTCAAGCCAGAAGACAAAGCATTTGGGTTCAATTTCAAGACAGCATAGGTAACAGTTTCATTTGGTTCAGCCTTCTTCCAGCCTTCCATAGCAGAAATTAATTCATTACTATTCTGCAGCTCCTCATAGTTTCTATCTTCTGATACTAGTACAGTATTGGCTGCAAAATCTTTTTTGTTCCTATCAACTTTTTCCTCTTTTAATTCCTTACCTACCTCATTTGAAAAGGAAAGTCTAAAAGGTTTTAGCAAGCAAGTAAACTGATTTACTCTTCCCACTGCAATTCTCTTAACTAAGGAACAAAAAAGATTATTTTCCAAGTAAAATTTCCAAAGTTGGTGTCCTAGCAGGTAATCAGATCTACCACCCAAAAAAGACATGGTCATTTCCAAATTAAGTATCAATTTCATCTTTCCTTTGGTTTCACTATTTTGTTCCACCAAATTTCCCACTGCCTTCTCATTTAAGAAATCTGCGATTCTGAACTCTCCTGATGAAGCCTTAGGACTACCCCCTCTCCTGACATCAATTTTTTTCACTTGGTGTGTCATGTCTTCTAGTCCAAGAGTAAGACTTACTTCTTCAATCAAAACATCCTTTGGAGATGAGTTTAAATCTGAATCCACATTTTCCATTCCTTCCAAATTTTCTTGTGTACTGAGACAAGTTGCTGCAGGTCTGACAGAAACAGTTCCGGATTGCGAACTGGAAACTTCATAT
This sequence comes from Cuscuta epithymum, assembly GCA_945859915.1. Classification (NCBI taxonomy): domain Eukaryota; kingdom Viridiplantae; phylum Streptophyta; class Magnoliopsida; order Solanales; family Convolvulaceae; genus Cuscuta; species Cuscuta epithymum. Next base: position 766,276 of record CAMAPF010000947.1, on the reverse strand, counting down.
CTGGATTGCTTCTTAAGTAAACTGGTAGTAGCAATTGAAGCCTGCGAACTAGAGGATGATGTTGGTGATGACTTTTGCGAACTGTAGGAAGTTCTTGTTGATCTCGATGATTCCTGTCTTGCTGTCTTCCCTGTCTTCTGCCGGTGTCTAGGTGGAAAATGCTTAATCAAATCTTCTTTTAGAGCCTGCCAACTATCTTCTCTCTTTTGAAAATCCCACCATTGAAACCAGCCATCTGCGGCTTCCCCCATTGCCTTTGCTGCTACATCCACCTTAAATCTTTCTGCAATAGCTTTGACTCGGAAATATCTTTCCATCCTCCCTATCCATTCTATGTTTCATGCTCGTAGAATAGAGGTAATTCTTCCTCCTTTGAAATAGCTGACTTCAGAGAAACTGCTTTAGAAGAAGAATAAGAGTGAAATTTCTCTGGTGATAAAGATGATGACTCTCCTCTCACTCGGGTCTCTCTTGAACGCGGACTAGGAGTCCTCCTTAGCGACTCAGTCTGCAACTTGGTGAGCGACTGCGATGAATGATGCCTATGGCTCCTTGTTGGAAGTGCGATGTTGTCAACCTCTCCCTGATGCGGAAATCGATGCGAGGTGTGCGATCGATTCCTCGATCGGTCTTCCGATGCCTCTGAGTTAGTCGATTTTTGCTTATGTTGATGACGTGACTCCTTCTGCGAGTGAGAAGTAGGTCGCGATTTCATCGGCGACTCCTGCGACGAGTGGGGAGAGGAGCGATGCGAAGAGCTAGGGTGGGATGAGCGATGCGAAGATCGGTGCGAATGGTGCGATGTATGTCGCGAACGACTTTGAAGTCGGTTCTGCCAATCTGCGATGCCAGCTTGCATCGTCGCTTGCATATCAGCCATCATCGTCGCTAACCTAGCGTTTGACTCCCTCATCAGTCGGTCAATATTATCAAAACTCTCTTCCATTTGAGGTGTCATGTTGAAATCCTCCTCCATGCTTCAGATTCTCCGTCTCCAGGAAGTAAGGCTCTGATACCAATGTTAGAGACCTCCAAGAAATCAGAAATTTACAGAAAGATTAACAAGAAAACGGATGAACACTTTATTGATGATGATGAACAATTACAGATGAGAACGAGAAATTCTGGCCGAAGCCCCCAATGAGCCGAAGCCCCCCAAAGAAAGAGAATAGCTCTCGATCTTCCCAAGTCCCAAGACTATCCGTCTAAAAGCCTCCTCTACTAATCCCCCTTCCCGGCTATTTATACTAGAATACTTGCAAACACTTATTACTATTATTATTATTATTATTATTATTATTATTATTATTATTATTATTATTATTATTATTATTATTATTATTATTATTATTATTATTATTATTATTATTATTATTATTATTATTATTATTATTATTATTATTATTATTATTATTATTATTATTATTATTATTATTATTATTATTATTATTATTATTATTATTATTATTATTATTATTATTATTATTATTATTATTATTATTATTATTATTATTATTATTTCTAATAATATTCTACTACTCTAATAGGCTGGTTCCTATCATTGTCTTAAAGTTCATCCATATGTTTGCCCATTCTAACTGGATTTGATCATATGCAGGCCACATGTGTGGGCAAGGTTCTGCTTGAGCTATGAAGGAGAAAAGCTACTGACTGACATTGATTCTATAGAAAATTATGGAATCAGGGACGGTGATCAGGTTTGCTTTCAGTATACCGGCTTTTCTAGTTGTATAAAACTATAAAGGAAAAATTGATAGTAATAATCCGAACTATTAGCGGTCCGCCCATAATAATCCCAAATATCGATTATTTCAGAATAATCCCAACTTTAGGTACCTTCCGCCAATAATGGTCCCTATAAATAAATTCTTGTAGTTTTTAAAGTGGATGAGAAGAGATATAACAAGTAATCCTTATGAATAATCCTAACTTTAAATTTTTACGCTTAATTTCTATTTAAAAATCACTTGTTGTAGGAGATATTATTGAGATAATATTTGGTCATGGACCATTATTGGCGGGCGGTCCATATAGTTGGGATTATACAAAAATAATCAATAGTTGGCATTATTGTCGGCGGACCGACAATAGTTGGGATTATTATTTTCAATTTTTCCAACTATAAATTGTACAATAAAACTGGTCTGATAAGAAATTCTAATAAAACTCCAATGTGCATCTGTTGGATTTGTAGCCCCTAATTGAAGTTTTTTGGGTTAACTTTATTACAATTTCTATTTTACATGTATGCTTGAAAGTTGAAATATAAATAATATGCTGGTTGCCTTGAGAAAAATCATCACAACTTGTTAAGAACTTGTTCCCCTTGATTCTCAAATATGAAATCTTACAGATTTACAGAGCATTGAGTTTTTACATACCCCCTCTGTCATATTACTTTCCCTAGTTCGTAGTTACTATAATACTATCCATTGGCCAGACTGTATTTCTCCTCTTACTTGGTTTTATTTCAAATTCTTTTTTAGGTAAGCAGTCATGTAACTACTTATTTTACACTCCCTCCGTCCCAATAGTCTTTGCCAATTTTCATTTTTCATAGTCCCAAAAACTACTTATCCTATCATTTATATATATATATATATTATCTCTATGTATATTATCTTTTTTATCACAGTTTATCTTTCTTATCTTTCTTTTCCTTTTGGCTCCGATATCATGTATCGATTTATGTTAGTCAACCCTAAAATCTTTTCGGACTAAGGCTTGGATGTTGTTGTTGTATAGTCCCCAAAACTTCCCCAATTTTCCTGATAATTTATTTGTAGTTCTACCTTTTTTTTTCCTACGCAGAAACATTAACTCACAATTTTTACTTTCTTATTTCACGTGCAAGTCAAAACTTACAATCTCTGGTGGGACGGAGGTAGTATAACTTTTGATGTAGCTTCCAAATAAGGAATTACTGCAAATACGGGTATAACATGAGTCAATGTGCACAAATATGACCATCATTGCTCTTTTTAAGTAAAAGATTACTCATTTTAGTCCTATAGGCTTAAACAAAGAATAAAGTAGTTAGTAATTATTTTTCTAGGATTCAATGAGTCATTCATTCTTTTAAGAAAAAATAATAGTAAACATATTTGTAGAAATGTGCTATGTTTTAGTCCTATATATGATTTTTTTCTTTTTTAATATGTGAATTTTAATTTCTTATCACACATTATTAAAAAGAAGGAAATGGAATCACCTTCTGCCTTTCCTCTCAATCAGATTCTTAAAAACTGTTTTTTTGTTATAATAATGTTTTTTGCTTGTTTTCTGTACTTGATCATTGCAGCTTGAATTTATGCGACATGTTTCCATTGCTTATGCTGCAAAGAAGCCCAAGTCAAGTCCAAAAAGAGTGGGCATTTACTTGGATGAGCCAAGTGAGTAAGTTCCTTCCTGCCTTTTCATTATTTCTTCTACTAACTCCGTCACACTCAACTTTGCCAAGTTGATGTTAGGTGTGAAATTAGAATAGTAAAAACTACGTGATTGAGGTTTGTGAAGAGGAGAGAAAAATGAATAGAGTCACAAATTCATTGCTTTAAAAGGAACAAACAAAAAAGGAAAGTTGGCGACGTAGAGTGTATCATAATGAGATTATTATAGCAAAAAAAGTTTTCTGTGATTAAAATAATTTATCGCATTGCTAAAACTGCATTTCATCAAATGATCAATTACTCATCCCACGGGTGTGCTGAGTTTGGATCAATTTGAAACCGCTAGTAGTTTTATTTGATTGTGTCTAAATCTTTGGCTACACAATGATATTGTACAGATCCAGAGGGAATGGAGATAGGAAGTCCAAATACAAAGAAGAGAAAAATAATATGGGAAAGCTAGCGAGCAAAAGAGTAAGTGTTGCATGTCACTGCCAATGCAGACCAATTATGTGGCTAAAGAAGTGGTTCTCCTACCACAGAGTTTCTAGATCTGTGGTGGCGCCGAAGCACCCATGGATCAATTTTCGGAAAGGATGGAAAAAGGATGGTTTCCCTCTGTTGGAAAAATGATGAACATGTCTTAAAGAGAAATTTGGAAAAGCAGAGTGGTAGAATTTTGTGGATTTGCACGAGTGCATCCAAGTTCTGATGCTGCATAAAATCAATCATTTTCACACTTTTCTTTTTGAACCATCTCAAAACTATCTCCATTTGGAAATGCGGTTTATATCATTTTTCACGGTTCATATAGTTTTCATTTTATTATTTCATCGTGCGCAGTCAAGGTAGGTGTTTATGCGGAAGCTGCCGATATACGTGTATAAAACACATAAGTGTTACAAAATGTATATGTGGTTATGAAACGGGATTATGTCATTTATGTCATACTCCTTTTTGTGAGAACTTTTGTAGCTTTAATTTGATTGGGATCCTCTGCCGCACGACAGAGTGCCTTGTGGCGGGGAGGCCGTAGGATGGGAAAAGTGGAGCCTCCGACCGTTGAAATATTGATCGGACGACTCCCGAAGGCCGGGCAGAGTGCCTTACTCGGAAGTAAGGCAGAGAAACCGGATCCGCTTTAATTGTAGTCCAACTTCATAATCAGGTGTTACGATTAGGCAAAGATAAATGATAAATTAAGAGCAAGAACACAAGAATTTACGTGGTTCACACAATCGGTTTGATTGTGTTAGTCCACGGCGAACGAGAGAGGATGTATTATTATCAGCGTCCCAAGAGGTTTACAAGTACATAAGAGTCGTTTAAATAGGTTTAAGAAAACTTAATCAGAGATTAGAGCCGCAGGCCCTAATTAAAATCAAGCCCGTAATTAAAAAACCCGTAGACCCGGTCGGGTGCCCCCCTTGACCTGGTCGGGTCTCTTCACAAATTTCACACCCGGGTCGATACCAGGGCGGGTATCCAAAACAGAAGGTGAAACCTTCGCTGACCCGGTCGGGTCCGTCTCCTGACCCGGTCGGGTCTCACATTCCAGTGAGTTCCCAGGTCTCTGGTTCATCATACCCGGTCGGGTGACTTGATATACCCGGTCGGGTCACTGCATTAAAAACCAAAACAAGACTCCATCTTCAACAATCTCCCACTTGGAGGCTTGGTCAACAATCATCTGCCATCCAAGAACATGTATCTTCTGTAAAACCCCTGATCTCTCTCTCTCTCGTCCACGCCTTCTCATCAAGTATCTGGAAGGCCCGTTGAAGCCATGCATAGCTTCAACTTCTCCGTTGTCACCGCCTTGGTAAGGCAGGGTAAGCATGTCTGCTGGATTCTTCGTACCAAGGATCTTCTTCAAACTTATAGTACCATCTTCAATCAATTCTCGAATGAGATGATACCGCATCTTGATGTGTTTCGTTCTACTGTGAAACACCGGATTCTTCGCGAGATGAATAGCACTCTGGTTGTCACAATATAGACCGCAATCTCCCTGCTTCATGCCCAACTCTGAAAGAAAGTTCTTCAACCAGATCAACTCTTTGGCCGCTTCAGCAATGGCCATATATTCTGCTTCTGTGGTTGAAAGAGCTACGCTCTTCTGTAGTCTAGACATCCAACTGATTGCCGTACCTCCAATAGTGAATATGTAATCCGTAGTGCTCTTCCCGGAATCATGATAGCCCCCCAAATCAGCATCGGCAAATCCTTCTAGAATTACGCCATTCTTCCTGAAACATAGGGCAGTTTCAGAAGTACCTTTCAAGTAGCGTAACAGCCACTTAACTCCTTCCCAATGTTCCTTCCCTGGATTTGACATGAACCTGCTAACAACTCCCACTGCATGAGCAATGTCCGGCCTTGTTGACACCATCGCGTACATCAAGCTGCCAACGGCTGATGCGTAAGGAACTTTAGCCATTTCTTCTTTGTCTTCATTGGTCTTTGGAGACTGCTGCTTGGAGAGTTTCAACTGACTCCCTAACGGTGTACTCCTTGGTTTGGCATCCGTCATTCTGAACTTCTCAAGGACTTTCTGAATGCACTTCTACTGTGAAAGCTTTAAAGTACCTTCCACCTTGTCTCTGACTATGCTCATCCCAAGAATCTGTCTCGCCTCCCCTAAATCCTTCATCTCAAATTCTTCGGACAACTTCTTCTTGAGCTTGTTGATCTCCTGCATGTTTGCTCCAGCCACCAACATGTCATCAATATACAAAAGAAGAATAATGTATGATGATTCGAGTTTCTTCAAGTAACAGCAATAGTCCATCTTGCATCTAGTGTACCCATTCCGCTGCATAAAACTGTCAAACTTCAAGTACCACTGTCTAGGAGTTTGCTTCAGTCCGTATACTCTTCTTGAGTTTGCACACCAACTTCTCCTTACCACTCACTGGGAAACCTACTGGTTGAGCCATGTAAATGTCTTCTTCAAGGTTGCCATGAAGAAAGGCAGTCTTTACATCCAGCTGCTCCAAATGCAAATTTTCAGCAGCAACGATACCAAGGATCAACCTGATAGTAGTCATCTTCACAACCGGAGAGAAGATTTCATTGTAATCAACTCCCTTCTTCTGTTGGAACCCTTTGACAACTAACCTCGCCTTGTATCTTTTGCTTCCATCCGCTTCATCTTTGATTATGAACACCCACTTGTTCTCCAAAACTTTCTTTCCCGGTGGTAGCTTGACTAAGGACCAAGTTTGGTTCTTGTCAAGTGAATCTAACTCATCCTCCATGGCCTTCTTCCACTGTATGGAATCTTTCATAGTCAGCGTCTCTGAGTAAGATTCTGGCTCTCCATTCTCGGTCAGCAACAGGTAATTTGCTGAAGGAGAATATCTGTTAGGAGGTCTTCTGATTCTAGTGGACTGTCTAATGTGTGGAGTAGCTGCCTCTGAACTCCCACCATCTTCATCACTCCCACTATCTTCAGACATTCTTGTATCTCCTGAGCTCCCACTGCTCCCTGAGCCTCCAGTCATCTCATCACAACCAGCAGGTTGTGCTAGGTCGTCTTCAGTCATCCCGTCAAACACCACTTGTTGCTTGTTTTCTGGTTGTTTGTCGTTGCTCGTATCTGCTGCAAGACCATCTTTATATAGGGCATTCTCGTTGAAAGTGACACCTCTACTTCTGATAACCTTCTTGCTGTGGTTGTCCCAGAACCTGTAGCCCATGTCATCCATCCCGTACCCAATAAAAATACACTTCTTTGCCTTTGCCTCGAGCTTGTCACTATCTGCATCTCTAACTTTGACATAAGAAATACAACCAAAAACTTTCAAGTGAGTAAGAGATACCTCTCGACCTTTCCATTCCTCTTCTGGAATTTTGAAACCTATGGGAGATGAGGGTCCTCTGTTGATCAAGTATGCTGTTGTGTTCACCGCATCGGCCCAGAACATCTTTGGAAGTCCTGCATGCAATCTCATGCTCCTGGCCCTCTCATTCAGTGTTCTGTTCATCCTCTCTGCAACACCATTTTGCTGTGGTGTTTCTGGAACCGTCTTCAGCATTCTGATCCCCTGTTCAGCACAATACTCTACAAACTCTGTGCTACTGTACTCACCCCCATTATCACTCTTCAAACACTTAATCTTGAGATTTGTTTCATTCTCAACTGCAGCCTTGAACTTTTTAAAAGTGTTAAAGACATCAGATTTATTCTTAAGAAAATAAACCCATACCTTCCGTGTAGAGTCATCAATGAATGTAACATAGTACCGGGAACCTCCAATCGAAGAGACCTTTGTAGGTCCGTAGACATCTGAATGAATCAACTCCAGCCGCTCAGTCTTGGGTTGTTGTCCTGTCTTCACAAAGGTTACCATCTTTTGCTTGCCTAGAACACATGGCAAACAAAAGCTCAACTTTGAGTTCTTCAAATCTGGGATTTTGCCCTTTGAAGACAGCATCTTCATTCCGTTCTCACTTATGTGCCCGAGTCTTTGGTGCCACAAAGTAGAGACCCCTGTATCTTCAACTGCTGCGTTTGCTCCATCTGTGGACACTTCAACCATGTACAGTGTACCATGCTTCTGTCCACGAGCAATGACCAGCTTTCCCTTCGTCACCTTCCATTGCTTGTTGCCAAAACTAACGTTATGGCCTTCCTCATCAAGTTGTCCCACTGAGATCAACATCTTCTTCAGGTCTGGAATATACCTCACATCTTTCAACCTCCAGGTTGTACCCAAAGTGGTACTGAGATCAACATCCCCAATACCCGTGATCTCCAGGGATTTGTCATCTGCCAAACGAACTCTTCCGTTGTAGGGCCTGAAATTTTTCATCAAATCCCTGTAATGACAAGCATGAAACGACGCACCTGAATCCATGATCCAGGACTCAATTGAATTCTCAACGCTGCAAATTAGAACATCTTCATAGTCCTCTGCCACGTTCACCTCCTTCGTGCCTTTGTCTGCAGAGGCTTTTGGGCACTGATTTATGAAGTGTCCATTCTCCTTGCAATTCCAACAATTGATGTCCTTCCTATTCTTGGATTGACCTCTCTTCCTCGACTTTGATCTTCCCTTCTTGTTACCCCCTCTAGTGGATTTTCTGCCCCTATCTTCAGTACTCAACAAACTGTTGGAGCTATCCCCCGAACTCCTCCTCCGGATATCCTCACCAAGGATTAAGTCACGAATACCTTCAAAGGTAAGCTTAGTGGTTCCAGATGAACTACTAACCGCTGTGACTGTACCGGACCAACTATCGGGCAAAGATGATAACAAAAGTAACGCTTGAACTTCATCATCGAATTTAATCTCAACCGAGCCTAACCTGGATATGATTGAATTAAACTCGTTGATGTTATCTGTCACGGATGCACCTTCCTTCATCCTTGTGTTCACCAACTGTCTGATTAGGAAAACCTTGTTGGCAGCTGAGGGTTTCTCGTACATATTGGATAACGCCTTGAGCAGTCCGAACGTTGTCTTCTCGTTGACGATGTTGTAAGCAACATTTTTCGCCAACGACAACCTCACCACACCAAGAGCCTATCGGTCCAACAGGTTCCACTCCGCCTCCGCCATCGTCTCTGGTTTGTTCTCAGACAAGGGTAGATGAAGCTTTTTCTGGTAGAGATAATCCTCGATCTGCATCTTCCAGAAAGCGAAATCTTGACCATCAAATTTATCGATCTTAACCTTCCCTTCGTCAGCCATAGCTCTGATACCAATTTGTTACGATTAGGCAAAGATAAACGATAAATTAAGAGCAAGAACACAAGAATTTACGTGGTTCACACAATCGGTTTGATTGTGCTAGTCCACGGCGAACGAGAGAGAGGATGTATTATTATCAGCGTCCCAAGAGGTTTACAAGTACATAAGAGTCGTTTAAATAGGTTTAAGAAAACCTAATCAGAGATTAGAGCCGCAGGCCCTAATTAAAATCAAGCCCGTAATTAAAAAACCCGTAGACCCGGTCGGGTGCCCCCCTTGACCCGGTCGGGTCTCTTCACAAATTTCACACCCGGGTTGATACCAGGGCGGGTATCCAAAACAGAAGGTGAAACCTTCGCTGAGCCGGTCGGGTCCGTCTCCTGACCCGGTCGGGTCTCACATTCCAGTGAGTTCCCAGGTCTCTGGTTCATCATACCCGGTCGGGTGACTTGATATACCCGGTCGGGTCACTGCATTAAAAACCAGAACAAGACTCCATCTTCAACATCAGGCACACTTTCAAACCTTAGAGTTGCAATAATTAGAGGTAAGGGTCAGATTAGTACTCGAAGTTGCATAAAAAGGGTCAAATAAGTCCTTATATAGGAGGCTTTGTCCGGCCGTCACCATTTGGGTTGGTTCCCGTTAGAAGTTTTTGACAAAATTTTTTGAGCATCTTATTCATTAAGTCTAGTTTACTCATACCAAATTTCAGCTAAAACTTCAATCTGGAAGGCACTCAAATGAATTCTTGAAGATAATTGCGCAGTTAAAAGCGCAGTTATCTTCAAGAATTCATTTGAATGTCTTCCAGATTGATGTTTTAGCTGAAATTTAGTTTGAGTAAACAAGCCTTAATGAATAAGATGCTCAAAAAATTTCATAAAAAAATTCCATCGGGAACCGCCCCAAATGGCGACGGCCGGGCAATAAGGACTTATTTGACCTTTTTTATGCAATTTCGAGTACCAATCTGACTCTTACCTCCAATAATTGCAACCACCAAAGCTTTGTTTGAGATAAACAAGCGTTGAATAGTATCCACGTTAATGATTAATTAAACACCACAATCACAACGTGTCACTGGTAGGGGTGAGTTCAGTCTAGTTCCGATTCCAAACTGGTTATTTATGGGTTATTGAGAGGGTGGATCCAGAATAGCAATTAGAAATACTTGGTCCAGTTTTGGGTCTTCATTGGGTGTGGTTTAGTTTTGGCTCTCTTCTGGTTCAAGAATATAGTTGATTTGGTCTTCGGACAATCAGACATTCAAACAACGATCCCAGTTCGATCCAGAATTGAGGCCGGGTAAACTCATTCACCAGCCCCTGGTGTGTAAACGGGATCAAAGAGAAGTGCAGTTTCATTCTAAGCAATTTATGCCAGCATGAATATTTGTTGTTCTTTCACTTGAAAAGATAAGTTATCAATGGTGCAGTTCATTAGTAATTGAAACTAATGCTTCAATTTTACATTAGCATACAACAAGCTACTCCAAAAACACCTTGATATCTTACCATGTTTTGCTACTATTAATGTTTGCAACTTACAAATCGATTTGGTTCAGAAATTACTCAAATATGTTCTTGAAGTCATTCAAGGTAATCAAAACTCAAATTAGATGTCAAGTACCTTAAGGTCTGTGGCATCACCAATGATCTCCCAAAGAGAAGGTCGCATGTTCGAGTCTCATCCCAATCAGGGATGTTGACATTAACATGAACACATACTATAATATGTTTATAATATGTTTAGAAAAATGTTCCAAAAAAAATAAAAAACTCAAATTAGATAAGATTATGGTCCCTCGATTCGGTTTATTTGTGCCGTGTATCTAGTCATTCGGTTGGCCTCTTTTAGCTTGAAAAATATTACAATTAGCTAATGGGAAGATAGTGCCACCCACAAATGATATAAATACCACAGCCTATAAGAATAGTGCATTCCTATGCCTTTCTAGATTTGTTGTATTCTTGACTGCATAATAATTTCAAGGCCTGTTTGCAAAAAAAATAATCAGGGCCTACTTATCTAGAGACATAATACATAATACGGACTTCCGTGATGGTGAAACTGTGAAAGTCACAATTCCGTCACATTATACACCTTTAAAGAAATTGTCCTATAATTACTTCGGAATTCCAAATTAGAAATAATATGTTCCCCTAAATATAAGTAACTAATGTCATGGTTAGAACAAGAGCTGATGTGTCATTTCTACAAGTCAAAGGCTCAGGTAAGCCCAAAGCGGGATCAGCAAATTATATGACTTCTCCGGTGGTGATTAATTCAGAGTCTGGTCCTTGGACGGACGGTAGACAGGAGACTTGTCGTCACACGGTAACCTGTTTTGGTTTGGTCTATTTGGTTTGTTTGATTATGATAAGCTAAGCCAATTTTGTTCAAAAAAATGTCTATGGTTAGAAAAACAATAATACTCCCTCCGTAACATTTATATCTTTCCACTTTCCTTTTTTGGATGTAACATTCATATCTTCCCATTTCATAATCTTCCAATCATACCCTCAATTATTTTAAAAATAATACACTATTACACCTACTTTTTTTGGATTTATCCTTCATTCCAACACATTATTTCACTATCTTCCCATCATACCCTCAATAATTTATATCTACATTCACTATTCTTAATCTACCTACTTTTCAAATGGGAACATATATATGTTACGGAGGGAGTATGATTTTACGATGAAAGTAACTAACTCATAATTCTGGCAGTTTTTTTTTTGCAATCATAAAACTCAATCATTGCACAAAATTAGTGTAGTTAAATACGAAGTACTCCGTATCTTTTATGAGTCTAAAAGAAAAGCAATCTTTGTACGACAGTACGAGCGATTTGAAACCAATTATTAATGAGACAACTAATAAAGTAAAATATTTGACAGGTTTAGAATTGAAAACATATATGCATGGGGATTGGCATTTTGGTGAATAATGTCGCATCAATTTTTGTGCCGAACTACGTAGTACTTATCACAATTAATATGGTGCCAACTTTACTGCTGGATTGGAGAAATACAAGACTGAACTCTCACACCAAAATGGTGTTTTGATGTTTGGTCGGGGTTGCTCACCGAACTAGAAAAATGTTGTAATAAATGTATAAATATTAATTATACACAAGCTAAATAAATAAATACCACATGGTAATACTGTTCGACAATATAATTTGAGTATGCAATCTTCAGTTTTCAAGGTTTGTTTCTACAATACTTCGTACTAAATGTCATAAACACCATCAGGGAGTATTTGTTTGCAGTCCATAATTCATGCAGGAGCCAAAAAATGACATGACATAATCTTGGTTCCAGATCAGAATATGACCGGGACAACTAGCTCTCAACCGGAAACCAAACCGATAGAAAGAAAGAAAATCAGTTGTCCCTTAACAAACAAAACCACATTTAAAACTAAAAAAGATCATTATCTTTTGTAGTTTTATAATGTGCAACGACAACATTCTACAATCAGGTTAAAATTACTCTAGAAATGTGTAAACCAAGTAATACGGAGTAACACATATTCCCTCTACTAGTGGACCTTAACTACAATACCTGCCTCTTGCACAAGTTGCTCTGTCAAAACCGAAAGGCGAGCAACTTCGGCATGAACTTCAACAAGACACTCATTGTGAACAAGCTTAGTTTCAAAGATGGGTCGCGGTAAATCACTAGCACCATAGTCATCCTTGAGAACCAAACTAGCTTTTGCTCCTTCGAACTGAAGTTTCTCAACTGCAAATTCTCCTAGGCTCATTACACCAACTCTTTTGTTCGCCGAAGCATAATGCTGCTTCAGGTTACCACTTTCCTGGGTCATTTCATCCTTCACCCTTCTTAATTCCTTCTCTCGAGCATCCAATTTTTCAAGAGCCAACTTGAGCTCATTATCTTTCAGTTTAAGGGATGACTGGGCAGCAAGAATTTCTCTATCTTTAGTCCTCAAGTTTTCCTTCGTAAGCTCAAGTTCATTTTCAAGATGCCTTTTCTGCCACTTGAAACTATTTGCAGGTTTACTCTCAAGCAGGTGTGGCAAATAGTTCTGACTCGTGTCACTGGGTTGGGTTGGTAAATCACACTGATCATCCTTTACGGAAATAACCAGTTTGTTTGTCAGCTCTAAAATGCCCTCAACGGCAGTTTCGGCTTCTAAAAATTTTTGTTTTGTCTCTTTTAGTTCATGGTGAATTGTCAGGACTTCTTCATTTTTCTCCTTCAGCAGAGTTGTTGCCTGCATAAGCTGGTCTTCTTTGCTTTTCATAATTACCCTTAATTCAGTTATCTCCCAGCTTAGTTCATCAAACTTTTTTCTCGTATTTAGCAATTCTAAATCTTTTTCTTGCAATGTTAGCTGAAGAGAAGCTTGCTTAGTCTTTAAATGCTGAATCTCGAATCTTGCCTCTACTAATTCTGACTCTTTTACCTTAAGATGATTCTGAACTTCCTCAAATTCTGTCGTCTTTAGATCTAACTCCTTCTTCATTAACGACATCTTCTCCATTGCTTCTTGCAGAGATGATCTTTCTTTATTTAATGCATTCTGCAACTCCTGAACAAGCTCTTTTTCCATCGACAAGTCTCTTTCAAGCTCTACTTTTTTAGCCTCGGCCAGCCTGAGTTTCAACTTCTCACCCCCCACCTCAACTTGAGCATCTCCCAAGAGTGTCATGTAAGACATGACACTTCTTCTTTCTTCACCGAGTTCCTTTTGCTGCTGTTGTAGCATTCTTTCCTGATCTCTTATTTTCTTCTTTAAAGAGGCCAGGGATTTTCGAGATGAGAGTAGCTCATACCTAACATTAGCAAGCAGAACCTTCACTCTTTTAAAATCCTCATATGTGACATTTTCTTTCCTCGAGTGTTTTGGTATCGCCTTTGCTAATTTCTTTAGCTCCCCCCGAATTAGAAGCCAATTCATGGTCTGTTTTTCCAAATTAGCCTCAGCAACTTTAAGTTTATCCCCTTCAACTTTCTGCATTATTAAAGCATTATCTAACACTTTCTCTTTCTCTTGAATTACCATCCTGAGATCATGGATTTCGATCTTTTGCTTTCTGACAATACGATTTGCTTCATCAAGAAGCTGAGACTTCGATCTAAGTTCTGATTCCACATTGGCAGCTTCCTCGCTCTTCTTCATTAAACCATCTTTCATGTTGTTTAGTTCAAGCTCTTTCAATGATAGAGCCACATTGGCAGCAGAAATCTCATGATCTTTATTACTGAGGTAAGATTTTAGATCTTTGATTTCCAAAGCTTGGGAGGCTAAATATAGGTTAGCCTGTTTTAGATCATCTTCCAATTTAGCCTGCTTAGAACTAGCAGCCGCAATTTCATCATCTTGGGTCTCCAACTCCACCATTGCATGACTTAATTCATTGTACTCTAGCAGCACTTTCCTCTCTGCATCTTGCAGGTCTTCTTCCTTCTTCTTCAAGATTAGCAGAGCAGCATGTAGATCAGATTCAAGCTTGACACGATCCAGCCCAAATTCAGCAACTTGAGGCAGCTGTGGATCTCTGTATATCTGTTCTTCCAGCTTCTGTTTCAACCGTTGCAAAAGAATCCCTGAAGACTCGGTGGCGCCATTACAATTAACAATTGACTCCTTGCTGCTCAAGACAGACCTCACAGACAAGTATGAGGCTCTTCTATTTTTTACAGATATAGATGTTAACCTCATATGCTTGAATTTGGTCCTTATATCACATGTCTGAGAGGAAAATGGAAGCATGATTAACATATGATAAAAGGTCAGAAGGCAGGACTTAGTCTGTTTTATATTTTCATCATGTTTGGACTTTGGACAACTACAATCCATGTCTTCAGAGTTCAGACGATAATAGAAAAATATCAAATATCTTCAGGTTTTGATATGACTCAAAAAGGAAAGTGAGACACTTATTTTGACACGGAGGGAGTATTTGTTAAGACAGAGACCAAGTTATCAAAACCTTCTCTTCCGAATCCCTCCAAAACAGTCAATCCAAACAGACCCTTGGTTAAGTTTTTCATTCAAGTGTGGAAAGAAAGTTAATGAATAATCTTAAGAAGTTCCCTCTAAGAAATAGTTGGTGATTTACGTGATATCTAAATAAATTTGGGGTGGTGAGACTCAGGAATCAGTATGAACTGTTATCATGTCACATTTGTCTAACTGCGTTCCTGAGGTGTTCAGGATGAGATGCACATGGTGGAGGAGAAATGCCACAACAGATGTTGGCGCTGGAGGGATGTGCTGCAAACACAAGATCAGATTGTGTTTAAATCAAGTGGAGTTGTGCTTGAAGGTTGGCTATATTAGAAAGAGTGACCTAGTTGTGTAAAAGTCTAAGTGTCTTTTACTTGATTTGCTCATGTTAATTGACCTTACAATTTGACCTAATCGTCTAACATTAGGGGTTTCTTAAAACTGCAACATCAAATCTTACAAAGAGAGCAGAAGATTACTACGTAGTATTTAGTAATTCGTCCATTAAAAGTTTTTTTGCTGAAAACATTTTATTAAAGTAATGATAATTATTTATATTTAGATAAATATGTTTCACCACAGTTGTATGTAATCACTGCCCCATTTAGTAAAAATTCTGGTATTGGCAGTACACCACTGCTCGGCCCTGATTAAGACCATGGCCACGACTTAGGTGAAGTTATCTTTAAAAAATGAGTTGATTAGAAAGGATCATAAAAAATCACAAGCTAGCAGCATGTTTGAATATCACTTTGTATGACCGGGAAGAGAAGTGTCTTGTTAGACTATTCGCTGGTGCACAAGAGGCATCACTTTAAAATTCTCATCACACAATGAACAAAAATCAATGCTCCAGGATTGAAAATGTGCAATTATGTATAACCAAGCAATGCATTATCTTCTCACCACAAGCCGAAATGGTTTGATGAACACAGTCACTTGCATATTAGGAACTGATATGATCCAATACAATATATGGAAGAAAAAATGAATAATGCTTAGGAGTTGGGAAATCCCATTGTGTGTTTGCTAGGATGTAAGTAATTAGTTACTAGGAAAAATAACGAACGAGAAACAAAAAATTGTATTATTTGGTTTCTATTTTGACAGATGAAAGTAACTAGCCAGATGCAATTATTTTCCTATCTACGTGAACCACATGGGCGTGTAGGAATCAGATTCCACCCAATACTCGAAAGTAATTCCATACCAAAACACGAAACATCCCATATGGTTGTGGGTACACTTATCTGTTTGCATGAATGATTAAATGAGTACGGCCAGGGATTTGCTCGGGGCTGATTATTTCAGTTTTCCCCCTTCATTTCTTTCACTATTTTAGTAGATAAAGATGAATCAAAAAACGAGTGTTGTTTGATATGCGGGCCCAAACAAGTACGGGACATGTTTGTTTGAGCTTAATACACCGCGTGGTTTTCGGATTTGGGTTAGATTTGTAGAGTGACACATGTGGGGATCTCTTCCTCAATCAAAACTGTGATCTTGACAAGTTGTGGATGCTCAAACAAGTATACAGCCCAAAGTCATATTCCCAGCAATTACTTTCTTACAACACACTCATAGTTTAAAAAAATCCTGAAGTCAACCAATTTAAACAGTAATGATCCAGTAATGCTGCTAATTAACAATTTTCCGATGAAAAATACAGACCTAATATGAACGGAGTAGAATATGCTATTGAGGTACCTGAGAGTGTTGGAGAGAAGATGAGACGGAGAGATTGGCGTGCAAAGAGGCTGACGACGACATGATTCAAACGTCTCTCCAAGTCATCTCCGAGATTTCAGGAAACTCCGAGACCTGACGGCGGCGGGATGGATTCAAATGCAGGGTAACGTTCGGATGGCTGGACTATATCCGATAGAGGGAAAGGACAAGCGGCTCAGGATAGCAGCGCAAGTTAGAAAAATAGGCAGTCGGCCTAAATGGGATATTAATTTATATTATCCATATATATCCATTATTATCCGTATGTTTTTTTGGAATCACTTGGCCACGCTTTCGCGTCCAGATTTGGCTAATGTACTGATTGAAATCGACGTTTGAGCTCGTCCTCCTCCTCCGACGACGATTTGGATTCAGAATTTCAGATAGGAGAAAATAAAGGTTTCTGGTTATGAGTAGTGTATGTCTTCATCCTTTTGCTTGTGACTTGCTCAAGACGAGCTCACCTAACCATGGACTGATGATAAGGATAAACTTTAGCTAATACTATCGTATTTAATTACAGTATTAATTAGTTGCGGTATTATTTGAATCCCGAATCGCCAAAATTAAGGTGGATTGTCCTGGCTGCAAAGTCCGGTTCCGACATTGAAAAATCATAGTACCTCCGTTCCCTAAGTTTGGGACAAGAGAAAGTGACACGGTTATTAATAAAAGTGAGTTTATGTGATTCATAAAGTCACTTTTAGGATAAAGTAAGAATAAAACTAGTCATCACCATAATTATGACTCTATGCCTAGAAGTTGGAAATAATATCAAAATAATTCAGCTTTAGAATTTGATATCAGATTATTTTATCAAATAATCTCAACTCCTCATCCATGATTCAAAAAAATCCTCCATATCATTAAAATGATCTAAAAATAATCTATGCATGTGGATGCCCTAAACGGCTGGTACATTGTTTTGGGAATTTTTTATGTATACTTTTACATCGATTTCAAATCAATTCTATGAAAACATTTAAAGTCGGTCATGTCATTTATAGACCAGCTCTATGGTAAAAAAAATACGATAGTATATCTTATAATAGTAATAGAGGAAATGGTCAATTGAGTACACCAACTGGTATGAAGTGGAGTAAAGAGTACAATATATTGCATTTGATCTTTCTAAGTACACAAATTCGGATTTTTAATAATAATTGAGTATACTAGTAAGATTAACACGTTAATACAGTTGAGTTGGCTAACGGAATGTTGAGTAAGAAGGGGTAATGGACCAAGGTTATAGCTTCGGCCTTCACGAAATCGACCAAAAAGGGAAAGTCGACCTTCGGAGGTTGACTTACGGGGCGGGCGGGCGGGGGGGGTCGGCCAATAGGGGTGCATCGACCAAGGAGAAGTCGACCTTCGGGGGGCTGACGTAGTGACGTCGACCAAGGAGAAGTCAATGAAGTGGTTGGGGGCTGGCTCGACATTCAAGAAGTCGACCTATTAACGTTCTGTTAGCCAACTCAGTCGTATTAACATGTTAATTTAACGGGTGTACTCAATTAACACTAAAAACCGAATTTGTGTACTTAAAAAGATCAAATGCTATATTATGTACTCTTTTTACTCCACCTCATACAAGCTGATGTACTCAATTGACCCTTACCTCAATAGTAACATACATATTTAACAAAATTTAAATACATATAAGATATATCATCAACCTTTAAAAATTCTAACAAGTTCTCATTCCTTATATTTTTAATATGTCTAACACAATTACACATCATATTCTTATACTAAGCACTTATCATCTTTTGATGTCTCACATCTAGATTACAATGAACATTTATAGAAAATATTAACGCCCTTGTTGGAATATATTACCCCGCCTTTTTACTATTCAGGAGTTCAACACATTACATGCATATGGAGCCCGATCAGTGTGGTTCATATGAGTCCATCATGCTCTTTTTGGCCCATCCGGCCCATTTCGACCCATTAGGGTTGGTCACACCCCTCTTCCTTTTCCTATTTATAGGAGGGCTTCCCTTCGGTAATGGGGGCTTCTATACTTCTTCACCATACTCTCCCTTCTCTCTATTGGGAGCTCCATAAAAGGTTTCCAAGCCTTATATGTTTATTATGTAAAATGGTGAGGAAAACAATAATAAAAAGAGAGTGGCTTAAACACTTGTGGAGTATTATTTAAAACTGGTGAGGAGAGACTAATAAAATGAGTGTGGTTTCATGGCTTGGACATTAGCTCAAAAAGTCCCGTGATTTTCAACGTTTTGGATTTCCACGTTAAAATAGTGTTCATACAGTTTTTATACAATTATTTACTATTTCGTGTTGGATTAGTTTTAACATTGACGCCATATATGGGAAACCAACACGAAACTGTATAAATAAATGCGAATAATTTTTTGGACGCTCGATTTTAATGTGGAAACTTGAAAGGGTGTAAATCACGTGACTTTTCGGGCTAATGTCCAAGCCACTCTAATTTTATTAGTCTCTCCTCACCATTTTTACATAATACAAGTGCTTAAGTCTTGGAGTCACTAATGGAGCTCCCAAGCCTTTTTAGAGAGGAGGAAGAGGAAGATGATGATGATTAGGGCAGATCTCAAAGCATGGAGGGAAACATCATATTTGAAGAAGATCAAGAAGAAGAAGAGGGAGAGGTACAAAACAACCCTAATGGACCGAAAGGGCCGCATGGGCCGAAATGGGCCTAATTGATCGGACTCCATAGTATACGGTGGTAATGTATTGTACATCTGGAATAATACTAGGTTGGGATAATATATCTCAACAGTCCTTAACAGCTAACTAATAATAATACATACTTTAGGAGCCCGTTTGGTGACTCTGTTTTTCAGTTTATCAGACTTATCAATCAACTTTTTAACCAAACACGCAACTTTTGATTTCGCGTGCTAAATTGTGTAACAATAAGAAAAAGTAAGGTTGAAGTCATTTTCTAGCTGTAGTTGTTGAAGTCATTTTCTCCTTGGTCGATGCACCCCTATTGGCCGACCCCCCCCGCCCGCCCGCCCCGCAAGTCGACCTTCGGGGGGCTGACGTAGTGACGTCGACCAAGGAGAAGTCAATGAAGTGGTTGGGGGCTGGCTCGACATTCAAGAAGTCGACCTATTAACGTTCTGTTAGCCAACTCAGTCGTACTAACATGTTAATTTAACGGGTGTACTCAATTAACACTAAAAACCGAATTTGTGTACTTAAAAAGATCAAATGCTATATTATGTACTCTTTTTACTCCACCTCATACAAGCTGATGTACTCAATTGACCCTTACCTCAATAGTAACATACATATTTAACAAAATTTAAATACATATAAGATATATCATCAACCTTTAAAAATTCTAACAAGTTCTCATTCCTTATATTTTTAATATGTCTAACACAATTACACATCATATTCTTATACTAAGCACTTATCATCTTTTGATGTCTCACATCTAGATTACAATGAACATTTATAGAAAATATTAACGCCCTTGTTGGAATATATTACCCCGCCTTTTTACTATTCAGGAGTTCAACACATTACATGCATATGGAGCCCGATCAGTGTGGTTCATATGAGTCCATCAGGCTCTTTTTGGCCCATCCGGCCCATTTCGACCCATTAGGGTTGGTCACACCCCTCTTCCTTTTCCTATTGGGAAAATGGAAACTAATAATCCAACCTTTTAGCGGTCTTCTTTCAATAATCCCACCTTTTGATTATTCATGAATAATCCAACCTTTGCACCTCATCTTCATTCATTGGTCCCTGGTCGGTTAATGACCTACTATTCCAAGTTATTTTCTCATCTTTGCAAAATATTACCTTTATGAAAGATGAAATTTATGGTATAATGATTTGCAAAGATGAGAAAATAGCTTGGAATAGCAGGTTATCAACCAGGCAGGGACCATTGAATGAAGATGAGGTGCAAAGGTTGGATTATTCATGAATAACCAAAAGGTTGGATTATTGTAAGAAGACCGCTAAAAGGTTGGATTATTAGTTTCCATTTTCCCTTTCCTATTTATAGGAGGGCTTCCCTTCGGTAATGGGGGCTTCTATACTTCTTCACCATACTCTCCCTTCTCTCTATTGGGAGCTCCATAAAAGGTTTCCAAGCCTTATATGTTTATTATGTAAAATGGTGAGGAAAACAATAATAAAAAGAGAGTGGCTTAAACACTTGTGGAGTATTATTTAAAACTGGTGAGGAGAGACTAATAAAATGAGTGTGGTTTCATGGCTTGGACATTAGCTCAAAAAGTCCCGTGATTTTCAACGTTTTGGATTTCCACGTTAAAATAGTGTTCATACAGTTTTTATACAATTATTTACTATTTCGTGTTGGATTAGTTTTAACATTGACGCCATATATGGGAAACCAACACGAAACTGTATAAATAAATGCGAATAATTTTTTGGACGCTCGATTTTAATGTGGAAACTTGAAAGGGTGTAAATCACGTGACTTTTCGGGCTAATGTCCAAGCCACTCTAATTTTATTAGTCTCTCCTCACCATTTTTACATAATACAAGTGCTTAAGTCTTGGAGTCACTAATGGAGCTCCCAAGCCTTTTTAGAGAGGAGGAAGAGGAAGATGATGATGATTAGGGCAGATCTCAAAGCATGGAGGGAAACATCATATTTGAAGAAGATCAAGAAGAAGAAGAGGGAGAGGTACAAAACAACCCTAATGGACCGAAAGGGCCGCATGGGCCGAAATGGGCCTAATTGATCGGACTCCATAGTATACGGTGGTAATGTATTGTACATCTGGAATAATACTAGGTTGGGATAATATATCTCAACAGTCCTTAACAGCTAACTAATAATAATACATACTTTAGGAGCCCGTTTGGTGACTCTGTTTTTCAGTTTATCAGACTTATCAATCAACTTTTTAACCAAACACGCAACTTTTGATTTCGCGTGCTAAATTGTGTAACAATAAGAAAAAGTAAGGTTGAAGTCATTTTCTAGCTGTAGTTGTTGAAGTCATTTTCTCCTTGGTCGATGCACCCCTATTGGCCGACCCCCCCGCCCGCCCGCCCCGCAAGTCGACCTTCGGGGGGCTGACGTAGTGACGTCGACCAAGGAGAAGTCAATGAAGTGGTTGGGGGCTGGCTCGACATTCAAGAAGTCGACCTATTAACGTTCTGTTAGCCAACTCAGTCGTATTAACATGTTAATTTAACGGGTGTACTCAATTAACACTAAAAACCGAATTTGTGTACTTAAAAAGATCAAATGCTATATTATGTACTCTTTTTACTCCACCTCATACAAGCTGATGTACTCAATTGACCCTTACCTCAATAGTAACATACATATTTAACAAAATTTAAATACATATAAGATATATCATCAACCTTTAAAAATTCTAACAAGTTCTCATTCCTTATATTTTTAATATGTCTAACACAATTACACATCATATTCTTATACTAAGCACTTATCATCTTTTGATGTCTCACATCTAGATTACAATGAACATTTATAGAAAATATTAACGCCCTTGTTGGAATATATTACCCCGCCTTTTTACTATTCAGGAGTTCAACACATTACATGCATATGGAGCCCGATCAGTGTGGTTCATATGAGTCCATCAGGCTCTTTTTGGCCCATCCGGCCCATTTCGACCCATTAGGGTTGGTCACACCCCTCTTCCTTTTCCTATTGGGAAAATGGAAACTAATAATCCAACCTTTTAGCGGTCTTCTTTCAATAATCCCACCTTTTGATTATTCATGAATAATCCAACCTTTGCACCTCATCTTCATTCATTGGTCCCTGGTCGGTTAATGACCTACTATTCCAAGTTATTTTCTCATCTTTGCAAAATATTACCTTTATGAAAGATGAAATTTATGGTATAATGATTTGCAAAGATAAGAAAATAGCTTGGAATAGCAGGTTATCAACCAGGCAGGGACCATTGAATGAAGATGAGGTGCAAAGGTTGGATTATTCATGAATAACCAAAAGGTTGGATTATTGTAAGAAGACCGCTAAAAGGTTGGATTATTAGTTTCCATTTTCCCTTTCCTATTTATAGGAGGGCTTCCCTTCGGTAATGGGGGCTTCTATACTTCTTCACCATACTCTCCCTTCTCTCTATTGGGAGCTCCATAAAAGGTTTCCAAGCCTTATATGTTTATTATGTAAAATGGTGAGGAAAACAATAATAAAAAGAGAGTGGCTTAAACACTTGTGGAGTATTATTTAAAACTGGTGAGGAGAGACTAATAAAATGAGTGTGGTTTCATGGCTTGGACATTAGCTCAAAAAGTCCCGTGATTTTCAACGTTTTGGATTTCCACGTTAAAATAGTGTTCATACAGTTTTTATACAATTATTTACTATTTCGTGTTGGATTAGTTTTAACATTGACGCCATATATGGGAAACCAACACGAAACTGTATAAATAAATGCGAATAATTTTTTGGACGCTCGATTTTAATGTGGAAACTTGAAAGGGTGTAAATCACGTGACTTTTCGGGCTAATGTCCAAGCCACTCTAATTTTATTAGTCTCTCCTCACCATTTTTACATAATACAAGTGCTTAAGTCTTGGAGTCACTAATGGAGCTCCCAAGCCTTTTTAGAGAGGAGGAAGAGGAAGATGATGATGATTAGGGCAGATCTCAAAGCATGGAGGGAAACATCATATTTGAAGAAGATCAAGAAGAAGAAGAGGGAGAGGTACAAAACAACCCTAATGGACCGAAAGGGCCGCATGGGCCGAAATGGGCCTAATTGATCGGACTCCATAGTATACGGTGGTAATGTATTGTACATCTGGAATAATACTAGGTTGGGATAATATATCTCAACAGTCCTTAACAGCTAACTAATAATAATACATACTTTAGGAGCCCGTTTGGTGACTCTGTTTTTCAGTTTATCAGACTTATCAATCAACTTTTTAACCAAACACGCAACTTTTGATTTCGCGTGCTAAATTGTGTAACAATAAGAAAAAGTAAGGTTGAAGTCATTTTCTAGCTGTAGTTGTTGAAGTCATTTTTCTGGCTGTAGTGGTTGAAGTCATTTTTCTGGCTGTAGTGGCTGAAGTTGCAGTACATGCCCATTTTAGCTATTTTTTCACATAACTTTTTCTTTATTTCATTAATAAAAAATATTTTAAATATATTTTATTCATAAATTAGCAAGATCTACCAATACAGCCACTTCAACCAAAACTTCATAAATTTCAGTAGAATCAATCAATTCAGCCGATTCTAGTGTTACCAAACGGACTCCAAAAATAATTAATTTATATCCCATTCATTCAAATATTTAACAAAAGTCATCAAAGAAACAAACTTTGTTTGAACGTTTACTACCCGATTTTTGGTGTCCTAACATACCAGCTTAGCACTGTTTGAAGCTAATTTGGGAGCCCGAATCACATATTGGAGTGAAATTACATACGAGAGTATATAAGCACTTCTAAGTGTTTCAAATTGTTCCTAGTTAACACTTAACAGTTTTCGATAAATTTATTCTGATGCTACTTATTTTTTTTACAAATAGAAACCAAATGGAAAACGTGTGAAATAAGCCCTCGAACTTACATAAAAGGTCAAATAAGCTCTTATATAGGAGGCTCTGCTCGGCCGTCGCCATTTAGGGCAGTTCCCGATGGAATTTTTGATGAAGGATTGAGCATCTTATTCATTAAGTCTAGTTTACTCATTCCAAATTTCAGCTAAAACTTCAATTGGAAAGGCATTCAAATGAATTCTTGAAGATAATTGCGCAGTTATCTTCAAGAATTCATTTGAAAGCCTTCCCGATTGAATTGTTAGCTGAAAATTGGTATGAGTAAACTAGAGTTAATGAATAAGATGCTCAAAAAGTTTCATCAAAAAATTCCACCGGGAATCGCCCCAAATGGCGAAGGCCGGACAAAGTCTCCTATATAAGGGTTTATTTGACCTTTTTATGTAAGTTCAAGGTCCTATCTGACCCTTTTCCCAAACCAAATCAATTCCAAACACCATACAGCCATACAGGTTAAAAAGCAACAAGCCCCATATTATTTTTGTTGTACACTAAAATAATTGGGTATGAGATTATTACTTTTATAGTAGGTGCTCGATCTGTATTATTATTGGAGTCTGCTACTTGTACACATTATTTGTACATTTTTTGTGTACATACGCGGATACGCCTAGTTGCCTGTGTACATGCAACTTCTATACGAGTTGCTTGGGTGCAGTGTCTACAAATAAAGTGTACAAACAGCTTTTCCATTATTATTTGTTCTTTTCCATTATTATTTGTTCTTTTAGGGAGGTATTATTATTTGTTGACCAATGATAATATTTGAACAGTCATCATGAGAATCAAAATTTTGCTTCTTACGTTAGCAAATGTTTTCGATACGACCGATCTACATCTACACCATATGCATATACGTCCTTGGTGTACTCACAGTACGTCTCACACTGTTGGCACCTCTTTAAATTAAGAACCGTGCACGTCTTTTTAAATTTTAGATTAAAAAGAAAGCAAATACAAATCCAAGAATTGAAGGTGTACACGTTAGAAATTAAAGTGAGTTATTTTGCTCAAGTTCGAATCTTAGAACCGTGTTTAATACGAAGTATACACTTTTTATTATACACACATCATTTCTACACTTTTTATATGTATTGTCTTGTATACACAAATAAAATAGGGGGTGTAGAAAAAAGTGTACAAACAAATTTTACCTTTGTTCATTGGGAGCCTTTGGGTCATGATCTGATCTAAGAGATCTAGATTAAATTGGGTTGAAAACTAATTACAATAGACTTAAATATTAGCGTTAAACATTAGTGTTGTGGGTATGAATATTTTGAATTACAGTGAATTTTTCTGGTTTGGGTGGTCTCATATGGTACAATATGTTTAACAATGATCTCATTTGATCTTATCTAATCTAGTTTCATAGATGTTCATTCCATGTGTATTTTATAATAGTAGAAATCTGGTGTAGTCTGATCTGATCTAATTCGAAAGTAGAATCATTCCAATTAAAGCATCCTATATGAAAACACAAAATTTTTACATTACGAAAAATTGGGGGGAAAATTAATTCACCCTGAACTTGAGCTCACCATATCCCTAACATAGATCTGTCATCGTCTTGGCAGATCCGCCTTTGTAAATACCGATTATTTGTTTAATTTTAAGAAGAAAAACTATGAAATCATGTCTCCTTACACAAAGTGATTATATTAATAACTTTTAGTGGTTTTATCATATGCAATTGTACACATAAATTTTCATGAGAAATTCAGAAATTAAGGCATATTTTTGTCAACAACTAATTTTGTTTCAATAGAATATAGGGAGATTTGCAATTTGAGTGCCCGTTTGGTAGCCACGATTTTTGGCTTTTCAGACTTATAAGCCAACTTTTTCACCAAACGCGTAACTTTTGGTTTTACAGGTAGAATTGTGTAATAATAAGAAAAATTAAGGCTGAAGTTACTTTTCTGGCTATATTGACTGAAGTTACTGTAGAGGGTCATTTTAGCTATTTTACATATAATTTTTTCTTTATTTTATTAATAAAATGTATTTTAGATTATTATTTTCACAAATCAGCAGAATTAGCCAATACAGCCACATCAGCCAGAACTTCATAAATTTAAGTAGAATCAGTCAATACAGCTGATTTGGCTATTACCAAACGGGTTCTTAGACCTGTAACTTTAAGGTGTTATCATTATTGGTCTTGTAACTTTAATCACTTGCAAATTTGGTCTTGTAACTAATAAACCTTTGCAGTTTAAAGACGTTTCCACTAGAAAGTACACTTTCCAGCGGGAAAATTTGATGCCATCGACATCTTTTCCAGTGTACTATCGCCGGAAAGTGTACTTTTCAAGGAAAAACTTAAATCGCTAATATTTATTAATTATAGGATCAAATTTGCAATCGACTAAAATTTCAGGACTAATAAGGAAAACGGTCAAAAGTTTAGGGAACCCTTTTTTAGAAATACACCTTGAACCATTTATTTTGTTTGTTACTAGTTTTGATTTGTTTAACGGCCACAAATGCAGTTGGTATACCGTGGGAGCAGCCCTGGGTGAGCATGGTGCTCCCACAGGCAAAATTCGTGTGTTACTATTCACGCGTGAACAATAACTTTTAGTTTTTGTTTTATTCATTGTCCCAGTAGCAGGGTGATGTCTCCCGCGTAAAGAAATGTAAGTCACATTGATTAGAAATATAACTGCAGACAAGCCGAAATGTAACTTGTCTAATGCGGTGTATAACAAATAAAACATTGATTTCAATATAAAAAATGAAAATAATGAGTATAATTGCTCAATTGTTTTACGAAATAGTGAACATGTTTTATTTTTAATATTAGGCCATACAAAATATTTTTCAAAAATCATTTTTAAAATTTTTGTTGCCAAAATATGATTTTTTTTGGCAAAAAAGAATGATTTTTTTGTGTCAATAGCAAGAGTCTAGTTGTGATGTAACTCGTGTTATGAAAAATGTAAATCGTGTTGGAGAGAATCTAACTGAGGTGAATTATAACTTGTTGAGACAAGTACAATGTAACTCGCACATAGGAAAATGTAACTCACGCATAAAAAAATGTAACTCACGCATAAAATGACGTAACTCCATATAAGATGATATAACTCCATATACTATCAAATGTAAACATTGAAAACAAAGAGTATAATGACTCAATCAATATACTTAAATAGTGAATATGTTTTGTTTTTAATATTAAGACCATTAAATTTCTTTTTAAGAAAATTCATTTTCTTTGCAAAAAAAATCATATTTTTTTTACAAAAAATGATTTTTTTGTTTCATTAGCATGATTTTATTTTGTGATGTAACCTTTGTTATGATAAAAGTATCTCACGTTGATGGAAAATCTAATTTAGGTGTATGCAAAATGTAACTTTTTGAGGCAAGTCCAAGTGTAACTCCACATAAGAAGATGTAAGTCACGCATAAAAAAGATGTAACTCACACACAAGAAAATGTAACTTCACATCCTATGAAATATAACTTCAAAAAAAACTCCAAAAATTGTCTATAATAAACGTAACTTACTCATGTAGAAATCTAAACCACACATATGAAGATGCAATCATATATTTTATGAAATGTAAATCGAAATAAATAAACTTAATGTCTTAAAAAGACTAGAAACATATACAAGAGATAAGAAATATATCATCGGAAAAAGTGTATGAATATGAAAAAATATATTACAAAAAAGTGTATCAAATAAAAATATTTATTTGAAGAAAAAATAATTACTTTTTGGTTGTAATTTCAATTGAAGAAAAAGAAAGAAAAAATGTGTATGAACAAGGACTAAGACAAAAAGAAACAGCAATTAATTGATTTTGAAAGGATGAAAATTTGATCACAAAATTGTGAACACATACATTCCGGTGTTTCTGAATTTAAAAGAAAAACTATTTGGAATCATGATAGCTTTTAATAATGAAAAAAAAAAGTAGAAAATGTAAAAGACAAAAAAGAAACGGTGGTGGGGATGTTTGTGACTAAAGAAAGAGATAATATGATACTATGTAGTTTTTTGATAAATACGAAGTAAAAAAAAGAAGAACGAGAGTCCAGGGAGTGCGGATGTGCGAGTAGAGAAATAGCGCATGGTCTAAAACGATACCGTATTTGGGATCGGTATACCATGCGCATGGTATACCGATCCCATGGTATAATTAGCCCCACAAATGACTTTTCTATACTGTATTTTAGTGACGGACCCGGGCTGGGCCTAGGCCCGGTCGGGCTTTAGAAGTTGGGAGGTAGGCCCGGAACCGGCCTGGGTAACCCCCGGGTCCGGGTCAGGCCCGGGCTGGTCCGGGTCGGGCCAAATTCAATATTTTTTCCTTTTTCTACTTAAACCCCAACCCCCCAACCCCCAAACCACCCCAAATGGCCCAAAATATCCAGCCCAACCCGGGAATTCAAAAAAAATTGAAAAAAATATATAAGACCCGAACCGGGCCTGGCTAGGCCGGTTCCTTATTTTCCTGACCCAAGCCCGCACCGGAAAACCCCCCGGGCCAGGCCTACCCGGACCGGTCCCTGGCCTGGTCCGGTTCCGGGTCGGGCCACCCGGCCCGAGTCCACCACTACTGTATTTATTACCATAAAGTTTTAGAGGGGTGTATTGATTATGGATTGTGATGATTTTTTTAATCCATGGACTTTTGAAAAAGTCAATAGACATTTAAATCCAGACTTTAAATCCATAGACTTAAAGTTTATCAACTTTCAAAAAACCCATAGACTTTTAACTCCCGATCGAAATCCTGACTGCCACTGTCAGCCATCAGAATTTTCACCCAGACCGCCACTATTGGTCTGCATGTCGCCTATGTCACCGGAGTTCGCCGCTCTCGTCATCAGACTATCAGTCACCAATAAAATGACTTTGGTTATGCAATTGAACTAAGGGTAATTAATTATATTAATTAATGAAATTAGGAGTAGAAATGTAATATTTAGTCCTGTTTAAGAAAAACCAAACATACGATCATACCTTGAGAAAATGTTACTCCGTATGTTTTAGTTCTACTGTGAGTAATTCCCTCAGTATAATATGATAAGAAAAAAATTAAATAAATGAATGAAACAAATGTAATTCATCTAGCAACACAGAGTTCTACAAGAATAAATGAAACATTAGATACCAATTTATTTTTATTGAAAAGAAAACTCAAAGTTTCGAGAATGCTCAACAATTCATCTCGGTCTCGTTAGGATACATTGTTATATTGCACAACTCAAAGAGTAAAAACATTAGTCATTACACAAACGTTATATTCATTGCTACATGTGGTACGAGCATAGGTGCAATCGAGTTTTTCTTGATAATAATTGGTTTCATTTCATTTTTAGCTTGTTAACTTTTGTATACTTATTTAACGTTATATATTTATTAATTTAAAATTATGTTTTTATGTATTAGTGATTTAACGATGAAACTCGAAACACTGTTAGAAAAATTCTTAATGGTTAACTCACGATGTACCAGAATTCTACATTTTTCTTTGTAGAATCTCCTTGTTCAAATTTATTTATCGTAAAGTGATAAAAAAAATCAAAATTTAATGTTCAAATCTTGCATATTGAGGTCATCCTGGTACATACCCACCTCCCGACCCGGCCGGTACTAGTCCACGACTTGTTGGCCTGTGTGTGATCGTGGGTAAATAATTAGCCAAATCTGCAACCAGATGTATGCATAATTGTGACGAGCGGACGACAATAGAAAAGTCCACGTAAATCTTTGGTGAGGAGAAAAGACAATTACAAAGAATTAATGTACTAAGAATGAGTTAAAAGTCCACAAGAATCCATTATTTTAGAAGTCAATAAGAATGAACGGAAGTTTGAACATGTCTATACTTTTCATAGACTTTTAAAAGTCTATATTGAATACACCTAAACTTTTGTAGACTTTTAAAAGTCCGCATTGAATACACCTAAACTTTTAAAATAAACCAACTTTTAATTTTTTTCCCACTAATTCATACTCCGTAATACAATACACACCTCTTAAAAAGCTACGGGATGAAGTTGTTTGACCTTTGGCTAGCTTTCTGTATTTGATTTATGAAAAGTGTTTGGAATTAATTTTGTTTTTTTTAAATGAAAATACATTCAAAATCTGTTTTTCAGAAGCTGGTCAACCACTTTTTCAAAAACGCTTCTAGAAGTAATTTAGAGTACTTAATTAGAAGCCCTTTTGAATTCACTCATGACTCAAACACCTCATTACATGTTTTTGCTCTCTCAATTTTAAAAAACAATTGAGGGAGATGATAGAAACACTAAAAATTATTAATATAATCACTTTGTGTAAGAAGACATGATTTATAGTTTTTAATTTCTTCTTACAATTGCTTTTAGAAGTAAAATAGAGCACTTAGAATCACTTCGGAATTCACTCATTACATGACCTCTGTTTGGATATTGGCGTTTAAGGCCAAAACGTCGTTTTGTAACAAATGGAAATGCTGGAATTTCCAACGTGTTGGCTACAAAACTCCAAAAAACATACAAACGGGGCGATGATGAGTGGTTTCATAAATTCATACTGCGTAGAAGGTAATCGAGAGAAAATGAATACATGGGATAATATGTTATTGACATGGAGTATATATCTCCACCTTTTAGAAAAAGTTGTATGTACCAGCATATCATTTAATCTTACGAAGAATAAGTCACACCCAAAAAAATCATGTGATTTGTCGAGAAATAAACAAAATAGTCATACAAAGTTACATTTCGTACTTGGGTTTAGTCAACAAATGAACTAGTAAAATAATCCGTATAAAACATAGGGAGTAGTATTGGTCAAGATTTACGGTAGTTTCATGTTACTAAAATTTAAATTTGTCCTTGGTAAATTTGAGTTTGACCCAAAGGAAAATTAATTTATAGCTGATGGCTGATGCTACGTTTGTTTCCACACACAAAACATCTGTAGAAAACATATTTGAGTAAATATAATTGACAATTTATCCTATTTGGGGCATCAAAATTAAGAAATATCTTTCAGCACCTTATTTTCTAATAAACAAAACGGGCCTAATATCAATTAATAAAAGGGAAAAAAAATAAAATACCCTACACTTTGAAGGGGTGTGAGATGAATACCCCAAACTTGCATATGTAATTTAAATACCCCAAATATTGCATAAAAAGTTATTTTAACACAATTATGAAGTATTATTTTTTTCAAAAATGTAACTCTATGGTGTTAATTGCATAATTTAAAATATTTTTAGGATTTATGAAGACACAATTAACATTTTAAATTTCCATTGCGAAATAAATAATCTACTCTCAATCTATATAATTGCAACACTTTTAATTTTCTATTTTAAATTATGAAATTATAACCCCATAAATTTACATTTTTGAAAGAAATGGTACATGACAATGGTGCAAAAATAAAGTGGGAATTTTTGGGATATTTTTATTATTTTTCCCATTAATAAAATAATGTGGAAATTTACTAAAAAAACAATAATGTGGAACCACCCACCTCAGACGATAGACGCCCCTCCTCAACTCGACAGTAAAACTAAAATATGGTCTCAAACAGTTTATGAGTTAGGTGATTTAGAGTCTAGTACGCACAATGAATAGTCAAATTAGAAAAACTTCAACAATGTTGTTGTCAAGAATTGAACATAAGACTTCAATCCTTATTGAGCTGCTCATGCAGGCCAGTAATAAAATAAGGGAAATTACTAAGAGGAAGACCCACGCAGATTACACTCTTGGAGTCTTGGTACTTTTCAAAGCGACCTTGGTTATATACTGTTTGCATGATTTTAGAACAACCTTTCATTTCATGTCAGCTAATTAAACACTTATACTCCCACCTTCCCCTATATAAAAGACATAGTTTGACTGGCACACAACTAAATAAGGAATATTTTTTGATACTGTTTGACACTATTTTGCACTGTTTTATTTTTCAAAAAGAGAAATGAGCCTCTTATATAGGGACAATCCAAAAAGGAAACATTGCCTTTTATTGAGGGACGGAGGGAGTATAAATTGTTTAATATAAGACTATAATATACATTAAGTTAAAAAAAGATTATGTATGTTTTTCCTCTAATAAGACTTACTACGTATTTAGTAATATTAAAAAAAATAAGTTGGATTAGAACTTCCCAAAATAGGAGTAAATGAGTCATGTTTGAAAATAACATAATAATAATCTTATATATGAGCTTAATCTTTCTATTAATCGTGTTTAGAGAATTTTCTCACGAATTTCCCAAGACAATTATGCAACTTCTTAAGGCAATTCTTTAGAGAAATATTAAAACCTTAAGGTTATTTCGGATCCCTCTCCTAACACAAATTGCTAAAAAGCTAAACTATCCTTTATTCCTCTCCACTCCACATATCCAACTCCTTACATCAAACAAGCCCTAAAGTGATTTTATGTTTCAGCCGTAAATTAGTCACACAACTTAATTTCTCTTTGACGGGTGAGAGTAATTAAAATGGATTATCATACAATTCAGTGTTCCTTGTGGGATATTGAGTTCAAGTTATCAAAATTGTAAATTTGAGAAGATTTTCTCAAATGATATCCTCTAAAAGTCTAAACTCGGGGCTAGTTTGAATGATCACTTGATCAATGTTTTTTTTCACCTCAAGTGAGAGTTTATTGTGTGAGAGTTTACTAGTACTACCTAAATGTTTGACAAAAAGTGGTGGTTCTACCTGAAACTGCCTTAGAACCCGTGGATGCACTTACTTGGGGCAATTTTGTGTACGAAAGTGTAAAAACGACATTATGAACTTGAAGGCTTGCTCGAGGGATTGACATTTTAATCTTCCAAAAATCACATGTAGTAATCAATTACTTTTTGTATGCTTGTATATACTTACAACTCATTTATTTTTCGAATATGCAAATATGAGCCTTTTTACCTATTTGGTAACATTGAATTGTTTGAAATTGATAAAACTCTAGCTAAAGTGGCAAATTGGCCGCTGAATTATGGAAAAATTATATTTTTTCAGTCCCTTAAAACTTTGCAAAGTTTGACCGGTACAAGATTAATAAAGTAAAGACTGTGTGGTTGATGTTTTTACGGAAGAGAGAGAATTCATTGAAACCACAAATTCTTTGTTTAAAAATGAAAATGACATAGTTAGTGAGACAATCATAAAAGAAAAATTGACAAAGTTTTAAGGGACAAAGAGAGTATTCAAAATATACTTCGTATCATTTATATTCTTAATAAAATATAGAAAAAATCATATAAAAAATAACTGAAAGAATCCTCTCCAATAACTTCACCTAGTTCAACCTCAAATAACTTCAACCTTATTCTTTTAATTATGCAATTAAACACGTGAAATCGAATGTTACCTGCTTTATAAGAAGAATTATAAGTTGAAAATAAAGGGTTTTAAAAAATAAAGGATTTTCAAAAAGAAAAGTTAAAAAAAGGAAAGTTGACAAAGTTTTAAGGGACAAAGAGAGTATTCAAAATATACTTCGTATCATGTATATTCTTAATAAAATATAGAAAAAATCATATTAAAAATAACTGAAAGAATCCTCTCCAATAACTTCACCTAGTTCAGCCTCAAATAACTTCAACCTTATTATTTTAATTATGCAATTAAACACGTGAAATCGAATGTTACCTGCTTTATAAGAAGAATTATAAGTTGAAAATAAAGGGTTTTCAAAAAGAAAAGTTGAAAATAAAGGACATCAAACGGCACTATGTTATGAAATGCATGATCTCCTTGTGGGAGTAGGCTCAGCTGGTAGATAGAGGGTGCCCCAAGGGATAAGTCTCAAGTTCAAATCATGTCAAGTGCGATGAAATATTACTATGTAAAAATGCATATGGTCTCTGCAAGTACCTGGACCAGACCCAGACCCACCATCTACCAGCTTGCGATTAAAGACCTATTTATATCCCTTCAGTTAACTGTCTCGCCGGTGCTGATGCACTCGGGGATGGGTGTTATCTGTTTTTAATGGGAAAAAATACTAGATGTACATAGACTCAGTACACAATTTGCACACAACTTTGTAATTGCTTGTGTACACAAACAATTCGTTTGAAAAATGACAGGATTTTATGCCAAAATATCTGTGTACACAACCAATGTACAATATGTCTACACATTTTGTGTGCACCAAGAACTCTTTCTTATGAAATACATGATCTGATTTCGAGAGTAACAATCTTGGATTGAAAAATTCTGAGTATGCATGAGTTGTATACAAAGTGTACGTACTCTAAAAGCCAAAAAGTTTCTCATTTGCCCCCTCCCCTTCTATCTCCCTTTTCTCCCTCACCCCCCCTTTCCTCTTTACTCATCCCCTGCGAAAATTCCCCAAAAAATGGATGATCTTCTTCTCTACTTCATCCTCCTCTTCCCTTCCCCATCATATTTTTTTGGGAAAAATAATTAAAATACCGCAACTTTGAAGTGATGTGAGATGAGCACCCCAAACTTGCATATGTAATTTAAACACCCAAATCTTATATAAAAATTTATTTGAACACCATAGTCAAGTATTATTTCTTTCAAAAATGTAAAATTATTGTGTTAATTGCGTAATTTAAAATATTTTAGAATCAATGAAGGCGCAATTAACATTCTAAACTTTCATTCCGAAATAAATATTGTTACCCCCAATCTATATAATTGCAACACTTTTAATTTTTTATTTTAAATTATACAATTAACCCCATAAATTTACATTTTTGAAAGAAAAATACATGACAATGGTGAGAAAATAACTTTTTATATAAAGTTTGGGTGTTTAAACTACATATGCAAGTTTGGGGTGCTTACCTCACACCGTTTCAAAGTTTGGGATATTTTATTATTTTTCCCTATTTTTCTTCTACTTTTTTATATCAATTTTTTTTCCATTACTTGCACAATACCGGTTTATTCATCTAATTTCATCTATTTTTTTATTTTTTTCAAATTACATGTAAATTGATCACATGGAAAAATCTTGGTGCACACCCTAATTATTTGCCATTCACACAGATAAAAAACGCACAAATACAGATATTTTTGGTAAACTGTCGGTGTGAAGAAAATTAGTTTTCAGATCTGTCAGGCTGGTTGCACGGAAACTAATGTCGGTGTACACAGACACTTGTTGGTGTACACAGAAACTAGTTGTCGGTGTAGACAAAAAAGTGTCGGTGTGAACAAATTTGGTTTGCAAGTCTGTCGGGGGGGGGAGGGGGGTGGAAAACTAGTGTCGGAGTACACAGACATTAGTTGTCTGTGTAGAAAAAGTGTCTGTACATGTACATTTTTTGTCTGTGTGCACAGACACTTACAGCAAACCAGTGTCGGTGTGCATAAAACGAAAATTGTAAATGTACAAACACTTTTTCTACACAGCCAACTAATGTCGGTTTACACTGACACTGGTTTTCCAACCCTCTGGCATACTTGCAAACCAAATTTGTTCACATCGGCACTTTTTTTGTCTACACCAACAACTAGTGTCTGTGTACACCGACATTGGTTTCCGTGCAACCAACCTGACAGATCTGAAAATTAATTCTCTTCACACCGACAAGTTTACCGAAAGTGTAGGTATTTGTGCGTTTTTTGTCTGTGTGAATGACAAATAATTAGGGTGTACCCCAGGGTGTACACAAAGAATTATTCAAGCAGAAGTGCCATTCGTATACAAGTTTTTTACACAAGTACCCAAAATTTCGGTCACAGACAATTGATAAGTTGCTTGAGAGCATGAACAACTCTTATATGTGTCCACAAACATTAATTTGCACATAAAAAAATACTCCCTCCGTCCCCTTAAGTTTGTCCCGTTTTACTTTTTTCGTCCGTCCCACTAAGTTTGTCCCATACCATATTTGGTAACATTTGAGTGGTTAGAATTCATTCTTTATTTACACTTTATCAATTCAATACCAACCACACAATTCCACTTTTTCTTAAAAACCACACCACACCCCTCCGTCCCAAACTTAGGGGGACGGAGGGAGTACATCAACAGCTACTTAACATTGACACTAGCGTGCAAATCAATCTATGAGCTCGTTTGGTAGCACGAAAATCGACTGATTTGGCTGATCTTGCTGAAATTTATGAAGTTCTGGCTGAAGTGGCTGCGTTGGCTTATTCTGCTGATTTAAGAAGAAAAAAAATTTAAAATATATTTTATTATTAAAATAAAGAAAAAATTATATGTAAAAATAGCTAAAATCATGATCTACATTAACTTCAGCCAAAACAGCCAGAAAAGTAACTCCGACCTTACTTTTTCTGCTTATTACACAATTCAACACGGGAAAGCAAAAATTACGTGTTTGGTGAAAAAGTTGGTTAATAAACCTGATAAGCCGAAAAACAGTGGTTCCAAACGGGCTCAGATGTGTGGACTTTGGATCTAGATCTATATATGGAATTTTCTCTCTGCCCAAATCATACGCAGTATCTAGGAAATCTTAAAATCACATCTATTACGTACTCATTCACCATTATGTCACACACAGTGTGGGGTTCGATGCAAAAAATCTCACCTTTTTTATTCCATGAATTTACTTTCTCAACTTACTTTTCTTTGTCACCTCTCTGGTCATCTGTTTGGTTGTAGCGAACAGAGGGCAAAAATCAATATAAAACCACTTTCCTTGGACACACCCACCATACCAAAACACAAAGATTTGATCTTTTTATTCGTAGTACTTCCCTCTCCCACTTCGGGAGAAGAGAAAAGGAAAAAGAAGAAACAGCCCAGCTGTTGGAACTTGCATAGTGCACAATAAACCATAAACATCACGGAAGGCATTGAAGAGGGAGAAAGTACACTGTTATCTTAGAGCGAGTTTAAAGAGCACTAAACATCACAGACCACACAAGAAATTGCAGAGATAGAGATAGAGAGAGATGTTTGCAGCAGAGAATGGGCTGAAAGGAGACCCAAGGCTTCAGGGAATTTTTGAAGCCATTAGAGTAATTCCTCACTTCCCAAAACCAGGTAACACCTTTGATCTCCATTTTTTCTTATTTTTCTTTAATTTCTTGATTTTTGTTGCGTTTTTTTTCTTCTGGGTTGTGTGTTCTTGATAGGATTCAATTGATTTGAACGAATGTTTCTTACTTTCTTGGGTTCATGCAGGTATAATGTTCCAAGATATCACGACTTTGTTGTTGAATCATAAGGTCTTTAAGGACACTGTGGACATTTTTGTTGATAGATACAAAGACATGGGCATCTCCGTTGTTGCTGGTAAGTTTAATCCCCAACCCTCGCCCTTTCAGTGTTTTTTACAGTCATAGGGTAACATTTTCAATAAAATGTCATTTTCAAATTGAGGCATTTCCCAAATGGCTAAGATTTTCATAGATTTGATTAATAGCAAAATGGTTTTCAGTTTCTTCAATAGCTGCAAAGATATTGTTTGGATTAGTTGTATGATCTTTTCCTGATTGTCTTTTTCCGCAAGTGTTTAATCATTTAATAGTGCTCCATTGGATGTTTTGGATTCTTGCTATACTGTGGAATATTTTTTCATTTGACAGATTGATATGCATTCGCATTATTTTCCCTAGTGGGGGACCAATGATTAGCTTCAAGTTTTGTTGGCTCTACAGATTGCGTTCAGACTGAATCTATTATTGTGTTATCATTAATCAGGGAAAACTTTTACCATAGTAAAAGCTACTTTAGAGAGAAAACACTATTTGCATACTTCTAATCACCCACCTAATGAAGTGCAGTTCCTTTTTGTCATTTATTTAATCCCTCAGCTGTTTTAAAAATAGTCAATTAAAGGATAAACAGTGGAACTGTTTTCCTTAAAGGTTCATTGAGGGATGAAATAGCAAATTTCTTATCTCAGATGTCAAAATTGGATTTTTGAATGAAGATACTAATGAAAGTTCCCAACCTTTTAGGAATCGAAGCGAGAGGATTCATGTTTGGTCCATCAATCGCCCTAGCTATTGGTGCAAAGTTTGTTCCTTTACGCAAGCCTGGAAAATTGCCAGGTTCGCTATGTTGTCCCTATTTTGCTCAGATATAATGAAGCATAAAGTAGTAAGAGTTTGAAGTAATTCTTTGTTCTTAATATGATGTTTAAATGTGCTTTGTTGTGCTTTCCATACAATTAACAGTAAACAGAATATACATCAATAAAAATGGCAAGATTATTGCTAGATAATGATAATGAAATAGTGGCAAGAATATGCACAAACAAAAGTAATAGACAAAATTATGACTTTTGATGCGCGATGACTTTTAATAGCACAAACAAGATTATTGGTACTCTCACAGTGACATTGCTGATGTTGAATTATAAGTTGCAGTGACACTGTTGAGATTTCACAGTGAGGATACTTACTATGTTGTCATATTTTTTGTCCATAAGTTATATTTTAGTAATAATAAGAAATTTATATGCTCTTAATAAGAAAAACCCGACGATAAATTAATACCGAGTATGTGATTGTAAACTCAGACATTCAAGTAGTCGTCCTTTTCTCCGCCAATGATATGTTCTTGTTAGGCTTGTTATCCTGAAATTTTATACCGACTGAAATATTAGGCTGTTTATATCCCGCAGTTAGAAGAATGTTTGTATAGCTAGATTGATAGTGATGATGGATTCACAGGTGAACGAATATCGGTGTCTTATGAATTGGAGTATGGACAAGATCGTTTAGAGATGCACGTTGGTGCAGTGGAGAAGGGGGATCGTGCTGTTGTCATTGATGATTTGGTTGCTACGGGTGGCACTCTTTCAGCTGCAATAAAACTGCTAGGTACTTCTAATCTTTCTACACTGTTCAGTTTCATTTTAAAAGATTCATTTGATATGAAGAGTACCCTCAGACTTTATATGTGAATTCATCCGATGACCTAACATTTTGATTTTTCATGAGTCATCCATCACATTAATTTAGATGTGTGACAGATGGAGTAATCTAAGTTCTTATATGTGGTTTTGTATCTTTTGGTCATTGTGAAATGTCTTAATAATGAATCTCTTATTTTAGAACAAATGGGAGCTGAAGTCGTTGAATGTGGCTGCGTTATTGGCTTGCCCGAAGTTAAAGGGCAAAGCAGGCTAAAAGGAAGATCAGTCTATATTCTTGTGGAACCCCGGGCGTTGGAAGATTGTTTGTGAGGTACGATTTACATTCAAACCATATCATTGTTCATTTGTTCACAATGCCAAAGCTAGCATGTAAATAAGTTTTATTTTTCCTTTTTACAGAAACCAAAACCAATATGCTGGATTCTATAAAAGGAGACATTACATCTGGCCTAAAGCTTCTAGCTTCAAAATCTTGGTAGCTGGATTGAGTCTTTAGCTAGATCACTTCTCATGTGTACCTTTTATTCATTATTACCCTTTTTTTTTTTTCATTGCTTGGATTTTCTTTGAAGATGCAGTGGGATTTGTGAAGCATAGAATCCTAAATCATGTCCAGAGATAACTTTTCTTTTCATATAAGCCATAATGTGATTCCTGTTGTTATTCCTATGCATTTGATGTGATTCACAATGACTTTTTTGGATATGGGGGGGGGGGGGGGGGTTGAATGATTTAAAGAAGACTAATGATTGCATTAACAAAGAAGACTATGTTGAAATATTATTGAATTAGTCATCTTCCAACTATTCGTGATTAGGAATTACTATCATCATTATATAAATAATCAGAAAATCATAATTATGATTCTAGATGATAATTGTGTGGTACCCAATTATCTTCTAATCCTAAGGAGTTTAGTTTTTCTCCTATAAATAGGAGTGTTCTCCTTCATTGTAATGACTCTTCTTAAACACCATGGTTACAGCATTATCACACTCAATAATATAATCTATCACTAAGTGTTCATACTATACTTTCTCTCCTTAATCTTCTGCTTATTTCCTTCCATATTATAACACGTTATAAGCACGAATTTGCTCCAAATTTCTGAAATCATCATCTTCCTAGTAGTAGATTATGGCACATAGTAGCAAAAGAGAGTTCAGCGTCCATGATTTATCTGGCCAAAAGTATTTGGAATGAAAAGTCGACGCTTTGGCACATTTAAAAGCAAATGCCCTTGAAAATACAATTGCTGAAAATAATTCAGCCACTCCCCAAAATAAGGCAAAAGCCATCCATCATCTTTCTTCGTCATCATCTTCATGAAAGTTTGAAATATGAGTATTTATTGGTAGATGACCCTAAAGAATTATGGGATAATCTCCAAGAAAGGTATGGCCATCAACAAAAGGTCCTTTTACCAAAAGCTTAATACGACTGGATCAATTTATAATTCCAGGATTACAAATCTATAAGTGACTACAACTCTGCTTTGTTCCAAATAACATCAAAACTAAAATTATGCAGACAAAAACTTTGTCCACTATGCATGTTTCAAATGTGCTTTTACAAGAGCAATATAGACAAAAGCACTTTCAAAAGTATTCTGATTTGATATCAGTATTACTATTTGTTGAGACGAATACTGACATTTTGATGAGAAACCACAATATGAGACCCACGGGTTGTAGCCTGGTTAGTTTTGGTCTACCAAATCATGGTTCAAAACATGAATCAAATGCAACCCATAGTGGTGCTCGTGGACATTTCAAACGTGGTCGTGGTATTGGTCGTTATAATGGACCTAGCCGGGAAACAAACAGAGTAGTAGCTCATTTTACAAAGGCAAGGGTAAGCAAAACCCCCCATCAAACAAAGAGCCCGACGAAATCTTCAGAAAAGGCCAAAGTCACTTGCTTTAAGTGTGGCACGTCGGGACATTGGGCAAATAAGTGTCGTACACCTAGACACTTGGTTGATTTATATAAATCATCTCTAAAAGGAAAGAATGTGGAAACTAATTACGTCAATGAAAACGATCCACCAATGCCCACATTTAATGTGTCTGATTTCTATATGGACGATAATGAGATGAACACCGACATCGTTATGGGTGAAAAATAATAAATAAGCAAATAAAAAGGAATTTGAAATAATTCTATTATGTAATATATTCTGTAATAAAAGTATGTTTGTATTGTAATTTTTATTTGGTGTGCTTATTTCGATTGTAAATTTTACGTACATTTTAATGAATAAAGCCTTGTTTATATTACAGTATTGAACTAATATTTGTTCATTTTTATCTTTTCGAAGATATGGAGTTAACTAAAATTACTCCAAGTGGCTCTGAACAATGTCTAATAGACAGTGCCACAACGCACACCATTTTGAGATATAGAGATTATTTTTCTCATATGACATTAGTTGATGCTAATGTCAATGCAATCTCAGGTGTTGCTAAACTCATTGAAGGTTCTGGAATAGCCTATGTGATTCTCCCAAAAGGGACAAAATTAATAATTAAAGACGCTTTATACTCCAGTAAATCACGGAAAAATCTTTTGAGTTTTAAAGATATGCGTCTAAATGGTTTTCATATTGAAACCATGTCGGAAAATCAGAAGTAATATTTATGTCTAACGACAAATAGATCTGGCAATAAATACATTTCTGAAAAAATGTCAGCATATTCCTCAGGACTGTATTATACATATATCAGTACAATTGAGATAAATGTGGTATCTAAAATTTATGACCACAATTCTTTTATCTTGTGGCATGACCGTTTAGGTCATCCAGGCAGCACTATGATGCACAAAATTATTGAAAATTCACTTGGACATTCATT
Organism: Cuscuta epithymum; assembly: GCA_945859915.1. Lineage (NCBI taxonomy): Eukaryota > Viridiplantae > Streptophyta > Magnoliopsida > Solanales > Convolvulaceae > Cuscuta > Cuscuta epithymum. The sequence goes on along the minus strand of CAMAPF010000947.1, from coordinate 724,196 downwards.
ACCTAATGCCAAGTTTCCGCAATGAAGTGATTTTCCGTGCACTGCCTGTTCTCTTGACAAATTAATTATCAGACCATCTTTATACAAAATTGGAGTTGAATCTCCTGCATTTTTAGAAAGAATTCAAGAAGATATTTGTGGGCCAATTACCCCTACGTGTGGACCGTTTAGATATTTTATGGTGCTCATTGATGCATCAACACATTGGTCACACATCAGTCTTTTATTGACTAGAAATTTTGCATTTGCCAATCTCCTTGCTCAAATTATTCGTTTGAGATCACAATTTCCGGATTATTCGATAAAGAAAATCCGACTTGATAATGCAGGAGAATTCACATCTCAATCTTTTAATGACTATTGCATGTCAATTGGGATTGATGTGGAACATCTAGTTCCACATGTACATACACAAAATGGTCTTGCCGAATCCTTAATTAAGCTATTACAATTAATTGCTAGACCATTATTGATGAAATCCAGATTACCATCATCTGCACGGGGATATGCTATAATGCATGCTGCAAATTTAATTCGGCTTAGGCCAATGACGTATCATAAATTTTCCCCATTACAATTAATATCTAGTAAAGAACCAAATATATCACACCAAAAAATATTTGGTTGTTCTGTGTATGTACCAATTGCTCCACCTTATCGTACTAAAATGGTTCCTCAAAGAAGGCTAAGAATTTATGTTGGTTTTAAATCACCCTCAATTATTAATTATCTAGAACCTATGACCGGTGACTTATTCACCGCGCGGTTTGATGACTGTCATTTTGATGAGACAGTATTCTCAGCCTTAGGGGGAGATATTAAAGAAATGGACCCACATACGAAAGATATTATTTGGAATGCAACAAATTTCTCTTTTCTTGATTCTCGCACAAATGCTTGTGAACAAGAAATTCAAAAGATTATTCATTTACAAAATGTTGCAAACCAATTGCCTGATGCTTTCACAGACTCAAAGAAAATGACAAAGTCACATGTTCCAGCTATGAATGCTCCTTCTCGAATAGAAATTCCTGCGGATATTAGCGAAAGAACACTTGCTAATGATTCTATGGGCGTAAAAAACGTGGTAGACCACTTGGTTCAAGAGATTTGAAACCAAGAAAATTTAAATAGCAAGTTGTAGTTTGTGATGCCAAAGAAGTTCAACCTTCTCAAGAAGAAAATGAACATTTTGAAAATATCGGCCTTGAAGATAACATCAATTATAACGATACCTCAAAAGAGGATCCAATCACCTTTGAAGAGGTAAATATTCCAGATAAAGATAGAAATGTCGATAATTTCAAAATTTCAATTAATTACATTTCTAATGGAATACAATGGAATATAAATGATATTGATGTTAATAATATATTTTCATATGCCATCGCCACAGATATAATGAATGAACACGATGACAATGAGCCCTAAATCTATTGACGAATGTCGTCGTAGAAATGATTGACCAAAATGGAATAAAGCAATTCAGGTAGAATTAAAATCGCTAGAAAAGCGTAATGTTTTTGGACCGATTGTCCATACGCCAAAAGGCGTAAAACCTGTTGGTTTTAAATGGGTTTTTGTGCGTAAATGCAACGAGAAAAATGAAATCGTTAGATACGAAGCCCGACTTATTGCCCAAGGTTTTTCTCAAATGCCAGAAATCGATTATGATGAGACGCATTCTCCAGTAGTTGATGCTGCAACATTAATATTTTTAATTGGCATGTCTATTTTTGAAAGGCCGCAAATGCGCCTAATGGATGTGTTGACCGCTTATTTATACGGTTCACTCGACACAGACACATATATGAGAATTCCTGGACGCTTTAAAGTACCTGATGCTTATAGCTCGAAATCTCGAAATTTATTTTCCATAAATTTGCAAAAGTCATTATATGGATTAAAACAATCTGGACGCATGTGGTATAACCGTCTCAGTGAATATTTGATTAAAGAAGGATATAAAAATGATCCTATTAGTCCATGCGTTTTTCATTTAGCGATCCGAATCAGGATTCACCATAATTGCAATATATGTTGATAATTTAAACATGATTGGAACTCCCAATGAAATTGAAAATATTGCAAAATATCTCTTGAAAGAATTTGAAATGAAAGACATTGGGAGAACAAAATTTTATCACGTCATTCAAATTGAACATTTGAGAAACGGTATTTTTATTCACCAATCAAATTATACCAAGAAACTTTTGAAGCGGTTTTACATGGATAAAACACACCCGCTCAATTCTTCAATGATGTTTCGATATCTCAATATGAATGATGTTTTTTCCGACCTTGTGAATATGATGAATAAATCATTGGTCGTGAAATAATATATTTGAATGCTATTGAAGCATTGATGTATTTGGCTAATATAATACTTGACTAGATATTGCTAGCTTTTTCTATAAATTTGTTAGCCAACTATAGCGCAGGTCAAATGATGTTACATCAAAAGGGATAAAACAAAGCATATAGCACCATAACCTTTTCTCCACACATGATCTTGACAAAGATGGAACAGTTGATGCCAAACAAATCAAGTCCTATGACAACCTGCTGATTTATTCACAAAGTGATTCGCACCGAAGAAATTCGAAGAACTTGTCCACAAAATTGGAATGTATCGTCTTCGTGATATATGTTAAATTGAGGGGGAGTAATATAATGCACTGCACTCTTTTTCCCTTCGTCAAGATTTTTTTTTCCCACTGGGTTTTTCCTGACAAAGGTTTTTAACGAGACAATACATTATAATACTATGAAACTAATACCCCAAAATAATTAGAAGATGACCATTCAAGGGGGAGTGTTGAAATATTATTGAATTAGTCATCTTCCAACTATTCCTGATTAGGAATTATTATCATCATTATATAAATAATCAGAAAATCATAATTATGATTCTAGGTGATAATTGTGTGGTACACAATTATCTTCTAATCCTAAGGAGTTTAGTTTTTCTCCTATAAACAGGAGTGTTCTCCTTCATTGTAATGACACTTCTTAAACACCATGGTTACAACATTATCACACTCAATAATATAATCTATCACTAAATGTTCATACTATACTTTCTCTCCTTAATCTTCTGCTTATTTCCTTCCATATTATAACACCATATTATAACAGACTAATATTTATTCCTGTTTAGGATTGCTTATGTTAAATTTAGAGAATTTTACAAATTCTCTTGTATATTACCACACATTCTGTTTCATATTTACCCTTTGTAGAATGAATAAAAATCTGATTGGTTCGCCCCAACGAGCCATTACCACACATTCCGTTTCATATTTACACAAGGAGAGGAGAACATGAGAAAGAACATGAGTAAGATGACTGTATACTCAGTATTATACGTACATTCAAACGAAGGAATACACTTCAGATCAAATGAGCATTTTTATATGAATTTCTGTGTAACATTGAATTCAAAGTGAGCTAAAGATCCACTATTTTTTTGGCTTGGAAATATGATGGAATACAACAAAAATGACTCATTGAACTGTTTGCGCTTCTTTGTTATGAAGCAGTAGTCAGTCCATACAACTTTCGACGTGAATTTCACTATGAGTCATCTGAAAATAGTCTTTCTGTGCTTCAGTACGTGGGTAAGGCTGCTTACATCCGACCCCCTTAACTTGACGTTGGTGGGAGCCTTTGCATGATTGAACTCAAAGTGAAGAAGAAGAAAAAGATTATAATAATGATGGAATGAACACTTGTATTTTGAAATGAACAAATGTTGAAGAAAATTATAAAAATACTCGAATGTACGTATAATTCAACTGGATGTATCATGGAGTATAGTTTTCCATCCAAGGATTGCCAAATCTTGGATTAAATGAAAAGATTTACCGAACGTGTTGCTCAGTTAAATCAACTTTCAACAAAATATTGCCTCAATCTCTTTAGATCTTTCATATTGTGCTGGCGTTGTAAGAGAATGTATTGCTTTAATGAACAAAAAGATTTCTAGTGTCCTCTCACATGTTAGAAGACCAGAGACTCACATGGTCTGATCAAACTTTGCGTGTTCATTAATTGGACTGTTTTCACCCAGGACAATGGACCGAATTAGAGCGGCACAAAGAATATTTTTGGAAAATCTTTTACACGGAATTTTTTACACTAAAAATATAGACATTTTTAAAATTTGGGCTGGGCCAGGGCCAAGGGCGGCCACCTCCTAGCTACGCCTCTTACTGTTTTTCAATCCCACAAAATATCAAACTCCATCAAACCAAATTTAAAAAATCAGACTAGATATATCAAGTCATATGAGATTTAGACAATAGAAAATACACATTAAGCGTTTATGAGATCATACAAAACTAGAAGCATGCAAAAAAGAGTTTTAGTCCAATTAAAAACATGTTAAGTGATAATTTATCCCACATCCTATTAATGTATGACACGATTTTTAGACAATAATTATATAGGGTAGTTTGAGTATATATTTTGAGAAATAATTTGGAAGAGTATAATGAGACAATCGATAATAATTGTAATGTTAATATGATAGTATCATTTTAGATACGTGATGATTAATATCAGTTTTAAGAGTGTTTATTAGCCTATCAGGCTTACAAAAAGAGTGTTTATTATTTCTAAAATAAATACGAGAACTTTTATATGAGACGTCTAATTGGCGTAAAAGAGATCAATGAGAACATATCTAAGAGAGGGAAAATGATCTTTAGCTTGACAAGAGTAAGGTTTGGATTAGTGTTTAGGGTAGGAGGGTTACACCACCTCTCAAAAAAAGATTAGTGTTTAGGGTTTACTCATTTGTCTTGGCTTTAGACGTACTTGGCACAAGCCGTGGCGGAGCAAGAGATTCGAAGAGGGGGCATACTGAAAGCTAAGAATTTTGTGTATTTACTCAAAATATAATAAAAACAATAAAAATGTAATACATTACCACAAATTAGTTCATTACATACTGCTTGACTAATATCTTAATCTTGGTAGATCAATCATACGAGTTTTAATTTGTTCAAAATGTTGTATAATAATTTTATGTTGGAAAACATGACTCTCTCCTTTTTCAGGATCACGAGCTCATAGACTCTTGTACACCTATGTATTCACACGCTCACAATACAAAGATCCAATCTGACAATATCACTTTGTATTACTCTCACTTACTTTTTGTATATGAGACTATTTAACTCAACCTAACTTGATCACATACACTTCATCAAATGATATCTTTGGGCCTTTTTCTCTCACAAGAAGGTTCTCACTCTCCTCTTTCAAGGAGACCCTGACTTTCACTCACTTAAGAGCTCTGCTCAAAATTCTCTACACGTTTAGATTCTTCCAAAAAGTATCCACAAGCTTCTCTTATCTTTTGGAAGGATTTAAAAAAAAACCCACAATTCCTCAAAATGTTCTAGAGGCTTCTACACACTTTCACACGATTTTAGTGAGTTCCACACTTCTCTAGAAAACTCCCCATTATTATTGTAGAACATTCAATGCTTCTCTACATACATATATAGAATCCTGGACATCTTTAAAAATTCTAAAATTCTCATGAATTTCTCCACTAAGGTCTAAGGAGGGGATCCAACATAGTCTCGAGAATATTTTAATCTTTTTGTTACAAGAAATGTGACAATATGTTGATCAAACTCAACACTTTCTTGCTCACTATAATCACGAAAAGTCAACCCGTGTGTCACTAAATGTTTAAAACAATCTACACCTGCATTCAAATGGGTGTGGTATGTTGCATGCGGCCAATACTTGTACTCCTAGAGACATGTACTTCCTGAAAGACTTTATGCTTTATTTTAATTGGTATTTATTTTTGAAAAAAGGAGGTGCATTAAATATATTATAGGTAGTAGTACTAAAAAAATCCCCGAAGCGGGGGCGCTTGCCCTCTCATGCCCCTCCCCAGCTCCTCCACTGGGCACAAGTAAGGTTTACAAATTGCTTTTGTTGTTTAATGATAATCGTTCAGCACCATACTATATGTGACTGTCTGGCGACAACCGAAGACCCGACCATTTTTCAGTGATGGTTGACGGTACGATGAAAATCAACGAGTTTTTTAGACTAGCGGGCAGAGGTCTGGCGGTGGCAGTGGTGGATGTCAGCACTGTAGTAGCGGTCTGATGATGATGGCTATCCGGCAGTGGAGTTTTACTCTATAAAGGATGAGAAATGAGAATTATACATCACAATTTCTTCAAATGTTTGAACTTGTTTATAAATAGGAGAAATTCTATACTACCATTAGAGTATCCTATCTTTTCTATATGAACCAATTAAAATATAATATTACAATAAAAGATACCTCTTCTGTTCCGCAATTAACTTTTCATCTGAAGTTCACGCATATTAAGGAAATGAATTTACTAGGGGGTAAATTTAACTATTTTGACACTGTTTTATATTGTTCTGCACTATTTTGATGTAGATAATTTGTGGTCCAAACGTACGTGCAACAAGTTGCTACAATTCTTTGATTTCGACCCAAAATAAGTGTACGTTTTGTTGTCGAATTTACGTATCACTTGTTATACTCCGTAATAATTATAACACCTTAAGTATTGACTTAACTCACGAACCATGAGTATAAAAATGAAAGATCTGACTACTAGCTAATAAGCCTATTAGTGAAAAAGTAAATTGTCTAGGGGTAGAAGATAATGTTAATAAAACTTAAGTGCGAGACAGATGAAAAAAGTTGAGTTATCCATTTAGAATAATAGAATGGATAAGGAAAACACGAGTAACAATTCCATGATTCGCTCATTTTATTACCTAAACCCAGTGCGGGTCGATATCAGTTGTTGTCCCCCGATTATCCATTGTCTATCATGTTTGCCAGCTGCTGGACATATTTTTTCTTTTTGTAAATTTTTTACAGAATATTGCACCTTGGTCGATAGCAGTAATTGCCCATCGATCTCAAGCACCATTACGATTTACGATCATGCAGAATGATTGGAAAAGTAAATCACTATTTCAAATAGTGATTTCCTAGACTAATATTTCAAACTATTTGTTTTAAGCAGTTTTATATTTTGCTCTAGTTACAGACTTATGGTCTGACAGAATAAATCTCTGAATGTATATGACACGTTATTTTTATTGTAATTGCCCTATATAGAACTAAGGTAACCATAAATGCACAAATAGGATTAAACGTTTATAATTCTCTAAATAGAATTTTGGATTATCACTATATATCCTCCTTTACAATAAAACGAAATCCCTAAATTTTCTAACAATCGATCGCCGCGGCTTTTCTGTGCCGACTCTACTCTACGCCTCACCACCACACATATATCCGTCTCTGATATTTTGTGTTGTCGTCCATTCTCTGTTGCCGCCACCATTTCTATTCGCGCCGCCTCTCTATGCCGTCCCTCTACGCGGCCATTTCTTCCACCACTGTCATCGATTCCACATACCTCCTCCTATGTTTTCAAGATTTTTACATTGACTTTGTCAATTTTCACGCTTCTATTTCGTATTTCCGATTTTTTGATTTCTTTGTTTTAAAAAAATTGATTTTCCAAAACTTTGGAAGATGGCTTCGATCAGATTTTGGAATGTTTTGGCAAAAATGTGTACATTGACAATCATATTATGTCAAAAAAAACTTTTGTGTCAATTGGTTTTTCAGATTTTTGTCATTAGTTTCATATTTTTGATTTTGGATTGTGTTAAAGTGCTTATTCCATTAGTTTTTTCCCTCAATAATTTGGTATTGACTTCATATTTTTACCAAATTTATGACAATTTTGTGTTAATCTCCCAAAATAAATTTGTCAACTTTATGATAGTTTGGAAAAATCTTGTTCAAGGCAGATTTGAAATTACTTTTCAAGGCTAAATCTGTCAACTTTATTAATAGCAGATTTATAGAACCGAAGTAGTGACAACGACGACAGTGCTCAAAGGTGAAGTAGTGGGCGGCGAAGGACAAAGACGCCAGTGTGGGCAGCGGCAAGCCATTCCAGCGAGGGTGGCGGCAGGTGACGTCAAGTCGCCAACGAGGCAGCAGTAGTTTCGGTACAAGGTGCCGACGACACCGGCAAGTAGCGCAACTAGAATTTTATTTTAAAATTTTTTATTAGTATAAATATTTAAAATTTCAATTAGGGTAATTTTGTCTATGAAATGCAGCTATGAAACATAAGTCTTATTTTTGCATTTGTTCACTGTTTTAGTCCTATATGGGAAATTAACTCAGAGAGATTGTTCTAAATAAGCTAAACCTAAACATAAATGCACAAATAGCACTCAACGTTTTTATCTCCTAAATAGAATTAAACATTTTGTTTTCATCCTAATATAATTAATTGCTCCTACTAGTTCTCTTACCTAAATAAAGTACATCGGTCCATGGGTGGAGAGTAGTCCGACTACAAAAAAATTATGAAACGGATTTGGCACAAATTTACTAATGAATTTGTGTCAAATAGCTCGTGTTGGGATCTTTTTGGCACCAATTTGGTATATCCCTGCCAAAATCTCTGCCAATTTTAGGGAATCCTGATAAAAAATTCCTGTCAATCCTGTATTTTTTTGTAGTGTCCGGTGGTTGCGGAAATATAGTGGTAGCGGAATTCTAAAGATAGGCAGTGGTTACAGAGGAGCAGAGGGGTCGTGCACTCCAAAACTCTCCAGGAGTATTTCTGTCCAAACCTAATACCCCGGGTCATGCTCCTCTCCATTTACTCTCTCCATTTCTTTTTCACTCTATCTCTCTCCTTAAAAAAATAAGGGAAAATATAAATTAATAATCCAACCTTTTAGCGGTCTTCTTACAATAGTCCCACCTTTTGATTATTCATGAATAATCCAACCTTTCCACCTCATCTTCATTCATTGGTCTCTGACCGGTTGATGACCTGTTATTCCAAGTTATTTTCTTATCTTTGCAAAATATTATCTTTGTGAAAGGTGATATTTATGGTATAATGATTTACAAAGATAAGAAAATAACTTGGAATAGCAGGTCATCAAACGGTCAGAGACCAGTAAATGAAGATGAGGTGCAAAAATTGGATTATTCATGAATAATCAAAAGGTGGGACTATTATAAGAAGACCACTAAAAAGTTGAATTATTAATTTCCATTTTAGACCTGTACAAAACCGGGCCGGCCCGCCCGGCCCGCCCGCACAAATTAGCGAGCTTGGGCATATATATTTACCTACCGGCCCGGCCCGTGCCCGGCCCGCAACAACATATGGGCGGGCTTGGGTTAGGGTGTAGGCCCGTTCGGGCCGATAAGCCCGGCCCGCTACATTTAGTATATATACATATATATTTTTATATATACTAATTTATGTATTTATTTACATGTACACATGTATATTTTTATATTTACTAATTTATCTGGATACATATTTATAGTTTATTACGTTTAAATATAAGTTTTTAGTTCTTAACAAATAGTCCAACTAATATAATATCTATTTTTGTACTTAATGATAATACTTTGTGCATGAATTTTAAATTTTAGATATAGTTTCTCATTATTATTTTTGTGTAAATATTTTTTGTGTATGTGATGAAAGGCCTATATACATTATATGCGTATTAGCAATTTTTTAAATGTTGTAATATTATTTATAAAGTATTAAATAAATTATATAATTTTGAAAAATTTAAAGTCTTCCCAGGCCCGGCAGCCCGGTGGACTACCCGGCCCGCTCTTACGAGCGGGTATGGACATGGGGTTAGGCCCGTTTTTGCGGGCCGGGCCCGCCCACACACGATGGGAAGAAAATTTATGAAAAGCCCGGCCCGAGCCCGGCCCGAACCCGCTTTTGTGCAGGTCTATTCCATTTTTCCAAAAAATAATTAAACATAATCTTTTTTCTTTCTCTACCCCACCATTTCCCCACCTCTCTCTGGAACTCTCCTCATGGAGAGTTCCAGTTAATGGAGAGGGGCAGAATTCAATTACCCCATGCAAAGAACTCAAAACAACATTTCCTATTTTTGGATCATATTTTAATCCTCCTCAAAAAATTATCTCTGAAAAATAACATTGGCAAGAATTCCTATTTTTGCATCGTCCACCATGTTGCTCTTTAGTGAGTGATAGTTTCTTTCTGCGTCTGGCCTCAGAGTGTATCATTGAGTAATATGTTCCGATGTTTCTTGCTTGTCTTGTGTTTAATCTTGTTAATGTTTGATTGGATTCCATCATTTTAATATATATTCTCTAAAAAAAAAGTACACACCTCATGTTACTATAACAATAACAATTTCATTATGATGTGGAAAATTGTGGAATTTTAAGATTGAAAACCGCAGCATTCTTCAAATCGAATTCATTGCATTTTGAAATTAAATTGTGACATTTTCATATCGTAATGACATGGTTACGTGGGAATACAATCAGGAAAATGTGAAAGTGATATGCGTTTTTTACAAAAAAAATATTACTAAAATAAAATTTATTTACAAATATATGACTATTAGTTACTATAATGTAATGTCATAGTAACTTAACTATAAAAATTGAATAGAAGTTACTATGATTCTATTATTATTCTAGCCATTAATTACATTTTTGTAAACAACTTTTATTTTAGTCATAAATATGTAATTATTTCAAAATGATATCTCATGTGAGATGTTTGTAGAATTTAGTATTTTCATCTGCTCTTAAAGTTGTGACCTTTGAATTTTGTAGAAGGCACGTTACATTATCCATATCTGTCAAGACGTCAAGAATTAAAATACTTCGTATTAATTTTACATATAAACCATTGCATTTTTTTTTTTGATATTTTGATATTATCTCCGTCCTAAAAAGAGTTGCAAATTTGACTTTTCTTAGTCAAACAGTCTCGTTTTGCTCACTCAATTAGGATGTCAATTTTTAATTATTTTTTAATTTGGGATTTACAACTTTGAAGAGATTTTAATGTAGTTTTTGAATATGTAAATTTTAATTATTAAAAAGTGAATTAATTATCCATAGGGAGGGTTGGCTTTTATTATTGATGGACAAAAAAACGTTGACTTTGCAAAACAAATTGAGACGGAGTATGAGATATTAGGTTTGTTAAAAAAAAATGAGACATTAGGAGAACGTTTGAAGTCTCACACCGAAAAATTATGAAGTAACAAAGTTTTATATTAAGATCTGAACTACGGTTCCTATCATTTTAGGCCATGTTTGGTAAATGGCGTTTCAGCCCAAAATTGGCTGGTTTGACCAAAATTGGCGTTTTTAATTGGTCAAAACGCTGAAATAAGGTATTTGGCGGATGACCGGGTTCCTTTAGCGTTTTGGTCCGAAAAGCTGAAAACAAAAACGCCAATTTATATTGCCATTGTACGCTGCCTCTGACAACGTTGTCTTTTCGTTTAGTATCAACTCCGCTTTCATCTTTAGCATCCCAACAAATAATGGAACTGTTATGGCATACTTCTGATTTAAATTATATTGCTTCCTCTTAACTCCTAGGTAGTAAAATGCAAGTCCAATATGTTGAAATAAATAAAGTATTAAAATAGCAGGTTAATATTTTATTTTATCACTTTACATATAATAAATGTATATTCAAATTTGCATATAGAGGTACAATTTGCTTTTTTAGAATAAAAACTTACTGTATCTGATAACCTATGAGCATTTGTGAACAAATCATAAATCTAAGTTTTTGTTCTTATTGTGAAGTCATCCAAGTATCCAACTGCAGGCCAAATGAACATGAGACTAGCTCATCATGCTTCTAATGGTACTTTTTAGGGACATTAGTGTTGTGATTTTAACCAGCCCCTACATTAAAAACATTTTTACTCTTAAAACGTCCTTAATGCCTGACAATTCTTTCAGATTTTTAGTAAATGGTCCTCTGACTAAAATCATTTCATTTCTCTCTTTTTCATATCTTTTACTGATTGCCTTCTCCACCTTTTTCTTCTTCTTCATTTCAGTTGTGGGATTAGATGTGTACCTCTTTGGACTTTTAGCACAACCTTTTTTCCTTTTCAGCCCTTCCACTTCCACTTCCAACTCATTTGTTTTTTTATGTTTTTCTTGTACAAGCGTCTACTCATCTTCTTTGTTTTTCTGAACTTTCACACTGTCTCTTTCAGCATTCAAGTTTTCTTCTTCCGATTTACAGTCCCGTATGTGACAAACAACCTTATTTTTCAATGACACATACACTACCTTTTCATGTATATAATTTATGAGGGCCATAGACTTATACTGATGAATCCATTTTAGCTGATCGTTGGTCTACTGTTTTGGGACCAACATATACCCTTTCACCACCTTCAAACTCATCATCAACACTTTCATTATCATCACTCAACATTTCCTCTTCCTATAATGAAAATAGTGTGTCAATAAAATCGTTTAGGATAATATTTATTACCCTATTAGTTTTGCATTATTAATGTTTTGTATTATTCAATCCTTAAAATGTAAAATATAGTCATTAAATAGACAATAGACTATATCAATCACCTCTTCTTCAATTGCCTTCTCTGCTTGCCTGAGATCTTTAATGACATGAGTAATAACTGTATTAACATGTGTTTGCAGCTCTTGAGTGTTGATGCTAGTTGGAGTTGGTGTTTCTAACACATCAATTTCTTCATGTACTTCAACATTCTGATTTTGACCACAAATTGGCTCATCCTCATTGCTATCAATCTGCTTATCTAATTGACTGGAAGCATCATCATGTGCTGCATTTGCTTCTTCTTTTGGTTAACCCTTCAGTGGCTTTCATCTTTTGAGTATCGTCAAGATGAAGATTAGAACTTGGCATATCACACTGGATTAGCAGAATCATTTTCTTTCTTTCCAGACGTGTTTTTCTCATCATTTGATGCAGTGTCATTAGTATTGTCTAGGCCGACTCCCCTTCCAATAGAGTCACGTTCACCATAGTCTTGGATTTTCCTAAGAATGAATGACTTCAACATTTCAGATTGCTCCCTTTGAGCATTTAGAAGTTGCTTCATTCCATCTTCCAGCTTTTTCATCTTTTTCTCAAGCTTTTGTGCCTTTTTTTATTGGAGCACCACTGCAGCCATTATATTACTTAGAATATTTCTCTCTCCAAACTGTTCTCCAACACCATTTCATCTCCTCATGATGCGGTTTATTTTTTTTTATTTCACTCTGGCCTCCACAATCATCTGATTCATCATTGGCTAGGTTGTTATCATCATCAAAATGAGCTTGTTTTCCTTCATTGGTTTTGTCATTTTCACTTCTATCTCCCTTTTCTTGACTGACGGAGAATTCATTGTCTTCCTTTTTCCCACACACTTCTCTTTTCTAGTACTGGTTGTCTCAAACTAAGACGGTTTTTTAGCAATGGCTTGGGTATACTGTCTGCATACAATGACTTTATCATTGAAATTTGTAATTCCTCTTCTGTTGGGTACATTTTCTGAAACTCAAACTGCATTACGGAACAATAATATTAGAATTTAAATACTTACGAGTTATTAAAATCAATTACCCTTTAAATTCCTATGTTTGTGTTAGATAACAATATAAGATATTGTATATTTATTATTCCTGTGGGTTGTCAAAAATATTATTAGCAAGCGTTGTGACACAAGTCTTTTTAGGTACAGACCACTTCATAAAATCTTGTCCACAATCCTTTTCTATCTTCTTCAATATTGCACACATTTGACTTCCTAAGTGCCAAAAAACTTTCAAAAGTCCATATTTGCAAAGCGAAACTGAAGCCTGCGAATGCATACCTATCATTTTTTGCTTTTTTGATGTTCTGCGTCCATTTAGGAACTCTTTCAATCAGATCTTCGCAGATTTCATCACCCCATGGATATTCATTAACCAACTCCAGATTGTCTATAATGTTGATGTATTTCTCTGGGCATTTGAAAGTTTTCTGGTTCACAATCAGGAAATTAGCAATGAAATGTAGAACAACCAACTTCACTCTATCCAAAGGCATTTTTTCCACCATTGTATTGTCAAACTCTTCAAATGCCCTCTCTATGTCGACCCTTGAGACATTATCCCTTGAATTAAATCATGTTTCTCCCCTCCCAACTTAAATCATGTTAGTAATGCAAGCTCTTTCTTGTAGAAGTATACAAGTCTGCCACCGATGTTGAAAATGAAGCGGTCTTTGTAGACTTAATATTTTAGTCCTTAAATAGTTTTTTTTTGTTACCATTATTCCTACATTGCATATATCATAGTTTCATAGAAAAAATATATGTCAGCAAACTTTCTTAATATGTTTACTTATCAAGAAAAGTTAATAGGAATCTTAGTCTTTTAAAGTAATAAGTTTATCATTTCTAGGGGTGGGATCGGGTCGGGTTGGGTCGGGTTTTGGTTAGGACCGTAAAAAACCCGAAAACCTTCGGGTTCTACATTTTATGACCCGATCGGAGGACCAATATATGCTTTCGGGTTGGTCCGGGTTTCAAGAGTCTCGGGTTCGGGTTGGGTTCGGGTCGGGTTGGGTTGAACCCGGAAAAAATCAAAATCACAATTATGGACGGCCACATTATATACAAATTTGCACATATAGAAACACTCAACAGACAAAGTCCTTTACAACCCTTTTATTTGCACAATTGCACATCAAATATTTGAAACTGCATGTGTAACACCGTCCCCGAATGTATTTACTTTTACGTAAATGATGTAATAAATTAAACCTTATGGAATGATTTATGAATTTACGAAGTTGTAAATTTTTATTTTTACTCTTTCGCGTGAATAGTAAATTGCACATGGGACCCACACCGGGGGCGGGGGCCGCCCGACTTTCCCGAGACCATATATTTTATTCATCGTGGTCTATATAATAAATATATAGTGATGGATATTTCATTTGGGCCATGGAAAGGCCCGGAGTTGACCGTTTGGTCAAAAGAAGCCCAAATTACCGGTACTGGTAATTTAACTGATAACAGCCCGAACTGAATTTCGGGGGCTTATAAATTAAAGTTGGGGAATGTATATTCATTATACGTGTCATAATGAGTAAGAGCACATAATATATTTTATTTGACCCGATAAAATAAAATATATTTAAAACAGTCCGAAAAATACAACTTTCGGGACCGATTGTACACATCGGGACACAAAGGGATGACCTCCCACATGAGTGGGGGCCACCCCACGTTTTTATGTGCTAAACACATCAATTGAGAGCTGGGTTGACAAGAGGAAATGAGGAGGAGATGCATTTGGCATCAAAAGTACAATGGGGAGGACCCATTCCCACATTATTTTGAGAGAAAAGCCAAAGAGGCTATCTCCTCACTCACCCACCCCATATTTTCGGCCAAACCATCAAAGGAGGAGGAAGAGGAAGCTCTCAAGCTACTCTCCATTGCTGCAACTCGAGCTCAACCAAAAGTAGTCCAAGGAGTGGGATTAAAGAAGGAAAAAGGCTAGGAAAAGTGTGTAGAATTAAGGTAATGACCTTATTATAACTTTTTCTTTATTTTTCTTCTACCATATGAGATATATATTATGTGAAGAATCCTTAAGAGGGTTCTACATGTTATAAGTATGGATTAATGGGTTGGAAAGTGATTCTATGTCCAAGAACGGACTTAGAAGCCAAAACGACCGGTTCACCGGAAAATAACCTTTTTGAGGTTATTTGTATTAATATGGGTTTTATGATTATAAAACCTTGTTAGGCACTTGTAAAGGGTATTTCAAGTGATTTCACAAAGTTGGAAAAGTCGCCGGAGTTGTCACCGGAGTTGACCAAAAGTCGCCGGAGTTTCACCGGAGTTCAACCAAGAAGGGTAGAACTTCTTAACGCTAGTTCAAGGTGAGTGGACGGCTTAATATCTTATAACTTTTGGGTTAATTATGAGATTACCTAAATAAATGTTATATGTTTTCATAATGATGTTTAAAAGATATTTAAACATGTGATTAGCCAACATTATCAAGTTGTATGAAAAGAATTAATTGATTATGCATGAAATATGATATGAGAGATTATATAAAATGCACATTAGCTTGAAGTGTAAAAGAAGCTCAAATGAGTATTATTGACTTAATTATATGATGATTAAGTTGATATGAATAAGGCTTGAATTGGCGGTCAACGACAACGTTGACCGATGGATGATGGATTAACTAATATCGGTTGATGTTAGTTAATTATACATTTATTTAAATGCATGGCTTTGCATGGATTGTGATACATAAGAATTATGTATTGGATTAGTTATGAGTAACTAAGGATGATATAGACTCTATCTAGGTTGATAGGAGGTTGATCATAGGAAAACTTGGTGGAGGACCCTAGTACTTAAAAAGTACTTAACACTCAAACTTGGTGGAGGACCCTAGTACTTAAAAAGTACTTAACACTCAAACTTGGTGGAGGACCCTAGTACTTAAAAAGTACTTAACACTCAAACTTGGTGGAGGACCCTAGGACTTAAAGTCCTTAACACTCAAACTTGGTGGAGGACCCTAGTACTTAAAAGTACTTAACACTCAAAACTTGGTGGAGGACCCTAGGACTTAAAAGTCCTTAACACTCAAACTTGGTGGAGGACCCTAGTACTTAAAAGTACTTAACACTCAAACTTGGTGGAGGACCCTAGGACTTATGAGTCCTTAACACTCACAAACCGGTGGAGTATCCAAGGATTATGATCCTAAAACTCATAGATTGTGATATACAAGTAGGGACAAGGAGGAGTCCTATACACTCATAGGTATATGGGTGGGTTGGGGTTTTTAGTCAAGAATATTGACTATTACTATTTTCCCGAATAAAATGGTGATCTACGGATCGGATATTTTCCAAGTATATATATACTAATAAGTATTTCATAACTTGGGGGAAAGATTATTCATTTAAGTATCACCCTATGTTTGGGTCTTATACTTGAAACGCTAGTTATTCTATATTTAGCCTGCTACTCGCTCGGTACTTGTACTGACCCCTTCGGGGGGCCCCACCATTTTCAGGTTGAAGCTAGAGCTTGCTACTTGCACCTTCTCACGGGTGATATCACATCAGGAAGACGTGGTTCGTGCTTCCTTATTTTCTTTCAAACTACCGAACACTTGCTCATGGATATTTGTTTATTATAAACACTTTTTGGGCTTGCATGCCCATGTTGTTGGCCGGTTGTGGCTCATGACTTACCGTTGAATATTTCCGCTATTCATTGGTTTAAATGTGATGTTGTTATGTATGTTTACTACTGAGTATGGATGAATTGTTTTCTCGAACGCCTTGTGTAATTAAGTGAGGTTGACTCGTGGGTGACGTCACTTAGTTATACGGCGGTTGTACACGCGCTTGGATTGCGGTCTGGGGCGTGACAATTAAGTGGTATCAGAGCCATCTCAGTTCTAAACATTATAATCAACCTCTCACAAAAGATTTTACAAAAGAGTTTTTACCGAAAACCATGAGCATTGTATTTTGACGTTTATAGGACTATTGGTGCTTGAGTTGCAAGGCCTCTAATTGTTAAGACGGTACCCTTAACAATTGGTATGGTAGTGACTTGGGCCAATATGTGTCTGTAACGTTCTTCCGTCAGTTGACATTTATAGGAGTCTAATGACTCATCCATATTTCTTTCAGAAATGGAGGGCAGGAGAATGAGGACCAGGAACAATCCGAGGGGGCAGGCGCCGGTAGCATCCCAAAGGGGAAGCCGGGCTGCATCTCGGGGTTCGAGAGGAGGCCGTGGAGGCCGTGGAAGCCGTGGAGGTCATCAAGCTCAAACTGTGAGTGATGGCCATGTGAGCTCGGTGTATGAGACTAACACCGAAGACTACGACTCAACCTACGTGCCAGAGACGGAGCATGAAGAGACCCCGTATGATGGGGGTGACACGTACACCGATGAGGACAATGATGAGAGTGATGCCCGCTTTGCCCAAATGGGCGAATTACTAGAGTGGTATCAAAAGGAGAAACTGAGGAGAGACCTTAGGCGCCAAGCGAGGCGTGGCTCTCGCGGTGGTTCGGGTCAAGGAAGCCGGGGAGCTTCCGTGGCCACCCCAGCGGCGTCACAAGGTGGGCGTGAAGGAGGTTTTGTCGTGAGAATCTCCAAGTACCTCAAGGAGGCTAGGGCCTTGGGGTGTAGGTCCTTTGACGGCACCGGTGACATTACCGTTGCCGCCGATTGGATTAAGAAGGTGAAGGATGCATCAAGAGACATGCAAATCACACCGGACGTGAAGTTGACTGTCGCTTCACGGCTACTTGAAGGGATAGCTTCTACGTGGTGGGAGAGCGTGGAAGGGAAGTACCATGGGGAAATAACATGGGCAGATTTTGAGCTAGAGTTCTATGCTCAATACTACTCCGAGTACGAGGTGAATGTGAAACGGAGAGAGTACACTAACCTCAAACAGAAAGAGGGCGGAACAGTTAAGCAACTGGAACAAGAGTTTAGAACCTTGGCTAGGTTCTTGCCGGAGTACGCGGTTGATGAGAACCGCATGACAGAGCACTTTTGGGATGCCCTACTCTTGGACATCCGTGACCGAGCTACGTACTCGCGCCACATGACCTTCAGCGAGGTGGTGGAGCAGGGCCTTCTCGGGGAGGCCCAATGGAACGAGAGAAAAGAGAGAGACGCCGAGGAGGCGAAAAAGAGGAAATGGCAAAGTTCGGGGCCGCCCGAGCAAGCACGGAAGGATAAGCACGGTGGAGGTGGCGGTTCGTTCAAAACACCGGCACCACCGGCAAAGAAGAACAAGGATGCTCGGTGGCATGCATCCTCCTCCCAAAAGACGGGACCCCCTAGGTGTGCTAATTGTTCGAAAAATCACTTTGGGAAGTGCAATGCACCCCCAAGGTGTTATCAATGCGGGAACACGGGCCACATGAAGGCCAATTGCCCACAATTAGGGGGTGGAGGAGCTTCGGGATCCGGAGGAGGAACCATGACGGGAAGAAACCGTGCGGGACCGTCAAACGGCGGTACGGGAAGAGGCAACGCATCCACAAGTCATGCCGCGTCCGTAAATCAAGGCGGGACCCAAGCACGAGTGTACGCAATGACCGAGGCGGATGCACGAGCAAACCCGGACTCCGTTGCAGGTAATACACTTATTTTCCTGTATTTCTAGGCTTATTTGGGTCATATAAGTCATTGGGTTTGGGTGCGGGCCACCCCGGGGTCAAACCCCGCGAATTCGGGGCGAAACGGGCTAAAAACAACTACGCGCGATCGCGCGTACCCACAGACGCACGACCGTGCGTGCGAGGCAGTAGCCCCTGGCCTTATTCCGCACAGACGCACGCCGTGCGTGCAGGTCAGGCACGCCGTGCCTGGGACGCACGATCGTGCGTGACCAGCTACGCACGATCGTGCGTAGCCGGCAGTGGCGGATCTCTGATTTTCAAGCACGCACGACCGTGCGTGCCACCCAGGCACGCCGTGCGTGGACCCCCCAACACCCGAAAATTGATTTTTCGCCCCGTTCTTCTACGTTTGGACCCCCGTTTGATTCCAAACATTAGTATGAACCTAATAACATCCTAATGATGTGTAAAAACCTTAGAAAATGTATCTTACATGGTGCATAAATGTAGGAACATTAAAGATCAATGGTAGGTGTGCGAGGATCCTCATCGATACCGGGGCACAACGCTCATTTGTGAGTGAGGCGTTCGCCGAGGGCCTTGACGTGCCATTGACACCTATGACGCAAACATTGCTAGTCTCCACACCGTTAGGAGACGACGTGGAGAGAAATCATTATTATCCGTCGTGCGAGGTAGAAGTGACGGGTCAACCTTTGACTTGTGATTTCGTACCTCTAAGCATGTTGGAGTTCGATGCAATCCTAGGAATGGATTGGCTCGAGAAACACCATGCTCGAGTAGATTGCTACACCAAGGTGTTAGAGCTCGAGGATGATCAAGGAAACACACTATGTTTCGAGGGAGATCGGGGGAAATCTAATGCTTGTATAATATCCGTGATGAGAGCACGGAAGATGATGAGGAAGGGATGCCACGCATACCTTGCCTACGTGGTGGACGATACCAAGAAGGAAGTCGACATCAAGGATGTACGGGTCGTGTGCAAATACCCGGATGTCTTTCCCAAAGACCTACCGGGGCTTCCACCCGATAGAGAGATAGAGTTTGTAATTGAAGTGGAGCCGGGAACCAAACCCATTTCGATTCCTCCTTATCGAATGGCACCGGCCGAACTCCAAGAGTTGAAGGTCCAACTACAAGAATTACTAGACAACGGGTTCATCAGACCCAGTCATTCACCGTGGGGGGGCACCCGTACTCTTCGTGAAGAAGAAGGATGGTACACTGAGAATGTGTATTGACTACCGACAGTTGAACAAGGTCACAGTCAAGAACAGGTATCCCTTACCGAGGATTGATGACTTGTTTGATCAACTTCGGGGGGCAATAGTGTTCTCGAAGATTGATTTGAGGTCGGGGTATCATCAGTTGAAGATCAAGGAGAGCGACATACCTAAGAGTGCATTTCGCACTAGATATGGTCATTATGAGTTCCTTGTGATGTCATTTGGTTTAACCAACGCACCGGCAGCATTCATGGACTTGATGAACCGTGTGTTTAGTGAATACTTAGATCAATTTGTGATAGTATTCATTGATGATATCTTGATATATTCCAAGAGCGAGGAGGAGCACGAACATCATTTGAGGCTTATACTTGATCGGCTAAGGGAAAAGCAACTCTTTGCCAAGTTCTCCAAATGCGAATTTTGGCTTAAGGAGATTGGGTTCCTTGGTCACGTCATATCCGGTTCGGGCGTTGCTGTGGATAACGCCAAGATAAAGGCTATCATGGATTGGGAAAGACCCAAGAATGTGAAAGAGATACGTAGTTTCCTTGGCCTAGCGGGATACTATCGTAAATTTGTTGAGAAATTCTCCGTATTGGCGTCCCCATTAACGAAGCTCACAAAGAAAGGGGCCAAGTTTGTATGGGACGACAAGTGTGAGAAAGGGTTCCTTGAACTGAAGAAACGACTTACCGAAGCACCAGTCCTAGCCCTACCCATACAGGGGATAGGGTATGATATCTACAGTGATGCTAGCATCCAAGGACTTGGATGTGTACTGATGCAAAACGGTAAAGTGATTGCCTATGCTTCAAGGCAATTGAGAAATCACGAGGTGAACTACCCTACCCATGATCTAGAATTAGGGGCGGTAGTGTTTGCACTGAAAATCTGGAGGCATTATCTCTACGGGGAGACATGTCACATTTTTACAGACCATAAGAGCTTGAAGTACGTATTCACTCAGAAAGAGTTGAATATGAGGCAGAGGAGATGGATGGAGTTGATCAAGGACTATGACTTGATCATCGACTATCATCCCGGAAAGGCCAATGTCGTGGCCGACGCACTGAGCAGGAAGAATACGACAGGGACGCTACTCACGTGTCTACAGGCATTGAGGGCACGCGTGGAGGTGTCCACGTGTGGGGCTCTCATTGCTCGATTTGAGGTTAGGCCCACCCTATTGGGCGAGATTAGTCGAAGTCAGGCCATGGATGAGGAATGTCAGAAGATCCGTGAAAGGATCCTTGCGGGGCCCGTTGAGAACTTCCGAGTACGCGATGACGGTCTATTATTGTTTAAGGATCGTGTATGCATACCAAAGAGTGAAGAACTCCAGAAGTCTATACTCGAGGAGGCTCATTCTTCAGCTTATGCTATGCATCCAGGAGGTACTAAGATGTACCGAGATTTGAAGGAAAGTTACTGGTGGTCAGGTATGAAGAGAGACATCGCCGAGTATGTGAGTCGATGTCTTACTTGTCAACAAGTTAAGGCAGAACATCAGCACCCGGCAGGGCTTTTGCAGCCACTCACCATCCCAGAGTGGAAGTGGGAGCACGTGACCATGGACTTCGTGGTGGGGCTGCCACGAACAGTGAATAACTATGACGCAGTATGGGTAGTGGTTGATAGGCTCACCAAGAGTGCACACTTTTTGCCTATCAACATTACTTATCCTCTTGAAAGATTGGCCAAGATCTACACGGAGGAAATTGTGAGATTACATGGAGTCCCGATATCCATTGTCTCGGATAGGGATCCACGATTCACATCCCGATTTTGGCCAAAGTTTCAAGCATCGTTGGGTACTAAACTGAAGTTTAGCACAGCTTTTCACCCACAGACGGATGGACAGTCCGAACGGGTGATACAGATTTTGGAAGACATGCTTAGGGCATGTGCTCTGGAGTTCCAAGGAAGCTGGGACAAGCATTTGGCTCTGGTAGAGTTTGCTTATAACAACAGTTATCAAGCAAGTATCGGCATGCCTCCATACGAGGCGTTGTACGGGAGAAAATGCAGAACACCGTTGTGTTGGGACGAGGTTGGCGAGGCCAAACTCGAAGGGATAGAGCTGGTTGAGATCACCAAGGCTAAGGTAAGGATCATTCGGGATAGATTGAAGGCTGCTCAGGACCGACAGAAGAGTTATGCTGATAAACGGCGGAGACCGTTGGAGTTCGAAGTCGGTGATGAGGTCTTCCTAAGGATTTCTCCTTGGAAGGGCATCATCCGATTTGTATCGAGGGGGAAGCTTAACCCCCGATACATAGGTCCGTTTGAGATCCTTGAAAGGATCGGGGCCGTGGCTTACCGACTCAAGTTGACGCCTGAACTTGAGAAGATACATGACGTGTTTCATGTATCAATGCTCAAGAAGTACATACGAGACCCATCTCATATTCTTGAGAAACCACCGGTAGAGATCCGTGAGGACTTGCAATATGCGGTGGAACCAGTGAAGATTGTGGGTCAACAAGTGAAGAAGCTTAGGAATAAGGAGATTCCTATGGTAAAGGTTCTTTGGAGGAGTGATCGAGTCGAAGAGGAAACTTGGGAGACCGAGGTCTCAATGAGGGAGCAATACCCATTCCTTTTCGATTAGACACGTGGATTTCGGGGACGAAATCCCAAATAAGGGGGGGTGAACTTGTAACACCGTCCCCGAATGTATTTACTTTTACGTAAATGATGTAATAAATTAAACCTTATGGAATGATTTATGAATTTACGAAGTTGTAAATTTTTATTTTTACTCTTTCGCGTGAATAGTAAATTGCACATGGGACCCACACCGGGGGCGGGGGCCGCCCGACTTTCCCGAGACCATATATTTTATTCATCGTGGTCTATATAATAAATATATAGTGATGGATATTTCATTTGGGCCATGGAAAGGCCCGGAGTTGACCGTTTGGTCAAAAGAAGCCCAAATTACCGGTACTGGTAATTTAACTGATAACAGCCCGAACTGAATTTCGGGGGCTTATAAATTAAAGTTGGGGAATGTATATTCATTATACGTGTCATAATGAGTAAGAGCACATAATATATTTTATTTGACCCGATAAAATAAAATATATTTAAAACAGTCCGAAAAATACAACTTTCGGGACCGATTGTACACATCGGGACACAAAGGGATGACCTCCCACATGAGTGGGGGCCACCCCACGTTTTTATGTGCTAAACACATCAATTGAGAGCTGGGTTGACAAGAGGAAATGAGGAGGAGATGCATTTGGCATCAAAAGTACAATGGGGAGGACCCATTCCCACATTATTTTGAGAGAAAAGCCAAAGAGGCTATCTCCTCACTCACCCACCCCATATTTTCGGCCAAACCATCAAAGGAGGAGGAAGAGGAAGCTCTCAAGCTACTCTCCATTGCTGCAACTCGAGCTCAACCAAAAGTAGTCCAAGGAGTGGGATTAAAGAAGGAAAAAGGCTAGGAAAAGTGTGTAGAATTAAGGTAATGACCTTATTATAACTTTTTCTTTATTTTTCTTCTACCATATGAGATATATATTATGTGAAGAATCCTTAAGAGGGTTCTACATGTTATAAGTATGGATTAATGGGTTGGAAAGTGATTCTATGTCCAAGAACGGACTTAGAAGCCAAAACGACCGGTTCACCGGAAAATAACCTTTTTGAGGTTATTTGTATTAATATGGGTTTTATGATTATAAAACCTTGTTAGGCACTTGTAAAGGGTATTTCAAGTGATTTCACAAAGTTGGAAAAGTCGCCGGAGTTGTCACCGGAGTTGACCAAAAGTCGCCGGAGTTTCACCGGAGTTCAACCAAGAAGGGTAGAACTTCTTAACGCTAGTTCAAGGTGAGTGGACGGCTTAATATCTTATAACTTTTGGGTTAATTATGAGATTACCTAAATAAATGTTATATGTTTTCATAATGATGTTTAAAAGATATTTAAACATGTGATTAGCCAACATTATCAAGTTGTATGAAAAGAATTAATTGATTATGCATGAAATATGATATGAGAGATTATATAAAATGCACATTAGCTTGAAGTGTAAAAGAAGCTCAAATGAGTATTATTGACTTAATTATATGATGATTAAGTTGATATGAATAAGGCTTGAATTGGCGGTCAACGACAACGTTGACCGATGGATGATGGATTAACTAATATCGGTTGATGTTAGTTAATTATACATTTATTTAAATGCATGGCTTTGCATGGATTGTGATACATAAGAATTATGTATTGGATTAGTTATGAGTAACTAAGGATGATATAGACTCTATCTAGGTTGATAGGAGGTTGATCATAGGAAAACTTGGTGGAGGACCCTAGTACTTAAAAAGTACTTAACACTCAAACTTGGTGGAGGACCCTAGTACTTAAAAAGTACTTAACACTCAAACTTGGTGGAGGACCCTAGTACTTAAAAAGTACTTAACACTCAAACTTGGTGGAGGACCCTAGGACTTAAAGTCCTTAACACTCAAACTTGGTGGAGGACCCTAGTACTTAAAAGTACTTAACACTCAAAACTTGGTGGAGGACCCTAGGACTTAAAAGTCCTTAACACTCAAACTTGGTGGAGGACCCTAGTACTTAAAAGTACTTAACACTCAAACTTGGTGGAGGACCCTAGGACTTATGAGTCCTTAACACTCACAAACCGGTGGAGTATCCAAGGATTATGATCCTAAAACTCATAGATTGTGATATACAAGTAGGGACAAGGAGGAGTCCTATACACTCATAGGTATATGGGTGGGTTGGGGTTTTTAGTCAAGAATATTGACTATTACTATTTTCCCGAATAAAATGGTGATCTACGGATCGGATATTTTCCAAGTATATATATACTAATAAGTATTTCATAACTTGGGGGAAAGATTATTCATTTAAGTATCACCCTATGTTTGGGTCTTATACTTGAAACGCTAGTTATTCTATATTTAGCCTGCTACTCGCTCGGTACTTGTACTGACCCCTTCGGGGGGCCCCACCATTTTCAGGTTGAAGCTAGAGCTTGCTACTTGCACCTTCTCACGGGTGATATCACATCAGGAAGACGTGGTTCGTGCTTCCTTATTTTCTTTCAAACTACCGAACACTTGCTCATGGATATTTGTTTATTATAAACACTTTTTGGGCTTGCATGCCCATGTTGTTGGCCGGTTGTGGCTCATGACTTACCGTTGAATATTTCCGCTATTCATTGGTTTAAATGTGATGTTGTTATGTATGTTTACTACTGAGTATGGATGAATTGTTTTCTCGAACGCCTTGTGTAATTAAGTGAGGTTGACTCGTGGGTGACGTCACTTAGTTATACGGCGGTTGTACACGCGCTTGGATTGCGGTCTGGGGCGTGACAGCATGTAATTCTAACTTCTAAGTTCTGCGTGTCAGAATACAAAGTCACAAACTGCATGTCATTCTAAGTTCTGGGTGCCATAATCTAATTTCGGAACTGAGAAATCTAAAAAAATTGAAGTCAATTCCCAAAAAACATTGCAAATATCTAAACTTTAAATTAAAAAAAAAACATACATCAAAACCAAAGCGGAATGTCTTGAGTCTAAAAACCAAACGATAAAAAATGTTGTAGAATAACAATTGGTTCGAAAGCAAAATAAGAAAATAGTAAAGCTGACAAAATATAAAAAGTGGCCTTGAGCTTGATGAGTGTGCTCCTTGTAGCTGTCTGCTAGGTGCTTATGCTACTGCAACTGTTGTGAACACTCCCCCTGCTCTCTATCAGAGACTCAGTTTGAACTTCAAGCCACACCTTTTGGATCTACAAGTACTAACAAGTGTAAGAACACTAAAGTTAACATTTTTCACAAAGGTGAATTAAACAAAGATGAAGCAGCTTCACAATAAGCTACAAAAGTATTCCTTATTGATGTATTTCATTACTTTTAAATACGCAAACTCAAAAAGTAATCAAAACTAAACAAAAATTTTGCATTCAATTGTTTACTAAATAGAGAATAAAACTCTATTGATACACCTTAGGGCTGGCTAGTAAGGGACCAAAACCACCCCATAACATATTAGTTATCTAGCTATATACTTATTTAGCGTGACCTGCAGAGATGGCAAACCAAATAAAATCAAATAAATAAATAAGACTCCCCTTCTACACTTCTAATAAACTAGTCACACCAACCAAATCAAGTTGTAGGAATATGAAACTCCATTGTCCGAATGGTGAAAGATTATAGCTCCAACAAAATCTCAAGAACTGTGTGAAGAAAATAATAATTTAGTCCTGGAGAATAAACTAGGTCACGTGGAAGAAAATAAGTACTGATCTCTATAAAGAGAAATATTAAATTATTAACTTATTGAATGATAATAATGATCAAAACAAATTAAATATTTAAAGTCATACCATTTTCTGTTTCTTCACATTCTTTGTAAAATTCCACTTCTTCTTCGGTAGGCTCTTTGTAGAAGTTGAAGCCTTCAGCCCTGATCCAATCACTTGTACACATAAGGGCCTCTACCATCTTCAGAGTCAAAGATGTTCTAAATGGATTCACTATTCTTTCTCCCAAACTAAATGCATTTTCAGAAGAAACAGTGGAACAAGGCATTGATAATACATCTTTAGCTACCTTTGCCAAATTTGGGTACTTTTCTGCATTTACTTTCCACCACAAGAGCAAATTGAAGGACTGGTTACAGCTGCCCTCACATGGATCACATAAGTAAGCATCAACCTCATTATTGATTTGAAAGATTTGGTCAGCTTGTTGTTGGTGCAAATAAGCAGCCCTCATTGCAGCTCTAGTATCATAGTTCTCATACTGTCCCACGTTAACATCATCAGGCCGTTCAGTAGCACTACTATGGGGTACTAAGGGCTCAAAGCATTTGTATGCTTCATAAAATTGCATTAAAATCTGCTTCACTTCGGTTGTAATGTTTTCAATGTTGGCCTTTGGTACTCCACATTTTTCAAAAAGAACTTTTTGGTATCCAAGTTTCCATCTAGGATCAAGAACATTAGCAATCACAAATAAAGGATTCACTTTCTCAAAAGAACCCCAATATTTATCAAACTTAAATAACATTGAAGCTGCCACCCTTCTTAACGGGGGATTATTGTGATCATTCATCGATTTTTGAATTCAACTTGAATTGTAACCATCTCCTCAAACACAATATGAGATGTAGGGTTCTTAAAAGCACTCAACCTCAAAGTGGAATCATAAAACTTCTTTAAGAAGTAGACAAAAGCCTTGGCACGTTCCCAGTCTTCTGCTACTGGAGGTCCCTCCCTCAAATAAACTCCATTTTTATCTTTCTCAAAAAACCAATCACTATAAGGCTTATGTTCTTCTGCCATCCTATCAAAAACTTTAGAGAATTTTAACCCTCTATCTAGCATCTTATAAGTTGAATTCCACCTAGTGCACACATCCATACAAACATTTGCTGTCTTATCAAACCCTTCAAGAACTGCAAACTTTCTAAAGTTTTCTAACCTCAATGGAGAAGATTTAATAAACTGAATTGCATTACGAATGCTAACAACAACCTTATTCAATTCTGTAAGCCCATCTTGCACAACAAGATTAAGTATGTGACAGCAACACCTAACATGCAAATAATTACCATCAAGTAGCAAAGTGTTCAACGACCTCATTCTCTTTGTCATATAACCGACTGCAGTGTCATTAGCTGATGCATTGTCTACGGTTATTGTGAAAATCTTTTTAATTCCCCATGAATTTAAACATTCCTCTACAGCCCTCCCAATGTCATCACCCTTATGGCTTACAATTTGAGTAAAGTTCAGAATTCATTTATGCAAATTCCAATCTTGATCAATAAAGTGTCCAGTGAGTACCATATAATTTATATTCTGAATAGAAGTCCAAGTATCGGTGGTAATAGAAACTCTAAGATTATTATGTGATATCATAGACATAATCTTAGTCTTTTCTATGTGAAACAAATCCCACACACCTCGAGTTACACTTTTCCTATTCATAGGCTTCCACTTAGGATTCAAAGAGAGACAAAATCTCCTAAACCCTCTTCCTTCAACATGAGAAAAAGGCAACTCATCCTCGAGTATCATCCTCACACATTCAAAATCACATACCTCTTTGTTGTATGAATAAGGTTTAGGTGAACCTTCTGTGCCAAGCGTGAGAAGCTGTTGCCCTTTCCCAATTTGTTTCGCCTCTACTGAAGCTTTTGGACAATGCTTTTGAAGGTGTCTCAATAGGGCTGAAGTACCATTGCCATCTGGTGATGCCTTGAGCCTTTTTTTGCAATAGTTACAAGTTGCCGCCTCGAGTATATCTTTATCTCCCACTTTTTTTGTTATTTTCACCATATGACCCCAAACCTCCGAGCCTTTTCTCTTTTTCTCTGAAGATGGTAGGCTTTCATCACTGCCACCATTAGAGCCAGAAGGTAAACCTTGCGTAGACATCTAAAAAAACATACAAACATAAGGGAAATAAGTTAATAAATAAAAATTCTCACTGGAACATCTGAGATTATGGAAGTTAACCTTGAAAATTGAAATAATAAAATATTTATTAAGGCTATCAATCTATCACAATCCAGTGATAACATGAACTATTAACTACTAATTACAGTTCTGTAAAAGAAGCAAAGTGATTCAAGTTTCCCAATTTGAGCAATATAAATTTATAACCAAATCGAGCATACAAATATTCAATAAATTGAACAAATTGAATCAGATAATGATTTATATAAAAATCAATTAGCAAAAACCTAAATAACAAAAAACTCCATATACAGTAAGTGATTCAAGTTACCCTGTCTACAATAGGCAAAACAATCTGAAAATAGTAAAGCAATTAAACGATACTCTGTAAATAAGTGAAGAAGGACGGTTTTCATACTTTAGAAACAAGACAAAGAAACTGCTACTTTGCAATTTGGTGAGGAGAAACTGCTGCTTTGCCGCTAAACTGTATGCCGTATGCTCTGATTTGTGACTGGTGAGTAGACAATAGTATTATACTCCCTCCGTCCCGAAAACAACTTCCCGGTTGGACTTTCACACACTTTTAGGAAATAAATTTGACTTTACTATAGAATGCACTGTTTTGCACTGTTTAAACACTGTTTGGCACTGTTTATCACTTTTTTTATTTAGATAATTTGCCAAATAAGGAAAGTATTGAAGTGTGAAGTTAATTTTGGGACATCCATTTAAGGAAAGTGGGAAGTTGTTTTCGGACGGAGGGAGTAGTATATATACTATGGATATGGAGTATAAATACATTAGTTATAGAATTCTACTAGGGTTGGCAAGGTAATGAACTGTGGGCCTGAGGCGGCTAATTAATACGGAGTATATTTATTACTCCGTATTTGCAAAGTAGTATACTCTGTATAAGGTATGAATGGTATGATGTATCAATATTCCATACGTATCATATATAAATAAATATATATATATATATATATTTTCATATTTAAATCAGGTTTTTTTCGGTCCGGGTCGGGTTTATAATTTTAGAACCCGGTTAAAGACCCGAATTTTCGGGCTCGGGTTGGGTTTTTTTTTACCCGGACCGGTGATTTTTAAAATTAAACCCGGACCGATGTCATTTATCGGGTTGGGGCGGTCCGGTTTTCGGGTTTCGGGTCAGTTTTTCCCAACCCTAATCATTTCAATTGAATTACATAGCTGTCCGAAACAACCACTTTTCTGTTTTTAGATCTATAACGATACAAACCTTTAAGTCGAGGATTTTTCACTTTTCTCATCATCCCCAGCTCATATCATTTTCATCTTTTTCTTTAATTTACACGATATGCATTGTGATTGACATGTGTGGTTCAAAAGCCTAATTAAATGGAATAGAATTGATAAGAATAGTCTTTCGCTGGTTTGGTTGAGAAATGTAGGTGAATAATGTCCATTTCAGGTTGAGTTCAGGACCTGCCAGATCTAAAGTATTTCTTAGCCTGATTTTTTAACAGAACATATAGTACCAGTAGTCCTATTTCTTTTAGGAACTGGAGTGGAACTGGATCAGAACAATTTTCATATTTGGCCTCAATGAGTTTTTCTGTTCAGGACCTTAGCATTTTCACATATTTGGGCTCAATGAATGCTTCCGTCCAGGACCTTAGCACTTTGGTGCTTCTCTTTGTCATATTTTATCTCTCTTTGTCATATTCATTACTTAACTGATCATGTAAAGTCTATATATGATCCTCCTACCAATTGTAACCTGTTTTTGGATTTATGAATTTATTGATTCATTTGCCTTTGTGTGTGAGTGACTAGGGGTGGGGAAAAATACCGAAATTTCGGTATATCGGACTTACCTTATCGAAAAATACTGAATTTACCGAAATGGTTGGTATACCGACACTTTCGGTACAGTATGATACCGTACCGAATTACTTCGGTATATATTTTGAAAATAAACGGTATACCGGTATACCGTCATACCGTAATTCCAAGCCAATAATTTCTTTAAAATTATAAAAATAACTAGAAACACAACATTAATTCAAGGATAAATGACTTTATATCTATGTTTCTTGAATTATTTATACTTTTTGTTGGCAAGCAGTGTTTTTTTAATTATATTTATGTTGTTTAAATTATTTTAGTAGAATGTGATGTTATCTTCATATATTATGTGTCAAAATATCTAAATATATTTATAATATTTTTTGTTCAAAGTTGAATAGAACACCAATAGGTTATTATTGGTAATTTACAATTAATTTCAATAATGATTTTAGTATATCATTATTAACACATACTTTCTATATTTTATTTGACATATAATAATTTGTTATGTTAAATCATGATAATTTACCGATAATGTACCTTACCGTACTGAAATTTCGGTATACCAAAACAAGATATACCGAAATTTTGGTATGGTAACGGTATGTATTTTTGCATACCGAAAATTTACAGTATGGTAAAGGTATGAGCTAAAATATTCGGTATACCGAACCACTCCTATGTGTGACAATGAGCATCCAATAATTAGAGCGTGACAAAACTGTCGCCTTACATATGATGTGATCAAGTCCAATCCTTTTTATGGGTTGTTTTTAAGGTTGTCTAGGTTTTCACAACTAATTTTTGTCTTGCAAGAGGAGTGACTCTATCACTCTTGAAGTTTATTATGTTTGTCTGTATTGGTGTTCTTAAGATATAAGTCATACAACTCTTGATGTCAATCTTTACCATCATATGCATATACCATTTAAAATAACTCAATATACGGATTTCATCCCATGGGCAAAATTGAAAAATTGGGATCTTAACTGTGACTTTTTAATTATAAAGTTCTTGATATAACAGATGAACTAACCTTGATTGGAAATGCAAGGGTGTTCTTCATTACCGAGTCACCGACCATCAATAAGACACAAAGACAACCTTTTGAAACATTTTGATGTTTTTATTAGGTCCATTTTTTGCACATGTACAATTTTTTTTGGATGATGCACATGGACAATTATGTTTTGAGATTTCAAGAATTTGTTCGACTTGAGTTTACATTTCATGTGGCCATAAAAGTTGACAAACCTCAAGAATAATAGTTGGGAGTTGGGTTTATATTTCATATGTGGTGATAAAGTCAATCAACCTCCAAGATTTTAATTTTTGCCCAGGACTGCACAACAATTTATTTCAGCGTCATTCTAAATCAAGTAAGACCCAATGTTGCTAAAACCAGACATGCCTAAGAATTGGACAAATTTGATCATACCATTGATTATTATTAAATAATAAAGTCGAATGAAAAGCTACCATGTCAAATAAGACCAAACAAGGTAATTGAAAACTGTTACCATTATCTAGTTAGACTAAAACAGTATCTTAGTCTTTTCCATTATTTGCAATAATGGTCTTAAAGACTCGCTATTTTTTGTTTGTAAGTATAATAAAATAAAGCAAAATGAATCACTAAATTGTCTGTGCTTCTTTGTTATAAAGCAACAGTCAGTCCATGCAAATTTCGTCGCGATTTTTACTATGAGTCATCTGGAAACAGTCTTCATGATTCAGTACAAAGGGGTAAGGCTGCGTATATTTGACCTCCCTTCCTCTTACCAGGGACGAAGCCAGGATGCGAGAGTAGGGGGGCAAATTGATATTTTTCCTAGCTCTCAGCTTATTATCATCCCAATTTTTACTTATACTTCTTTTATATGAGACACTTTAAGCCAAATATCTCCAATACTACTCCTTAATATATTATTACGTACGGAGTATTACTTATGATGGAATAACTACTCCTCCAAAATATAGTGTTGTTAAAGATTTAATATTTTTCCAAATAACTACTCCTAGAAAATATAGTGTCTTTATAGATATGATATTTAATTTAACTTGGTACTAAAAATTATAGTGCATTAGAAACTATAAAATTGTTTTGCACTACTATACTACTGTAGGAAACACAAGATTAGGGGGTCCAAAAAAATTTAAAAGACAATAATTTACTCCATAAAAAATAAAAATGTTGGGAAGGGCCAAGGCCCTCTAACCATATGCATCGGCACGTCCCTGCCTCTTACCCCCACCGTAGGTGAGAGCCTATGCGACGCTGAAATGACGATGATGAAAACTATCGTAGTTCCAAAGAAACTTTATACACAAAAGTTAACACTTACCACTATGTTTCTCTATCATGAAGTATTTGAAATATTTTCTTCATCCCGTGCAACGCACGAGTGAAAATCTAGTTGTTGATAATTATAAGTGGCACAAAAACACACACACAAAATTACATCAGTCCTAAAAGGGTTTGCCATATTAACTCTGGGTAATGATATTAACAATTATACTTGTATGTGTTTTAAAAAATTTACGCTTTTATGAAAATAAGCTAGTCAAAATGAGGAACATTTGCCATATTTACGCTTTTATGTATCAGTAAGAAACATTTACGTATAACTTTCATATTCAAAATGATTCTGTATCAAAATATCATTAGTCAAAGTTGACTTTAATTGATCAATAAAAGTTAATTTGAAAAATATTTTTGGAATAGAGGGAGTTTAACAAAACAAAAAATTGAAATATGCTTTTATCCCGTGCATGACACTGGTTGAAATTAAATATAGCACTAGATAATCAATTTATATATTTTGATTCTAAATTGAACTGAACAACTTCAGATAAATTATATCTACATACCCAGTAAAATAGTCTAATTTTTGTTTTAACATATTTAAACATTAAACTTACCATAGGATAACATGAATGCGTACAGAAAAGTACTAAATGAGATTTGTTAAATACTTTTTTCGTCCTTTATAACTTTGTCATCTTTTCTTTTTTTTATTGTTTTAAAAAGTGTCATTTTCTCTTCTCATCAATTATTTTGTGGTTCATGTTCTTTCGTTCTTCTCTACACAAATCTCAATCACACAATTTTTACTTAATTATTTTTCAAACTTATCAAACTTGACAAAGTTATAAAGGGTAGAGAGAGTATTGTCATTATGTTTTGAGTAACTCAAAGTCTCAATGAATCGTATGATTGTAATTTTACTGTCAAAATATAATTGTAAGGTAATTTAGTACTCCGTAGTAAAGAGTTGTTTCAAAAGGTACATTTCTTTCATTTTTACTCATATTGATTATAGATTTATAGGTGATGTAAATTAGAATATCGAGAACTCGAGATGTGGATAAATTTTACTTGTTATATATGCATGAATAATCGATAGTTGAGCTTAATAGAAGCTGTTGACTAATCGTTGAGATTATTATTCTCATTCTTTCTTTAAAACATGGTAAAATGTGGAGCATGATAGCATGACAAATATTGAATTTGGTATTTGATAATCTGATTAAAGTTTATATTTTGTCACATAAATGTTAGTTTTCATTGCCTTAACATCAATTTACTTTATCCTCCGATGAATTACATACCAAATTAAAACTAGTGTCTTGATTAAATTGCAAACCATTTAAGTGTCACTTGATTTTCACCTGCAGCATAGCAATTATTGCTTAAATCGATGGTAATCATAATTATTCGCTTCTTATTTAAGTATAGAGGGTGGGAAAAAGTGATTTCACTAGAATGAAACTGAATTGAGTTTTATGCAATAGTGAACCCATTAGAGATCAAATTTTGATATCAATATGTTTACTATGAAGCAATGCTTGCATCTCCGAATAATTTTAACTACGTTGTATAATAAAACTAAAAATAATACTCCGTACTAAGTAACATCATTTACCCCTATCACGACACCGGTAAAAATATTAATAATCCCTATATTTCTATAGCAAAAAACATCCCGAACCGCTAGTGGTAATGAGTAATTGTAATACTCCCTCCGTCCCGAAAAGTTTTGCCAAATTTCTTTTTTTGGATGTCCCAAAAAGATTTGTCATTTCCATTTAAAGTAAGAAATATGTGGCTAAAATCAATTCTCTCTTCTCTGCACAAATTTCAACCACACAATTTTTACTTTATTAATCCACGTAAAAGTTAAAGTTGGTGAACTTTTTTATGGTATAATGCATTCCCTTGAGGGCTTGACAGCTCACGATACACACAGTACAACACATGAACACAAAAACGCAAACTCAAACGCGACAAGTATATCAAAACACTCGAAATGAAGCCTCTAAAAGAACAAAGCAACGGAAAAATCAAAGATAATGTGCAAACTAATTAAAATTACTCATGCGTTTGGTAAAAAAATAGATTGTAGCTATTTCAAAGTTGTATTTTGCCTTGTGCAAACTAATTGAAATTACTCAGTTTGCGTTTAGTCAAAAAATCGATTGTAGCTATTTCAAAGTTATATTTTGCCTTGTGCAAACTAATTGAAATTACTCAATTTGCGTTTGGTCAAAAAATCGATTGTAGCTATTTCAAAGTTGTATTTTGCCTTGTGCAAACTAATTGAAATTACTCAATTTGCGTTTGGTCAAAAAATCGATTGTAGCTATTTCAAAGTTGTATTTTGCCTTGTGCAAACTAATTGAAATTACTCAGTTTGCGTTTAGTCAAAAAATCGATTGTAGCTATTTCAAAGTTATATTTTGCCTTGTGCAAACTAATTGAAATTACTCAATTTGCGTTTGGTCAAAAAATCGATTGTAGCTATTTCAAAGTTGTATTTTGCCTTGTGCAAACTAATTGAAATTACTCAATTTGCGTTTGGTCAAAAAAAGACTAGTAGATTATTCAGGAACGTAAGAATTTTTTTTAGAGATAAGGTACTCTAATTCTTTTTTACAATTTTATTTTATTTATTTGAGAGTAAGAAATCTCCGATTAGCCAATGTCACATTCTAACTTTTAAAATGATTAAGATGGTATGAGTCGTCTTTTCCAGATTCAAGAACATATCAGTTTTTATCTTTTTTTTTTCATAAATAGTTAGAATAAAGATATGGTCAAAGAGTTCATTGTTTTACTCATTTCAACCCTAAAAGATAGTCATTTAATTTTAATATCCATACCGACCTTTCTTAATCTACGCACAAAAATAAAACATGAGCTATTGTTGAGAGAGCGGGAGTAATAATTTTTTTCATTTTATTATACAGACTTTTGTGTGATATAGTAAAACTCCTTGCGTACTAGTTTCGTGATACGTAAAGAATTTTTGTAAAAAAATAAATTTACTAAAATAAAACTTATTTAATTACACAAATATGACTAATATATAGTTACTACGTAGTACATTACAGTGTTATAATCACATCAATTTTAAAATTGTACATAAAGTACTATGATTAAGTTACTATTGTAATCATTAATGCCATTTTTGCAAACAATTTTTATTTTAATCATAAATATATAATTATTTCATATGTAAATTTGAATTAGAAGTAATAATATTATATACTATATATATATGTACTACGTGTGTGTATACTCTTTCTCTGTCACAAATAAAATAAGATTTCTAAAATGCAGCTTATGCCAGAAACACAGAAACAGCTTGCTCCTGCTCAAAAATAACACAATTATAAGCCTAATTTAGCTATTTCAAAACAAATTTTCATCTGAGGAAGACAATTACAAATATAGAGATAGAAGATAGAACAGTAAATTCTCGATCTCTACTTTGTAGAGAATCCAAAAATAATAACATCTCCGGTCCTAAATAAAGGTCGTAATTTGACTTTAACTTACCATTTTTAAGAAAGTGAAAATTTTATTCTTGACTTCCCCATTATAACTTTACAAAAACTAGATTAGATATAATGAGACAGAGAAAGTGAATATAAAGCAGATAAATAGAGTAAGAGAGTAAGGATATAGGTAACTTTATATTGAAAATTTGCCGAAATTAGAAGTTAAAACTTTATTTTTAGACCTGTCTAAAAATGAAAATGAGAACTATATTTAAGACTGAAGGTAATAGTAATATGTAGTAAATTTCCCTCAAACTAAAGATGTTTTTTCTTAGACAGTTTCGATAAGTCCCACACAAACAAGCTAGAACAGATCCTACGAGACCAGACCAAAACAGACAAGACCATATAATACCAGACTAAAGCAGATCGACTAGACTAGAACACACCAAAGCATATTTATTATTATTATTATTATTATTATTATTATTATTATTATTATTATTATTATTATTATGTTGTGATATGATCAGTTTAAGTATGGTATTGTCTGGTACGGGATTGGAATCAGTCCCAGTAAAAACGTTACATCTTTCCATGAATTGAAAGGAAATTTATTATTTGTAATTATATATAAATAAAAATTAATTATTTATGAAATATAATATATAAATAATACTTCAGTTTTAAAAAAAAATTCAGACCAAATCTAGACCAGCAAATTTCATATTAGTTAAAATTTAATTAAGAATTCACATCTCAATTAAGTAAATAAAATGAAGTAAATATGTTAGATCCAAAAGGCGCAATATTGTAAGGGAGGAAGTATTATTATTGGGGAGTGGTTAAATTTATGTATAATCAATGAGTCATTGTAGCAATCTTGAAATGGAAGGGAAGAGAAACAATGATTCAAGATTATTATGAGGATTTAATTGTATTAAGGATTAATGCGTTCCTTAACAATAAATTTAACTCACGAGCACACAGTACAACACAAAATTCCAAACCCAAACATCACACATCAATAATAATGGAAATGAAGCTTCTAAAAAATCAAAGCAACAGAGAAATTAAAAATATTAAGGTACAACAATTCAATGCAAGAATACAATAACCAACAATAATCATGCATAATAATAGATGAGATGAGGTAATTAATTAATTAATTCATTCATTAGTGGCAGATGAAGCCAGGGGGAATGGTCTTGTGGCAGGCACTGACGACGGCGCTCAGGGCAACCGGCACGGCCATGTTCAGCCCAAGAACGTTCGCCTTCAGGGCGGTGCAGAGGCAGGCGGCGGCCTCCATGTCAGCAAGCCCTTCAAGGAAGCTGCAGCATGGGCTGGTCGGCGCGTGCCCGATCTCGATGTTGATCAGCCCGCCAAGGAGGTCGGTGCACACCCCCAGCTTCAGCGCGTTCCTCGGGCAGTGGTGGTAAAGGTCCACCGGCGGCCCCTTGTGGGTGAGAGTCGTCGGCTTCGGCCTCGTCTCCGGCTTCGGCTCCGTCGGCTTGCATGGCTCGCCGCAAGCCACTGCCAGCGTGGCTAGCAGAAGGCTGGAGACAATGAATATGGCTTTGGTGGCTGCCATGGCTGGGAATGGTTTGCTTTAGGGCTGGCTAGCTGGAAGATGGTACTAAATGGGGAAGGATAGTGAAGCTTATATAGGGAAAAAATTGTGAGGTTTGAGATGGAGGAATGATTGATTGGAAGAGAAGGGGGAAATAAGATTGTGCTGTACCAGTTGGAAGTTTTGTAAGTTTGTGAAAAAAAAATTGTGATGCATGTTATTTGTTCTTGGTTAATTATATACATATGCACCAGCAAAGGGTGAGGCTATAGTTGTCATTTCCCATTTGTATCATTATAGGAGTATGATTTGTACCATTCAGATTTCAAGCCACTGTTAAAATTTGTGGGACTGTTTGATTCTGCCTCAACATTAATTGTACTGATGAAGAGTGAAACAAATTTGACTTCAATAATTGAATAAGTTGGAAGGGTAACTTGAGAATTGAGATGGTATCCCATTGCTTAATTGTCTTGATGTCCAAGCTAAAAATTAAAGTTAAATGTTTCTGCTAGATTCATTATCGATATTTATTGTCTAAAACATATGCATTACGTTGTTAATTACATTTCTTACGGAGTATATACTTTATTCAGTTAAATATGAAGTACTCCGCATGTGTTTTATACTTTTATGCCTTGTCCGCTTGACCGATTAATACAATCTCAACAAGTTGAATCCTAAAACTCATGTGCCCCACGTTCCAACCCAACAAGGCATTTCGGAGAATGTAATTCACGATGATTCGGTCAACTCAATAATGATAAATCTTGTGCGTGTACACATCAGAAGTCCAATCTAGCACATAACTGTTTTTTCTTAATGACACTATCTTAGCTTGATGCTTTAACTTGAATGTGCTTTTGCTGTTAATGATATTATTGATATATGGAGTACCATGATAAGATTAATCCATCCATGACTTTAAATATACGAGATTTGAATGATGAAGTGTGTCAATTTATTTTTTTTAGTACGTAGAAGTCCATAGGTTTTGAACCCCTAAACCTACGAGATTTTTATGATGTCCACAATTTATTTTTGAAGTCCATACGAGTCACTAAAGTCTAAAACTTTACTCCTATCCAATGTTGAACCCCTTTCAATGAATTTATTCAATGTTATA
The DNA here is from genome assembly GCA_945859915.1 of Cuscuta epithymum. Taxonomy (NCBI): domain Eukaryota; kingdom Viridiplantae; phylum Streptophyta; class Magnoliopsida; order Solanales; family Convolvulaceae; genus Cuscuta; species Cuscuta epithymum. Next base: position 685,111 of record CAMAPF010000947.1, on the reverse strand, counting down.
CTATATTCCTATTAAGTCAATTAAATTAAATTGTACTTCCTCCGTAACATTCATATCTTCTCACTTTACTTTTTCAGCCGTAACATTCATATTTTCTCATTTCTAAATCTTCCTATCATACGCTTATTTATTTTAAAAATAATACACTATTACAACTACTTTTTTGGATTTATCATTCATTCTAGAACTCTATTTGATTATCTTCTCATCATACCTCAATAATTTATACGGAGTATATCCTTTCATTATTCTTAATCTCACATACTTTTAAACTGGAAGATATATATGTTACTTTTGAAATGTAATCAGAGTATAGGTTAAAACTTAGAGAAACTTTAACTCTCAATGTAATTTTCTTACATGTGAGCACAATTATATACGAGTACTGAACTGTTAAGGCTCCACCATGGCTAGAGATAAGACCATTTGTAGTGGTTATAGATTAGGAGTCAAAAGATTAAAAATGGAATTTTTAGACTCTTAATTTGTTGTAGTGGTAGATTAAAAGGGGGAGTAAAAGTGGGAAGGGGAGTGGAAGAGTGTATAAATAGAAGGTTATGTTGACAGGGTAAAAGAAAAGCAAAAAGAAAAAAAAGAAGAAGAAAACGCGGCACTCTTCCGATGTCTCCTGTGTTCATGGGTTCTGGTGACATCATGATGATGTCACGCATATGTCATTAAAATCCCAATTAATTTTAAACTCTTATAACTTTTTTATTTGTTCTCCGAATTTTTCAAAAATTATATCAAAATTCATGAATTTGTATGATCTTTCATATGACACCAATATGTAATATATAAAATGCAAAAAAAAAAATAACTGTTGAAGTTTTCTTGAACCCAAAAAAATACGAAATACAAATTTTTAATTCATTGAGCTTTCACAAATACTAGCTGGATATTCCATAATCCAATTTTATCTGAACTATGTTCATTTTTTGTTAACAAAAAATCATATAAAAAATTAGTGAAATTTATTTTTTTTTACTTCGAAATGTGTATTTTTTATTTCATAATTATCTAGGGAAAAAGTTAAAAGGAAAATATTACTTATAATAATTTAATTAATGTTTTACTAAATCGATATGTAAAAAATATGCAGAGTGTATTTTATTGACGGTGAACGGATGCAGGGAAAAACAGTATTGACGGAGTCTAAACACTGTTTTCATATGGACGGAGTCCAAATTTAACAATTTGGACTCTTGACCACTACAAATGGTCTAAGGGTAGATTATTTGGTTAGGTGTTAGAGATAGCTAGATAATCGAGAAAAGTACGGCTGTGCTTGCACATGAGGAGGAGTAGCGCGAGGCCAACCTACTAGCTGCGCTGTTACACAGAATAGAACAGAAGAGACGTACTACTCACTACTGCTCCATCGATCATTTGGGAATGAATGGACATTCCCTTTCTCTCTTATTGCATTTCTTGTGTATGTCTTCTACTTTTTCTTAGGGACCGACAAAAATACAGAACCAGACCGATATGGTATCATGTCGAAAAACGGGATTTGAAACGGATCTCAAAATTTTTGTCTCGAACCGGACCGTACCGGTTTCAAACAATGTCTTTATGAGAACCGGTACCGGACCAAACCGGACCGAAGTATGAATTAATTATTTAAATTTGTATTATTATGGTTTATTTGATATTTATTAATTATGAAATATGAAAATTGATAAATTGTGTGGATTTTTGGAGGATGTCTAAACTTTAATTTTCTCCTAAACTTTTACTCGTACATCAATCAATGACATATATTGTTACCTCTGTCCTACTAACATTGGGACATGAGGAGGTGACACATTTTAAGAAAAATGAATCTATGTGATTGATATTAATTGATAAATTAAGAATAAAGTAAGAATGATTTAGAACCACACAAATTTTACCAAATTTGGTATGAGATAGTTTTGGCAGGAGGGACTCAAAAGTAAACATAAGACAATTTTAGCACGACGGGGGAATATTATATAACATGCCTAATTAAGTGGTGCAAGACTTTCTTTCACCAATACAAACTAAACATATGGAGTATATAATTGGTAATATTGTATTAAAAAAGTTAAAGGAAAAAGGTCAAAACACTCACCAACTATATCAAATAAATCACTACAACTCTTCTCTTAAAAAAATATTCCCACGTCACTAAAAACTTGACCAAGTTTGACACATACACGTGTATTAATAAAGTAAAAACTGTGTGGTTGAAGTTTGTACAAAGGAGAGATAATTAAATGGAGCCACCAATTTTTTTTATTTAAAAGGAAAAATGACAAAATAAGTGGGAGAACCACAAAAAGAAAGTTGACACAAAGTTTTAAGGGACGGATGAAGTATTAAATAAATACACTTACTACTAAAAAATCATCAATCGAGTCAAGTTACAGAATGGCAATTTCCTATCAACAATGCTTGATGTACTCATTCTTATACCCACCTTATACCCACCATGTTTGTAAAGTGTTTTCTTTTTCTATGAACCCAGTTCACAGACAAAAAAAAACACTTCACAAAAATGGGTGGGTACAAAAGTGGGTATAAGATTGAGTACAAACATCATTTTTTATTTCCTATAGCAAGTCATTGGCTGATGTGACATATTCTTTTCTGTTATAGATTGAGATGCAAGCACTTTATTCATGGGCCAGAATGCCAGATATATGGACGGGCCGGAGACTAATGGACATCCATAATTACATAACACTCCCCCTTGGATGTACATTGTTTTTTTTATCGTAAGGCGCTTATATCATTAAAATAGCAATCAGCGGGAGTACAAGAACATGAAAGGACCGCATATAACCATCCGCCCATGGCTGAGACTCTGAGTTAATCACCTCAAACAAAGCAATATAACTCGCTAGACCGAATTTGGACAAATTAAAGCTAACGACATTTATCGCAGACCTTTCAACCTCCAAATCTAATGCAAGAGTTTCACAGTAACCAAAAGAATAAAAACAAAACAAAACAGAAAATTCGTGGAAATAAAACCTAAGACAGAAAATGAAATAAACTCTAGCACTTGAAAACTTAATCAAAACCATCCACTGCAAAATCGGAGGGTCTAAGAGGTCTGACCCGCCCGCCGCCTCCCCATTTTTTGGCCCATCAAGCGCCATGTCTTCGTCCCCTGTATTTCCTTTAAGCTTGTCCTCCCACATTCTCTTGCGCTTAGTCTCTCCTGGTTCCCCTTCCATTTCACCCGTTCCTTGTTTTGAAACATTAGCCCCTGTTTCAGCCGATTGCTCCTCCTCGAGTTCAGTCTTCCTCTGCTGTCCGGCTCCCCTGAAGCTTACAGGATCTTGTACAAGCCACTTATTAGGGCCTGCTGGGTTAGTCTTTACTCCTCCTCCTGCCCTAAGCTTAACTCCAAAAGATTTTTCAATAATAATTCCTTCCTCATATCGTAACAAGCAAAACTTATCCGAATGCCCAATCACCCCACATATGAAACCGAAACTGGGTAGTTTCTCATACTTGAAATCAACCCAATGTTTCTTTCCTTCCTTCTTCAGAGAAGAGCCTTTTTTTAGGGGTTTCCTAACATCCATACAGATTCCGATTCTCAAGAAAGATTTCCTTTTATCTTCATAACTGTTTTTATCAAACTTTATAAAAGAGCCAATATAATTCCCAATTCGCTTAGCAGAATTCAGATTGCTAAATTTTTTTGGAACATTATGCACCTGAACCCAAAAGTCTGCCTCAAATAAAATCAGTTTTTCAGGAATATCATCTGGTTGAACTGCTTTCAACAACACTGAATCTCTCTCAAACACCCAAGGTCCATCTTCCAGCACACGGTTCATATCTAAAACATGATTAAAAGTAAAGAGATACCTTTTTTCATCGATTTCCTTGATTGATACCCCCTTATGAGGACGCCAAGCTGAAGTCAGCGCATCCTGAAGTGCCTGAAAATTAACCTTCCGATCGGAGATCACCGTCCCAACCACTGGGAATCCAATCTGTTCTTCATTCACCTCCTCATCATCTGTTTCCCTTGTATCAAAATCGAGTTCGTTATCTGCCTCCCCAATAACCATCTTTCTATAGTTGTGAACAATTTCTTCCATCTACAAGCCTTTGGATTTGCTCTCGTTTTTTCACTCTTCCCCAGCCACCGAGCCGAACCTATCGGAAAACGCCTGCAAGAATCGCTGCTTGAAACCAAAGCAAAGAGGAAACACCAATTAACGGTCGAACTTCGATCTTACGGATCGAATCCGGAAAAACACCCAGTGGCGGCGCCGCCCTAGGAAAATCGCATCTCAACTCACGCTATTGACATGGAGAATTTAGTTGAATACTTGAATATATCCTTGGATGTACATTGTTAAATAAAAGTATTATAAGCAAATATAATAGGAAACATTATTCTCTTTATATACGTTAATGATGATGCCTCATTAAAAACCTTGTCGAGGAAAACCCAGCGGAACAAAACCTTGATCAAGGGAAAAAGAGTGCAGCGCGTATAGACTCCCCATGTTGACTGCATCGCTTCAAGACTTCTTGTAGGATCCAATATAATCTGGCAACTCCTTGTAGCAAAAATTCTACTAGGTGTATGTCTCATTAAAAACCTTGTTGGAAAAACCCTTTGGGGAAAAAACAATTAAGGAAAAAGTACATAATATATGTAAAATGATGTGTTGTATTGACTGCCTCGTTAAAACCTTTAACTAAGAAAACCATGAGGGGAAAACTTAGTAAAGGAAAAGAGTACAGTTATTGGCCTTCAGGGCCTAATCTTCTAGATTGCATTTGAATTTACTCTTCTAGAGAAAAACAATACTCCGAATTTTATGTATCATAATATGTTATTTCAAAGTCACAAACTACCTCGTTAATACCTTTGACCAAGAAAGCCCTATGGGACAAAACTTGGTTAAGGAAAAAGAGTACAGTTGCATATGGTCTTTCGGACTAATAAATTGTTTGACCTCACAGGGACCAATTAAGACCTTCAGGGTATTATCTTCCGAACTAATATTAGCTTCACTCTTCTAGAGGATAATAGTCTTCCGGATGTTATCAATCTTTCTCATTCTTTAAAAAACACAAAATAACTTAAAACCTTTGGCCAAGAAAACCCTTTGGGAAAAAACTTGGCTAAGAAAAAGGGATAGCACATGGTCTTCTGGACCAATTAATTGTTTCACCTCAATCCACTCCATATAATTTGAGTTAATGACAATCTTTAGTATACAAAACCTCCATCATTATTTATACAGATTTGATGGACATCAGTTACCAAAGTCTTCAAGAGTTTCTAAACAGAAGTAATTGTCTAAACTCATGATTTTGCGATGAGTATCTCAAAACCTTCAAATTTAGTATGAATGTTCATATGCACATCAAACATTTAATAATTGAGTATTCTCAGATATCGGCCCACAAAGATTTAAAAGGGGCATGTTTTGATCCTCCTAGGATTTTATATACGAACACTTCAAGTGTTCACAATATAATGGCTAGATATTTTATTTATTATATAATCAAGCATCATTCAAATCAAAAGATTTTCATGTGTTGTTTCTAGATTTGGCTAGATGCTTAAAAACCTGCATCACCTTTACTCATACAATTTGGTTCATATATAATACATGTTTACTTCAGGTAAACAAATAGAAAGTTTATGAGCAATTGCAAATTTATTGCATAAAGTTCCTCATTCAACTCTTTCTGCAGGAAGGGCTGAGAAGTAGTACGAATATAACTCACTTTAAATTTGTTGAAATTCTAGTCATGAAATCATGTGAAAACGAATAAGAAAATTGTTCAAATTAGATCCTCTACAAGAGGCAATCACTACAGGTGATACTTTGACATGGTTCAAAGACCTTGTTCAACCATTATATAATATAATTTGCACCTGATCATCTAGCATAGTTCTTCTACAAAATAAATTATGTCATCAAGACGTAATGTGATCACCCAGGTTGTGTTTAGGCACAAGCATTTTTTCTATGTTTCCAACTATGCTTAGAATTTTACTGCATTTCCAATTGTTGCAGTTATTCAATCAATTCGAAATTCCTTTTCAAAATAATTCCGAATACAATAATGATAAGTTTGTTATACAAAAGAATTCACAATCATGTTGCATGTTGTGTGCACATATTTCTTTTCACCATTGTCCTTCAGGGACACACAATTGATATTATAGCAATGACACCCAATTTTCTCATCAACTGCCACATTTACAGAACTTCAAACTATAACAAGAATGTAATGTCAAAACCATTCAATCTCAAATATTGGCACCCCACGTACACAATATCTTGATTTGTGGGACTTCAGGCCCAAAATATTTTCTCATCCATAAACATCGATCATAATTCACAAAATTTTAGGACAACAGGTCCATCATAATTCGTCTGGCCAGACTTTATTATTATGGATTATGAATCGATAGTTTTAGAATAATAAATCATTGACGTCAATCTTAATCGATGTGATTCCTGTATCATCAAATCAAACTCCTCTATATGAGCCATAAAAGAGGAACTTATGTTCTGTATCATGTAGTTTCTAATATGTATCAGCTGCAGCATTTAACTTATATCATCCTCTTGTAGAGGCATAAGTGGCTTATTGTAATAAAAACCGGTTTTATTTTATATTCCAATAATGACCGTCTAACCATGCTTCATGCATTGGTTGACCTCAAACTTTATAATCATTTTTTTCAGTCACTTTAAACTGGTAGTAAACTGATACTATCCTCTTGTAATAGGATAGTAAAAAGACATTAAACTGACATTAATTAGACATTAAATGTTAAAACAACAATCCCCAAAACGCAGAGAGAACTATAATAACAAAATGCAGAACAAGTAATCTTGAAATTGAGATGGACTATGAGGGTCAGAGGCTATTGTTGCAGAAGAGTTTCGAAGTCCACCACACATAATTTACCAATTGTACAAAGGTATCATGGTTACAAAATGAGAATATGTAATGACATAGGGTGTGAAGAATACATCAACCACAAATTTCATAGAGAACTAAAAGGAGAAGAAAACAGATTCGAAACTGTAATCTCAAAAACGAAAAACACAACAATACACATGCGAACTTACAACACTAAATCGGAGAAGGAGCAGTCCAGAATTTGCGATGAAGATTCGGAGTCAGAATTTCCAGCGATTTCACCTACAATGGACGAAGATTAGTCGTCAGGATCGTTGTAGGTTGAATTCAAATTATTGATGTGAAGTGGAGAGCTACTTTCAAAGAAGATCGGGTGTACGTAATTTGCGTGGGTTAGTTAAGGAGTTAGTGCAGAACAAAAAATAAAAACTAAAATGTATTAATAAGCAGTGAGGGGTAATTTAGGCAAGTTAGAATTTAGTTTTCTAAAATAGGACAAATAGAGAGGCTTACGGATGTAAAAATGTTAAGGGGGTCTTATTTTAATCAGAATCCTATGAAATAATCTTATTTTGCACAATTTTCTCTTTAAATTTAAACATGACAGTATTTTCCAAGCTTGACAATATTTACTCCTATTTAAGTTATAAAAACATGACAGTCTTATTTTGGAATTATGAAAGATTTTGACTCCTATTTCAGGGATTTTCCCTTAAATGATTATAAGCAATATTTATCTTTATTTTTTCCTGAATACTTTTAAAATAAACAAAGCACATTTCGATGTTAAAAAGATTTCATTTTTTTTTTGACTTTTTTCGAATATTAAAAAATACAATGAATTTAAGTAAAGTTTAGTTATCTATGGAGGCATTATATATTAAAAAAAATATGTTTCATGTTTTTTGGAGTAAAAACTCCAGCAATGGAAACTAATTATGTATTTTGAGATATTTTTGTATAATTTGAAGTAGGTAATTTTTTTTTTACTTTAGGTCCCATTCCCTTCTTGTTGTCCTCTTGCATACGTCCTCTTTTTTCTAAACGCAAGATTCAATAGTTCAATACTACTCTAGAGTGGATCCGAGACTTTTCCTCTAGGGTTTTACGACTCGTGAGAGGATTTTCCTAACCTGTGTTAGGCTTTCTTACCTTGTGTTGGCAAGGTTCAGATTGAATCCCATTAATTCTGTTTCTCTTCTCTCTCAATCCATTCATAACTCTTCTAATGGAGAATAGAGGTCATCATAATCCGAATCTCAATACTGCGGTGAAGGAGATTGTTGTTCGGGACAAAACAAAGGTGGACTGGGTTATTCCTAACCGAGAAGGGAGAGCCCTAGAATCTGAATATTGTTTAGTGGCACGAGTATGGACTGAAAAAAGAATGAATGACAGGAAATTCAGGGCTTTCATTGAAACTATGCTGACATCATGGAAACCATATAATTAACCAGGTGAGAGGGGAAATATTAAACAAGGAGAAAAGATATTTATTTTTCATTTCGAGGATATCAATGACAAGAAGAGGATTTTGGATGAACAACCTTGGAACTTTGAGAGGCAATTAATTGTACTTAATGATATTCCAGCATTTACAAAACCTTTTGATGTAAATTTGAGTTTTGTTCCAATGTGGGTAAGATTCTATGACTTGCCTTTGGATGGTAGAAGGGATGTGAAGAACCTTAGGGCGCTGGGTGATAAGGTAGGGACATTCATTGAGGCGGACCTTTCTGAAAACTTTGAAATAAACAGATCAGTTCGGGTTCGAGTTTTAATTAATCTAAAGACGCCCCTAGTAACAAAGATTGAATTAAACATCCCGGGGGTAGGGTCGACTGAGACTGAAGTTCAATATGAAAAGCTTCCATTGTTCTGCTATTACTGTGGCTTTATAGGGCATGGGGAGAAAGATTGTGTGGACAAAAGAAATAACAAAGGCATAGATAGGGGACTGGGAGAATGGATAAGAGCTTCACCTTGAAAAAAACCACCTACTCACAAGATTGAGAAGAATGTTGAGGTTATGGGCCATAGAAGAACTTTTTATGAAGGTAACAAGGAAGAGCAGCTGAAAGTTCAAGGGGAGATCAATAGGATGGTTGCATTATTGAGGAAAATCTCAATCATGGAGAATAATGTGGACAAAAAGAGAGAATGCAAACTGGAGTAAAAGAGAACTCTGTGACAAACTGCATACAGGAAACGCATCAACTCGAGGAGAACATTGGTGTCTATATCAATGAAATGAGGATACTAGAGGTTAATAACGACCAGAGTGGTAGAGTGAAGGGCTTACAAGAAGATGAAGGTCCAGGGGATAGCAAGGATGAAGAAAACATAGACCGGGAACATAATAATAATCAAGCTCCAGTTGCCCCAGTTCATAACTTATCATCACTTGGGAGTAACACGACAAGGAAGACCGAGGGCAGAATCAAGAGGAGGCACCAGTGAGATTCCTTACAGGGTACGGCCAGAGGGGAGAGCGTGATGGTATTAGGAAAAAGGAAGGGTGAAGATCAAGAAAGTGAAGAAATGCAACTGGATAATGTCATTGACCATGCGAGTAAGAGACAAAGAGATAATTGTATGGAACTAAATTTTAAAGGTAATTTGAAAGTAGCAGAGGTTGGTGGCAGCCAACCCCGCGAACAGCAATGAAAATATTAAGCTGGAACTGTCGGGGACTGGCCAACCCCGACACACAAAATGCTCTTCGGAGTTGGTGCCGTAGAGAAAGGCCAAATATAATTTTCTTAATGGAGACCATGGTAAACCATAAAGAACTAGAAAAGTGCAGGAACAAGTGTGGCTTTGAAGGTGTATGTATTAGTAGCAGGGGTAATTCCGGCGGAATGGGATTCTGGTGGAAAGACATAAAGATTGAAACGGTGTCCTACTCACGAAATCATTATAGTGCCATTGTTCTAGATGAGGGGGATACTCCTATGTGGCGGGCAGTTGGGGTGTATGGGTGGCCAGAGAAGGAAAATAAAAGGTACACCTAGGAACTGATGAGACTTTTAAAGGCACAAAGTAATCTACCCACCCTGTTCTTTGGAGATTTTAATGAGATTCTAAACGAGAATGAAAAAGATGGCGGGGTTCCTAGGAGAGAGAGATGCATGGATGCATTTAGACAAACAATTGATGGGTGTGGACTTCGGGATCTGGGCTTCACTGGGGACAAATATACTTGGCAAAGAGGCTGCATTCGAGAGAGACTAGACAGGTTCTTGGCATGTCATAACTGGATGACCAAATTTGGCGAAATGAGTGTAAAGCACTTGGTTAAATACTGCTCGGACCACTCAACAATTGTTCTAGATACAACGAAAGTGGGGTCTCAAAATAATCAACAGAAAACTTTCAGATTTGAACCTTTGTGGCTATCTAACCAACAATGTGGTTCGATTGTTAAGGGTTTATGGGAATTGCAGGGTGCTTCCATGATTACTGATAAAATCTCTAATTGTGCTAAAGGTTTGAAAAGGTGGGCTGTTATGACTTTTGGGAATATCAGCGGGAGGATCAAGGAAAAGGAAGAAGAGCTGGGCAAATACCAGAGTCCTGGTTTCTCATCAGATGTGATGGAGGCGTGCTCTAAACTAATGCGAGAGCTAGAGGAACTTCACCGCCAGAATGAAACATACTGGAGGATACGGTCTAGAGTTTGCGAATTGCAGGATGGTGACCATAACACCGCCTACTTTCACCATAAAGCCTCCCAACGTAGGAAGAAAAACATCATTACGGGGCTGTTTGATAGACAAGGGATTTGGCAAGAGGAGGAACAACCAATAATCTAAACCATCTTGGAGTATTATGATGAATTGTTCACTGCTGAGGGGAGTGTAGAGGTTGATGAAGCTTTGGCAGGTATTGGTCAGTGTGTCTCCATGGAGGAAAATGAAAAATTGTTGATGGTATCGTCCGCTGAAGAAATTAAGGCGGCTCTTTTTAATATGCATCCAAATAAAGCTCCAGGACCGGACGGAATGCATGCTCTCTTTTATCAAAAATATTGGCAGCATGTAGGCAATGATGTAATAAACATGGTGGTCCAGTGGTGGAATGGAAATTTTGATATTAAGGAAATCAACTATACTAACATTGTGTTGATTCAAAAATGCCAAAGACCCCAATTCACCTCAGATTTCAGGCCTATCAGCCTGTGTAACATTCTGTACAAGATAATTTCAAAAGTGATGGCAAATCGTCTAAAAATGATCCTCCCCAACATTATTTCATAAAACCAAAGCGCATTCGTCCCAGGCAGAATGATTACTAACAATGCTTTGGTGGCTTTTGAGGTCTTCCATGCAATGAAGAGGAGAGGCGAAGGAAGAGAAGGTTATTTTGCTCTCAAGCTTGACATGAGCAAAGCCTGCGACACGGTGGAATGGAGCTTCTTACACCAGGTTATGTTACAAATGGGATTTAATATAGTATGGGTGGAGAAAGTTATGCAACGTGTCACACCAGTGTCATACTCTTTAGTATTTAATGGAAAGGCTCAAGGTACTATATCACCATCCAGGGGGCTGCGTCAAGGCGACCCTATCTCATCGTACTTGTTTCTGATTTGTGTGGATGCTTTCTCAAGTTTGTTAATTAAAGCAGCTAATGAAGGGAAGTTACATGGAGCTAGAGAGTGTAGGGATGCCCCCCGAATCTCACACCTCTTCTTTGCAGATGATAGCATGATTTTTGCTAGGGCAAATTTAAGAGAGAGTGCAACTGTAACTGATATCATTAGCAAGTATGAGAGGGCCTCCGGACAAAGAATAAACCTTAGCAAATCACAGATCTCTTTCAGCAAGAATGTTGACCGTGAAATGAGAAATAACATTAGGGAGTTACTACAAGTGGATGAAGTGGAGAAACATGAGAAGTATCTAGGCCTTCCGACTATAATAGGCCGGAAAAAGAAAAGTGTGTTTTCCCAACTAAAAGAAAGAATCCGGAAGAAGATTCAAGGATGGAAGGAAAAGCTTCTCTCTCGACTGGGGAAAGAAATTCTAATCAATTCCATTGTTCAAGCAATCCCGACCTACATGATGAGTATCTTCCGGATTCCTGAAGAGGTTCTCGATGATATACACGCAATGATGGCAAGATTTTGGTGGGGGGCAAAGGGGGAAGAGAGGAAGGTACACTGGTTGTCATGGGAAAAACTTTGTAAACCTAAATGTGAAGGTGGTATGGAATTCAGAAACCTCAAGATTTTTAATCAAGCGCTACTTGCAAAACAAGGATGTCAGCTTATTACAAAACCTGATTTATTAGCTGCCCAAGTTCTAAAACAAAAGTATTTCAAAAATGTTGAATTTGTGGATGAAGTGAGGGGTTATAATCCTAGCTATACGTGGAGGAGTATTTGGGGAGCAAAGTCTTTACTTCTGAGGGGTCTAATGTGGCGGGTAGGAAACGGATCGAGCATCAAAGTATGGGAGGATACATGGCTGCCCGGGTGCCCACCGACGAAAATATCCTCCTTGAATTTGAATGTCGAAGCTGATTTGCGAGTGGGTGATCTTATAAACATGGAGACGGGATCGTGGAATGATAGAATGTTGTCCACATGTTTTTCAACTGATGAGGTGAGGGTCATTTGCAATATCCCGTTGAGTTCAAGACTCCCCCCAGATTCCCTTTATGGTGGCCTGCCAAAGATGGAGTTTTCACAGTAAGGTCAGCGTACTGGCTAGGTGTTTTGGGACCAATGGGATTGAAACGAGAGAATGTCAAAACGATCTAGCAATGGGTATGGGAACTTAAAGCTCCTCTTAAGACGAAACATTTTCTATGGTGGGCTATCTCGGGGAGCTTGGCAACCAGAGAAAGACTATGGCAACGACACATAATTGAGGTACCTTTCTGCCCAATGTGTAATGAGTCGATTGAAACATTAATTCATATGCTTTTCTCTTGTACTTTTGCTAGAAAATCTGGAAAGAGGAAGTCTGAGGAAAGATGTTCAAAGAGGCGCCTTTAGTTTCATTCCCTGGTCTTTTAAACTGGGTGATTAAGAACATGAGAGAGAAGCTATATGACTTTTTAACCAACTGCTGAGTGGTCTGGACTTGTAGAAATAAAGATGTCTTTAAGCAAAGCGAGCCAAAAGTAGAACTAATTAATGCAGGTTTTCGGCAATATGTTGAGGACTACCATAATTATGCTAAAAATGTCTATGCGACTCCAAGCTACTCCGCGGGACTAAGGTATGAAAAATGGAGCAAACCCCCTACAGGTTTCATAAAAGTGAACTGTGATGCAGCAATTTTTAAGAGTGGTGGAGTTGGTTTGGGGGCTGTAATACGAGATGAGCATGGGAGAGTGCTGGCAGCTGGAGTTAAGAAGATGGAAGTAACATGGGAAGCGGGTTTGGCAGAGTATGCAGCAGGGGTGTATGGTATGCGCTTGGCGAATCAAATGGGCTTTCGGAATCTTTTCTTGGAAAGTGATGCATTAAAGTTTACCACAACGGCAGAACAAAAGAAAGATGATTATACTGCTTATGGACTTTTCCTAAAAGATATTTTTCACATTAGCTCTCACTTTGATGTTATTGATTTTTCTCATGTAAAAAGAAAGACAAAAGCAATAGCTCATGCTATGGCCAGATTAGTCCGTAGAAATGAGAATGAACAGGTTTTTGTAAGAAGGGGGATTTCAACAAATAAGACCTAATCATACTAATTTTCCAAAATTAAGACTATAGATTAGCATAAAACCTAACTACACCTGCTTTGACCAAATTGCCCCCCTTTGTTTTAAATCCCCCCTGCGCATCAAATTGCCCCTGCGCATCAAAGGGATCTCCGCATCAAATGTCCCTTGCCTATCGATACTTCTCTCCTTTCCCCTTCTCGCTTTGGATCGATCGACGCTGATGGGGTTCGGTGACGGCGGTGGCTAGAGCTCGACGATGGCGATGGTGGCTAGGTTTTTGCGATGCAGCAGTGCGGCTAAGGTAATTGACAGCTGAAGGCTCTTCTTCATCCTCCTCGTCTGCTTCTTCTTCTTCCTCTTCCTCTTCCGATCTTTTCCTCCTCATCCTACATCATCCTCGTTCGTCCTCTTTTTTCTTCTTTCAATTTTTTTTTGTTTTCCATCTAAGATCTAAAATCATAGATCCAAAAATGCAAGGATTGGATCTGATTTTAAGATCCAGAAACATAGATCCAAAATGCAAGGTTGTGGCCTGTGTTTAAAATATGAAAAGATAGATCCAAACATGAATTTGAATAATTGGATTTGGAAATTTTTTAATCAAACATTTTAAACGTTTGAAGAAACGTTTACAACGCCACAGGTATTCTGCAAAACGTTTGAAGAAACCAAATCCAAAATCAAACTTGCAAACACTAGACAATACATAGACATTAAGTGGTCAGTAAACAGACAATAAGTTCTAATAATAGTTCAATAGCAGGCAATACATAGACACTAAGTAGTCATTAAACAGACAATAAATTTGATAATAGCTCAATAGCAGAGCAGGTCACGTAAAAGAAGGGTAAAACTGGAAGTTTAAAATCCAGTTTTCAAAAATAGAACCACATGGCTCTTACGCAAAGAAAAAACGTATGTAAGTACTATTTTTATAAAAATGCTATGATTAAGTCTTACATGGAGCAATTTTCTCTTGTAAGAAACATACTAGAAGAAATCCTAACTGTGGCTGAACTTGATTTAGATTAATATAAATGATGTTTGATCTCAAAAAAAATAGGGGGATTTCAACAAATAAGACCTAATCATACTAATTTTCCAAAATTAAGACTATAGATTAGCATAAAACCTAACTACACCTGCTTTGATTAAATTGTCCCCCTTTGTTTTAAACCCCCCTGCGCATCAAACTGCCCCTGCGCATCAAAGGGATCTCCGCATCAAATGTCCCTTGCCTATCGATACTTCTCTCCTTTCCCCTTCTCGCTTTGGATCGATCGACGCCGATGGGGTTCGGTGACGGCGGTGGCTAGAGCTCGACGATGGCGATGGTGGCTAGGTTTTTGCGATGCAGCAGCGCGGCTAAGGTAATTGACACCTGAAGGCTCTTCTTCATCCTCCTCGTCTGCTTCTTCTTCTTCCTCTTCCTCTTCCGATCTTTTCCTCCTCATCCTACATCATCCTCGTTCGTCCTCTTTTTTCTTCTTTCAATTTTTTTTGTTTTCCATCTAAGATCTAAAATCATAGATCCAAAAATGCAAGGATTGGATCTGATTTTAAGATCCAGAAACATAGATCCAAAATGCAAGGCTGTGGCCTGTGTTTAAAATATGAAAAGATAGATCCAAACATGAATTTCAATAATTGGATTTGGAAATTTTTTAATCAAACATTTTAAACGTTTGAAGAAACGTTTACAACGCCACAGGTATTCTGCAAAACGTTTGAAGAAACCAAATCCAAAATCAAACTTGCAAACACTAGACAATACATAGACATTAAGTGGTCAGTAAACAGACAATAAGTTCTAATAATAGTTCAATAGCAGGCAATACATAGACACTAAGTAGTCATTAAACAGACAATAAATTTTGATAATAGCTCAATAGCAGAGTAGGTCACGTAAAAGAAGGGTAAAACTGGAAGTTTAAAATCCAGTTTTCAAAAATAGAACCACATGGCTCTTACGCAAAGAAAAAATGTATGTAAGTACTATTTTTATAAAAATGCTATGATTAAGTCTTACATGGAGCAATTTTCTCCAATTATTTAGATTAATTAATTAATTAAATAGAATTAGGGGTAAAAAAGGTAAGGTTAGTCCTATTTAGAGAAAAACATGCATGTGGTCCTATTTTGAGAAAAAGGTTGAGTTTTAGTCCTACCTTGGACAATTTTCTCAAAAAAATACTGCTCTATTAAAATGTTCATTTTTAACATTTTCAACTGCCAAAAAAAAACATTTTAACATTTTCAACTGCCAAAAAAAACATTTTTAACTCCAAATACGTAGCACTATATCGTACTTTTCGAAGTATGAGGATTCATTTCTCGTTCAAATTTTTGGACTTACAGCTCACTCGCCATAAGGGCCCCACAGTTTCGCCCTCATTCCTCCTGTTTCTTCTCCCGGTAAGTATCTACTCTCTCCCATCCATCCCTGCCTTCCCCACACTGAACCAAACTAAATTGATTATAGCTTCCGAAACCCTAGCTCTACACAACATGTATGCGTAGTCTACTACATACGTACTTGTACGTACAGATTAAGCGAGTATGACGATACTCTATGCATTGGTCGCGAGGGGATCGGTGGTTCTGGCAGAGCACAGCGCGACGCAGACCAACGCCAGTGCGATCGCCCGACAGATACTGGAGAAGATACCCGGGAACACGGATAGCAACGTTTCCTACTCTCAGGATCGCTATATTTTCAACGTCAAACGCACCGATGGCCTCACCGTTCTCTGTGTGGCAGACGACGACGCAGGGAGTAAGTACAACATAAACTGCTCTTACTCTCAGATTACGATCTTTCTTTTGGATTCCTATTGAGATTGCTCGCATCTTCTGCTCTACGAGTATTTAGCTTTTTTGGACTTAATTTTGAGGAGAAATGAAGATGTCCTAGATTTGTCCTTGCAATGCCATAGTTTTTTTATTAGACCCCATATAGTAAACCAACCACAACGCCTACTTATATTAATGATGAAATGATGAAATTTAATTTGAAAACTGCCTACATTTAACTGAAAATAACTTTTTCTGATTTTTTCATTTGGCAGTTTTAAAAAACAGAAAGTAGGAAACCACTCCAAATAGGGCCTTGCTTGGTTTCTCTATGATATACATTTTACCTTGCTTGGTTTCTCTATGATATACATTTTACCATACAATGTATGGTACCATTACCATGGTCATTCATATATACTATATAGAGAGGATCAGTTTAGAGGAGAACTTTAAATATAGTAATGTGATTGTTTTGCATGGTTTGGCTAATCTAGAGCATGTTATTTTGTTTGTGGTCCTGAATTGTGCTGCGTTTGTGAATTCATTCCATTTCTGTTGATCTATGGTGCTGATTGAGTTGAAATGTGGTGCAAAATTTTGGAATGCTAAAAATAATACTGTATTTCCAACTAACCAAATTGGTGCATCAGAAAGGCAGCGATACCTAAATCCCTCCGGATTTTTAATTCTGAAAGTACTGCTGTGGTAGTCATTCTGTCTCGTTTGAAGAGGAGTAGTATTATCATATTATGTAACATGGTTAGTTAATTCAACTCAACAGTATGTAGCTCTGGTTTAATTCAACTCAACAGTAACTCATGGGAATCAAATTTCTATCCATAATACCTTCTTTTAAATGAAAGAATTTTGGATTTACCTTACAATTGATCTATAGTTTAGACCTTCTTTAACTATTTTGTCAACATCCATTTTTAGTCGGACAATAACTCTTCCCACAAGATCCAAGTCAGACAGAGTGCCTATGTTGTTGCTTCTTCTGTCCAAAACTATAAGAGAATATTACCCGAAATAGGACTAAAAAGGTTTGAAAATTCCAAAATAGGGCTGCCATGTTTTTATTCTCAAAATAGGACTAATTACTGTCATGTTTTGACAGTACCAGACTTCAAACATGACAGTATTTTCCAAACATGACAGTAATTACTCCTATTTTGGGAATATAAAACATGGCAGTCATATTTTGGAATTTTCAAATTGTTTTAGTCTTATTTCGGGAACTTTCCCAAACTATAATGGACATTTCTTTTTAGCGCGTTTCTTACTGAAATCTTATAAATGTGATGGTACAATTTCCTTAGTAATCCTTCATAAGGACCCTTTCCCAGACCATCGCTTTGTGGGGACACCAATGTGCACCATGCTGCCCCTTATTGAATCTGAAAAAGTGATTTATTTTGCAACGAACTAAAATAGAAGGTAGAATAACTAAAAAGGATGGACGTTGGAAAACTTTGCTTTTCTTGGCTCCAGAGGTGTACCATAGATTTTTCACTGTTGCAATAATCCTATTGTGGTGCTTCTGTATTTAACACGCATTTTAAAACAAAATCAGTCTCCCTGTAATACACTTATGCATCTGCTATTTTTTTTACCCCAGGGGGCGTCAGGGGGAAGGGGATTTGGGGGGCCTGGGGTAAACTGGGTTCAATCTCACTCCATTTAGAATTGAACCCGAGACCTCCAGTAAGGGAGAGTGAGTCGGCGACCAGCTGGGCTGGACCACTTATACAGCTGTTATATATGTAGTAGTTTATTGACACAAGTAAATAGTTTTTTTTTTCTTTTTTTTGCATATTTTAGTACTATTAGATATTTCCTTGCAGGAAGAATTCCATTTGCTTTCCTTGAGGACATTCATCAAAGATTTGTGAGAACATATGGTAGAGCTGTACTTTCTGCACAAGCATATGCTATGAATGATGAATTCTCAAGAGTCCTGAGCCAACAAATGGAATATTACTCGCATGATCCCAATTCAGACAGACTGAACAGGCTGAAAGGTGAAATGAATCAAGTAAGTTATGATATTGAATTGGTTACCTAATGGTTAACTTTGATTTTAGATGAGTGTATCCCTCGGAATATTCACCACTAGTGCAGTAAACCAGTCTCTTAATTTACATCCGGCCTCCAACTCTACAAATTCATCTCAATCGTCACCAAGATAAATTTGTTCCCTTGACGTGGAATAGGTGCGGAATGTCATGATAGAGAATATTGACAAAGTTCTTGACAGAGGAGATCGTTTAGAGTTGCTTGTTGATAAAGCTGCCAACATGCAAGGGAACACCATTCGCTTCAGGAAGCAAACCCGACGTTTCAGGAGCGCTATATGGTGGAGAAATGTGAAGCTCATGTATGCTACTTAATGCTCTTCTTCACACCTCAACTCAAATTTTAATCCAAATTTATTTACATTGGTTCACTATACACTGGTAGTTTCTTTTGCATTAGATGTAATTTGCCCATAGTCAGCCTGATAATGCCTACAGGTGATCTGGCCACATTTTTTATTCTTTATTTTCCTCCCCCCCAAAGGTCGTAGTTGTAGTATGTATTTCAGTAATACAAACAACAACATCCAAGTCTTAGTCCTAAAAGATTTTGGGGTCAATTAACATGAATATCGATACATGATATTAGAACCAAAAGGAAAAGAAAGATAAGAAAGATAAAAGGATTACTTATGATCATCATCATCATTACCCCAGTGCCGCAAAGGCACCCATCTACGATGGGCTAAGGGGGGTCGGTTGTACGCAGTCTTACCCTTGTACTAAAGCACTAAGAGACTGCTTCCGGATGACCCATAGTGAAATTCGTGTCAAAAATTGTATGCACTGACTAGTGATTCATAATAAAGAAGTGCAGACAGTTTAGTGAGTCATTTTGCTTTATTCCATCATATTCCCAAGCCAAAAAAAAGCGAGTCTTTGGCTCCATTACAATGATGGAAAACATAAGGATTACTTATGATCAAAGGATAAAAAACATAAGATAAAAAACGACGCATTTTTGTCCGTGAGGGAGGGGGTGGGGTGGTTGTTCAGATTAGTATCAAATTCCATGTAAGTTTTGTTTTCCAAGATACTGGTAGTAGATAGAACAAAAAACCTGCTTTTCTTCTTCCCCGTCCTGTCATGGATGGACAAAGTAATAAAATAGTGGCTTTTAGGAATTTAACTTGCAACTGCATGTGACAATTTTTAAGGCTTCTATATAAGCAAAAGGTTAATTTCTTGATATCCTTTTAGGTTGATAAGTTGAAACTACAAATTACCACTTCATTCAAATGCAATCTTTCCAAATATTCAAGATTGCAATAAGCCTTCACCCTTCCCCATTATACATATGTGCTAAATTTAGCGAGGAAGTAATTTATTCGAAGTGTCCGTTTTGTAAGCTTCTTTTTCTTCTTATCAGCTTAGTGAGCCTGTGGTTTACAAAACAACTGATCTTACCGCCATGGCACCATTTGTGATGAAGAAAAAATGTAGTGCATGATGAATTGCTCTTTTAGCTTAAATGAAAGAAAATGACACTTCTACTTTTTTTACACAGTATTAGTTTCTGTAGCTTTAATAACATTTTCAATAATTTTTAAAGCAGTTGTGGTCATCTTAGCCATAAGTTGACTAGATCAATCTACTTAGCCATTTTAGGTCTTTAATAAAAGGACTCTGATATAGGCATTTTTCTGATCTGATTGAGTTTTTGTAACTACATTAAGGACTGCTAATTTTCTTCGCATTGAACCATACATGAACACTCTGGTTGATGCTTTGCAGAATTGCACTGATAGTCCTCCTCCTGGTGATTGTCTATGTCGTTCTGGCCTTCGTTTGCCATGGGCTTACACTTCCAACTTGTGTGAAATGAGAAGCAGGGAATAGTGTATGGCAACGGCTATTATTAGCTCTTTGTTGTAATGTTATTATCTTGCACAGAGTTCTTGCTTCAATTTCTTGTTGATTTTTGTGTTAAAAAAGAAAGTAATGATATGTGTACCAACATAATGGTAACAAACATCCCAACCATCCAAAACTAATGAATATCATACTTGTTATTCTTTCTAAACATAAAATTTATTACTTTTGTATGGTTAGCATGTGTGTTGGTACAAATAATTCCTTTTTTAACAAAAAACAAAACGAGTGCTATTGTGTTATACTCCGTAATACTCCGTATATAATTATATATTATGTAGGTGTTGCAGTTATATGTTGTCTAAGTTATACGGAGTATGTCTTACAGAGTTGCAGTTATATGAATAATATGACTATATGTCTTGTAACAATAGTACATGTCATGTAGTAAAAACGAGCGTTTGGTTTGAAACGAGTGTTATGTTGTCTAAGTTAATACTCTCCATTTTTTTAATTGCACCCTTTTGACTTTCACATTATATTAGTAAACATTATAAAATGTTAATATTTGAAAAGTTGAAGTTAATAGAAATTTAATATGTAGTGCTACATATTAAATTTTATAGGACAGCAATTAGGCCGGCATTACTGTATGGCACGGAGTGTTGGGCGGTGAAACAATGTCACATTCAAAAGATGAGTGTGGCAGAGATGCGCATGCTGCGTTGGATGTGTGGGCATACTAGAAAGGACCGCGTGAGGAATGAGACAATTAGACAAAGGGTGGGAGTAGCACCTATTGAAGATAAGATGCGGGAGTCACGCCTACGGTGGTTTGGTCATGTGCATAGAAGACCGAGTGATGCATCTGTCAGACGAGTTGAGATGTGTGGAGAAGAGGTAGGGAGGAGAGGGAGAGGAAGGCCCAAACAGACGTGGGTTAGGGGAGTCAGAAGTGATATGCTTCTTCTTGGATTGGATGAGGGTATGGCTTTGGAGAGAGCAAAATGGAGGGCGGGTATTCGTGTTGAGGAGTGATCTTGTATCATCTTTTTTTCTTCTTCTTCTTCTTCTTCTTCTTCTTCTTCTTCTTTTTTTCCTTTTCTTTTATATCTTTATCCTTATATATAAATATTACTTTATCCTTTTTATTTGATCTTTTATATGTATATTCATCTCTTTTATATTATCTTTTTTTTATAATAGCTTATCTTTTTTATCTTTATTTTCTTTCTTTTCCTTTTGGTGATAATGTGATATCATATATCGATTCATGTTAGCCGACCCCAATATCATTTGGGACTAAGGCTTGGATGTTGTTGTTGTTGTTGTTGTTGTTGCTACATAGTACTCCGTAATATTTTGACAGAATTCCCTAAATAGGAGTAAAAATGTTTTGAAATTCCAAAATATGAGTATAATGTTTTTTATTATCTAAATAGGAGTAAATTTCTGCCAAGTTTAGGCATTACAAAGCTTTAAACATGACATTTTTTTCAAAACATGATACTCCTATTTTGGAATTTTAAAACGTTTTTACTCCTATTTAGGACAATTTCTGTAATATTTTATACATAATAATTTGGTTATATATATACTAGTAGAAAATCATGGTCAAATTATAGGATGTTTTCTTTTGTACTATTTTTAGTCCCAAACTAGACCTGACCAGACTTTCGTAGTTACAAAATACACAAAGACTAGACGTTTACCAGACCAAACCAGCAAATTCCAGTCCAAAAGAAAACATCCATAGTGCGTAAATAGTGCGAAAATCACAATGTTGTGACTATTAAAGAAAAGATGAAGTATGCCTTGTATAGTTATAGACTTATAGTTATATAAATACATAGGGGTGGACTCCGTCTCGGACTGACTGGTCTTGGTTAGTGCTAGGGAAAGTTCGGTCTGATCCAGTTAAGTTTGGGTTTAGGCCAATTTTGGGTACCCGTGCGGTCCTAAATTGGATGAATCAGGATTAGGTAACATGCTTTGGACGAACAAATGGGTGCTCCCAGGCCTAAACCATAATTTTCAGACTAGGTCCGTTCCCAAATAGTATCAGACCTAGTTTCAGACCAGATCCACCTCTATGGATACCCGTTTCTTTGCAATAAAAAGTTGTGTAAAATAAAAAAAAAATGATTAATTAATAATATAACAACAAAATAACATTACCATGTAACAACGAGTAAATATGTAAATTGTTGTTAAAAATTTCAATATATTAGTATTATAGCAACCGGCTTTAATGTATATACAAGTGATTCGCTTAATTAAATCAGGACTATCAAATAACAATATCTAAAATCTTAATAAATCTAGCATCACACATGAGCTTTATAGATTTGAGAATAAAAAACCAAACAAAATACTATACTTAATGATTAATATTTAAAGGGGTTATTACACAAATAAAATCTGAAGTTGAGAGATTATGATGAAATTAGTTCAACGTAAACATAATTATTAAAGAGGAAAAATAATTAAAATACACAATCTTTGAAAGGGTGTGAGATAAGCACTCCAAACTTGCATATGTAATTTAAATACCCCAAACTTTATATAAAAAGTTATTTTAGAATCATGGTCATATATTATTTCTTTTTAAAATGTTAATTTCATAATTTAAAATGTTTTAGTATTCATGAACATACAATTAACATTCTAAACTTCCATTGGAAAATAAATAGTATTACCCCCCCCACACTTCTATATAGTTGCAACGTTCTCAATTTGCTATTTAAATTATGCAATTAACACCATAAAATTACATTTTTGAATTAAATAATACATGATCATGGTGTTAAAATAATTTCTATATGAAGTTTGGGGTATTTAAATTACTTATGAAAGTTTGGGATGTTTATTTTACACCGCTTCGAAGTTTGAGATATTTTAATTATTTTTTGCTTTATTAAAGAGGGTCCATTTATCAGACAAAACTATTATTCGTCTAATTTCGTCCATTTGGATCTATTAAATGCCTATGTGTCCTCTCCAGCTAGAGATGGCAATTTAGGCCGACCCGTTGGATACCCGCACCGAACCGATTTGGTCAAACTGGGGAATGGGTATGGGGCGGGGAATACTCGAATTTTTTAAATGGTTAATGGTGCGGTTATGGTTCTATACTAATCTGTCCCGTTATTCGCCCCGAAACCGGCCCGTTCACTAATGGTGCAGGTACCCGCACCGTTACCCGTCCGTAACATTATTAATGAATTATAACTTTTTATATATAAGAATAATAAGTATATATGCTAAATTGTGTATACTAAATAGTATATATCATATAAATAAGGCAAAAAAGTATACTACTTTTTAGGCCTAAAACTAAATATAGGCCTAAACTTGTTTCTGGAATTTGGATTCTGGGATGATTACTACCTTTTTATTATGTTACAAGAGATATTAGACGCACGTCATACTAATGGATTTAGGCCAGTCTGCTTGATTGTTTGAATATTTACTTTTGTATGTTTTAGGGTACTTTGAATATATAAATAACAAGTAGGATTAGAAATTGGTTATTTGTTTTTCAAAAAATGGTTATTTGGCATCATTTGGAGAAATGGTTACCCGTGGATAAACCAATATCTCGTTGGGGCGGGTACGGTTCAAATAAAAATTACCCGAACGGGTAATGGGGCGGTTTTGGGGCAAACATTTATCCAACGGGGCGGTTTCGGTTTTATGTGTACCCATCCCCGATCCGCCTCGTTGCCATCACTATCTCCATCTAATCAATAATGTTTTACTATGCATTTTACAAATAAATGTGTCATAATAGATTTTATTTATTTTCTTAAAAAAAATTGTATATCTTCTACTCCTCCAAAATTGCTTACAACACCAAGTCTACTCTCGCTTAAATATGATATATAGGCTACATATAACTTGAAAAGAAATAATAATGGATTTGTGGAAATATTAACAATTGTTAGAAGTCAAAGTCGCATGGATATGAGACAATTATGCTTTTTTTATCACCGAACCAAGAACTTATATTAATAAATCATTCGCCAACTGGCTCAAGATACAATTAGGACTACTATCAAAATATATGAAATGATCTGAGAGATTAACGCGTGACCGTGCTAAAGCACATGCCACCGTATTCGCAGATCTTTTACAAAAAAAAAGACTTTCCAATTACTCTTTGTTTCCACTATTCGTCGAATATCATCAATAATAAGGTCTGTATAAGAGTTCCCCCCAGTTGCCTTGTTGATATTCTCCACCACCCGTAGCGAATCAGTTTCAAATTACACACTCTGCCATCCTGCTGCAACAGCTTCTTCAACAGCCTTCCTTAGCCCCATAGCTTCAATTTCCTCCGTTGACCACTCCCGTTCCTCAGATTCTCCTCCCGCCCGAATGAACTTACCCTCCTCATCGCGTGCAATCCATCCCCAAGCTCGAATTCCATCCTTTTGGTTAACATCCCCATTGACATTGATCTTTACAAAACCCGACGGGGGTTTCCTCCACCTGCTCGTAGCTCCCTGCTGTCGCTGCACTGCTACACTCGCCCCGACTGCCCCATTCACCTGCTGCCATGCATCGACCATGCTAGTCGTGACTCGCACAATTTCCTCAGCTTCCATCTCTTTGTCATTCCATACTGCTTCATTCCGTCTCTTCCAAATACTCCAAAGTAAAGCTAAAAATTTAGCCCTTCGCTCTCCACTTTGGCTAGTAATCTGGCCCTGAAACCAATCAACAAAAGAAAGTTGCATATTTAAAGTTGGGAAACCAGCCTTAACCCAAATATCCTCCACTTTCGGGCAAGACCAAAGAGAATGCTTTTCATCTTCCTCCGCTGCCCCACACAGTCTACACCCCCCCCCCCCAATATTCACTCCGCGACGTCGCAGGTTATCCATCGTAGGCAAAAAACCATCCGCAATTTGTCACACCAAATATTTAAACTTTGGAGGGCCCTTGACATCCCACAATTTACCCCAACCATTGCAGTCACTAGTCTGCTCGCCCATCAATAGACGATAGCCACTCTTTACAGAATAAATGTCATTACGCTCACCTGTCCACCAATAACTGTCCTTCCTGTCAAAGAAGCTTATAGGAATACTTAAAATACTATGTTTATCCTCCTGATTAAACCAGTTATTAATTCTATCACGACCTATTTTTGCCAGTATGATCACGCAGGGTCACCACATTCATGTCTCGAATCATGGCTGGCCTAGCCGAAGTAATTCGCCCACTCTTTCCAGACAACCACGAATCTGCCCAAGCCTGTGTATCAATGCCATTACCAACTCGATGTCGAACATTATTTTTCAAAATTTCTTGGGTCTCAAAAATACTCCTCCAAATAAATGAAGGATTACTACCCAACCTAGCATGAAGAAAATCGGAAGATGGAAAATACTTAGCCTTTAAAACACGGTTCATGAGGGTACCCTCCTCGGTGACCAACCGCCAACCTTGTTTTGCAAGCATGACTAAATTAAATTCCCGAATTCTACGAAACCCCAATCCCCCAACTTCTTTCAGTTTACAAAGACACTCCCATCTCCTCCACCTCAAACCTTTTTGGTCAAATTTTGATCCCTTCCACCAAAAACCATTCATCAGTTTCTCCACCTCCTCACACAACTCCTTGGGCAATAAAAATACATTCATGGCATAATTTGGTAATGATTGGATAACATTACGCAATAAAATTGCCCTCCCAGCACGTGAGAGAAACCGATTATTCCAAGATTTTACTCCACTAACAATTCTATCTCTTAAATATCCCAGAATAACCGATTTATTCTTCCCCACCAAAGCAGGCAGACCTAGGTATAAATTTGGGCCTCCAACTCTCGGTATAGCGAAAAAATTGCAACAATACTCCCTAAACTGCTCTCCCACATTCTGACTAAAGCTCAAGGATGATTTATTAAAATTTACCGACTGGCCTGATAGCGTTGCATACCTGTTCAAAATATTCTGCACCACCCTGCCCTCCGTACGATCAGCTTTAAAGAAGAGAAAACTATCACCAACAAAAAGTAAATGAGTAATGCGAGGAGCCCCGTCAAACTGCCACACCATGAAGTTCTCCTCTATTTTCATCTCTTCGAATCAGTGCACTAAGACCCTCAACTATCAAAATAAATAGGTAAGGGGAAAGAAGGTCCCCCTGCCTTAGCCCCCTACCAGGAACTATTGGTCCCAAAAATTCATTATCAAACTGAACATAATACTTGACTGTAGAAACACATTGCATAATCAGGTTTACCCACCTCGGATGAAAACCCATCTTCTGCATAAGAATTCGAAGAAAAGCCCAACTAACTCGATCATAAGCTTTACTCATATCAAGTTTAAGGGCAACATATCCATCTCTACCTGTGGTCTTCCTCTTTAAATAACGTTGTGTTTCAAAGGCTACAATAATATTATCCACTATGGATCTTCCTGGAATAAAAGCACTCTGACACTCATCAATTAACATTCCCAAAAAACTTTTCATACGGTTGGCTAACACTTTTGAAAAGATTGTATACACCACATTGCATAATGCAATTGACCTCCAATCCCCCATCCCCTTGGGTTTATCTTTTTTGGGAATCAAAACAATATTAGTAACATTCAACTCACCTAGCATTACTCCACTTTCAAACATATCCGAACATAACTTAACAACTTCTGGTCCAACAATATCCCAAAACTTCTGAAAGAAAGCAGGATTCATACCATACGCTCCTGGAGCCTTATCCGGGTGCATATCGAAAATAGCCTCCTTTACTTCATCTGGACTGAGCGGCTGGAGTAAACCCATATTCTGCTCTACCGAGACCTCTCTGAAGACTCCACACTCCTCCCACTATATATCTCTCCCTGGTTCCTGGAAAATATCTATGAAATACTGTCGAATAACATCCCCATCTGTTTTCGGTCCATTATCCACTCCCCTGCCGCGGACTTGAGACCCTGAATTTTATTTTTCCTCCTCCTTTGCTTGACTGCATTATGAAAGAATCTTGAACTCAGATCACCTTCTTTCAGCCAGAACTCCTTTGCCCTCTGCCTTCAATATAAATTCTCTTTCTCCATTAGTAAATAAATTACTGACCGAAGCTTGACAAATTCAGCCACACTGTCTACGTCTTCCTTGCCCCGGAGCCAAGCAAGACGCTTCTTGCAAGCAACAATTCGATTTTTGAAGTCTTTTGGTCTGCATCTATCCCATCTTAGTAATTCTTTTCCACAAAAAGTAATTTTCTCATTAACTGATAAATGCTCCCCCGCATTCCAGCTATTGGTAACAATAGTACGACATCCCTCTTCTTTGAGCCAGACATTCTCAAACTTGAATTTCCTCTGTCTTCTCTGATGGATGGTGGGTTTTATTTGAATCCACAGCGCCATGTGATCACTTACTTGTGCCTCCAAGGAGAAGTGGAGAACGCCCTAGCTTCCATGTACCTGTTCCACCAGTCATCATTTACAAGAATACGATCCAATTTTACCTCGACCCAGTAATCCGTGTTCTTACCCCTATCCCAGGTCCACCGGTAGCCTTCAAACAGGAAGTCCCGAAGACCATTGCTAAAAACAACCTCGCGAAATCCTCTCAGTCTCCATAAGGGTTGGGGAACTGGCCCCTTCTTCTCCGATTCATACAGGATGTCATTAAAATCACCAATTATCATCCATGGACCTGAATTATTTCCAGCCAAATTCCCTAACATTTTCCATGCCTCTCGTCGCCTGCAGGTATCGGAGAAAGCATAGTAGCACGTCAGTCTCCATTCACTCTCTTCCTCCTGCATCCGAACTGAGCAATCAAAATACTGTGAATTACTTGACAGAACCGACACAGATAATTCGTCATTCCATCCCATAGCGATTCCACCACTCGCCCCTACGCTATCCACCGCCATAGCCTGCCTGAAACCTTGTCGTCGTAGTATATCCATCGCTCTCGCTCCTTCCATCTTCGTTTCCATAAGAAACAACAAGGACGGTCTATTCGTCTGCACCAGGTCTATAACACACTGAGCCGTGGCAAGATTTCCTAGACCCCGACAGTTCCAACTCATAATACTCATGCTTCTATTTTGATAGAACCCTCAAAAATCCGAGTAATGCACCGCCGGACACGACCGCCACTACGGACGGCGCCGGAAAAAACCCTAGGAAGGCCTAAGAGACAACCGCTTTTTTTACTACCAGTTATTATTCCTATGTATTACGAGACAATTATGCTTATGAACGATGTCTTCATTTAAATAATTATGGATGAAATTAATTAGACAGGTCATAATTTTGTCTTAAGTATTCAAATGATGACTTCTTTTAGATAAATATCTTACGAACAAGTGATTTTATTAAGTGATGCCCAACTGTATTTTTTTTTCTTATTATTTTTTTTTTGAAAAAGAAAAAAAACTGAAAGGAAATCAAACAAAAAGAAAAAAGAAAAAACAAGTCCCTAAACCCCAACCCAAAGATCAACGATAAAACCCTCCCTAAAAGAAACAACATAGCCCTCAGTTTAATCTTCAAAGCTCCACTCGTGTTTGAGACTTAGTCCTCATTAGATACGATCGTTGATTCTTCTTTTTGTACATTCCCTTTTGTGTGTTCAGATTTTGAGTAGGCAAACAATTTTCTTGTGTAACCAACAGAGCTTTTTGGCAAATAACTTCATTAGTATCTGAGTCCCAAAGATCCTTCTCTGTCGAGATTGGAACCCTCTTCTCGTTCTCTGAGCCATGTCCAATAAATTCATCCCCCGAATATGAAAAGTCCGGAATATCATAACATCCCTCACAAGCAATAGCTTCTACATAAGTAGGATCTGAGAAATCCCATCCAAGATGAACATGTCTATCACCTGACTCAGAAATACTTGTTTTCTTCGTATCAGCTTTTGTTTCGTCTATGGGTGTCAAAGTCAAGTTACCCAAAGAAGAGGTAAGGAGCCTCTGAAATTCACAAAGAAGAAACTGAGAAAGTGAATTCACCCCATTTGTTAAAGCAACCTGAATAAAATCTTTAAGATTTGCAAATTCATCAATCTCGGATTTTTGTTCAATATTGTGAACATCCTCGATTGAAACCAAACCCAAGGAATGATCAAATGAATGAAGATGCTCAATATCAGCCTGAAGTAAAGCGCCCGCAATGGAAATCGTATTTTCACAGGAGAGAGGATAATCCTCCTTGAAAGGTAGAAAGTCTAAATTACTTTTCTCCGTTGTAATTGAAAAAACCACTCCTGAATCATCTTCAATTGCCAGTTTTTTCGAAGTGGCTGCATTAATCAACATCATAGCTCGTGAAATCCCTCTAAGAAAAATGTTGATCCCGTGGCTATTTCGGTCCCTCAGGAATAAATAATGAATCACCTCCCTTCTCAACAATTCGGATAAAAGCCCCGAAAGAATTAGCATCATACAGAACAATAAGGGACTTATTCATCTCAAACTTAGTACAAGACATCTTGTCAGACAAGGTCTTGAGGATAGAATCCACAAGACTTAGGGAGTGTTTGCAATCACTTAAAAAAAGCACTTCTCAGGTTTTGGCTTAAAAAACACTTATTTACCAAACACTACCAATTTTTACTTTTTCTCGGCTTGCGTGTGAAAAGTGCTTTTCCCCTTTCTATTACACAAAAAACACTTATTTTACCAAACACTATCAACTTTTACTTTTCAAAATCACTTTTTTCTCAAACACTAACAACTTTTCCTACTAATCACTTTTTCCTTACATCTCCAAAAGTGCTTTTTTTTAAGCAGAAGCAGTTGCAAACACTCCCTTAGTACAAGACTTCTTTTAGATAAATATATATGTATACGATATACGAAGTACTAATTTGGTTAGTAGCTCCAATGTTGAATTTGCTTTGCCTAATATAAGCCACATATATAGCATACTTTAAAAGGTATTCCCTCCATTCCTAATAAAACTTCCAAATAGGTTGAGCACACACTTTAAGATAGTGAGTATTGTTTGGTGGAGAGTTGTGCAGAGGAGAGAGAAATGCGTAAGAAATATTGTGAACCACAAAATCTTTACCAAAAAAGAAAAGTGGAAGTTTTATTTGGGATGAATAGAAAAGGAAAGTTGGAAGTTTTTTTTGGGACAAAGGGAGTATGATTTATTCGTTTTGGATCAATTTTTAGAAATGAAAATCCAAAATCAAGCATCTATTTTGGTTCAAAAATGATACTTGTACACGTCGGATTGCACGCTGATTGGACACCCGGTTACTCGTCCAAGTACTGATTTTAATTTTTGTGAAGGAAAGTGTCATGTGATACCAAATCTTTTGTGCACAAACAATTCATTTTTTAGGTCACAGACACTTCCCTTTACAAAAATTAAAATTGATTATGTGTATACAGATAATTACATCTAACATTTTTAATATGTAACTAGTCGTATAACCCAATGTTTACAAGTAATATTTTTATTTTGGCGATTCTATATTCGATTTGGATTTCTTCAACCTACCCCTAATTATAAAGCTCTAGGGCTGCTATGGCCTATGGGAGTCAAGTATAGCAATTGTGTGAGGAAGGTCAATCCTTTTTAGAAAACAAAAAAAAAGGCGAAAAGTTATAAGGGCGTGATCACCATAACTATCGTGCACCCCCATCTCCAAATCCTTGTTTCGAGAGTGATGCTGCGCAGCTCCTTAGCGGTCTCTTCTCAGGCTCAACAACTTGCCCAATACAGACGACGCAATCACCACCCTTCCACTACTCACTTCCATATCTCCTTCTCCATTGCTTCCCACTCACTCCGATACGTCTAACAAATAAAGGTAATTCCAGGAATAAAATTTGATATACCGGAAAACAAATGAAGCACCGCCACCATCACCAGAATTTATCGACTTCCGCCACGGAAACGGCGGTTTCATCATCGGCTTACCAATCTCCGTCTCCCGTACAACCTCCTTCATCGGCGATGTCGTCGCCAGCCATGACCTCATCGTCCTTGTCGTCGCAGAAGCCTATTGCGGCGGCGGAGGATCCTGCAGCGTCGAGGGACGCGGTATCGGTGACCACAATGGCGTCAGAATCCGTGACAGTGGAAAGGCGAGGGGAGTACGCCGCCGTGTGCAAATGGGCCATCGCGAATTTTCCTAGGATCAAGGGGCGAGCACTGTGGAGTAAGTACTTCGAGGTTGGCGGCTATGATTGCCGCCTTCTAGTTTACCCCAAGGGCGACTCTCAGGCGTTGCCTGGTTATATTTCTATCTACCTACAGATTATGGACCCTCGGAATACAACTTCGGCCAAGTGGGACTGCTTTGCCAGCTATCGCCTGGCTATAGAAAACCCCAGCGATGCCTCCAAGTCCATCCATCGTGACTCATGGCATAGGTTCTCCTCGAAGAAGAAATCCCATGGCTGGTGCGATTTCACACCCTCAAACTCTATCTCAGACCCCAAGTTAGGGTTCTTATTCAACAATGATTGCCTCCTTGTAACTGCTGACATACTAATTCTGCACGAATCTGTTAACTTCTCACGCGATACCAATGAATCACAGTCCAGCTCCTCCTCCAATGTAGTGGTTAGTGGTCCTGTGGGGGATGTTTTGAGTGGGAAGTTTACTTGGAAGGTGCATAACTTTAGCTTGTTTAAGGAAATGATCAAAACTCAAAAAATCATGAGTCCAGTTTTCCCAGCAGGGGAGTGCAATTTAAGGATCAGTGTGTATCAGAGCTCAGTGAGTGGGGTAGATCATTTGTCAATGTGTTTAGAGAGTAAAGACACTGAGAAGACGTTGATAACAGATAGGAGTTGTTGGTGCTTGTTTAGGATGTCTGTGCTGAATCAGAAGCCAGGTATGATTCACGTGCATAGGGACTCATACGGTAGGTTTGCAGCTGATAATAAGAGTGGGGATAACACGAGCTTAGGCTGGAATGATTACATGAAAATGTCGGATTTTGTGGGTTCTGAGTCTGGCTATCTTGTAGATGATACCGCTGTTTTTAGCACCTCATTCCATGTAATTAAGGAGCTCTGTAGTTTTTCAAAAAATGGAGGAGTAATTGGTTTAAGATTAGGGAATAGTTCCAGGAAGTCTGATGGGCACCATGGAAAGTTCACATGGAGGATTGAGAACTTCACTAGGCTGAAGGATCTTTTGAAAAAGAGGAAGATTACAGGATTATGCATAAAAAGCCGAAGGTTTCAAATAGGCAATCGAGATTGCCGGCTTATTGTTTACCCTAGAGGTATAAAAAGTTAAAGTTGGTGAAGTATTTTGTGTTTTACCATTTATTTTTATTTCTATATTGTCTGAATCTGTTTCCTAATTTAAGCATTCTGTCATCACAGCATGTGATACCATAGTTTATATTTCTTATTTTTCCATATAAGGATACTATGAGTCTATGTTTCACTACTAGATGAAATGATAAGCCAGATCTGTATGCCTAGCATGTCATGCATTTATGATTGTGAGGTGTAGCAATGTCTGCTTCTTGATGGTTTCTATTAGTTATGCACCTTCTAAGTAAATTTAAGGTCCATGAAGAGACTTGGTCACGTTCTATGGCAAAAATGTGTATATGCTGTTTTTTTTGTTTGGCTTGTTATAGTGTCCATTTGCAATCATTGACCATTAGGTTTTGTGTAGGACTCCTCATTGAAAGCATGGTTGAGTTTTGTGCATTCCTTCTCTAGATTTTACAAGTCTATGCTCAATATTTTGTAATGTGTATAAATTTGATAAACACTAAAATGGCCCAACATTTTGCTCGTAAATGCATTTACTGCCAAGGGCCACAAGTTGCCTATAAAGTTGAGGTGCATAAGCAATTCAGTTACATCAATGATCAATCATTATTTTTCCAGTGATTGTTTTGGTGGAACCGGTGAGTATATTTTGGTTTCTCTTTTTCTGAACTGATATAGACTAATAGATGGGTTTAATTTTATATTTACCAGGACAAGCACAACCACCTTGCCACCTTTCGGTATTTCTTGAAGTCACAGACTCGCGGAATACTAACAGTGATTGGAGTTGTTTTGTGAGCCATCGGTTGTCTGTTGTGAACCAAAGAGTAGAAGAGAAGTCTGTAACCAAGGAATCTCAGAATCGCTATTCTAAAGCGGCAAAGGACTGGGGATGGCGCGAATTTGTGACACTGACCAGTCTTTTTGATCAAGATTCTGGATTTCTTGTTCAAGACACTGTCGTGTTTTCCGCTGAAGTTCTTATTTTAAAGGAGACTTCTGTAATGCAGGATTTTAAATCTCAAGATGATGTGTCACGACTTACTGGTTCCCAGTTGGACAGAGTTGAGAAAAGGAGTTCTTTTACATGGAAGGTGGAGAATTTTTTTTCTTTCAAGGAGATAATGGAAACAAGAAAAATATTTAGCAAATTCTTTCAGGCCGGTGGATGTGAACTCCGCATAGGTGAGCTATAATTTTATTTTCTTACTTAAATGTATGATTCTATTGTTGGTTTTCTATTGTTGATTCTAGTATTCTTTTATACTACAGGTGTTTATGAATCTTTTGACACTATATGTATATATTTGGAGAGTGATCAGTCTGGTAATGATCCTGAGAAGAATTTTTGGGTTAGATACAGGATGGCTATCGTGAACCAGAAGGATCCTTCTAAAACTGTATGGAAGGAGTCTTCAATCTGTACTAAAACATGGAATAATTCTGTACTTCAGTTCATGAAGGTCTCAGATATGTTGGAAGCAGATGCAGGATATCTTGTACGAGACACTGTTATCTTTGTTTGTGAAATCCTGGATTGCTGCCCTTGGTTTGATTTTTCTGACCTGGAGGTTAGTGATTCAACCATATATATAGATGTTTTCCCTCCATATGGCCAATTATGTGGTTGTGTGCATGGTTATTTCACCAATGAAACTGGTAATGGAACTTGCCTATAGCAAATTAGCAATTACCACAGTTCTCAGCTCAATGTTGTGACAAATTCGAATCTGATCTTTTATATTGCTAACTCCTCCTCATGGGATGATTGCATATATGTAGGAGAAAAGCTAACAGGCTAATACCAATCCATTTGAAAAAAAGGCTAATGCTAATCCCAATACTACATGAATTCTAAAATCTAAACTAAGTGAAACTTATCAGCCACTGTTTATGGAGGAGAGACTCCAAATAGTTCTTAAATTACTAGTTACCATCAAGTCTTTTAATAAGCTTAAATATTGGTTGACCTCATCATAAATGAAAGCTGCACCCTCTTTCATGGATTTAGATTTCTAGGCAGTACACGAGGAGGCAGGAGTAGTTAGAAATGGATAGCACATTCAGGCTCCATTTCAAACACAGGAAATTAAGTTTTTGTGGAAAATGAAGGGGAGCCTTGGCGCACCGGTTATGGTGTTGGTGTGGACTAAGAGACAGGTTCACGTAACTGGTTCAAGTTTTTGGGACAAAGGCTTGGATGTTGTTGTTGTTGTTGTTGTAGTGCTTAGTGTTGGGTCCTCACTTTCAACATGGTACCAGAGCAGGTATTCCGGTGGCTGTGGTTAGTATTAATGCCAATGGAGTTTCTATTTATCCACAGCCTCCAACATCTTGGATCATAAAGCTCTTCAAATGTTTCTATTTTTCGCTGCCAGTTGGAAAAAGATTATCATAAAATGCAGAAAATTTGGAAAAATATATTAAAAGAGAGTAGTGTTTTGTGTTAGTGCCATGCACAGTAATTTTCAATGTTGTGTAAATCGAAAAGGAAGTGTTGATGGATGCTTGGGTGAGCATCAAAAGTTCAAATTTTAAAAATGTGCATTGGTCTAGTAAACCTTTAAAGATCGAATAGAAATTCAAAGGTATTCCAAATAAAAGTGTACAACAGGTCAGAGTGTTCCCAATAAAAGGTGTCAATGAAAGTTCAAGTGTTATCATCTTGGTTTACAAGCTTTAAGGATTATATATTCTTGAAAGGGAGTGTTGAATTACTAATTCTCATCATAATGTACATTTGTAAATGGTCAGCGCTTGGTTTTACTCGAGTATAATCATTAGTGTTATTTATGTAACCTATGCAATGTCTAATATGTGTAAGAAGAGGGTGAAAAAATATGGAGTTCCTTTAAGGTAGAGGTGTTAGGTATGATGTACTCTTATGTGTTTGAGTTTCATTCATATAATGAGTTTTCAGTGTTCTGTTCTGGTTTACAGCAGTCCAGTTGCAGAATAGGCTTCATTTTATCTTTATAGGTTTTTAGCAATGCTGTAAAAACCAGCCAACAGGCACCCCTAGGCTGAAGCAAAAACTTAAGAATGCCATTTCTGTGGTGCTGTTTTGACTAGGCCGTCTAGGCGCCTGCTGGGTGCTTCTATGTGCCTTTAAAGTTTAAAGGGGATCTTATTGGAGAGTACTCAACTTTAGGCATATCTGTACAAACACTAAGCAGAAACTACAATAATATATAAGGTAGTTTTCAGGAAGCCCAAGTATTTACTTTCTTTAAGATGTGCTAGGCACTTCTCCTGCGCCTGATGGTTGCTTACTTGTAATAGCAGTGTGCCAAGTTCCGAAATGCCCGGGTCAATGATACATGGCTGAATGGTTTTGCTGTATGGTCAATACCCATTTTTCCTTTGGATTACAAATGTTAATTATTGGCAAGGTGATAGAATAGGACGGAGAATGTTTACGAGTTGACATGACATTTAGGAAGTGATGGATCGTTGGATGGACTTTAAAATAAGTTTATAATTTATACTATCCCAAAGCACCAGGATGGAATCATTCCTATAAAGTAGGACTTCAATATATGTGTGAAGAAATAATGGAGTTTGGTTGGGTGTGTAGAGGCAGGCGGGGTCTCGCACTTGCTTCTTGTTTGGACATTGAGTACAATTTAGAGTCTTAGAGCTGGGTTTTGTTATTTAAATAATTGGTTGGTTTGATTTTATTAATTGGAGAGCTGGAGACAGAAAGGATAAAAGGCGTGCACAGTCATGAGTCATCTAGACGGCTAGACCACAACATTTATGTTCACTGCGTAGTGCATCACCACATTAGTAACTAATTCCTATTTGGAAGAGATTATTTGTACATGAACTATTGTCAAGCAAGACTTAATTAATAGTTAATAGTTAATACTCTATGCTCATGGAAGTAGTGCAGTACAACTCACTGGAGGCTATGCTTGAATTAAGATCTTGACAGGTCTGGGTCACAGTTGCAAGTTTTGCGAGATTAAAAAGTTATCAGCTGTAGTTAAATGATGATCAACATATTACGGACCCTGCTGAGTTTTTGCCACTTTTGGTCCCCCGAGTATTGTGTCAGTGACACTTTTGGTACATGACTTTTAATTTTCCATTTTTAGTCCTCGACTATTGTGCGAGAGACACTTTTAGTCCTCAACTTTCATGTTTCCCACATTTAGTGATTTGAGTATTATCAAATTGACACTTTTAGTCCTTCTACTATGATTTTGACACAATAAGTGGAGGACTAAAAATGTCTCTATTGCAATAGTTGAAGGAAGTGTCACTTTTACAAAAGTCAAAGAACTAAATACGGAATTTTTCAAAGACGGGTACCAAAAGTGTCTCTCGCACAATAGTCAAGGACTAAAAATGGAAAAATTATAAGTCGGGTACCAAAAGTGTTGCTGACACTATAGTCGGGGGACTAAAAGTGGCAAAAACTCGACCCTGCTGGACTGACTGACTATTTACTAGTGATAAATCTAATATAGTCTAAGTGACACCAAATAAGGGACCCTGTGGATACTGGAATATGATTCTAAGATCTGCTCTCTAATTATATTATTATTGTTAATTGTTAGTTAATATTTGAACTTGATGAACACCAACTGCTCAATCTGTTGGAAATGTTGTTTGAAAGACAGGATACTTGAATAAATTATCGGTGTCTATCTTTTGATACTAGTGGGCCATTGTTGAATAGTGAATGCCAAAACTCTGCAGTAGATTTGTACTCAATGGCTCCCCCGCAATCTGATATTCCTGTGGAACTTCGGTTTCTGACTGACCTCACTTCGAAACTGGTTTCTGTTGCTTCTTTCACTAGGTATTAGCTTCTGAGGATGATCAGGATGCTCTGACAACCGACCCCGATGAGCTCATTGATTCAGAAGACAGTGAAGGAATAAGTGGAGACGAGGAAGACATCTTTAGAAATCTTCTTTCCAGAGCAGGGTTTCACCTCACTTATGGAGACAATCCTTCACAGCCTCAAGTTACTTTGAGAGAAAAGCTTCTCATGGATGCTGGTGCTATTGCCGGTTTCTTGACCGGACTTCGTGTATATCTTGATGACCCTGCTAAAGTGAAGCGTTTGCTCCTTCCTACTAAAATATCTGGCTGCAATGATGTAAAGAAACTCAGTAAGATAGATGAATCTTCTCCCAGTTTGATGAACTTGTTGATGGGAGTAAAAGTTTTGCAGCAGGCAATAATTGATCTACTTTTGGACATAATGGTAGAGTGTTGTCAACCTTCCGAAGGCTGTCCTGGTAGTGATTCTTTGGAAGTGACTTCCAATCCTCTTAATGGTAGTGGTCCTAGTCGGACCACCACTAGTCCATTAGATAATGATAGGGCCAATGATGCCAATGAAACCGTGCAGCAACCCCTGCATGATAGACTGGATTCTGTAATGGATGAAGGAACAAGTTTATCTGCTGTTCAAAGCTCAGATGTTGGTGACAATGATAACCAAGGGAAAAAGTTTCCCCGGCAGCCTATTTGTCCACCTGAAACATCTGCTGGCGGTTCTTTAGAAAATACTTCTATTCGCTCAAAGGTACCATTCTTTCATTGTCATTCATGCTTAATACTAATATTGCCGGTACATATTATATCATTCAAAGAAATTTTCGACTACAGACAAAGTGGCCGGAGCAGTCTGAAGAGCTTCTTGGATTGATTGTGAACTCCTTGAGAGCACTTGATGGAGCCGTTCCACATGGTTGTCCTGAACCAAGGAGGAGGCCACAGTCTGCACAAAAGATTGCACTTGTACTTGATAAAGCACCAAAGCATCTACAGCCTGACCTTGTTGCCTTGGTACCAAAATTGGTTGAGCACTCAGAACATCCACTTGCTGCTTGTGCACTTTTGGAACGACTTCAAAAGCCAGATGCAGAACCTGGACTGAGAGTGCCAGTAAGATTCACTGGAATATTTTGCTTTTGGAATGTCCATGAAGAATCTTTCATCTATTGTGCATTTGGAGTTGGAATCTTACTGATAACTTGTACCATTTGATTGCTTGCTCGCTCTTTATTTCACAGGTTTTTAATGCACTTAGTCAGTTGGAATGCAGTAGTGATGTGTGGGAGCGTCTTCTTTTCCAGTCATTTCATCTTTTGATAGATTGCAATGATGAACCTCTTGCCGCAACTGTTGATTTCATATTCAAGGCTGCAATACATTGCCAACATATTCCAGAAGCAGTATGTATTAACTATTAATAAAAATGGATCTGTATTTCAAAGATGATATGGTATTCCCATTTTACCAAACTAATATTCTATTCTCTTCAATGCAGGTCAGAGCAATTCGCACAAGGCTAAAAGATTTGGGCACAGAGGTCTCGCACTGTGTCCTTGATTATTTGAGCCGTACAGTGAGTAACTGCGCCGATATTGCTGAGGTGATCCTTAGAGATATTGAGTCTGATAATGGTTTCAGTGAGAACTGCACAGCAGTTCCCTGTGGGACTTTCCTGTTTGGTGAACACTGTCAGAACACTGAAAGACGTGATCATGTGGATGAACATTCTTTCCATTTTAGTAACAATGTTTCTGATATCTATATTCTGATTGAGATGTTATCCATCCCCTGTCTTGCTGTTGAAGCATCCCAAACATTTGAGAAAGCTGTTGCACGAGGTGGTATATTGGCTCAATCTGTAGCAATGGCCTTGGAAAGGCGCCTTGCTCGAAGAATAAATTTAACCTCCCAAAATGTTGCTGAGAATTTTCAGCATGATAATGTGACTGTGGAAGGAGAAGCCATCGAGCAACTGAGGGCCCAACAAGATGATTTTACTTCAATTCTTGGTCTTGCTGAAACACTAGCACTTTCCAGAGACCCGCATGTCAAAGGGTTTGTGAAAATTCTCTACACTATATTGTTCAAATGGTATGCTGATGAGTCTTACCGATTGAGGATCCTCAAGAGACTTGTAGATCGTGCTACCAGCACAACAGAGAGTACACGTGAAGTGGATTTAGATTTAGATATTATAGCAACTTTAATTTGCGAAGAGACAGAAGTTGTTAGACCTGTTCTTGGTATGATGCGGGAGGTTGCTGAACTTGC
Organism: Cuscuta epithymum; assembly: GCA_945859915.1. Taxonomy (NCBI): domain Eukaryota; kingdom Viridiplantae; phylum Streptophyta; class Magnoliopsida; order Solanales; family Convolvulaceae; genus Cuscuta; species Cuscuta epithymum. The sequence continues at coordinate 645,558 of CAMAPF010000947.1, read as the reverse complement.
AAATGTTGATCGAGCTGCACTGTGGCATCAGTTATGTGCTAGTGAAGATGAAATTCACCGCAATCGTGAGGAAAGGAAAGCAGAAATCTCGAATATGGCTAAAGAAAAAGCTCTGATGTCCCAAAAGCTTGACGAATCTGAGGCTCTTAATATCCGCCTTAAGGTCTCTCTTTCTTTCAAGTTTCAACATGTGTGTGTGTGTGTGTTTGTTAGTCTGCCCTGTGGATGAAAGTTTCACTATTGAATGATGTACATAAGTAACTTCATAAATTACACTAACATCATCGAATTGCAGTCGGAAATGAGGTCTGAGATTGATCGCTTTGCTCGGGAACGAAAGGATCTTACTGAGCAAATACAAGATATTGAGAATCAACTTGAGTGGATCCGCTCTGAAAGAGATGAAGAAATTGCAAAGCTCACTACTGAGAAAAGAGTGCTGCAAGACCGTTTGCATGATGCAGAAATTCAGCTTTCCCAAATAAAATCTCGAAAGCGAGATGAACAAAAGGTATGATTATTTATTGATTTACATAAAATTTTAGTTATATCTGATCAATATTGCTCCACTACTGGCCTACCATCAAACTCCACTGCCTTGATAATCAGTCATAAACTTACTTGACTCTGACAATAAACAATTTTATCATAATCCTTTTGTCTCCTCGGTTCCTTTCCATTACCTACTTATGTTGCTCAATGTTGTTTTCTATTTTGTGCTTCAAAGTGATGATAATTAAAAAAGTGTAATATTTATGCTTCTGCGTATCTAACCCCCCAAAAAAGAAATGAAAAGGATTACTTTACAGGAATAAAATACTATCATCTATTGTTGTTTTGTTTCTTAGCAAACCATGACTGTCTATTCCTTGATGCCCCAGAAATTAGTAAAGGAGAAAAATGCTCTTGCTGAAAGATTGAGGAATGCAGAAGCTGCAAGAAAAAGATTTGATGAAGAGTTGAAACGTTATGCCACTGAAAATGTTACGAGGGAAGAACTACGGAAATCACTCGAAGATGAAGTTCGCAGGTTAACAGAAACTGTTGGACAGACTGAAGGTGAAAAGCGTGAAAAAGAAGAGCAGGTTGCTAGATGTGAAGCCTATATTGATGGGATGGAATCCAAACTGCAAGCCTGTGAGGTTATTTATTTTACTCCCTTCAGTGCAGTTCTTTTTTGTATTTCACATACTCTCCCTTCTTTGGATGAATGTAGCAAAAACGGGTGTCAGTGTAAAAGTTTGCAATTATCCCTTTTTTTACATGTTTTGAACAAGTTTAGGGAATTAATTAACACTGTAAGTTGGGGTTAGGATGATGAAGAATAATAATCCACACATGATGGAAGTAAATATATTATGCCTCGTATACCCCTCATCCCCCCCCCAAAAAAAAACCACCACCTCCAAAGAATTGAAGCTGCCTGTTGTGCCAATTGTCGTTTTGTCATTGTTTTATGTGAGGCATTTTACTGCTTTTTGGAATTGATTAGATCTCGCCATAATATCTTTATTTGTGGTCTCTTGTTTTGTTTTCAGCAATACATTCATCATCTGGAAGGATCACTTCAGGAAGAAATGTCAAGACATGCCCCGCTATACGGAGCTGGGCTTGATGCATTGTCGATGAAGGAGTTGGAGACATTGGCTAGGATTCATGAAGAAGGGCTCATGCAAATCCATACCATCCAACAACGGAAAGGAAACCCAGGTGGTGGTAGCCCTCATGTTGTAAGCCCCCTTAATCTTCCGTCGCACACTAACGGATTGTTCCCTTCTACAATGGCTGTTGGACTTCCTCCACCCATTCTACCGAACGGGGTTGGCAGGATCCACGGTAACGGACACGTAAATGGTGCAATTGGACCATGGTTCAATCATTCCTGAGTCTCTCCTCTCTCTATAGGTTGGACATTATATCCTAGCAATCCTAGGTGGGGTTATAAAGCTCTCCCTCTCATCCCTAGTGCTTTAGCTCTGAATTTGGAGCTTTGGTCCTGACCAATGATCCCTAGTGCTATACACCTTTTTTTTTTAACTGGCATTTTTGGCTGGTTGAATTGTTGGAACAGGGGGTGGGGGTATTCCTATATAGCACCAACCAGCTATTGCCAATGCTGCACTTCCCCCCCACTAAATCAATCATAAGTTTTTTCCTTCATTTAGATAGTTTTGTTCATTCTTGAGCTTCAATTTATTTACTATCTTAACGTGATGCATCAGCTGGCATCTTATAATTCTTTTCAAGTCATAATAAGCTTATTATACGCTTTTGCATGTCATAATCTTAAATTGTCCACATAAAGATTAAGATAGTTGAATGTGTAACATAGATACAAGGGTATCACATGCTGTGATGACAGAATTCATTGAGTTATTGGTAAACCAAATGAAGAAGAAACAAATCCCAGTTAGAATTTGTTGTCTAGCACTATTTAGAACACTCGTAATGATGGTGTGTGTCTATCCTGCCTTGATCTCTTCTTGCTCATTAGGCTATTATATTTGGTTGGGCACATGTGTCTGGAAATGGCCCCGTTCCAATCTGTTACCAGTCCCAAAGTTTGGAGAACCGAACCGCAACGGGTGGTTAATTGTGGTCTGGCTCCTGTCTGATCCAGTTACAGTCAACAGTTCTGGTACTCCGTTTCGTCATTCGTTTACGACTAGTTCTGGATTGTAATTTCAAATTTAAACAAAAGTTGGATTAAGTTGTATTTCTTAGGGTTGGGACTGGCCAGTGGGGGGGCCTACTGCGGAAAACCTGTTACCAGAATGTTATTTGGTACCTAACCTGTTCCGGTTCTAAAACCGATCAGCGGCTCAGCTTGCTGATACACAACCTTTTGGTCCCAACTTGGGACAGTATCATGTTGTCCACCCTTTATTGCATGGGGGTGTCATGGTCATTTGCATCCCACACTTGCATAGAAATTGTCTAGTCATTGCTGTCATTGTTGCAGTTACCTTCGTGTGAAAGGATTGGAATCTTTTTGGTACTTTCCTTCTCTTTGCCAACCCGAATGCCCTCTCAGGGACTGGATATTTCTTCATGAAGAATGTATTAGGTGGATGGGGGGACTCTTGGACTCTTGAAAGTGTAATCTTAGGATGTTTTTACTTGGACGGTAATCTGTCCCATACCAAACCAGACCAGACCGGACTAGACCAAACTTGGATAGTTATAAAAATACAAAGAGACCAGGCATTACCAGACCAGTTCAGACCAGACCAACAAATTACAGTCCAAGTAAAAACATCTTTAAGCAGCCGGGATGGCTTGTGATAATTGATAAAGTTCATCTCCTGGTAGTATTGTATGTTTTACCACTACTTGCAAATAAGTTCAAATTGAAAATAGGAGTCCATGAATGAGTTTATCTCCCCCGTGACCCCGTCCCAATTTATAACTTCTATAAGGTACTGCATGTGGATCATCAATGCACTTTGCTTAGATAACTGGTCATTTATAACACACTCAAGTCTAGATCGTAGTTAAGAAAGTGAACAAGGAATCATGCCACATCACACATTTACGTGTCTTGTCTTACCCTTTATAATTTGCACTTCTTCCCTTGATGAAAAGAAAAAGTCACTCCAATGGGAAAAAAATGAAAATTAATAACCTGCATATTGTTCAACATTAATGCCGCTGATTGTCTTCATCAGGATCAAATTTTCCAGTTGTGCATCAATATTGCGTTTAATGAAAAAACATTGATATATAGCTTCTTCATCAAATTATGAACCTGCCGCATAACCTTGATTTAATATAAAACAAAAAATAGAAATTGTTCTAAATAGGAGTAAAAACGTTTTGAAATTTTAAAATAAGACTCATGTTTTTTATTCTGTGAACAGGAGTAATTTGTCAAGTTTGGAAGAAAAAAAAATGTCATGTTTAAAGCCTAGTAATGTTAAACTTGGCATAAATTTATTCCTATTCAGGGAATAAAAAACACGATAGTTCTATTTTGGAATTTCAAAACGTTTTTACTCATATTTAGGAAATTCTCTCAACTCTTGTAATTTATGTTGGTATGGTGGAAGAACCCTTTTCTTATGAAATAAGTACATGGATATTACCACCGACTTTCTAATTCCAAAAATATCGCCCTTTTCCAATTTTCCCAAAAAGTCACCGTCCCTTTACCGATGAAAACAGATCTGTGCAACTATCTCTTCCAGCCAAAGGAGACCAACCGAAGATCTTCCAGCGCACTCAGCGATGGCAATCGGCCATCAATCTCCTGACATCTCTTCCAGTACCGGCGAGTGAGGACGAGAGCTTGACGATCGACGTCGCCCCTCAGCCTCGTCGCACAGACCGTTGCTTCTCCGTCTCACCTCACTGCATATGCCGCCGTTTCTGTGCCTCCCCTAGCCTTACCTCTCCGCATCGCCTTGCCTTACCTTGCCGCGCCTCCTTTCACCGTGAATGGAAGGAGTGTGAGATCTGAAATGGCGACCATTAAGCGGCCAGATCTGGGGGAAGGCGGCGGCTAGGGTTCATTGGCGGGTGGTTGGGGCTGGGTAGGGCTGTCAAAGGTGAGGCTAAGAGGGGTGGATTGGGGCTGATTGGGGGTGGTCGGAGTTGGTTTGCGGCAGCGATTGGCTGGCAGTGATGGAGGTGAGGTTGGGCTGAGAGGCCGGGGACTGGGCGTTACTAGTAAAGTTAGGGTGCGGCGGCAGTGGTTGGGTACGTGGGTGATGTTAGTGCTGGTTGGGTTGGGAAGGTCGGCTGAAGACGTGACTGGCTGCTAAGAAGGGTGTTGTGGACTCTGGAGGGAGCTATGGTAGGCAGGTGCAGGTACAGGGGAAGGGAGGGTGATGTTGGAGGGTGGTGCTGCCGTCAGCAGGCACTGAGTTGGATGATGTCACTATGGTCGAAGTTGGTGTTTCACTGTGGTGGTGTCACTCTGACGGTGTCACCGGAGATGATGTCAGTGACAGTGTCATCGGAGACGATGTCACTGTGCCGATTGTCACGGGAGGCGATGTCACTATGGCTGCAATGACACGGGCGGTGGCCGCAGTGACACAGGCGGTGGTCGCAGTGACATGGGCGGTGGCCGCAGTGACACAAGCGGTGGCCGCAGTCAGGGCCAGCCTATACCATGTGCCAACAGTGCAGTGGCACAGGGCCCAATGAAATATGAAGGCCCACAAAATAATTAGTCATATTAATACTACGTACTAATTATGCAAGCGTTTTTGCTCGGACGCCAAAGTGTCGAACAATCAAACAGCTCCGGCCCATTATTCTTTAAACAGTACGAACCTAATAATCCTCTTGACTCCCAAAGTCTCATTCCTCGACGAATGAACCAAACAACAAGTCAACAAGGCAAAACCGTGAAGGACACCATCAAGCCACTTGGCCATAAAATGAACGAACCCCGCCCAATCTAAGTTAGGTCTTTAGATTTTGAACAACAAATTCAGATCTCTGATCTTAATGGAGTATATCATTGTCGTTTTTATCTTATTTCTTTTCATGTTTATAGTTTGATAATTTTATTAACTAATTAGTCATTATCAAACTGAGGTTATTATTTAGTGCTTATTAAGTTTTAGATATTATGTAATTGAGTTTAACAAATTGACTTTTTTAGTTAATTAGGTAGATTCGTTTTTTATTTATAATTGAGTTTAACAAATTCATAGTATTAAGTTATTATGTTGTTAATTTTGTAATTGAGATAAATAATTGATTTTAGGAAAAATTTATAGTAATAATCCCAACTATTGATGATCCGCCCATAATAATCTCAACTATCGATTATTTCAGAATAATCCCAACTTTAGGGACCTTCCGCCAATAATGGTCCCTATAAATAAATTCTCGTAGTTTCTAGAGTGGATGAGAAGAGATATAACAAGTAATCCCTATAAATAATCTCAACACGATCTTTTGGTGTGATACTTTTTTATGGTTCTAGAGATATTTTGTTCTGCACTTCTGTTGGATGTTTACATCACTGTTTGTCCTTTTTGTGCTAGTTAATTTTGCATAAAACCTTTTTTAACTAGATTCATTCGTTGCTTCATTTTAGTTGAATATTTAAATAAATAAATAAATAAATATTTTTTTCCTGTAAAAATGTAACTTCTGCCATCTATAAAACACGGTCTGTTTGAAAGCCGAATTCTATTATGAAAATAATGGCAGTTAAATTAGCGGCATTTCTTTCAAAAGTTTTTATGATGTATGATAACTGTCCGTCTACCATCAAAAGTTTTTGTGCAAAATACATAATAACCATGCATCCACTACACACAAATTTGCAGTCTTTAAAATAAAAATGAGCAACCACCACCTTGAGATGAGCATTCTTTAGAAAAATGACCAAAATAAAAAAAAGGAAATTTCCCGATAAAAACAATGTAATATTCCAATATTTTTTTTTGAGCATGAAAGTGAAAAACTGTACACATTATACATATGCAAATATTTTGACAGCATGTGTAAAAGAACTTACTTGGGATGAAGGAAATGAAGAACCTATGTAAAATGTAAGTTGCTTTTAAAGTGATTAGTTTATAGCACGAACATGAAGTTGTATACATATGCAAATAGCACCATAATTCTCCATGATTCAGTTTCTATCATTACTTGAACCGGTGAACTTCGCTAATTGCAGAGGCAACAACTAGAGAAATATAGTAATATTACCAAGAACGAAAAGATGGTGAATTCATAGCACAATGCTTCATAATGTGGAAAAATAATATTGATAGTTTGGTTACAAAACTCAATGATTACCACAAAGAGGTTAATTTTGCAACCATACTTTTTCATCTTATAATCCTTATCATACAAATTTCCGACTTATCATAGAAATTTGTATTAAGTGGCAAAATTTTTCTACATCGGCTAAACCAGCTGACAATTTAAAAAATAAGAGAAAAATTGCATTATTTTTTGCTAGAACGGCTGAAAAAACTATGTCACGCGATCACTTTTGTCCTCATTTGTAGCCATTGTTTACTTTACTTATGGCAATTACATTTTAAATCAAGTTTGAAATAATTCAGGAGAAACAGAAATTGTTGCTGTCATTTCGGTAAATATGTCATCATATTCAACCTATTCTGTCATTGAACAAAACATCATTAAATATGTATGCATAACAGTATAAGGATCGTGTGCACGATTTTGAAAATGTCACACTAATTTAAAAGCAAGTAATAGAGTAAAAGCTTTGTTTATGTCAATGTCAGACAAATACTTTTCTATATACTCAGCAATACACTTTACTTGGTAATGGAGATATTCACATGGAAGCGAAAGGGAAGGTGAATTAGTTAGTTTTACAAGATGCTCCCCTGCAAAACTGAAAAAACCTGAACCACACTAAAAGTAAAATGGTAATTTCACTCTAAATGTCATAAGGGCAAGCAAGCAATGCACTCTACCTATTATAACTGGCAAGCACATCATGCAGTGGTAAATTAAATGAAGGTGTACTAATCTTCTGCCCCAATGATGAAACCAAAATTCCAACTGATTAATAGTTTATAGATTCTCTAGAACGGTCTGAAGTTGAGGAACGCGCCGGCGGAACAGTGGTTCTAAACGGAAAGCAGGGATGCCAGTCCGCCACCTATTATTATCATACATTTCATTCCATGCTTGTACAATTTCATCAACCTTGAACCCTAAATTAGAAACATATGTAAACGGGTAAATAAAAATCATATAATACTCCTAACCCAAAATATAATGCCACATGTTTGTCATGAAGACTACAAACATGTAGTTCACTTTCAAATACAGTCCCTCATGTGGGGCCACATGTGAACTTTCAAAGAAGTAAAATGATAGAAAGGGTGAATTAGTAATGTTAAAATTTTATTGTCATCCAAATTAACAAAACCAACATTGATAAAACTCAAGATGGATTGATGTTCCTATATTCGACCTTAAGATACTAGGAATAATGAACTAAATTAGAAGAGTTTGGTTTTGTGTTGGGGTCGGTCAATTAGACCATTAGGCACTTGGACTGACCCCAGCTAAAGATTGAATTCAACTTATTAACTAGTTTGACGGGGTCTTATCAATACACCAGTTTCTCTTTATTATTAGAAATGCTATCACGGAATGGACTAAGAATTGAAATAGGGAAAATAAGCGGGACATAGGGAGCAAGTTATGCAAATAAAGTAATTGCATAAGAATTGAAAATTTCATCATTACCTTCTAAAGCAGTATCATTAGAGTTATGGTTCTTTATCATGACAGCAATATCTGTTGAAGATGCCCCTGCCATTTCAAACTTTTCGACTGCAACCTCCAAACACTCCTCCCACGTTGGTAAACCCAATTTATACTCCATAACTGAGCGCTCATAGAGTAAGGCCCCCCATAAAAGGTAAACTTGAGACCTCATATTAGCAGCTTGCTCTTCAGCTTCTTCAGGCATGACATCCTTAAGAACCCCATCTAAACCCATCTTACACAAAACAGATTTATACTCTTCATTTTTTGATAGTCCATTGAGACGTTGTTCTTCGGTCTCCTCCAACATCTGTAACCCTCTCTCCATGTTATCCTCAGCCTTGTTATACAATTCCAATACCTCGATAGACGGAGCCGTCTCTAAATCAACTTTCCTCTCAGTACCAATGAGATAATACCATTGTAGCTTTGCTTGTTCGAATTGTAGTTGTCCGAGGGCAAGAAGCCCTTCGTAAAAGTCCGGCTTGAGTTTGACTGCTTCTTCGTATCTCCTTCCGGCCAATCCATATTCGTTATGGGCCCAATCAAAGGCACACTTGATCTGTTCCAAGACTGAACCTTTAGAGCCATTTTCTGTAAGGTATACTCTCTTCCTTGCCTTAGATATGTGAACGTTTCCCCAATTGAACAATGCCAGTGCGGCCATCTCTTGGAATTTTTCTGCGGCGATTTCAAAAAGCTCTTCAGCATTCTCACTTGTAATACTCTCATCTATAGCTTCTGAGTAAATCTTCATTCCTATCTCATGAATGTCCAAATACGAGTCACATTCAAAGCCAACGTAGTTCTTGAAAAGCTTTGCAAATTGTACTATCCATTCCTCGACACATATCGGTCCTCTCTCCAGTTCTCTTCTTCCTTTCTCCAAATTACTAGTGGATGGTGATTCATATGGTCTTCTCATTTTTTCTTGATTAGTCCATTCATAAATTGGTTCTTTATCGGGACTGACTTCTTTGATGTACAACTTTAAGGACATGTTTGGATCAAGACTTACCTCGGCCATCCTAAGCTCGGCAGTCGTTGTGATGGTGACCATGTCGCCTTCTCGATCCTTGTACTTGATAAGTACACCTACCATGTCTGGGAACCGATTTAGGATCGTCTCTCTTACGAGTCCTATACTGCAATTAACTGGTAATTGTGCCCATCTTATATCTTCTTCAAGTACTAATTTCACAGCCTTAGTCACTAATTGCTCTTTCATAACAGTTGTCTTCTCATCTACCACCACTTTATCTACAGCCTTCTTTCCCCCCTCCTCCTCCTCCTCGGCCTCTTTTTTAGGCTCAACTTCTTCAACCTTCTTCTTATCATGTTTATGACTCTTCTTCTTCTTCTTCTTCACCTTGTTGTGATCTTTTACCTTGCTCGCACAAGCAATCGAAGGTTCAACATAAATCTCTTTATTTTCAAGCACAATACCTTTTTCTTCCATTTCTTTCTTGATCCGACTGGCAATGTATAAAGCAGACAAATTGTTACGTTCTACACTTAGGACATGGTTCACATCCTTAAGAGCTAGATCAAGCCTATTTAAAGATTCATAGCACCTTGCCCTCTTGAGCAAAGCTTTGCTGTACTTGTGAGAAACTTCTAGAGCTAAATTGCACTCGTTTATAGCCTTTGGATACTCATTGATCCCCATTTGCATATAACAAGATGCCATGTTAGTGTGTAATATAGCCATGTCAATATGGTTCCTGGGGAGCAATTTAATGGCTTTCCCGTACTTTAACATTGCGCCCTCATAGTCATGCCTTTGTTGTAATCTTTTCCCTTCTTCTTTCAATTCTTGGGACATGGTGATGAAGATTGTTGTGTCCTCATCAAAAGCCTTGCAGCTATAGGAACGCTCTACGACACTTTTCCCCAGTTTGAAACTTCCATTGTTCGACCTTGATACTACAATGCTGTTCTTCCTTGCAAGAGGCTTCCCCATTGATTACCCCTTGAAGGTCCCTACAACAACTTAAGGTCAATTTCCTTATTATTTCTAATGTTCAGAACATAGTTTGAAATCCATACAATTGAAACACAAATAAAAAACAGGTTGTATTAAGCTCCACTTTCCCAATTCGATCCCATCAAATCATCCATAAATTTATGACCTAACACTTGACGTCATTTTTATATTCTCAATTGCTTAAATGAATAATACCAATATGAATTCATTCAACATAAGCCTCAATGTAAGCTCAATTATTCTAGATCCCAGTCCAGAAATGCATCAAACAATCTACAAAGATAACCACATGAGAAATGTGTCTAAATCATCTCAATCAAAGAATAAAAACTAAAGAGTTGTAAAGAGACATTTAACCAAAAAGGGACATTTTCTTTCATTTTGAAATAGCTCTACATGCCACCGCAAGATTAATGCATTCCATCAAGGACATCAACATAAAATTTCAATTCAACAAGCTTAAAAGGTAATTGTAAATATAAAAAGAAAAAAGAAAGAAAGAGAACAAATTTACCTTGTGCAAGTTTGTCTCAACACATAGAAACAGGCATAATCCAATGATAATCATAAAGAGCTAGACATGATAAGAATGGTAATGGAGATGTGAATTGAAACTTACTCAGAAAAGGAAAATTGAACGAATGGAAACAAGGGAATCCCGATAAAAGTAATTGAAATATTATTTCGGCTGTAAGAAAAGGGGGTTGCTTCGTGCACCCCCATTTTTACTTTATTAACCATAATGACCTTTTTAATTAAAATAAATTAATATTAATTAAAATTGATGCTTAGTTCTCCCAGGATCACACGGCTTGCCACATACTAAATCAATTTTAAATTCTTTCTCCATCCAATAACTTGCTGCCATGTGGCAAATAATTCTTTTTTATGAAATGTTATCACTCTTTCAATTGTGCTCCTATTTTTTGTAAAAATTATACCAAATTAAATAAATATTTATGATCTATCACATGACATCCATATTATATATGTAAATTTTGAAAAATGTATTCTTATTAGATCTATTTAAGTTTTGTCTGGTGAACAACCGATAAATGTGTATTTACTATTCTTGAAATTTAGTCTAGTCTAATTTGACATGATTGGTTTACATATATCTGAATTGAAATCAATTCGATTAAAAACATCCTAAATATCATTCGCATGTGTTGTCAGAGATTATATATATATATATATATATACACACACACACACACACACACACACACACACACACACACACACACACACACACACACACACACACACACACACACACACACACACACACAAAGATCAGGTCCCTCCGGAAGGACGGGAGGGACCGTCCGAACTTTACTGTTTGGGGTGGTTCCCGGTGGAATTGTTTGATGAAATTTTTTGAGCATGTTCCTCATCAAGTCTAGTTTGTCCATACCAAATTTCAGCTCAAAATTCGACCGGGAAGGTAGTCAAATAAATTCTTGAAGCTTACTGCACATTCTGCGCATATATAAAGTGCAGTAAGTTTCAAGAATTTATTTGACTGCCTTCTCGGTCGAATTTTGAGCTGAAATTTGGTATGGACAAACTAGACTTGATGAGGAACATGCTCAAAACATTTCATCAAAAACTTCCACCGGGAACCGCCCCAAACAGTAAAGTTCGGACGGTCCCTCCCGTCCCTCCGGAGGGACCTGAGCAGTCCTCTCTCTCTCTCTCTCTCTCTCTCTCTCTATATATATATATATATATATGTCTCTATATATATATGTGTATATATATATATATATATATATATATATATATATATACGGAAAAGATCCTGTCCAGCCGGAGGGACAGGATCCTCCGTCCGGCCGCCGCTGTTTGGGGCGGTTCCCGGTGGAGTTTTTTGATGAAATTTTTATGGAATGTTCCTCATCAAGTCTAGTTTATCCACAAAAAAATTCAGCTAAAAATTCGATCGGGAAGGCAGTCAAATAATTTTTTGAAACATAACTGCGTTTTATATGTTTAAGTTGGAGCAGTTATCTTCAAAAAATTATTTGACTGCCTTCCCGATCGAATTTTTAGCTGAAATTTTTTGTGGGTAAACTAGACTTGATGAGGAACATTCCATAAAAATTTCATCAAAAAACTCCACCGGGAACCGCCCCAAATGGCGGCGGCCGGACGGAAGATCCTGTCCCTCCGGCTGGACAGGATCATTCCTCTATATATATATATATATATATATATATATATATATATATATATATATATATATAGGGGAGAGATCCCATGCAAACCAAGCTTCCGGTGCTAAGCTACAAACCAACAACATCCGCTGGATTAAATCATGCGGACGGCTGATGATTATTGAAACGCGCTGCATGCACTCAGCCGTATGAGAAAAAAAACGGATAACACCGTTTTATAGCTTTAGGCATTTAAAAGGTCACAAATGTAATTTGTAAAACAAAGATATCCCACTAGCTAATTGATTCGAACGGTGCTATACTTCCCACTAAACAATTAACAATCCAAATATATGGAAATTATATAAGGTAAGTGGCAGACAAGGTAACCCCATGATATGATTGATGTTAATCATATATTGAAAAGTAATTTACCTTTTTGTAATTAATAATTTCTACGAATCAATCGGTTCTTAATAAACCTTTATTTTCGAAACTTGGCTCTTATTATCGAATGAAAAAGTTAATATTTCAACACAAGTAGAAGTTTAATATATGTGAGCAGTGCATATTAAGATTAGAGAATATGCATTATATAACACTTTATATTAAGATTACGAGATGTGCATCATATATTCAAAATGTGTGCATAAATTATTTTAGAAACTCATATTGATAAAATATGTCGATGTTGTGTTTTATAAGTTCATCATTGCATTTTAGTGAGATGACAAGTGCATATGAGAAGTAAACATACATGCGAACTGCATATTAAGGTGGTGAGATGTGCATTGTATAAGTATAACGTGTGCATATGCATAATAAGGTTATGTGATATGCATATTAAGGATGGAGAGCTATTGATTGCATCTTATCGTTATGACATTTGCATTTTTAGTTCACGTGTTGCATTTTATTATTATGACATGTGCATTTTGGAAGTTCGTATATTGCACTTTAGTAAGATGCATAATTTATATTAACTTCTAACATATTAAATTTGTAAGAAGTGAACACATGTAAAAGTGTCTGCAAATTAAAGTTACAGAACGTGCATAGTAAGATTAATGGATGTGCATATTATGATTACGAGATATGCATTATATATTTATAATATCTTCATAACTTATATTAGAACTATATAGTCTCTAAACATGTCAACGTTGCATTATAGTAGTCCATATCTTGCATTTTATCATTATAACATGTGCATTTTAGAAGTTTGTGCACTTTAAAAGTTCACATCCATTATAGAAAGTTATGTGCACTTTAAAAGTTCATACTGCATCTTAACGCTATGAAATCTGCATTATTTTAGGAGCTCATATGTTGCAATTTAATATCATTATGACTTATGTATTTTAGAAGTCGTATATTGAATTTGGTCAAATGAGCTCCCATTTTCATTTTAGAAGTTATTGCATCTTATCACTATGACATCTGCATTCTATAGTCAATTGACATGCATACTAAATACATGATGTTACGTAATGCATAATACATGATCAACGTACGAACACCATACCTATTTCAGGCAAATTAAGCTAGTAGCACTTAGACATTTTTTATTTTGTATAAATATGAATTTGATGAATTTCATATAGGCAAAAATCAATACGTTGAAATATGATTCATCTCATAAAAAACAAAAACAAAGATTTTCTAAAATGCAAAATTTCATGGGGACGAAGGAGTAAGAGATGGAGATAAATTAAAAAAAAAAAAAAAAGAATTCACGAAACAAGGGTATATTAACGGAATCCATGGTCTCCCCTGTTAATGGTGATGAAGAAATTATGCTGAAAGCAGATTTGTACGATAAAGAAGAAACAAAATTTTGAGATGAGAATGAACTAAAGCTTCAATACTGAAGAAAGAAGAAAAAAGTAATAATGATGAAGCAGTTATGTGGAAAGAGAACGTGTTTTTGTTTTCAAAATTAAACAAAACAAAAAAGACTTAAGGAACCTTTAATTGATTAAGTTAATCGTCCGCATCTGAAACTGAACGCGCGTAAAGATTATATGAGATGGATGAGTAGGATTAGGTTTGTAGGTTAGCATATTAAGATGGGTTTGTATTTGGTCTCTAACCTATATATATATATCATATTTATATATATATATATATATATATATATATATATATATCATAATGTGTTTAGAAATAAAGTTAGACAAATTTTAAGGAAATATGAAAACTTATTTTAATTTAAAAGGCAATACACTTGAGGAGGTCCGGTCAAGGGTTTAGTGTGCTACACAAGTTTAGTGAGCTACTGACTAGGTACAATTATTTAAAAACAATACAATTGGTTCAAATTTGAAAGAGGACAAATCTGTTCAATAGTAAAAAGAAAGTGGTGCACCTAGTAAGTTTGGGGGTGCGGAGGCCCGATAAGAAAAATATGTACATAAGCTGTTAACGAAAGGTGAAAATGTGAAATGGGGTGTGTCTAACGATTGTCTGGATCCGACCCAATGACGACATGGATTATAAAGTGAGATATCAGATAAACTCGAGTCATGCGTGCATCTTTGCTGCCTTTTTTTAGACGCATTAACTCCAACGCCTACACACCATGCAACCTGCCCAACATAGAGAAGATAAAATAATGCACAAGTTCTATCATTATTAGTAAGCGAAAATTGTTGTAATAGCTTCTTTATGTGGATATAATTTACTCACTCTTAAAAATATTTTTATTTGCGTTTTCTTCTTTTTTACACTCCCCGAAGTTTAATTCATATCGGTATTAACAATATGAAAGATACAATGCAGAGTAAAGAAAAAGTTTTTGAAATTAAAGAAGCATAATTGTAGTTGCTCGAGATGATTGGAGGCGCTTTATTATGAGTAAGGTGGGTACTGTAAAGCTTACCCCCTCCCTGTGACTTTACTAGGTGATTGATCCTGTATAAATTTGAACCTTAATCAAATTTTAAATAAAGACTCATACTAGTTGTAGTAATTTTTGGCTTAAATAGTCATATTTACAGTAATAACTAGAAATAATTACATGAATATGACCAAAATAAAGTTGATTTACAAATATATGACTAGTTACTAGAGTAGTAATGAAATCATAGTAATTCATGTTCAAGTTTTCAACTTAAGTTACTACAACACCACGTTGTAGTAATGAATAGTCATATTTAGATAAATAAGTTTTATTTTAGTAATATTTTTATAAAAATACCAAATAAGTTTTAGGTATTTAGTCATAGTAATAAACTTCTAATATGTAGTAAATAGTCATAAATAAGTTTTACTAATTAAATAAACTTCTAACAATATAATATCAAAATACCAAATGTATTAAATAAAAAAATTAATTAAATACTATGTATAACTTTTTGCTCATTTTAGATGTAAACGTATTATATTAATTAGATTACTTTAAATAACACAGATGTCGTACATATATTAACAAAAATGTGCTAAATACTCAAATCTTGTCAATAACTTAGAGAAGAACTCAAATGTTTGTTTTTTATTATTTTAATTGTCTCTCAAATGCTAAAGTGCTATTGGATTAGAAAGTATATGTTCCTATTAATACAAGACTTATTGGTATAAATCAGTCCAAACTTACTTGGGAGTAATAAAATGAAAAAATAAATATGAAGAATCGCAAATGATTTAAAATATATCATTGGACTCTTCAAGTTAATCTAAGCAAACTCTTGTGTATTCACCTTCTCACCCTCACAAAATAAACTTTTGGAAGTCACTGATGGATCTTTAAGGTTTGTTTTAGAGGTTGGGACTTGTGAGTGTAGCCGTGTAGGGAAAGAAAGCTAAGACCTATCATAAGACCACATTCCTATTTATTGAAATGGACCTAAGAATGGGTTAACATATTGGGCTTAGGAAAATCTAAAGGACTGGGATCCATCATCTCAAAGGTATATATTCATTTAAAACCATAGGGTGTGGCTGGGGGGGGGGGCAATCTAGGCCCGGTCCAACCCAAATTTCTATTTACTTCAATTATTAGGGTAAAAAATTCATATAAAAAGTTTTAAAAAATTCTCTGTAATCTGCTCACCTCAATATACCGCCCTATCTAAGCTTTAATACTGTCTTAATTAACCTTATTTAAAGATTGGAAATAACTGAAAAATAATAATATTATGATTTTTTTTATAAATACGCATCATATTGTTTAACTAATTATAAAATTATCTAAAATCAAGCATGAACAGATCATAAAACCAAGCACGTATTATATATTTGATATATCAATAATTATATAAATAGTGAAAATCTTTTGAATTTAATTGTGAATCAATGACAACATTTTGATAAAGTAAGTTCCAACAATAATTAATACTCCGTAATAAAAACTCTGAATTGAGATAGAAGAAGAAAACTGACAACATGATAGCAATTACCTAATTAACAAGTCAGCCATTTCACAAATTACAAATCAACTGTTCTACAATTGAAAAAATATTTGAAAATATTTATATACACATTTCACAGACCTGAAAGATATTGGCCAGGAAGCTGTCAATTTCGTTACAGATTGCTTCTCATGGCTTAGCAAGTTTCCACAAACTATTACTAGTGAAGACAACCATTGTCTTAGCATCCTGCCTCAGCTAGAAGAAGTGAAGTATGCAGTTTGGAGTTTAAATAAAAAAAAGGCTCATGGACCTGATGATTCAATGGTAAATTCTTCATAAAATGTTGGGATATTATTGGGACTAATGTGTTTTTCAGTTCAGAATTTCTTTATGGGTAAAAATTCCTCAAGTCATGTCTAGTACATTGATTACTCTTATACCTAAAGTTGATAAGCCTAAGAATTTCTCTGAGTTTAGACCTATTTGTCTTTCAACTTTTATTAGGAAAGTATGCACTACGATTCTTGCCTCTAGACTATGCTCCATACTTCCTAAAATCATTTCCATCGAGCAATCTGGATTCACGAAAAACAAGGATATTACTATCATGTTCTGACTGCTCAATAAATGATTCATGCCCTAGACAAGAAGATGAGAGGATCCAATGTGGTTGTGAAACTAGACATGGCAAAAGCTTTTGACAATATATCGTGGGCATATATATTATGTATCTGAAAAATTGGGCCCCTAATTAAACAATTTTCAGGTCTCAAGGTCCATACCTCATGGCCTTCACATAGGCATGACCCTGAATTTGAGTGGGCCCCGCCCTGTGTCCTGCATGGGTCTTAGATGTTATCTCATGGACTCATCGCCAGCCCATGTAGGACAGGTTCATCCACCCATAAACTAATTAGTTAGTATGCATGATTTATTTGCGTGAAGTCGTTATAACTCAAATATACATAAAATTTATCTCCAAATACAATATAAAAACATTTCTATTACTATATAATGCAAAAGAAATCTTGCTTAGCAAGTTCCCGCCTAAATAGTGTATTCTAGAAGCATGTGGTGAGTTTCATATGAGTATAACTTTGTAAATACTACATAATTTACAAACTGAAAAATCATAGAATATGAATCGACAAGGAGAATTCCAAGAGAATAGAAGGTTTCTGATTGGATATTTTAGTTGAGAAAACGGCTTGTGTTCTGATCCCAGCAGAAGCATTTAATGCATGCACGCTCCAAGTTCACATTTGAAAGTATCTTTTACTTGTATATAAATAGATAGATGGTCCAACATAGTAATTGGAAGTTTGAGACCATGGCAAGATACTCAAGAGTAAAATGTATTGTCATTATTGTTAAATCCTTATCAAGCACAAGACAAAAAATATTACCTGGAACAATTATCAAATATTCGTAAGAGTTGGTCATGTGAATCAAAATCGTAAGCAGCTTGAAGGGTTTCCAGCGGCCTCTCTATGCCGTGAGAACATGGATTGGCCGGAAAACGGGAAGGTCAATCTATCTTGGTGGGCTCAAGGCATGGTGGTGAAATCTCAAGAGAAATTTTTTATTGATCGGTTCTCATCTAGAATTGTTTTAGTATCGGGGTACTAACATCCGTACAAAATGAAATTGTTGTAAGGGATGGTAGTTTGTAGGTGGATTTGTAGAAGCCTAGAAAGAGAGGGTAGAATGTGAATTTACTGTGTAGATGTTGACGGTGATCAGTAGGTGTTAGCGGCGGAAACGTTTTGGTTGGGATAATGAATGCCAGTTATGATCTGGATTCTGAAGTATATAGGGTTGCTACCAATAGACAGTCGATGCCTGAAAGGGTGACATAGTTGGAGTTCATAAAGTTTTTGGGCTACAACTTCTTCAATTGGGTTGGTGTAGATATAAATCAAGTAAGAAATTGAATGGGTTGGCAAAGACTGTTTGCTTTTTTTTTTCTTACAATAACAAAGATTTTTTACTTAAAATTGGAAAATGTAGTTCTTATTAATAAAGTATAAAGAAAATATACATTTCACCTAAATTATCAATGACTAAGATGAAAAGAGCTATTTAGAGAGAAGTTCAATTAGTGAAGATAGTATAAATTAGCTCTATATATTCTAAAATAAAAAAATGAGAACCCCTCTTAAGATGCAATGATTTTAATTTAAATAGCTCTAATATATGATTGAGTTCTATATTAATTATTGTAAGCACCTAAAGAAAATGCAGTATTTAAACTATTTGTAATATGAAATGAATATGTAAAAAGACATTAACAATTAACACTTTATTCAGTCCAAATATAAATATTAATATATTACAAGATGAATAAATTCATGATTTATTACACACACAATACTTCAAAACAATATATGCATAATTATATATTGGCGGGGTGGGGCGGGTCAATTCTAATACCCGGACCCACCCCATCATGTTCACGGGGCACGCCAGTCCCACCTCATTTGAAAGACGGGGTGGGTGGACCCCCCCCATATTTCTCGGGCTAGACTGGTTTTACGAGCTGAATTTTTGTATTATTTAAATGAGTTTTATGTTATACTCAAATGAGTATGGTGTTAAACATGATTGTGCATGAGGGAAAAACATTAAAAAACGAGCACAATAAATTTTCTAAGGACAGAATGACAAATTATAAATTGTATTTTATATAAAATTGACATATTTTTCATTGCTGACACGTTTTATAGAAATAAGTTTTATGTTATATTCAAATGAGTATAGAGCGAGTTTAAAAGAAATAAGAATTTGATTATGCTATAGCTAGTGAGCATAAAAGATTTTAAATGAGTATACCGTAATTATGAGTATATTGCTCAAGAAAAAATGTGCATTGATGCAACATTATAATTATAAAATTGATATAATTATAAATAATTTTTTTAAATATTTTTCGTGGATTACAAAACTACTAATAATTGGGTAAATATGGCCAATTATATTAATTAAGTCTGTTTGTGAAGAACATGTATAACTTTTATGAATTACTGAAATGAATTTTATATTTTACCGAAATGAGCATGATGTTTATAAGAAATGTGTGGTGATATAATGTTTTAAGATAAACACTGATATTAGTTTTTGTTATACTAAAATGAGTATAATGTTTAACATAAATGCGCATTGCTGTAGCATTATGAAATTAACCAAATAATGTCTGTAAGTCTACAATACAGAATTATAAAATAGTCTTGAAATGAGTTTTGTTATATTTACTAATTTCATAGATAAATCTACTGGTAATTTATTAAACGAAATTAATTATATTAAATTTGGGATGTAATGAATATATTACATGTGTGAGTTATAAAAGTGAATTTTATGCTATACACAAATGATCATAATAATGTTTAAAAGAAATGAGTGTTTGTATGATTTTGTAAAACGAGCATACCAAATATTTGAATGAACACACAATTGTGAATAAATATTAATGAATAAGCTGATTTGTGATGAATGTATTACGTGTATCATTTATAGAAAAGAGTTTTATATTATAAATAAATTAGTATTAGGTGAAATGAATTATGTACTAGTATAATATTATAAATGAGTATAACAATGAGTATTCAGTAATTATGACACTATTGCTTAAAAGAAATTTCTAGTGGTGTAACATTTCAAATCAAACATAATAAAATTGATATAATTTCAAATTACCTTTTTGATTTTTTCTAATTACAAACTACTAATAATTGATTAAATGAACTCATTACTTTAAGATTGTTTGCAAAGAATATATATTACATGTGTAAGTTATTGTAATGAGTTTTATGTTATACCAAATGAACATAATATCCATAGGGAATGTTCATTGATAT
This sequence comes from Cuscuta epithymum, assembly GCA_945859915.1. Taxonomy (NCBI): domain Eukaryota; kingdom Viridiplantae; phylum Streptophyta; class Magnoliopsida; order Solanales; family Convolvulaceae; genus Cuscuta; species Cuscuta epithymum. Next base: position 624,980 of record CAMAPF010000947.1, on the reverse strand, counting down.
AACTTTTGAAAATGAGCAACGCACAAATATCAAATGAACATATTTTAGTTAAGAAATATGCACCGATGCAACATTTTAAAAGTAAGCATGATAGAAGTATTAAATGGGCATACATTATTATGAAATGAGCATGTAAGAAGCGAAAAATTCCAGCACTAATTTGTATACGGAATATGAACTCAAGGCAACGCTAATTTAATCGAGTCCGGCTTGATAAAGAAAAACCAATTTTGAGTTCAAGTCCATTCTCAGTCAAGTAGAAAAATATATAGTTTAGTTGAAGTTGAGTCTAGTAGACCGAGTTCGAGTTGTATTCGAGTTTCATCTATTTTAAAAAATGATACTCAAATATATTTTTAAACAAAGCTTTTAATTTGCTATAAATGTTCAAACACATATGTGCGGTCATTAACAATTTTTTATATATAAAAACATTGTTTCAAATAATCTTAGATATTGTAGTTCTCTTTGCCATCTATGAATTATTTAGACCTGAGATGAATTAAGTTCAATCAATCCTACTTAAATTTGTTTGAACTTCATCTGAGAATGCCTAAAGACAAAGACGTCATTCTTTCAACTTAATGATCAAATCAATTTTTGCTTGAATAATTAAGTTGTGTTTTCAATTAAGTCGTAAATAAATAAAACTTAATGCGTGAACGATTAAGTCAATATTATTATAAAATTAACCGCCCTAATAATCTATACTAATTCATAATCTAATAGTTAGCGAAACTAGTCCATATCGAATATCTTGCGAGTCCTTAATTACGCAAATTACATGATACACCTGGCTGTATCGTGCGCACGGCACAACCGATCTTTTAGTTCACAAATCGCAGGGCATCCATCGCAGTTTGCAGGCTTCCATCGCAGTTCGCAGATCGTTCTCGTTACTCATCCTTCGCTCGCCGCCTACACAGATGACGATTCTCGACAGCCGCAACCCTCCAGCACGAGCGCACACCTCAAACTCTGGCTTGAGCGGCGGCTCCTGTGATGACTCTCTTGGTGTATAGCCTTAGTTGCTTCTTCTCCCTCTTTCTTGCTCTGGACTCTTCCTTTTTCTCTTTTTCTTACCCAAGTTTGGTGAGTGAGTTTGGTCACTTATTGGTCGCAGGTTAGATAAATCTAAATTATACATAATTCTTATGATATGAGCATAACAAATGAAATTATGAGCATAATAGACATTCAAATGAGGTTTTTGAATGCTCATTTCGTAATTTATGTATACTCATTTAATATTAGTGCAATACTCATTTTAAAATGTCATATTCATGCATATTTCAAAATAAATTTTATGTTAAACTCAAATGATCATAACGCTCAAAATGAATGAGTACACACAAATGAGTTTTTTTAATATTTTGATACTCATTTTGTAATTAAGTTATGTATGCTCATTTGATATTGTTTTATGCTCATTTTAAAAGGTTGCACGTGTTAAACATATCATAATCCATTAGATTCACATATTGAAATTAAATGAAATTGATTATAGACATAATTTAAGACTTTAATATACAAAAAAATAATAAACGGAATGCAATACATGAGGAATGAAGCAGATATCACTAATGCTCATTGTTATGCTCCTAATACTAAAAAAACAAGCTCAATGCTCATCAAAATTGATTCAATGCTCATTTAAGAGAATTCACGATTTCTATCAAAATTACAAGTTTGTCATTGACTTATCGCTAGCACCGTAGAGTCTGTACTATATACATTTACCCATGATTAGCCCATACTCGGTGTTAAGGGTATTATTATACGCTGGTCTATGCTATATGTAACAACTTTTTTTATGCACTGCGAGTTTTTTGATAATTGATAATTTTGCTCCGTACTGGTATATAGTAAAAATTAAGGAAAAAGAAAAGAATGATTCACGTCAAGAAATCGCAGCTTTTTATCCATAGCTAACTTTCACTCCTCCCTGCTGACCAGCCTAGTGAATTTTCTCCTCCCTGGAAGCTCGCGATAGCCAGGTTTGCCCCTTCGACGCTCGTTACTTTAGCGGGGTTCTTTGCTGCTCAATCAATGCTAGGGTTCTGAGGTTGTCGATTCAAGTCCCGTGAATGATCGGAGTCTGATTTTTTATTTTTATTTTTCGAGTTCGAGGATGAATGCGAGGAGTTTGCTGTTTGTGTGAAATATCAAGGCAGCGATGAATATGGGATTTCTGTGAATCATTTGTTTGGAATCCTGCACCATCACAATTTCTTGTGGGATCATTTACCGATAACGTTTATAAATTTGAGTTTTTTTCTGCAAGGGATTGAGGGTTGATGGGTTTTGCTTGTTGTTGAGTCACTATTGGTTAAGTTGTCGGTGACCGCTGCCTTTAAATTACCTAAAACATAATACAAACAAAAACTTCTTTGGTTTACTTATCTGTGGGGGAATCACCAAAAACAGAGCTGTTGTATTTTTCATCAGCGGGCTTGTGTGCCATTAAGTAGTATTCACAGGTTAGTGCAATTCGTTTTGATAAAGCATTTTCATTTATTTATGGGGCCATGTTAGAGTTTGTAGGATATTCAAGAATATTTTATCCTTAATTGTCATGAAGGCTCATTCAATTGCTTCATGTTTATTTACTTAAGTCCTCAGGGTTTTGATAAATGTTTTCTTCTAGTAAGCTTTGTGATGTCAACTAAATTTGATTGTAGGGTTTCATTTTTCTTTGACTAGTTAATACTTTTGTTTACTTCCTGGGTTGGGATGGTATGCATTATGGGAACATGAAAAATGAATAGCAGTGTCTAAAAAGACGTTTTTGAGGCGCGCCTCAGTGTTTGGCTGTAAAACACTCATTAAGGCTTCAGTCTCGGGTAGTTGGATCAAGGAGTGCCTCAGTGTGATGGGGTAAAACTTATAACACTTGACTTTTAATTGTCTTTGCAGAAAACTGTTATTAGCGTTCTTTATTTATTTCTTTTAATAGGAGTCAATGAAGCTAGATGATTATTAGTTTTGCATACTGTAGCCATCAAATGGCACGCTGATGCATATTTTGCATGCTTTTATGCCGACCTTTTCTTCTTATCTTGAACTCCCTTCCATATCGTACTCTATATTCTAAGGTAATGTTGTGTTTGTTTGCTGTTTTTAAGCTCAACTTAATATGTTGTCGACTCATTTACATCCAGGTAGTTATTAAGGGGGGAACAGATGGGTAGTAGTGGAGCTGATTACATAAAAGTTTCCGGGAGTGCTGAAGCTGAATGTCCAGAGGCAACAGTTGAGATTAAGATAAAGACATTGGATTCTCAAACATACACATTGCGCGTAGATAAATGTGTAAACACCTTTTTAATCCCGCATTCTCATTTATTATACTTTGTTATTGACGTGCTCGAAATGCATTTATTTGTCACTAGGAAATCTCTTGTTTCATTTTGAGGGGCCTTTTCAAGATCTATATTTCTCTGTGCTTACCTTCTCTTTTATAGTTTCTTATCACAGAAAACTGAAAAATTGCATATTTGCAGTTCCACTCACATATAAGTTGGAAGTGAAAATACATTTCCTTACCATGGCTCCCATTGTACTCTTTGGACATGATAAAAGTTGGCCTTTAAATGATCACATAGAAGTTTCACTGCTTTCTTCTCAACATGCGTATGTTACTGCAGGTTCCTGTTCCTGCATTAAAGGATCAAATTGCTACAGTTACTGGTGTCTTGTCAGAACAGCAACGGCTTATATGCCGTGGAAAAGTTTTGAAAGATGATCAACTTCTTTCAGCTTATCGTATCCTCTTGTTTCTCATTATCTTTTGAGCATGTATCAAAGTAGTAATTAGTAAACCACTAAGATTCAAACCTAGTTGCTCAATCAACATTTTTCTCTTCTCTTATCTAGTGCACACTTCCGATATACCCCCTCGGTCCCTCCTTCCCAAAGAAATCGATGTTTAGAAAAATGTTCATATATAAAGGAGCCTAACAAAATGACCCTACCATCCTTATTTAAATTCAACATTAACTTCACTTAAAAAGTCTAAAGTTATGCAGAATGCATTTTATTTATTTTTATGTACAAAAGCACTAAATGGATAGAGAGTTAATATGGGTATGGAGTATGCTTGGAAGATGAGTTAAAAATATGTATTTAATTTCTAAAACGAAAATACTTTAAGACAAAGTTTTAGTTAAAACGAAAATTAATTTGGGAAGGAGGAAGCATTCCTTTTACTCAAAAAGTAAGTTCACTTTATTGCTCGAGTGCTCTCACAAGAATGCATTTGTGAATTTTCTGATTTTTGAAATTAGTTTTACCACTTTTGTGCCCATAGTACCGCTCTTTTATTTGTTTAATGCGAATCACTTTGGCATCTTCATCAAATGAGTTATTAATGGATGAAAGTAGACATATGTGTACCTTAGTACCTGTAAGGACTATTTCTTGTATTTCTCCTTGAGTGCAAGTTGAGTCACAACATATGACAGTCTGATCTGTTTGTGCAACTTCAATGTCTTCCTTTGTGCAATTAAAACCATTCGTACTGTTTTTTATCGGGAGGTGGTTCTTCTATTTTGCATGTGCTTGATCTTTATTTTTTATGGTTGAAATTGGTATTGGATTACCCTTGTGAGTGGAAATCTTCATTTCACACACACTGATGTAGACATCTGTGGACCTTAATAAATATCATGTTAGATGTGGAAGATGGTCATACTCTGCATCTGGTTGTGAGGCAACAACCATCAGAAAGCAATCCTGTTCCTCAAGGTTCATTACTCTAACAGTCTAACAACAACAAAGACTTCAGAACGAACTCAAACTTTGTTATGGCTTTGTTCTAACTTCTTTTAACCTGCTTTATCTAGAAACTGAACTTTTCTGGCAATTGCTTACCTTTTTGTGTTAGAAATAATTTTTATAAAGAAATGTGAAGTGAACTTAGACCTTTTAGGTTTATTAAAAATTACTGCCATTTATAATATTTGGTTTATAGGATGAATGCCTGAACTCCGATTTCATATGTCGATTCATGTTAGCCAGCCCCCAAACTCGTTTGGGACTAAGGCTTGGATGTTGTTGTTGTAGGATGAATGCCTGAGAGTGCAGCTACTACTCTATCCACCTTATCCCTACACACTATATATAAAAACTATAAAGTGAAATATCATAAAGGAGACTAGTTCCTTATTAAATGTTTTTCAATTACCTTGTAGCTTGTTTTCTCAATCAAGGACCATGATATTGTAGGGACATCTGATGCATCAAGCCCTGGTAATGCTTATGGTAGTACATTGGCCCCTGGTCTATTTGTGGGAACTTTAAATTTATCTGAACAAGCAGATGGGTTGTTCCCTGACATGAGTCGGGTACACTATTTTTCCAATTACATTTTATAAGAGCTATACATCCACAAATCAGCAAGCTCAAATTATCTTATTTATTTCATATTGTAGATTGTCTCAGCCGTACTTGGTTCCATTGGAAATGCAAATCTTGGGAGTGGAAGTGGGGCGATTGATCTTAATGTAAGTTTCCTTTGAAATGATTATCTTTGATTGCATTTTTTCTCGGTTTTCATTCCCTTTTTGTAACTTCTGATTATATTCCCTGCTTTATCTACTTTATAATTTTCTTGGAGGAAAATTATGATGGTCTCTTTTAGCCCTCAGTCATATATTCAGAGGGGGGAGGGGGGATGGTGTAGTCTCACAACTTCAAGGTTGGAATGTGGGGGCAGTGTGGATTGATTTGCATTAAGAAAGCCAGCAAAAAGGAATAACTAGTTGAATGGTCATGAGGGAGGAGGTTCTGTGCCTAACAATATACGCCTATATGTACTATATAGACATTATGCATTCGAAGTGTATATGCGGTTATGCACACTTGTGCAGTCCATATCTTGACATGGGATGACTTCAAACTCACAAATTTTGTAAAGACAATGCTGGTTGTTATAACCTAATGTTTTCCCCCTTGAATAATTGACCAGGGTCTTGGTAATCTAAGAAATTCTGTTAGATTCCAGAATGAGCAAGGTGGTGTAAGGGATCAACCTAGTTCAAGTTCTGGTGCTTCTGCTCGACCTACAAATGTTCCAGTGGATTCCATGCAACTGCCGGTATAAATTATACAGGCCTTCTGAGGACGCAGAGTGTCCCCTTTGTCATTTTCTTCCTTTTTACGTTATTTTCAAATTTGGAACGTGCCTTCCATTTGATCATAGTCACTCTTCATCCTGTGATGCTGGATGTCACTTCACTCACTTGGAATTTCTCTTTACGTGTGTCCTTACCAATGTATCGTTAAACCAATCCAAAGTGATCTCCCTGCAGGTTGTTGTGGACTCTTTGACAACTTTGTCCCAGTACTTGACTCATTTGAGAGAAGAATTTGACGCAACTGGTAATGTGCGGATTCTGTTTATCAAGCCAGAGTGAAACAAGATGCATGAGGGTTTGGGGCTAGGTAACCTTAGTACACTAATGTGTTTAACTGTGTGATTTGCAGTTGGAGGACCGAGTGGAATTTCACTGACCTCTAGCACCAATGGAAGCAACAGACAGGAGTCCAACGTTTCCTCATATCCAACTGGTCAGGGTGGCCTTCCAACACCAGAGCTGTTGGCTAATGTGATGCTTTCTACTAGACAATTAGTTGTTGAGCAAGCTGCAGAGTGCTTATTGGTATGCCCTTGAGCTGTCAATTCTTTCATTTAATGTGGTTCTAATACGGTCCCTAACTAACTATAAGAAATAATTTGCAATTGCTAAAAAGAAATGGATCAATGGAACAAGGATACAAACATTTTTTGGGGGTGGGGTTGCAGGTGAGATAGGCCCAGAGTAGAAACATTTGAATTAATTTGGCTACTTTTTCCGTGGACTCTTTTGCAAATTGCAACCCAGTGGGGTTACTGTTAGGGTTTGACAAAAAATGGTCTGATGGACTTGAAATTAAGTTTGCTAGAAGATTTGTGTGCTAGTTTGTACTTTGTATTAGCTGATGCATGAAGCCTGTGGACATAGAATATAAGTTATAGATTTACTACAGGGAAAAGTGAATGGAAGCAATCCACACCTGTTCATAAAGATATACTCCCTCCAGGCTCCATCCCATTTTATGTGTCTTACTTTCCATTTTTGGATTGTCCCAAAATAAATGTCATGTATCCCATTTTGGAAAGTAATATATTCGATCTAGTTATCCTAATTAGTTTCTGCATCAACTTTGCATCCATATGGACCATAACTACTTATATTAGTAGAAAGAATCCCATGTTTTGTAATTATGGTTTGATGCTTCAGTTTCTCATTACGAGAGATAAAGCAATACCCTTACATGAATGCATATTGTGAAATTGGATTTTTTCACACTCCAGCAACTGTCGAGGCAATTAGAGGATCAGGTAAACGTAACAGATGCAACAGAGAGAATGAGGATTCAATCACTTGCGTGGAGATCAGGTGCTTTTTTCCAAAATTTAGGTGCACTATTACTTGAGCTTGGTCGGACAACAATGACATTACGGATCGGTCAAACACCAGTATGATAACTTTTTCTTTCCAGACTTGATTATGATTTTTGCAACCTTTATACCACCTTGTCTTAGTTAGGAATCTGTTTATATTGTACTGGAGAAGAAGTGAAGAACAAAATTTTACTGATGGTTTAAAACATAGGATATTGCCGTGGTGAATGCGGGGCCTGCTGTTTTTGTATCTCCAACTGGGCCCAATCCCATAATGGTTCAGGTTTTGTTCGTAATGCTTAATCAAATGCAGATACATTCTCATTCTTCCCTTCAAAGTGTCTTTATCCGCGTTCTTAGTAGGTTCAGACTGACTTTAATATATTTGAAATCCTGTACAGCCACAACCTTTTCAAGTAGGGACAGGAATTGGTGCATTTCCACTTGGATCTGTACATGGTCCTGGAATTTCTGGCAGCCCCACAGGACCTGGCTTCATCCCTAGAAATATTGACATCAGAATACGAACAGGTATTATTCTTATGCAGGAGGTGATTTTACCCTTAGGTGCGTATATGCCACCCTGGAATCTCTGCTTCTTGAAATTTCATTGAGAACTCACTCATGCTACTAGGTGCGTATATGCCATCCAATGGTAGCCATAGAGGTGCAACTGTTCCGCAGAATCCGGGGCAAGCTGCTCCTGGAGCTCCTAATGGTGAAAATTCCAATCAAAGAGGCACTGAAGGTACTAGAAACTCTACGACGAGGGGTGTGGAGGTTCGGGTACTTCCTATTAGGACTTTGGTTGCTGCAGTTCCTGCTTCTCTTGGACGTGCAACTTCTGATGCAACTCGAGGTTCTATGGAGTTCTTCAACTCGGTTTTGGGTAGAGTTCAGCATGTCACTTCTGAAAATGGTAATAATTTGAATGCTTCACAAGGATCAGATCAAAATCTTCCCCACAATGTTGAGATTGGGCAACAGCCAAACACCGAGGCTGCAGGAGTGCGAAATATTAGGCTGTTTGGAGTTAACGGTAACATGCTTTTTTTCATATTATATATTCATTATATATTCACTAGTTTTCAAGCCCGTGCGATGCATGGGCAGTACGTAATTTAGCTAATTTTAATTTGAATTTTTCGGAATCATATATAATTTGATGCATAAGCAAAATAAACTCAGTTTAATATATAGCCTGTTTGATAGCACTAAAATTGTTCGAATCGGCTGATTCTGCTGAAACTGATTAAGTTCTAGCTGAATTGTATGATTGTATGAATAATTATTTTTAAATTTTAATAGTGAGATGTTACATTTTACTCATTATATCTTCACATTGAAAATGTTAAAAAGCGGAGTTTTTTAAATTTCAACTCTTTTCTCAATTGGACTATTATGAGCTGTCTAAACTAATAAAAAAGGAAGTTAGAAGAGCCCAGGGATTCCAAACTTATTCCACCTTCCACCTCTCCATCTTGTAAATTTCATCTCAATTGCAACTCATATTAGAAGCTATAGCAAGAATATTAAGCTGGTCCTCGTTTGTTTGGGGCGGCATATATATGGACATTGCTGAAGGAACCCATATTTGAAGTTATATACTATTATACTTCGTATATTTCTATATATGTGGGTCTGTATCATTAGCTTAAAGCAAAGAGGGATATCTGAAATAATATTGCAGATACAATAATATTGTAAAGTTCCTACGGTCATCAATATGTAAAGTTCCTACTGTCATCATTGTCTAAATTTAAATATGGTAAAATATATCCTACATCTGTACGTAGTTTTTATGTTTCTAAATTCTAACATAAAATATAGCCTACATGTACGTGGTTTTAAGGTTGCCAAAGGTTACCAAATAAGGTGGATTTCTATATCAGCATGTAATAAAAATAGAATAAAAAAAATAAAAGGTATACAAAATAATTAAACAATTGTTATGTATGATGATATGTCAGAGTTATGTGGCGCATTGTTTGCTCTTAAAAAGTTCCTCTCAAGTCTTATATATATATATATATATATATATATATTGATTATCTATTTCAAGTTATGTTCCTTTTTTATTCATGTTATATATTGTCAATTTGTGAGTTATCTTACTTATCAGCTTCATTTATGCATGCATTGATATTATGGTACACTAATTGCATAGTCCATTTGTTGTATCTATCATTTGTTGCAAAAGATGTCTAAAGTTGTGGTTTATGTTTAAAGTAATCCTGTGTACTACCTCCATTGTTTAAAGTTATAGCTCAACTGTTGAAAAGTAATCCTGGTTTATGTTTCAGTAAATCGTAGCTCAACTGTTGACATGTCAAGCGGAGTTGAAACATTTTTGAGTGCATTATTCCCTGATGGGCAGATTCAGGTTGATGAGAATACTGGTGTTCATCGCATGAATCCAAATTCTGCTACTGGTGAGTATGGGGTTGCTCAATATTTTGGTTTGTTTTGGAGTTAATATAACATGCATTTTGTCATATTATCTGTTCATTCTTTAGTTTTAAGGTTTTAGTGTTCCCTATTTTTCATGTTATATTGTCTATTTGCGAGTTATCATACCTGTAGCATCAGCTTCATCTATGCATATGTGGATACAATGGTACAATAATTGCGTAGTCCATTGTTTATACCCTGGCTTTTGCTATGTATCTATCATGTGTTGCAAAGACAAATTTGTGGTGTATGTTTCAGTCAATCATAGCTCAACGGGTGAAATGCCAAATGGAGTTGAAGCCTTTTTTAGCTCAGTATTCCCTGATGAGCAGGTTCAGGTTGATGAGAATGCCGGTGTGCATGGCACGAACCCAAATTCTGCCACTTGTGAGTATAGATTTACCCAAAATATTACACTGTTTTGAAGTTAATTGTAACACACTTTTTCATGTTAATTATTCATTGTGTCTAACCCTTGTTCTCTCTTTCATGATATCTTACCTCTACTTTCCATGACAAAATCACGGTGTTTGTTTCAGTCAATCGAAGCTCAACAGGTGAAATGTCAAGTGGAGTTGAAACCTTTTTTAGCGCATTATTCCCTGATGACCTGATTCAGGTTCATGGCATGAACACAAATTCTGCTACCGGTGAGAATGGATTTACTCAAAACGCTGCTTCTCAAGAGACTGATGCGACAATAGAAGATGGAATTTTTTTGTCAAATATTCTACGTCACATCATGCCAATAATATCTGAAAGCACAGAAACAGAACCTAATATCTCACCCAATGAACAAGTAGACGTTTCTGAGGATAGAAGTGCACAAGTTTCAGCACAGGTAAGCTATCATTTAATATGCACCTTTAGTAGAGCTCGAACCTGTTTTATTTTATAAGCTACTTTTTTGCAGGCTCAAGAAAGTACAGATCAGGCAACCCCCTCTCGGTGTCCACGTGACCCTCGATTACAACCGGGCTCAAAACGTCAAAAGGTATTCTTTTTTACCTGCCTGATTTCTTCAGCTTAGTAAAGGAGAGGAAAGTTTTATCTTATTTATGTAAGGGCAACCTATGAGAATCTAAAATGCGGTATTCTTTGAAAAAGAGGCTTGGTAGAGTGAAGGAGTTAAAGATAACGTTTAGGTCAAAAGCCCATTTGGAGTCTAAGTTAGTATATCTATGTGACTTGATACAAAAGGAGAAAGACAACTATGTAGACTTGCAGAATCAAGGATGAATGTGGAAATAATTTGGGTAAAAGAATAGGAAATGAAAAGAGAGGTGGAAAAGCCACTTTCATAGGATTTTATATGATGGAGGTCGGGCGACATAAGGTGGGTATTCCTAAATAGACGAATCAAGGACTTAAACCGCACTATGGCAAATGGGCAATATGCTAGAGGTTATGGAATTAAAAGTTTCTCGAAAAGATGAAAGTAAATAAGGCCATAGGTCCAGATGGTATCCCAATTAAGGACTGGAGAGTCGAAGATGTATGGCACATTGTGGCATAAGGTGGTTGCTCAAAGTCTCAAACTACCATATGTAATTTTGAATAAGATGTCTGACGCATTTAAAATGATTTTCTTAGTGGCAATATATAAAAACAGAGTGGTTAGTAGTGCCAATTACTTGCACTATGAAACTTTGAGAAAGTACGATGGGAAAAAGATAATGGAGTACTATAAGTGTGCCCGAATACCAATTTGATTTTTCTGTAACACAAAACAGGTACACATGCAGAAAGCATATTTTTCTAAAAATATGAGATACAACTATATGAGTACAACAGATACCTGAAAGTTATGCGTTTGGCACATGCTTAAATGTTGGATTGGTACAGTGCCGGATAGCTTTAAATGATCATACCTCTGTTTTAGTAAGTGATTTGGAATAAGAGATAGGCAAGTGCATGATAGGAGATAAATGTGGTGCTTTGTTTTTAGTACTTAAGTTCAATGTTTCAAATTTATTTTATCGAGTACTAGAAAGGATGCCTGAACTGAGGTCATAATGAATACGGAGTATAATGTGGGAATAGTAACTAGTGGTCACATAGGAGAATTTAGTATGTTCGTAATTACAGTAGGACTCAATCATTCAATCAAGAATATGCTTCTAGTTCATACATGTTAACGCCAGTTTTGGGCAAACTTACTCAACAAGCAACTACCCAAATCCAAGATAAAGTGTCCGGGTTCATGCTATTTGCAGATGACATTGTTTTTGGGACCAATCTAGAGGTGTCAATATTATGCTTAAATGATTAAAATCAGCTTCAGGATCAAGGGATTTATGTTAAGCTATAACAAAGTGTATACAGAATGTAGATCCAGTAAAGCTTACTCAGATGGTGAGGTTGTGATGCAATTAGACTGAAAAAGTACAAGAAAACGAGTGCTCCTTTACTTGGGTTCTATGGCTTAACTGTATGTGGATTTAATGCACATTGATCATGTAGTCACGGAAGGAATGACCAAGCGGAAGAAATGAATAATGAATTAATTCCACTTTAGGTCCTCCGAGTTTTGTTTCATTTCCATATTTAGTCCTCATCATTCACTTTATCCATTTTTGGTGCCTGACTATTGTTTTCTTGACCATTTTCGGTCCATCTCTGGACATTTTTACTACCGAAAAAGGACTATATATGGTCAAGAAAACAATAGTCAGGTACCAAAAACGGATAAAGTGAAAGACGAGGACTAATTGTGGAATTGATGCAAAACTCGAAGGACTTGCGATAAAAATTATCACCTAAACTGAAATAGATGCTCTCTGTGATAGCTATTAGACTTGCTATGCTCTATTTTTGTATGGCTGGGTGTGTGGCAGATAATCAGGAATGAGGTGGATAAGAGCAACAGTAGTAGTCCACGCTCTGTGTTGTCTAGTGGTTGCATTTGTACCATCTATTTGGAGCTGCAAAGGTAGACAAGACTAACATTATTACATAAGAGGGGTAGGTGAAGTGTATGTAAGAGTGGTAGGGTAATCTCCACTAAAAGTGAAATGTCATTGTTTTACATCAGAAGTGCTATGTTCTACCACCTGACAGGGTCTTATATGCATTCTGTCAGTAATTATTATTAGGTAATCAACTTTGCATGCTAGTTACTATGACAAAATCCTCTTTTATTGGTTGAACACACATTCAACTATACTCTTTGAGAGAAGTTTTTTTGTGTGTTTGCATTTGCCCCCCCTGTAAATAATAGCTTAATCTTATTATGATGCAGCGGGAGTAATTTCAATTTGCTGGGGTGGACTGATTGGAGCTGGGTATAGAAGGCGAACACTGCTTTGAATCCGAGGAACGGTTTTCTTATTTTTTTTAAATATTCTTGAACTATTATAATAAGTTCTTGTATCCTGACATGATGCTTCAGATGATTGGAATGAGAGTGATCTACATGTTGTCATTTTGATCTTCCCCCCTTTATTCCTTATTTGATTAAAATATTTAAAGTTAATTATTATCCGTTTGGGCATTTTTCATATAGAAAAACTGGATTCAAGTGCAGTAAGCCTGCAATTCTATAACTATTATAGAAATTACAATACCAAATATTCAACGTGATTTTTATTTGATTAAAATATCTAAAATTGATTTTGTTGATTAAAAGCGCATCGAAAAGATTAGATAATACTTCAGTCATAGAAAACACTAAATAAATAATGTGATATAAGTACTGGATGTTACGGTTTATAAATTGAAAGGATTAGTCTTATTTGACTTTTTTGGTAATCCAGGTAATCCAGGTAATCCGACAAAACATTTCCTGACAACTGTCGTCCCTCGAACCAGATTCATAGTTTATCGTCTCGGCAATATAACTTGTTGATCCATTAATGAGCACAAATGAGCCAGAGACGGTTTCTGCAGTCATTTCATCATCCACATTCAAATTCAAAATCACAGTCTTACAATTGAAAGAGATAAAACAACAAACAAACACAGACAAATTCAGACCACTAACATAAATAAAAGCAAAAAAATAATTTTCTTCACCCAGCCTTCCAAGAACCACCTATGGCGGTTCAGGAGGGGGACGGAAACGCCTTAACCTCATCTTCTTCTTTCTTCGCCTTGATCGGCCCTTGATTCACCTCCAGCCGAATCTCCCTATCCATGAACGAATTGCCGGAAGACGGCACCACTCCTCGCCAAAAGACGATAGCAAACAAATAAAACTCTAGCGGTGAAATCCTAAAGATAGGACGCGAATCCAGGACGATGCAGTCCTCCTCCTCCTCCTCTTTGACCGACGAAAAATCGATCGTCGCAGTCTTCATCTCCATGGCGGAGTTGTCCGCCTAAACCCTAAGCGGCAACGCTTATTTGACTTAAATACTTGAAGTCAATTATATATCAATTTCACAATATGCAAGTTAATGATTTTTCATTTCAGCACCATTTTGACATTTTGTATCATTGGAATACTAAATTAGTCAATAAACTCGTACAAGATTAAATATAATGGAATTTGCAAAAAAAAAATGATAGGCAATATGCGTATATGTGTTATGTGTATACTTATATTGAACACAGAAATGTATTTTATTGTGTTCAATTAGAATAGTTATTTCTGTATTTGTGTGTTTGATAGATTAGTTGTTACTTGTTAGACCAGGTCAGCTTTGTATTTGGGCTCTTAAGACCCATGTTATACGAAAGTCTAACTTTTAGATAATACGTACTATTGAGGTATACTCCCTCCGTAACAAAAAAAAATCTTCCCACTTTCCTTTTTCGTTCGTAACAAAAAAAACTCCTCACTTCTAAATCTTCCTATCATACCCTCAATAATTCTAAAAATAGTACACTATTACAACTACTTTTTTTGGATTTATCCTACATTTCATGACATTATTCCACTATCTTCCCATCATACCCTCAATAATTTCTATCTTCTTTCACTATTCTTAATCTACCACTTTTGAAATGAGAAGATTTTTAAGTTACGGAGCTAGTATATTTGAAGGCTAAGCTTCCGTGACTTTAAGAAATAAGAATCGATTAATAAGCGTTCATACATTTTTATAGAGAGAATTGTAGCTACACCTGCATATCGAATACATGCCCTGTAAATTTTCGCTTTTCATTATCATATTCAATTCAATACAACATTTACTTTCATCTCTACACTTTACTATGCCATTAATTGTATGATTGTTGTTAGGAATGGACTAGGCTCGGTCTGGTCCCGGTTCCGGGCTAAGACCGCCCGGTCCCATATAAATTGTTGCAGCCTGGGTCCGACCCGCTAATTAGTCCCGGGTTTGGGCCGGTTTCGGGTACCCGACCGGTCCGATCCAGTTCGGGACCGGGTCCAACTCTAATTATCGTGTATAAAATCACATATAAACTAACATCTCCCATCATTGGTTTCTTTCTCAAGAGAATGATAAAACTTACAATCAACCTATACTTTTATATTAATTCATTAGTGATTCCTAGATATCAACATATGAAGTTAATTGAACATCCAATATATGTTTTACTTGTTTTAATATAGTTTTATTTTTAGAAATGTCAACGTGCAAGACTATTCGTATTTATTGTTTTACCATCTCTCGGATAATTATTTTTTCTTAAGAATAAGTATCAAGTAACAATATTTAATGAATTGTGCATTTGCTAGGAATTTGTCATCCTTAATATTTTTTATTTTAATAAGTCAAACACGATGTGTGGAATATTTACTATATATAGCATATTTGCATCTATCCTTTCGTATTATAGGGAGTGTATAGTATATAGAGAAATTGAAAGTGTAAAATTAAAACTTATTTAGAATATATACGGTCAATATTAATCATTTCATACATTTAAATAATTTTTATACAGTACATGTTAAGGCATCATCGTATGTAGTTATTCAAAATACCATTCAAAAATAATGTGTTGTCAAAAAAATATAAAGTACCAATACCTATATATTCAAAATGAGTTATCCTCAAGTAACATATATGTAATTATTCATGTATATAAGGTGGCATTCATATTATTACGATAGTACTATCCTCCGTTTTTTTAATCGCAACATGATGAATTTTACACTATTCACATGTTCTACTTTGACTACATTTTACGCTATTATTTTATGAAAACTATTTAAAAAAAATATTGGTCAATTCATCTCATTACAAATTTTCAAAATCTGTTTTTTAAATTTTTTTGCTAATAGAGATTAAGATATATTTACGGTCAAAGAAGTGTGTTGACAAGTGTGAAATGTTGACTGTTGTAACTAAAAAAGAACGGAGGAAGTATTATTTTGTAGCTATTCCTATAATGTGGGTCGAGCTGTTAATATGGGTCTGATAGACCCAACTACATGAAAAGCTAATCTAGTAGTTACAATTAAATATATAAAGGGTAAGGTAATGGGTCCTTTTGCCAAATCTTATGTCCCTTTTCACAACTCTAATGTATTTTTAATACGATGGTCATCGGTTCGATTCTGATAGCTGGATTTTACATATGGAAAATCGCCTTTTGAAATCATAGTAGCAATTGACTCACTTCGGAGAACAACCCACTAGCAGCATTTCGGCTGCTCCAGCTGGAATAGGGACTGAAGTGGCCACAACCTATTCATTATGTCCCCTATCATTATAACTAGTTGATTTTTACTAAGTTCCTCATCAATTATAAGAAATTTAATTATAAATGAAAAGGAATGAGTATAATGACTACATTTTTGACTTTTAGGTTGAGGGCTTAAGAGTATCCAGGGGCGGACGTATGGTATGTTCAATGGGGGCACATGCCCCCAATGAGATTCAAGTAATTAGTTTAAAACTCTTACTTTTTGATTAAGTGGAGCGTGAAGTGCCCCCAATGAAAAAATTGTATGCCCACATTAATTGTGCCTTACCCAATTGAAGTAAAGCCTAAACTCAAAAGTTGCAATCCACGAAAGAGTACTCAATTAAAACTCCGTAAAAAATTGTACATTCTTTTGTGCCACGGCCTCACCAGGGCCGTGCTTACTATTGAGGCCACTGAGGCATGGGCCTCAGGGCCCCAAAATTGTCAAAAAATTGAGGGCCCAATATTTTATATATTTCCTTATTATATATATATGTAGTTTTTAGATATAAAATGTATATCTTTCTTTAATCCCCTGTTGCAACACTGCGTTTCAACGTTTGGAAACCAAAATAGGCGGCTCGCCACCTATTGACCAAGTACGGAGTACCAACGAAGATAGAAGATAGAGGAATGGCCGAACTAGGGCAGTGCGCCGGCCAGTGCTCAATTGTTGTGTGACGGCCGAATGTCGAACCTCAGAAGAAGAATTAGAAGAGCAATTTCTTGATTTGCATTTACGGCTTTGCCTTGTTCACTTGTTGCAGCACTCGGACAGGGCAGGAGGCGTGGATTGAATAGCAATTGAACACCAAAAATAAAAAGGTAAGTCTCTATCATTATCCATTTATCCTTGGCTTGGCTTTTACTCGGTATTTTTTTTAACCTTTCATTCTTCTAGGTTTCGATGTTCAGTTTGTGATCAATATCTTTTGTGGGTCCATTTTGAATTTCTTTTGAACAAAGAAAACCTTGTTATGCTTTAATTGATCCAAAGTTGATTTGAGTTAAATTGGAGATAAATTTAAGTTATTCAGTTGTTCCAAAGTTGATTTGAGACCCTAGTAAATGATCCATACTCACCACACATTTAAAAAATTAAGTTCTAGCTTAATTTTGACTATTCAGACGATTTGACATGCATAATTAAACACTTAGTTTTTTATATTTAAAATTTTAATTTTAAGTTGGTTATGTTATCAATTGAGAAGGAATTTATTGAACATCTCGATTATGCCGACTTGATTAATACTTTTGCAGCTAAAACAGTTCGATGTGTTGTACTTAATTACTTACTTTTAATACATTTGGTATTGTTGTACTACGTATTATACTCCATATAATGTAAAGAATTTTATTTAACTAGTTATTTTGTGGTGTTACATCTGTAATTTAAAAAATGCTACAAAATATAGTACTTTATGGGGGCCTTTTATGAAGTTCGACTCAGGCTCAAGATTAGGTAGGATCGGCACTGGGCCTCACATCTCAAATTCGCAATATCCCCTTTTGGAATTTAATCAATTCACTCCATTTTTATTTTTGAGACTCTTATTTTACTTCTCAAATTAAAGCCTATTCATTTTCCATTTCGGAAAAGCTGTGAGGCCCTATGTAGCACCGATACCGGTACGCGGAAACGCGGAAATGCGGAAACGAGTACGGGGATACGTCAAAACCAAAAAAAGTAGGATACGGATACGGGGCCATATTTATAAATATTAAAAGTTATGGGGGTGTATTTACAAATATTAAAAGTTATAGGGGTCTATTTATAAATATTAAAAATAGATTTTATTTTTGAATATATATATATATATATATATATATATATATATATATATATACACATACATACATATAATATCCTATGATGTCTACCCATTCATTACATTGAAACATTTTCCTTTTTCAAGATACTTAGTAATAAATTCATAATATTTCTCATATACACTAGTGTATCTCGAAATATAAATGTAGTCAATAAGTCATTAATTTAAAATGAGAAATAAGTCAAACAACTACAATCTTGAAATTAAAAGTGCAAGTACTCAATTCGGAGTATGCGTTAATGACTTAATTCGGATATAGCCATATAGGCCCATTATTTGATTACCAGGTAAAATGTAGTTTTAGATTTTCATTTTTTTTTTAGAATTTTATTAAGTAAATTTTGGGATTTTTTTAAAAAAAAAAGGTTGATACGGGTATCCGTCACGATACGAGTATCGGAAACTTTCAAAAAATTACAAAAAAGAAAATGGAAACTTTTAAAAATTGCAGATACGGCCCGGGAACGTACGGTACGGGTATCCTAGAGTATCGGATACGGGAACGTATCGGATACGCCAATACGCTACCCTAGGGAAGTATCCGTGCTTCATATTCATAGGCTGTGACCCAAGACAAGGCCGGCTACAAACTTTCAGCAGAATTTTAAGAATAAAGCAACTACCTCTCGCAATTCGATTTAAAGTTAATTAATTTTCTAATGTCGATTATGCTCAATATCATGACCTCTTACTACTTTTCTGAAATTGCAATAATGATTCACGATTTTGTTTATTTTTTGAAAACTACTTAATTGTTAGTTAAATATTTTCAATTTTACTTTGTACAATTTACTTAGAATTTAACTTATGTTCCTGCAAATTAAAATGTGTTTCTTTAGATTTGTTTAAAATTTTAATTGCGCCATTATAATTACGTAAAATTGTAAATTCCATTTTGCACAATCGAATTGGTGATAGTTACAAATGAAGTTGTGCTAGACCATTTTTTTAAAATTGAAGACTTGAAAAGAGCAGTTTTAATAAAATGTAATACCCGTCCCTAAATAAGATTTTCACGTCACTCTGTGTTCATATGACCGACCTATATTTTTTTTTTTAATATTTTGAATTATATATCTAACTTTTTGTCAAATTTGAGTTTTACTTTTGCGATTTTATAAAACTTTTATGGAAAAATCGCACTTTTAATTCATGAAATAATCACTGTGAGTGAGTTTGTAAATGTCACATCTCAATTGTCCAAATTGCTATAAATGTAGTCCTTTGAGGGTTGAAATGTACACTGTGGGTGAGGAGTATATTTCACCCCTCAAAGGACCACATTTGTAACAATTTACACAAATGATGGGTGACATTTACAATCTCCGAAATACGGGTCTGACATTTCAATATGGTGACTATTTCAAAGACTAAAAGTACGATTTTCCCAACTTTTAATGTATTTTTTGAATGTGTATATTTTATTTTTACTAAAAATAATCATATTATTAACAGGAATTCGTTAACTTTATGATAAGTCAAATATCGTGAATCGGAACACGAGTCTTATTGTGGGTTGGAGGGAATAATATTTTTTATTTTGTTATTAATAGATAACTTCAAATAATTTTGAAGTTAATTATGATTATATACAGAGTAATTTTTTCTTACTCTATCTTTAGGAGTGCCCCCAATAACAAAAGTTTCTGGATCCGCCCCTGAGAGTATCCGTCTCTTATCTTAATAAAGTAAAATCATTCGAGATGTGAATTAGTCGATGCTGCCAAAGGGAGTGATACAGAAACAAAAACAGCAATTGGAGCAGAAAATGCGATGGCGTTATAAGGTCACAATTGAACTTGAATAACTTAGTTTGTTGTCCAAGCCCAATAGTGTGAGACTGATAGTCAGAGTCCATATATACTCTATCAGGAGCCCCCACACTTTGAGGCGAGAGTAATCGAGGTGAAAGGATCTTCCATGTGATGTGATAGTATAGACGCGTTATATTCCATGCATATCATCTCCTTAGACCAGGGGTGGACTCGGGCCGGTTCGGGCCTGGGCCCGGACGGGCCTCAGTTCATGAAAGGGGAGGCTCGGAACCGGCCCGGGTAACCCCCGGGTCCGGGTCGGGCCGGGCCTCGGTTCAATTTTTTTTTTGGCTTTTCCTAATTAACCCCCAACCCTCCCCCCTCACCCCCAAACCACCCCAAACCTCAAATGACCCAAAATACCCAGCTCAACCCAAAAACTTAAAAAAAATCAAAAAAAAAAATAATAAATTGGCCCGGACCGGGCCCGAACCGGCCGGGCCGGTTCACCTTTTGAGGGGTCCGAGCCCGGCCCGGAACCTCAGCGGGTCGGGCCTACCCGGACCGGTCCCTGGCTGGGCCGGCGGTTCGGGCCAGTTCAAACAGTGACCGGGCCGGGCCAGTTCCGGGCCGGGCCGCCCAGCCCGAGTCCACCCCTACCTTAGACCAACAGATCAAATTCTAAAAAAAGCTAAAGATCATTTGAATTGATCTTACAACTAAAAAAGTCAACTATATAACCCAGATACTTTTAAAATTAAAAATTTTATCAATTCAGGACCCGAAAGATAGATTACTATGAACAATGGGCCCTACACATATAATTATATAATGTGTCAATATAGGACCCGAGTGATTAAAAATTACGGAGTATCAATCTAAGCTTTAAAATATAATGAATTTTAATTCTTATTAGGCTAATAAACTTTTTTGAAGAAAAAATCATCAAAAATCTACAATATAATTAATAATAAATTAAATAAATAAAATACATTATATGATTAGATCTTGATAGTTTTCAACCATTGGGGTCATGTCACATTTTATCTTTGAAGTCTCATAAAATTCTTTAAAATTATTAATGTACCATTGGGGCCTTTTTTTTTTACCAATTTGTAACAGCCTTCTTAAAACTATCAATGTCACCAGAGCCCTTTTAATCAATTTGCCAAACAGCCTTTGTTTTTTTATTACCAATTTGGTCATTCAGCCATTTGTTTTCACTATCAACTAATTTAGCAAGCTAAGTGAAGTAAACAAAGTCTGAAGGTGCCGATTTTATCACAGCCACGAAGGGCCATTTTAATGGAATCCAATGAAATCAAACAAAATGGAAATGAAAACTCGCAAAAACACAACAGAAAATGCAATAAATAGTTGCTATAGATTCATACATTCTACAACTGGGTTCGAAATCGAACAAGAGAATACACTACTAAGGTTTAACTAAATCCAAATCGTGGCGTCGTCATTCATGTGTTTGTCAAGCCCTGAGAATCTTTGGACTTGTTTTGAAGCATAAAGGAGCCTAATATCTTGGAAAATGAATCATCTTAGATTGTGTACTTTACTTGCAGAGGTTTTCGAAACCCATGTATTCGTGATGATGAATCTTGCTAATCATGTTCAAGATTCCAACCCCACCTGTTTAACAAAATTTGCTTGGAAGTTGCAGATTGTGAATGCATCATATGCATGGACGCGTAACGTAAGAAATGTGGGAAGTGGAATACAGGGAAATGCCAGTTTCATATGAAAAGTGTTTCCAAAATGTTGTCTCTCGCGATCCCATGCATCACAAGTTACAGATAACTCTCTTCATGCCACAGAAAAGAGTCTTGTTTGGTGAAAGTACAACTCTTAAATTTTAGCAAAGTGCAACTTTGAAAAGTAATCTAATCACATAAAAAGCTACTTCAGTTGATAAAATATGTCTCTTTTTTGGCACTCAAGAAAAACTTTTAAACAGACTCTTTTTATGGGACATTAAAGACTTCACATGTCCCAAATTGTAAGATCCTTGGGACATTAAATACTTCACAAAATAAAATGTAGTTTACTTTCCAAAAGTATCCATTAATTATAAAACAGATATTATTTCCGACAGACTAAAAAGAAAAGCTAGACAAACATAACTGGAGTAAATATGGATGAAAAGAAAACGGGAAAAATAACAGTGGTTACTAATCTTTCTTTGGTGCAAAGATGGATGGTTGCTCACCTAGCGTGATTGCACTCACAAAAATCGTGGAGGCCAGTATAAAGATAATCAAAGATGCTCTTCCTAACAGTGCTATCAACCTCCTCACTACGTGTTGCCCAATAAAAGCAGCCAGAAAGGCCACCACAGATAGGTAGAGAGCTGCAATACAGAAGGCAACAAAAGCTTGATCATTCACAAACAGATGTATAAGTGTTTTTGACTTTTTGGATATAAAAGGTGTTCCTTGTTTTAGCCTATTTGGGGATGGGGAGAAATTGTGTACCATAAGGAACAGGGAAACGCTTGAGAAGGTAGTATTCTACAACAGACATCGATGAGGAGAACAGCATGGCAAAGGTAGCTGTGGCACTTGAAACCTATAAAGATAGCAGTAGCAACCAAGATGTCATAAGTAAATCTAGCTCTTCATGCAGTTGAGTTCTCATATAAGAAAAACATA
This sequence comes from Cuscuta epithymum, assembly GCA_945859915.1. Taxonomy (NCBI): domain Eukaryota; kingdom Viridiplantae; phylum Streptophyta; class Magnoliopsida; order Solanales; family Convolvulaceae; genus Cuscuta; species Cuscuta epithymum. Next base: position 602,233 of record CAMAPF010000947.1, on the reverse strand, counting down.
TGAAAAAGTTTAAAAGTAAACATGAAAAATAGAAACAAATAAACCAACAAATATGATGTGCTATTTCTTTCATTACAGCACAATGGGATACACCATAAACTGACCTGTGGAGGGACACCAAGCTCCAAAAATAGTGGACCCATAATAAACCCTCCACCTAGACCAAGCAATCCTCCAACAACACCAGCTACCATCCCAAAGAAACAGTAAATAATCAGCTGTCCTGCTCGCAAGTTGGATGAGCCTGAATCACCAGTGGATGAAATCTTTCTCCACCCTTTGTATAGCCCAATAGCTTCAAACAATGATACCCCTACAGAAACTGGAATCTGCATATTGCAAGGGTTATTTATATTATGCAAAAAAATGCCCCCTCTATACTTTAATGTCAGTTTGGAGACACAAATATGTACTCCCTCTGTCCCAAATTGATTTGCAAAGTCAACATTTTTTGGTCAACCAATGTTAAAGTAAAATCCTCTCTATTGATAATTAATTCAATTTTTAGTAATTAAAATTTACATATTTAGAATTTAGAAACTACATTAAAATCTCTTCAAAATTGCAAACTCCAAATTAGAACATAATTAAAAATTGACATCCTAATTAAGTGAATAAAATGAGATTGTTTGACCAAAAAGAGTCAATTTTGCAAATCAGTTCGGGACGGAGGTAATATATGTTTTTCCATTACTGAAGGGTAGTCTAGTCACATTGTACTATTTTATCTTGAATCTTGAAAACTTAATTGTTTCCTTAATATGTGTGTGGAGGTCTAAAGATTAAAGTGACACTTAGTTTAGAATGGGGGGAATTTTATTAGGGCGATATGAGTTAAGACGGTTGAAAAACAAATATTATCCCTGAATGATAAGCATGGCGCAAACCAAAATCGAAACACACATTATCCTAAGTTGGCAGATTGGCATGAACAAACCTGCAAAAGATTGACCGCCCAGTATAGAACTGAACAAGTGGCTGCATAATTCTGTTACCAAAATAGAAAAGGGATGAGCCAGAGGATTAGCGATTATCATTTATCAATATCAAATGAAAGAATTAAAGATATTGACCTTGCTAATTTGAAGTGCGAGAAAAGCAACCCACACAAAGCAGAGAAGTCCAAATTCCTTCCAATAAACGTTCTCAATAATAGTAACCTAAATAAAAAGATATTATATTTGCATCTACTATCTACAAATTTTGGACTTCAAGAAATCTCTGGAGATTTTCTTTTCAATTGAATTCACCTCTTTTTGAGAAAATTCTGTGGCTGTGCCTTGAGTGGCATTGCTAGGGCCACCAGGAAGAACCTTGTATTCTACTTGTCCACCATATCCTGACAAATTGTAACATATAAGTTTATAAACTTGGAGAGAAGTCTTATACTCTTATTAATTCTCTTTGTGTATACATGTTATAATCTTGGAGCGGAAAAACAAAAGGGAAAAGGACACTCAAAGCAAGATCATGTAACGTATTTCCCAGCAAAGAAAGATAGCATACTCACCATCTGATGGCAACAGTTGGGCAGCCTCCTAAACCCAAAAAATGAAAAACAAAAAATTAGAATAGAAACAGGAAAGTAAACAATCATACAAACAATAAAGAAAAATCAAGCAAAACTACAAATGCTACGGATAAGAAATTCAGGTTGTTAAATTCTATGTATAGTTTACATTATGTCGCCCTTGATGGGGTTTAATGCACCAAGCCCCCTCGTGTTATACAAATTTTGCACGTTAACCCCTTGTGATTTAAAAAATGTGTCAAACACCATGGGGTTATGATTAATCATGCGCAAAATTCTCTCCAAGAACAAAGTTAACAATTTCGAAATTACCTATCTTAATAATATGATTGAATATGCCACTAAATTTGTCAGGATCTCTAAATTATACATAAATACTAATCATTTTTCTTTAATTCAGCAATTAAATTTGTTTTTGGATGAGATTTTGTGCATGATTAATTATAACACATGGGGGTTTGAAGTATTTTTAAACACAAGGGGCTAATGCACAAAATTTATATATCACAAGTTGTTTTGGTGCATTAAAACCCCCTTAAGGTGCCAACAAGTATCTTAAGGCACTACATAAGCTGGTTGTAAGAGGATTGAATATCTAGTGAAGAACATGAACACACAAAATGAGATAAAGAAAGAAAAAAGGAGGAGGTCATGATAAACCTTTTTCACCATCGTCTCTTTCTTCCATGTTTCAACACCCCTCAAAAAAGCTTTGGTTGATGTGCCTAAAATCACGTAGAGTGAGAATCCTAGTTGGAGCAGAGTGTATTCAATTAATACACTTACCTATGAAGAGAATAATTAGCAGAACAGTGACCATCCAATCTGCAAATATCACATTGAATGCAACTCCAATACTAATTCCAAGCATTAACATAGGCTGTATGAGAACTGCCAAGTCATAATCAATAATTGGCATATCAATTGTGGGATGCCTTAGCTTAAGGTTATAGTACACAGTGGAAACTGCAGCTCCCATGATCATACCTACCAAATCAGAACATCATATATCAGACAAAAATACAACAAAGACACTTACTAAGTTGAATCTTGCTTCTTGTATTGCTATTATCAAGATGAACATATCAATTAGTTTAGACTTTTGGCACCTTGTATAGGGTATATGATTTTCCAAAGAAACCACCTGGACTACTACCCAACAATAAAACTGTCCAGTTCAGACGTAGATGGTCAGATGGATATGCAGCCAATACAAATAAAATGAGAGCTTATATTATTCAAGAATACAAAATTTTAAGGATTTCAATAAATTTTCATGACACTGAAACTGCTTCTATACAGACTTTGATTTTTTATTGGAAAACACAACTTGTCATTTCTGAGCTTGCCTGGAGGAGAGGTCAACCAACTTAACCACCATAAATATTGACATGAATATCTGCTTGAAAAAGAAAATCTAAATAATAGTGTAACAAAATAATCCATCTTACACTTCGATATTGCAGTCGCTGATTTTGGATCAAATCCTATAATAAGAGTAAGCATGGGTACAAATATGCCACCACCTCCAACACCACCTACACTGCCAAAAGCTGCTCCCAAGAATCCAATAATGCTACCGACAACAATTTTCCATCCAAATTGCATTTCCTATAATAAGATTGAGACGTATGATTGAATAAGAATCTTTTAATTTGAAACATTAGTCAAGAGTAAAACAATATATTTAATAACTTTAGATACCAATATGCAATGAGGTTTAAAAACACATAATATGACTGGCTAATCTAATGAGAACACGATGAATAAAAAGTGAGTTCAGTTCACAGCCCATACGTTATACATGCCCAAACTCTGTTTGGTGCACATCAGAATCACTATTGATGCTCAACTAGCTAGTAATTAAGCTACTTCTATAGTACTATAGTCAAGAGCATGCATACTGCAAAGCAAGTTTATCTGTTTATGCACAAAAAAGTCACATGCTTTTTTCTTCAAACAAATGCATATGTGTGAGTATTCAGCTGCATTAATATTCTACTTCGTACTATGCAATTATGAAAGCTGATTCCAGTGCCAATTCCGAATATATGACTCCAGAAGCATTTTTTTTTTAAAAGGCATTCAAGAAACGAGCAAATCCAGCCAAAACAAAAACAAAAACTAGCCGCTAAACAGGAAAACCGATCCTTTACATCGATGAAACGACACATTGCGAAGAATTACCGGCCAGACGTGCTCGTAACCGGATTCGTTTGACTGCCACAGGAAGTTGACGAAGGATGAGGGAAAAGCCGCACCGGCATTGTCGGGAACGCTATTGCTCGGCACGGCTTCCTTCTTCAGGCTCCTCTCAGCCGAAACGAATATCGATGCTAGGAGAAAACTCCATGCAATTGATATCAGCGGCCTCAAAAGCCTCCATTTGCCTCTCCTCCCTCCCGTCATTCAGCTCCAGATATTTCTCGAAAACAAATTCAAATCTTAACAAAGCATTACAATCGCGAATTCCCTCGTTGAAAAATGGAAGAGATTCAAAGGCGAGAGGCGGGAGTAGTCTTTAGTGGAAGAAAAAAAAAATGAAGTTCAACTTTTGAGAAAATGAAGTTTTTTTTTTAGTCTTTAGTGGAAGGATTTTGCTGGAAGAGGTAGATGGCAGCATAAATGAAGTTCAACTTTTGAAGTTCAACTACGTAGTAAATGCTGCAGGTTGTAGAATTGTCAAATGAGTGCCGCGCCATAGATACACTCGCATCCCTCTCACTCAGTGACTCAGCTATGCTTGGCAATCCAGCTTGAGACACACATTTTCATACACACACCTTCACACTCATGTTTGTGAAGAGTATTTTTTTGTCTGTATACAAACATAACACATTTTCAAATACGTTATGTCTGTATAAAGACAAAAAAATACTCTTCACAAACATGAATTATAGGTGTGTGTATGAAAAATGTGTATCAATAGATTTTGGAATGAACAAGATGAACTTATTTCTGAACATAGTCACTAGAGTTAATTTGTTTGAGTGTTACATTAGTTACAATATCAATAAGATTTCTCATATTATTAAAAAGTCCCTCATTACTGATCTGATGGGATTACCCTATTTTTGTTGTACTTAGTTTCTGCTAGGGATGGGCGCGGTCCGGAACGGTCCGGGAAATTAGTAAAACCCGTAATGTATCCGCGAGGTTTCTAACGGTCCGGTACGGTCCGGTTCTAAAGATGGAACCATTCGGAACCATGTCGTTTCGGAACGGTACAAAACGGTACGGTACAATGTCAAAGACATGCTAAAAAAATTGGACAAATCTTGCAATTAATAGATATCATAATACCAACCAACTCGCATGAAATTTCGATATAAATACAAGAAACTGCATACATAGTACTAAAGTTCACAAACACACAAATAGTCCAACATAACTTAGAAAAAGTATAGCAAAATGATTATACATGAGATAAATATCATCTTAAATTTACTAAGTTCATGTTACAATATAAAAAGAATATCATCAAGTTGTTAAATGTAATAGAAAAATTCATCGTTCTTCTTCTTTGTACTTGGTTTAATATTAGTTCTAATTTAATTTATAGTTGGACGTGAGAGAGAAAATCTAAACCATATTAATTAAGTTCTAAAATTGCGCAAACATGATATACAACAATAAGTCATATATACACTTAATTACTAGAAAAGAATAGTCATTAATAATTATTAAGACTTTAATTTTCTTTCAATATATGCCAAAATATAACACAAATTATCTAAAAAGAAAAATAACAATATACATATAAACACACACATTTAGCTATTTTAGGGACACATGAATACATACTTGTGTATAAAATTGTTGGTCTATAAAATAGATTTATTTGTGTCAAAAAATATAAAAATTCAAATGTATTATTTTTGAACGGTCCGGTCCGATATTTTTCGGTTCTCAAAATCTAGGATCGGTCCCGTACCCGTTTCAAACGGTACGGTTTCGGTTCGGGATAAAAATCTTTTGAACCGTTAAAATAACCTATATTCGGTTCGGGATAAAAATCTATATATAGAACCGTTTAAATAACCTATATTCGGTTCGGTACCATTACGGGCCGGTTCGGTACCGGTTTGGTTCGGGTTTTATGCCCACCCCTAGTTTCTGCATTACCCTATTTTTGTTGTACTTAGTTTCTGCATTATTTTTTCTTTCATTCATTTATTTTTGGGTTAGGTCTAGCCCCCCATTTCCGTTTATGTTATTCTCAGTGTATTTCGTGAAGGTACCTTCATTGAAGAGGTTTTGGTTTGGTTCCCCTCTTCTTATGTACCTAATTTATATATTTTCAATAAAATCTTGTAAATGTTCCTTGGCATTTACCCGCTGATTTTGGTGGTTTGCCTACCGGGTTAAAAAAAAGAATGTTACGCAGTAGAAGCATAGAATATTTAACCTTTACAACTTTTGTAAAGGGTTTCAATTTATGAGGACATTATTATACAGAGTAGTAGAGTATTAATTTATGATAGTATACACTATTATATTATATAATCAATTAATTAATGTTAGTGACCTAAAAATAAAACTACTAGTGCCTTATAAATTAAATATGGGGGGATGGGACCATGTTCCGTTTAACCTAATTAACATGCTAAAAGACGACCCTGGTTTGACGGGTATGAAGGACGGCTATCCCGAGGAGCCCTTTCATCTCTTCGATAAGGGGTTAAGTTGGAAATAAATGTCTACCCTTTTTCCAGGATCCTTGGGACCCGGACAAATTAAAGTTGAGAAAATGAAATGACTTTTCATGCACATGTCGGGAGGGAGATTATAAGGAGTTAACATGACTGGACAACATGAAAATTTCTTCCCAAACCTTCCAAAAGGAGCAAATCCGTCTGAACACAATCCGAGTCGCACATTCTGGCATGTGGCTCCATTGCAAACTGAGGATGACAATGGTCAAAGTGTCTCCAAGCTGCACAGTCCGAAGGGTGAGACATCAAACCCTCTTTGGTTTCGTGCTCAACATGTCATGTGTTTCCCAGTAGCATTCGAAGCATATATCCTCTTCAGTCGTGGAGCTAGTGGGAGGCAAAACAATTTAGATAATGCAGACCTTTTTCATGGTTTTTTTCGTATTTGAGAAACAAGTTTGTATCTGTATCCACCACAGAACTTGCAGCTCTCAGGTGTCTCATCATCCTTCCAGAACAACATACATCCTAAAGGGCACGCATCAATTTCTATATAAGGAAGCCCCAACTGAAATATTAATTGCTTCATGCTGTAATATGAATTAGAGAGGTTATGGTCACGCGGGTAGCATTCCTCCTACTGACTGCAACAGTCTAGACATGCAAGTTTTAGGGAGACTGTATTCAGCTTTTATGTTCAACTCTGAAACGGCGGATAGCTGAGAGTATCCCTCACAATCAGCATACATAGGTTGGTCAGCGGCTTTTAAAACATCTTGAAATCTATCAGCTAAATCTTCAATATGAGGAACATGAGAATTCAGATCTTCATCCACATCATGTTGATAAAAGATCAGATTTTCATCGGCATCTGGTTGATACGAGGTCGAGGCTTCAGGAGGATTGTTAAATGGTTGTGGGGGGGGGGGGGGGGGGGGGGGGTAAACTGACATGTCGAGGCAACGTATGCATCATATACCATTTTTCAACTTTTTGGTCCCAGTTCATTTGAGCATAGTCTCCCCACCCACACATCTTGTTAGGGACGTTACGAGACGAACCTACTGTTTGTGGTAAAAGTGATGGATCGAAAGGTTCGCCATGAGAAGTCCAATTATAATAATTGTCAACGAAACCCTGTTCGTACAAATGCCACATTACCTCATCGGTGTCTTTAAATTTGAGATTTTTACACTTTGTACATGGACATCTGATTTTATCATCATCCATATAATTCGGGTGTTCAAGTGAAAATGTAACAAACTCCCCAATTCCATCAAGAAAATTTGCTTTCATTCCGTACAATTCCGTATGTTATCATACATCCAACTTCTAATCTGTCTATACATTGTGCCCTCTGTTCTAAAAATCGTTCTAGGCGTCCGACTAGTCCCCGCCTAGGCGCTAGGCGGTGGTCGGGCGCCCCGAATTTCGTCTAGGTGCTCCGACTAATTGGTTTTCCGTCTAGGTGAATTAGTCGGCCGCCTACGACGCCTAGTTGCCCGCCTAGAGCGCCTAATCGGCCACCTAGGCCGTCTAGATTCGCCGAATATGTGTACTTTAGCCATGGATATAAAGAAATGAAGTTGTAAATTAAGATAAAACTATATATGTATATATACCTAAATTTCATTATTATTTATATTTATAACATGAAGTTAAGTAGTTAGTTATCATATACTACGCATGATTAAATGTGATAATTCTATCATTCATGTTTGTTAATGTATATGTATTTTTCACACACAAAAATACAATATTACTTATCTTATTTATGCAAAAATATAGATAAAAATGCAATTTCTTTGTCTTCGACTAGTCCCCGACTAGGGGCCCGCCTAGACGCCTAGGCGCTAGGCGCTGGGCTGGCGCTTGACTAGCGCCTAGTGCCTTTGAGAACATTGATATTTGTGCCTGAATGCTATAAATTATAATCAAAAAATTATATTGGTTAAAAACTATAAATTATAAACATTAACAATAATTTGTTATGTTTAATATATTCACTAATTAATATTTAGGAACATTAATATATTAGATTTCAATAAAGTTCACTAAAATTAACTAACGTTCAATTAATATTATTAATTAACTAAAAGCAATATGTTAATGGCATTACTCATTTCAATTAAATAACTTTTGAATCATAACTAATTAATATTTAGGAATATTAATATATTAAATTTTACTAAAGTTCACCAAAATTAATTAACGCTCAATTAATATTAGTAATTAACTATAACAAATACATTAATGGCATTAATAATTTCAATTAATTAACTAACTTTTGAATCATAACTAATTACTCCCTCCATTTCTTAATTAAGTTCCTAGTTTGACTTCACACATATTAAGAAATAAATTTGACTTTATTGTGGAGTGAACTGTTTGAACATTATTTGCCACTGTTTAAATACTGTTTGGCACTGTTTGACACTGTTTTGGTGTAAATCATTTGCCAAATAAGGAAAAGTTTGAAGTAGGAACTTTAATATGGACCATCCCAAAAAGGAAAGTAAGAACTTAATTACGGGACAGAGGGAGTATTATTTAGGAACATTAATATATTAAAGTTCACTAAAGTTCACTAAAATTAACTAACGTTCAATTAATATTAGTAATTAACTAAAAGCAATACGTTAATGGCATTGATAATTTCAATTAATTAACTAACTTTGGAATAATAACTAATTATTATTTAGGAACATTAATATATTAAATTTCACTAAAGTTCACTAAAATTAATTAACGCTCAATTAATATTAGTAATTAACTAAAACCAATATGTTAATGACAATTTACACCGGAATCATTTATTATTAACGCTCGAATAGACCTTATTTGATGCACTTTTCGAAAATGCATCAGATAAAGGTTATTGTGCAACAGTTTGGACGGCTGAGATTAATTCTCATTTTACACGTTAAGATGTCTTTTCATTTGAACTCATCCATATATATATATATATATATATATATATATATGAAAACTGGTCCGGAATATACATATAAAACGCAGTTTTCTTTCAAAAATCATTTGACGACCTTACCGATTGAAGTTTTTGCTCAAATTTGGTATGGATGAACTAGACTTGATGATGAACATACACAAAAAATTTCAGCCAAAAATACCACCGGTTCTCAGGGGTTCTCACTAGAACCCTCCCCTATAATATATATATATATATATATATATATATATATATATATTAAAATAGGCCCGACCTGACCTCTTTCCACTCCTACTTAGGATGATTTTCTTTTAGATTGTTTTCAGTTTCAGACCAGATCAGATCAAATTAGACTAGACTTAAAGAGACCAGACCTGACTAGATCAGACATGGACAATTAGAAAATACACAGAGATAAAAAATTTACCAGATCGGACCAGACCGAACTTAAATAGACCAAACCAGGCCACCAAATTTCAGTCCAAAAAACATCCTTAATTACACTTACCTTATCTTCCGAGCCTATGGCAACACTTACTAAGAGAGTGTTTGCAAGAGTTTAAAAAAGTACTTTTGTGCTTAAGTGCTTTATTTGGGTGAGAAAAGTTAAAATTGGCGTTTCTAAATGGAATGAGGACAGAAATATTAACAATAACTTTGCGATTACAAAAAGTAATGACTTTGTTTCCCAAAAACATGACTATTTTTTTAAAGTGAAAAGGTGAAACAATTGAGACATACAAGTGTTTTGAAATGTTTTTCACTATTTTTATTACATCAAAAACCACATTTTCATCAAGCTCTCTAGCTACTACTTTTCAAAAGCATTTTAGTGATTTGTGATCTGCATTGCTCTTTCAGGGGTGATCGTTTCTAAGTCTAATGTTGGTTACATATAGTTGTTGCCAGTGTTGGTCTCTTGGAGTTTGATGTAACGATCCAAATTCTAATGATATTAATATAATCAGTTTCCCTTTAAAAAAACCAGTTTTCTTTTCAAACGCTACAAACTTTCACTATTGATCAATTTTGTACAATTTCTTAGGAAACCTTTTCAAAAGTAGAAACTGTTGCAGACATTCTATAACGCTTCCATTAGTCCATTACTTTTTTTTAGAATCCAATAACTTTATTAATTCTCATCACTTCTTAACACAAGATCAATACAATCGGGTGGGTGCTCCACCTACATACCGACAGACCTAGAATAGGCTTCCATAACAAGTATATGGACAACCTGGTTTGCTGAACGGTACACATATCGAACACTTATACTGGCTAAAATACCGTTGTTGTTCCACTTGTTTTCTTGCACTGGCGAAAATACTGTTACTGTTCCACTTCTTTTCTTTCACTTTGTAGGCTTCAAATGTCTAACATCTCCAAAAATAATACTTCGTGAGTAATATCATTATAATGCATTCCATGATTTCATCCTCTTGCATTAGTCCATTACTTATACCTCTCAAAATCCACAATTTATATCCTACACCTGAGTGTACATGTACACCCGATTTTTTGTAATTAGCAGCAAGTTTTGAGGATAATTAATAGGCTGAGGTGTTGAGCTGCTTCCTCCTTTTTCCGCCGCTGCTCCACTCACGTTCATCCTTACTTCCTATGTTCTCCTTTTTTTTGTTCTCCTTTCTTTTTCTTTTTGTTTTTTAGCAATCTTCTACTTTAATGTTATATTCAATTATATTGAAAATATATAATATAAAATATTATTACATGTTTCAGTTTATTTTTTAGATTCATGTAGGAGTTGATTATAGATATAGGAGCACAGACCATGACATTCAATTACATGTTTTCAATACTTAATAGAAGAGGTTTGATGCTCAATAAAAGTGTATTGAAGTTCAACTAAAAAACTTATGATTTTCATATCAATACTCATTTTGTAAGTTACATTTGTTCAACTTGTACTCATATTATGCCCATTTTTAAAATATCAAATTCATGCAAATTTTAAAAGTTGCATATGACATTATATTCACATTGTTAGGTTCCTAATAATCAACCGAATAAGTCTGATGCTCATTGAAAGTGTTTTAATGTTCATAATAGGTCAGATGCACATTAAAAGTTCATTAATGCTCATTTAATATAAACCGTGGTTTTCATCTCAATAGAGCAAATTTGTTGCTCAATGAAAATGTCATTATGTCAAACTAACAAATATTACGATTTTCATATTAACGGACATTTTGTAAGTTATGTATGCTCATCTGATACTGATCTTTTGCTCATTTTTTAAATGTCACATCAATGCATGTTTTAAAATTACTATTTTACATTAGATTCACATATTGAAATTTCATAGGAGTTGATTATAAATATAAATTAATAAGTTTTTATAAAAGAAAAAATAACAAAAAGAAAGTGAATTAGAAGTCATGAAGCAGAAGTCACGATTCTAAATATTAGACTCCTAATACTCAAACATAATAGGTCTGATGCTCATTAAAAGTTCATTAGTGCTCATTTACCGGAAACCGTGATTTTCATTTCAATAGTGGAGGTTTAATGCTCACTTAAAATGTCATGATGTTCAACTAACAAACCTTACGATTTTCATATCAATGCGCACTTTGAAAGTTATGTATGCTCATTTGGTACTGATGTTATGGTCATTTTTAAAATGTCATATCAATGCATATCTCAAAAGTATTATATTACATTAGACTAGCATGTTAAAATTAATAGGAGTGAATTATAGATACTTCCTCTGCCCCCCTTATATTGTCCCGTTTTACCTTTTCGGGAAGTCCCACTAAAATTGTCACATACCATATTTGGCAAAGTTTGTGTGACTCTAAATCATTTTTACTTTATTCTTACTTTATCAATTAATTAATATATCAACCACACAAACCACTTTTCTTAATAATCGTGTCACCCTCTTCCGTCCCAACATAAAAGGGACAGAGGTAGTATAATTTAATAAGTTTTTATAAAAGGAAAAATAAAAAAAAGAAAAAGAATTAGAAGATATGAAGCAGAGATTGTGATACTCATTGTTACGCTTCCTAATACTCAAATACAATAGGTAAGATGCTCACAAAAGCACATTATTACTCATTTAGCAGAACCCGTGATTTTTTGCCTATATTGCAAAAATGCCAATGATTTTTTTGTTCTATATTAGTTATTGGACTGTCTTCCTTAATTGGGTCGGGTGTACGTGCGGATACCCGGATGTATGATATGCTGCTCAAAACCTACCCTGCCGTTAGATAGAGCTGTCGAACGGGCCAACCCGGCCCGACCCGACCCACGGCGGGTTATGAGTTTCACGGGTCGAGATGGGTCAACCCCGCTTACTATCGGGCCAGAATTTTTATGACCCTAACCCGACCCACCTAACCCACAGGTTATGCAGGCCAGCCCGCATAACCATAAATGTCAAAACAAAACAAAAACAATTAAATATCTAAATTAAAATCCAAACACAATTGAAATAACAATTAAATATCTAAATTAAAATCCAAACACAATTAAAAAGGAAAAAATTAGTGCTTGAAAATCCTTTGGTTGTATGTTTGAATGTATCATCGTGGGTAACCGGCATACTTAAAAAGTTAAATGATGAAATACTTAAAAGCTTTAATGTATTATCGTGGGTATACGTAAGTTGAAATACCGCAAATACCTAATTTCTCATTTATTTAGTCTGATTTGGATATCATGAATAAAACAACATAGAAGTCCTTATGTTATAAAACAGTATAACAATGAATACATTAAAAATACATTTATTTAGTCTAATTTGGATATCATGAACAAAATACATTAGAATTAGAAGTGAGGAAAGAACTAGAAGTAAAGAGAGAGTATAATAGAAGATATAATTGTCCTATATAGAAATAATAGAATTAAAAATACATAGAATAAATGATATTTGTCCTCAGCCCGCGGGTTGGCCCGCTAAACCCGCAACCCGCTAGAGTTGACCCACTGAGCCTGCAAAACAATTGGGCCTGAAAATGATAGCCCTAACCCACTTATAAGTGGGTTGAAACGGGCCAACCCGCGGGTTTCGGCCCGTTTTGACGGCTCTGCCGTTAGAGTTTAGACGAGGTTGGGGAAAACCGCTCTAGAACCAAACCCAACCACCCCGTTGCTGGTAGTTCAACAAGGGCGTGTTTGCCAAAATTCTGTTTTCCCGTCAAAACCATGCTTCGGCTTCAACTTCCGCTTCAGCGGCAGCTTATGCTCGACTGCCGTGGCTTCGTACCCTTGGCCACGCCGCCACTCTCAAGACCTCCGCTAAATCCACTGTCCTGGAAGCTTCCCTTTTATTCCACTCCTACTTCTTCGTCTTCTTGCTGCCTCACGCCCAAAATTTCACTTCCACTTCGAACTTCCCGGTCTCGTGTCTTCTACAATTTGAAGGATTCAGGTGAAATTCATCTCTCTATGTTACTATATATACCCACACAGACATCCTTTTTCTCTACCGTTGAACCACGAGTTTATTATGCTCTTCAAGTTTTTGTTAAAGAATTCATTATTTTATTCAGATATTACATCAAGGCTGGAGCTTGGGAACCCCATTGAGAAGAATAAACCAGAGAAGCGTGTGAATGGAATTTTCTGGATTCTACTCATAAACCTTGGGATATTCGTTGCAGATCACATTTTCCAGGTGTTTTAAATCTTTTACATCATATACTGTGCTGTCCTCTAAAGTTAACTGGATTAAACAGCTTTAGTCGTTGTTTAGAACTGTAGATATGATATTTGGTTTTCTGATGATATCTCATTATATTTGAGCCCTGCTTAATCTAAAAGCTAATGTTTTCCAGGTTCGGGGCATAAAAACATTGTATTTATACCATAATCATCCTTCTTGGTACCAGTTTGTGACTGCCACATTCTGTCATTTTAACTGGTAAGAAACTTTCTCCTTTGGAATGCGCAAGAATGATGATGAAAGTATAAACTAGCGTACGTCGCAGTTGCTTTAGCGTACTTCTAATCCCTCTTCCATATTATTTGACTTATTTCACAAATTGTAATCACTTAACAGGAACCATTTATCAAGCAACCTCTTCTTCTTGTATATTTTTGGTGAGGCACCTTACTTGATCAATGACAAAGTGATAACCTCTTAATGTGTTGATTAGATGTTACGGAGTGTTTTGTAATGTTCAGTGTCAAGTAATTTTCGCTTTTCAGGAAAACTTGTTGAAGAGGAAGAAGGAAACCTTGCATTATGGTTTTCTTATCTGTTAACTGGGGCTGGGGCGAACCTTGTTTCATGGCTAGTTCTTCCTAGAAATGCAGTTTCTATTGGGGCATCTGGTGCAGTGTATGGACTGTTCGCAATTAGTGTACTTGTTAAGGTGGTTATCCTATCATATTTTGTATGATTCGCTTAATATGAATTATTATATAATTTTTTTTTTCCCTGAGAGCTTGGAAATTTCTGACCCTCATATTCTTTCCTCCTTGAACAGATTTCTTGGGACTGGAGGAGGATTCTTGAAACACTTATCTTGGGTCAGTTTGTTGTGGAAAGGGTATTGAATTCATTTCTGTCAATTAAATTGAAACAACCTCTGCATGATCATCTTTAGCTCATAGCTAGTATATAATTTTAAAGGCATAATATTCAAGTTAAATCAGATTTGAACTTAAGGTTCTCAGTGTAGCAGAAGAGTCGATTGCAAGCTATCCCAAAGCCTTACTTGCAAAACAATTAGATAACTGCAACAGGTGATACCTTTAATCTTAAATCAAGTGGCCTGTGCCTAGGTATGAGTTAATTGGGCTTAGGCAGGATCTAAGTGGAGTTAGGTGTGGTCTATGAGGGGAAAACATAGGCAACCAATGACAGCTTGGTGCCAAGGTGAGTGGGGATTAATTGGTATTGGACTGGGACTTTTATAACATTTTTAGGCTGGGTACATTTTCCTACCATACAGCAAATGATCCCAGAATGCCTTATGCCCCTCGCCTAAGAAACTCTGGATGAATGAAAACATGGCATTCCTACTAGGGGTGCACAAAAGAATAAACCAATTTCCCAATAATCAATCTAACCAATGGAACCCAACATAACATAACACACTATATAGGTATTACTAAATAATTACAAATGTGTTTTTATACTAACTAAAAAAAATTTATGTTTTCATTTGCATGGACTGTATTTAACTATTTATAGTTTTTGCGATAGGTTGATGGATAATTGAATCAATTCAAGAGTTTATTATTGTTCATTATCTGATTAAGTCTTTAGTTTTGTTAATTTTAATATTTATATTATTATTTATGTGTGAATTATGAACTGATCCAATCCTATCCAACCCAACCTGTATGGTCAAAATCAATGTTCACCTGATTTATAAAACTTTCAACCGAGCTAAATTGGGTTAGTTAACAAATTTCTTGAATCCCTCGGCACCCCTAATTCTTATTGTGTGGATAAGGTGATGGAAGCTGCCCAAGCTTCAACAGTATTGCCAGGCAGTTTTAGTGGAAGTTATGCGCTACAGAGCATCAATCACATTGCACATCTATCAGGTGCATTAATTGGTGTAGCTTTAATATGGCTTCTAAGTCGAATACCTTCACAACCATCTGAAACAAACAAAGGGAAGAGCATGCGCTGACTGTTTCTTAAAAACTGGCTTTGCATAGATGGGTATGAAAGCATGTTGACTTCTACATTTTTCATCCCTTGCTGTCTCATTCACTTCATAAATTCTGGATCAGTAATGCTCATTGCTCAATATCGGGACAGGCAAAGACATTACTAATATGAATATCATGTTGAAAACCATGGAGCCAGCAGTCAGGTCTTTTCCTTTTGATGTGGAGTTGTAGTGCTCACCAATGTCAAGGTAAGCTGAAAATAGATTTGGAGGTTACAAAATGAAATCTAGGTTAACTTTAGGATTGTATATTTTGTGTTTAACATTAAACACTTGTTTAAACGTTGTGTTTGGTGTTGGACCGACATCAATTGAAATGATTTCTCAATCTGGCGTAGAAAAAGTGTTGCTTGCTATACTATTTTTAATTTTAATTTTTATTGTATCACTGTTCATTTAAAATGAAATTTACTTGTCCGAAATGGTCTAGGTGACGGATTGTACTATATGAGTTAGATATGCTCGGATCTCGCTTGAACTAGTCTCTCGTGTTATTTGCGTTTTATTGCTATCAAAATCTGTTCTATTATGTTTTGGTCTATTAAAATCTAGTTTGATTTGGTAAATCTAGCTTGATTTGGTTTGATTAGTAACAACAATAAATCTAAGTGAACAATTCCTTATTTCACAAAAAAAAAGTCAACCTGTGAAAGCTGTCAGAAAGTGAATCTATGGTTTGTGTAACAGTGTAACTCTTAAATACTTCGTAACATCAATCGTGTTCGATTCAAGATGAGATTAGGACCTATCTTGCTATTCCCTCGTTATCTTGTCTTCAAGTGTTTTATGTTTTTATATCTTCTAGTAATTAGAGTTTGAAGATTGAAATTTGCCAATTTGGATTTGTGCTTTACCTTGTTCAGGAGCTTTTCATTCCATCTGCACGCTTAGCATCCAACCAGAAATCTTAGTTGGATTGACTCATGTGAAAATCAGAGATTTCCATAATTCCATGGACATGAATAGATGGAACTATATATAAAATATCGTTGCAACAGATTGATAAGGTAGCAAAACTGCGAAATGCTCTCCAGTGCATTAGCTATAGCTCAAACTGTTTGTACAAGTGGAATATTTCAAATTCAAATTAATAAATGAGAACCTAAATATGACCCAGATTTTCCCTAATTCAAAACCCAACCGAGATTTCAGTTGATCGAGCTCTAGCCTATTGCCAGCAATTCCGATACATCGTCATTTGCCTTTGTTACGTAAGCAATTTCTTCTTGATTTTCATGTTGTTAATTTGTTAACAAATTTATCGTAATTTGTCAATCTATTGTTTTTAATGTGGATCACATACATCCGTGAAGCACTTTTCCAGGCAAGTGCTTGAAGTTAATATATTTTAATAAACTAGTTAGTTTTCTTGAACATGAAAAAGTAATAACATGGATATGGTTAATGTTGAAAAAAAATACTTATGGTTAAATTCAAGTATTAAGATTTAATAACATCATTATTTTTATATTATTTAATAAATAAATGTTTTATAAATGTTACAGTAGTTCTTATTGTAATTAAAAATATGCAACCATGAATTTTTAATAAGGATGTTTTAGTTTGATATGGCTTGATCTGGTCTGATCAGTTTAAGTTTTGTCTGATCTTGTCTGGTAGATGTATGATCTTCATTTATTTATTTTTATTTTGATTTAGTTTGTTGATGATTTATTTACAATAATATATACTTTTTTGTAAATAGATTAATTTTGACAAAAATGACAACATCTAGCGATGATTTGCCTATATTATCTACACAAATACTGGATGAGTTAAGGAGGGATGATGATGTTTATGCCAAAATGAACAGTGATGTAGTTGAAACATGTGCAGTTCACATCCCATTAATATTGTCTCCTATGTTAATATGTAGCAAAGGTCCTCATGACGATTCAACAAGTGGTAGACGTTATATAATCGTGATATGAAAGAACGTCATGATCAAATTGTCAATGATTATTTCAATGGTGAGAACTCAAAGTATACACCTGAGAAATTTCATCGGCAATCTCAGATGAACATCAAATTATTCCAATGAATTTTGAGAGAAATTGAGGCCTATGATGATTATTTTACACAAAAGGTTGACGCGGTTGGAAAACCCGGGTCGAGTCCTTACTAAAAAAAATCATATCTTCAATACGTATGTTAGCATATGATTGTGCACCAGATGTTCTTGATGAGTATGGTCAAATTGGAGAAAACACAACAATTGAGAGCTTGAGACGATTTTGTAATGCCACAATTAACATTTTTGAAAAGCAATATTTACGAAAACCAGACAAAGATGACGTTGCAAGACTTTTGAAAGAGGGAGAAGACTGTGGATTTCCAGGTATGCTTGGTAGTATAGATTGCATGCATTTGCATTGGAAAATTGTTCATGACACGGGACACATACTAACGGTTTCAAAAGAGCTCCAACTCTTATTTCAGAAATTGTAGCTTTTACAAATTTGTGGATTTGGCATGCATTTTTTGAGATGGCCGGTACAAATAATGATGTTAATGTTTTAGATAGATCTCCCTTATTTGATGACCTTGTTAATGATAGAGCGCCACTATGCAATTATGTAGTGAATTGTCATCATTACAATATGAGGTACTATCTATCAGATGAGATTTATCTAGAATATGTCATTTTAATCCAAATCATCTCAAACCCATCTTCTCTTAAGGAAAAATTATTTGCAAGGATTCAAGAGCCTGTTAGAATAGATGTAGAACGAGCATTCGGAGTACTGCAAACTCGGTGCAATCTTTTATTTTGTATCTCCTTCATTCAAGTATTCATCCTTGAAAAAAGAAAGGTAAAATCATGATCTGGAATAACATTGTCACTTGTATCTTCTACCTCGGATTGCCAACTTTGAGGATCAATGCCTTGACTATTCTCACTTTCAACAATCGTGTAATATAAAATGATGCATGCTTTTATAATCTTTCCTAAATTCTTTGGATTCCACATACGTCCTGGACCTTTGATAATATGCCACCGATTTTGCAGCACTCTGAATGCTCATTCTACGTCTTTTCTAACAGACTCTTGAAGCCTTCCAAATAATTTTTCTTTGAGAGAAGATGAATTTGAGATGGTTTGGATTAAAGTGGCATATTCTGAATAAATCTCATCTGATAAATAGTACCCATATAGTAATAATGATCATTCACTACATAATTACATAGTGACACTCTATCATTAACAAGGTCATCAAATAAGGGAGAACTGTCTAAAATATTAACCTCATTATTCGTACCGGCCATTCCAAAAAACGCATGCCAAATTCACAAATTTTTAGAAGCAACAATTTACAAAATAAGAGTTGAAATTCTTTTGAAACCGTTAATATGTGTCCCGTGACAAACTATTGGACAATTTTTTAAATGCCAATGCATGTAATCTATACTACCAAGCACACTTGGAAATCCACGGTCTTCTCCCTCTTTTAAAAGTCATGCAACATCATCTTTGTCTGATTTCCGTAAATATTACTTTTCAAAAATGTCAATTATGGCATCACAAAATCGTTTCAAGCTCTCAATTGTTGTGCTCTCTCCAATTTGGACATACTCGTCAAGAACATCCACTGCACAACCATATGCTAACATACGTATTGAAGCCATGATTTTTTGTAAAGGACTCAACCCGGGATTCCCGATCGCGTCAACCTTTTGGGTAAAATAATCATCATAGGCCTGAATTTCTTTCAAACTTCGTTGAAATAATTCGATGTCAATCTGAAATCGTCAACGAAATTTCTCAGGTGTATACTTTGAGTTCTCGCCATTGAAATAATCATTGACAATTAGATCATGACGTTCTTTTCTATCACGATTTATATACCGTATACTACTTGTTCACCATGAGGACCTTTGCTACATATCTTAACATAAGAGACAATATTAATGGGATGCGAACTGCACATGTCTCAACTACATCAATGTTCTTTCGGCATAAACATCGTCATCCCTCCTTAACTCATTCAACATTTGTGTAGATAATATAGGCGAATCATCGCTAGATGATGAGCTATTAGAATCCGAGTCATAACTAGGTGTTGTCATTTTTTCAAAATTAATCTGCTTACAAAAAAGTGTACTACTATATTATTGTAAATAAATAATCAACAAACTAAATCAAAATAAAAATAAATAAATAAAGACCAGACATCTACTTGACAAGACTTAAACAAATCGGACCAGATCGGACAAATTCAAACTAAAACAAATTCAATCGAATTAAAAAACATCCTTATTAAAAAAAATTAACAGTTGCATATTTTTAGCATTTATAAAACATTTATGTATTAAATAAAATACAAATAATGATGTTATTAAATCTCAATACTTGAATTTAATCATAAATTTTTTTTCAACATTAATCATATATATGCTATTACTTTTTCATGTACAAGACTAGTAACTAGTTTATCAAAATATATTAACCTCAAGCACTTGCCCGGAAAAGTGCTTCACGGATGTATGTGATCTCCACATTAAAAACAATAGATTGTCACATTATGTATTCAATTGATGAATTTGTTAACAAATTAACAAGAGAAACTTCAAGAAGAAATTACTTATGGAACATAAGCAAATAACTATGTATGGGAATTGTTGGCAATAGGTTAGAGCTCGATCAACCGAAATCTTGGTTGGATTTTGAATTAGGAAAAATTTGGGTCATATTTACTTTCTAATTTATTAATGGGAAATTACCCTAAATAGGACTAAAAACGTTTGAAAATTTCAAAATAGGACTGCCATATTTTTATTCCCAAAATGAGACTAATTATTGCCATGTTTTGGCAGTACCTGATTTTAAATATGACAGTATTTTTCAAACTTGGCAGTAATTACTCTTATTTTAGGAATAAAAACATGACAATCCTATTTTGCAATTTTCAAACTTATTTACTCATATTTCAGGAATTTTCCCTTGTACAAAACAGGTAGAGCTATACGTAATGCATTGGAGAGCATTTCGTTGCCTTATCAATCTGTTGCAATGTGGGGTTTGACATTCTTTCTACGACTAAACATTCCAATAATGCATTGTCATGTGTCACAATTTTTAATGTTGACAGCCTCCCATTAAAGATAAGGAAAGTTTCTGAAATAGGACTAAAAAGGTTTGAAAATTCCAAAATATGACTGTCATGTTTTTATTCCCAAAATTGGACTAATTACTGTCAAACTTGAAAAATACTACCATGTTTAAAGTCTGGTACTGCCAAAACATGACAGTAATTAATCCTATTTCGGGAATAAAAACATGAAAGTTCTATTTTGGAATTTTCAAAGGGAAAATGGAAACTAATAATCTAACTTTTTAGTGGTCTTCTTATAATAGTCTCACCTTTTGATTATTCATGAATAATCCAACCTTTACACCTCATCTTCATTCACTGGTCTCTGACCGGTTGATGACCTGCTATTCCAAGTTATTTTCTTATCTTTGTAAACCATTATACCATAAATCTCACCTTTCACAAAGATAATATTTTGCAAAGATAAGAAAATAACTTGGAATAACAGGTCATCAACCGATCAGGGACCAGTGAATGAAGATGAGGTGCAAAGATTGGATTGTTCATGAATAATCAAAAGGTGGGACTATTATAAGAAGACCGCTAAAAGGTTGGATTATTAATTTCCATTTTATCATTTTCAAACTGTTTTAGTCCTATTTTGGGTAATATCTGTTAAAGATACTCTAACATTTTCGGAAGTCTTTTAAAATCCGTTTTTTCGAGTTGCAACCTCCGCATTTTTAGGATTAATTCTAGATTTATTTTGTTTGTTTTCTAATTTGTCACTAAGTACCTCATAAACATCTAAAAATTCAATCTTAGAGGGCCTTCAATAAAATATTTTCGGTTATTAAGTTTTCTTAATAATTTTATCTAATATATACTCCGTATTCATTTAAGATAGACTGAAATTAAACTGGTCAGACCAGATTTACATAGACTGAACATCGGCAGTTGTAAAATACAAATATCAAACATCTATCAGATTTAAACAAGTCATACCAAACCAAATCAGATCAAATCAGAAAATTTGAGTTCAATAAAATCATCCTAATCAATCAAAAAATTGTTTCACGCATGCACTTCCATTCACTTTAGATTGGTTTACTTCTTACTAATGATGGGGTATATTCCCATATACCTCAGGGGTATCAAACATCCACATACAAAGAAGTCTCCAGAAATATTAAGTCATTATTTCGTCGAGGCCGAGGCCGACCCCGACCCACCCAAGGTCGATCCGAGCATTCGACTTCCTAGATTATCGAGATTAGACCAGAACCGAGGTCGAGGTCGGTACCAATCTGATATCATACACGGGCGCGAAGTCAACTGGTGAATCTAGAAAGTCAACAGAGCGGAGGAATCACCATCATCGGACAAACGGAAGACGAGGGTCACTTCCTTCGTAATGAACACACTATACCCGAGCTTGACCTCTCTTGAGCTCGGGGCCTCGCTAATCAATTGTGGAATTAGACATTTTAACAATCATGTACTACACAGGACTACTGCCACGTCACCGGCGTGACAACAGTCCAAGGGCCACGTCACCTTGGCGGTTACTGCACAGAATATTCCAGATAGCACACGTGTGGCATGCACCTGCATTTTGGTACACAAAGAACAATTTTGTTACGCACAATACCAATCAGCCATTTCTCCAAGATATCTCTCCAAACAAGTTTACATGTGTCACCACGCCACTAGACTAGTACAACACTCCTTGTTAGCCAAGTTATACACGTGTTCTCATCACATTAGAATATCATCTTTTTACTTGTTGGTCAAATATTTTCTCCTTAGTATAAATATCACCATCCAACATGTGGTAAGAGATTGGAATTTCTCTGTGCAAACTTGCTATTACTTTGCCTAATTTCTTACTCGATCTTACCTAGCACTTTACAGACTCTCTATTTTCCCGGATTCCGTCTATCCTCAGATTAGAGATACATCAACTAAATTGTGATTAATTTAAATTATTAAGTCTGTACAAATACACTATATCTAAATCAAACTTGTTTTTGTTTGTTTTTTTATGCTAAGAAGAAAAGAGAACTGAAAAAGACGTTGGTAAAATTAGGCAGTGATTAGAATGCTTTTAATTGGACAGAAATTTATTGATCTGATCTGTTTAAGTTTGCTATGATTTGGTTTAAGATTGATAACAATTCAAGTAAAAACATCCTTACTCTACATTCCGTAATTCTTATAAGAATAGTTTTGGAGATAAAATTAGGGGTGAGTATATCGGTTTGGTTTAACCAAACTGAACCATACCAATCAAACCGAACTAAACCATCCGTAACTGTACCATATGCAATTTGGTTTGAGTTTGATAATATTTCTTTCAAACCATATCAAACCGAACCGAAATCAATTAAAATCATACAAAACTGAACCAACAACAACATCACCAAAAACCGAATCGAACTAAAGAAATTCAATAAAACCATCACATATTTTTAAAAAAGGGAAAATGGGCAAATACGCTCTCGAACTAACCGAAAAGTGCAAATCACCCCTTATGTAGGAGGTTTTGTTTGTCCGTCGTCATTTCGGAAGGTTCCCGGTGATATTTATTGATGAATTTTTTTGAGCATCTTCTTCATTAAGTCTAGTTTACCCATATCAAAATTTCAGATAAAACTTCAATCGGGAATGAGTCAAATGAATTTTTGAAGATAACTGCGCAGTTAAGCAGCGCAGTATATTTCATAAAATTATTTGACTGCCTTCCCGATTTTATTTTTATCTGAAATTTGGCATGAGGAAACTAGACTTAATGAAGAAGATGCTCAAAAAAATTCATCAAAAAATTCCACTAAGGGGTGATTTGCACTTTTTTGGTTAGTTCGAGGGCTTATTTGTCCCCTTCCGGCCTTTCCATTTTAAAAAATAACAAATTCAAACCGAATGAAATCAAACTAAACCAAACCGAATTAAACCGAGAAATAGTATGATTTTTGTTTGATAATTTTTTTTTCCAACTCATTCCAAATCGAACTGAACCGAAATCGATAAAAACTGAACCGAAAACCGATAAAAAATGAACAAATAACCGATATGCCCCACCCCTGTAAAAATGTTTTGATGTCCGAACGACCATCATTTCCCTACTTATCCCCACATAAATCATTTTGGACAAAATCTAGGCATGAAAATGGGTCGGGGCGGTTACTGCAAGATCTGGACCTATCCTGTGACTTCACTGGGTGGACCTGCCCCGCCCCGTGACATGCCCCATGCGGGGTGGATCCGCCCCACCCCGCCATAACCTAATTAGCTAGTATTCATTTCTATTTGTGTGAAGTTGTAACTACTTGAATTTCCATTAAATTTATCTCTAAATAATTATTAAAAAAATAATATATTAAATAATAGCCATAACAGAGTACAAATTTTAAAAATTAAGAAAAAGTACTTAGACTTGAATAGTTAATATATTTATATTAATAATTGAATATATAAATTAAAATGTTATACGAAGTATATAAAAGAGACATTGATAATTCGTCGTTAATTACGTTTAAATATAAATAGGGAAAACTATCAAATAGGTCCTCTAATTTTCTTAAAAAAATCAATTAAGTCCTTCTATAAGAGACTCTGTCCGGCCGTCGCGATTTAGGGCGGTTCCCGGTGAAATTTTTTGTTGAATTTTTTTGAGCATCTTATTCATCAAGTCTAGTTTACTCATACCAAATTTCAGCTAAAAATTCAATCGGGAACGTATTCAAATTAATTCGAGAACGCAAAAATGCGCAGTTATCTTCAAGATTTGAATGTGTTCCCGATTGAATTTTTAGCTCAAATTTGGTATGAGTAAACTAGATTTGATGAATAATATGCTCAAAAAATTTCATCAAAAAATTCGACCGGGAACCGCCCCAAATCACGACGGCCGGACAAAGTCTCCTATAAAAGGACTTAATTGACTTTTTTATGAAAGTTCGAGGACCTATTTGACAGTTTTCCCAATATAAATATTACGGAGTAATATAATATAGGATTAAAGAATTTATGATTTATTATACACACATATGTATGTATAAGTATATTTGTAGTATCATTTTAAAAAGTATGTATACTTATATATTGAGCGGGACGTGTCAGGACGGGGCAGAGTGCCTCAGGTCAATAATAAGACCTGGACCCGCCCATTTAAAGGACGGGTGGGGCAGACCCACACCAAATGTCCCGGGCTAGGACGGCTCATTGCGGGTCGGTTTTTTTGACAGACCTAATAAAGATAAAACCTGGAACAAAAATGTGAAAATGTCTGTCATCTTCTCTACTTGTCCCGGCATAAACCCTTCTACCTACATTTGATATCCGACCCGGCCCGATGTTTATCAATCATCTGCCGAAGCTCCATCTCCAGTTATCCATACTCGCTTCCAAACCCAAACTCCTTATCCCACCCACGGTCTCACCCAAAGCCGTATCCGGCCCGATCGCCAACTTCTCCACCGCTGCTCTTCTCCAAGCCCCAAACATCGTCGGTTCGAATGAGACTAGCCCGGTCGAAATCTCACCTGGAAAGCTTTTTTTTCCGCCGGAAACCGATGTTATCGTAGAAACAGCGTCGTTTGGTTCCCGGATCCTCAAGGGCTCCAACATAGTGCTCAGCAAGTATGCAGGGGATGCGCAGGTGGAGCAGGCGGAGTTTGTGAAAAGTAGTGTGAATACGGAGGACTGTCCCGCCGATGGGTTGCCGGAATTTGCGCTGGTTGGGAGGTCTAATGTGGGGAAATCATCACTACTTAACTCTATTGTTAGGCGTAAGAAGCTTGCTCTCACTTCCAAGAAACCTGGTATGTTCTCCAGTATAGTGTGATTTTTTTGGCTTAAGTTGAAAAAAATGAAAGGTTAAATCTTGGGTTTGCTTGGTCATTAGTTTTAACTGTCGTGTTTATTGCTGTGGAATTTCCTATAGACCAAAAATTTGGTTTTTTGATGCCCTAAGGAACATAGGGCTAGATGTAGGAAATGTTATCTTATTGCAAATAATACAAATATTGGCGTGCTTGACAATGTAGTTTGCCATTTGAAGTCGATTTGAATAACTCTGGCTAAACTGTAGACTAAAGCCTCTCAAGTATAAGTAGAAATTGAAGGGAAAGGAAGAACTCATTTGGAGTGGCTTTTGGCCTAAAGTCCTAATTTTTAAGATCTTTACACCTACGTGTTTACATGTCAATTGTTGTTCTCTTTTATTGACCATCCAAACAGTTCATTCTAATAAGTGTGTTAAGAATTTGACTGTTCAACAAGTTGAATTGGGAACCGGAGGTCTCTCCAGTTATAAAAAAACGGATTCTCGGTTGAACCCGATCAATCCGAAATGAACCAGGTCAAACTGGGAGCCCCTTCAACAGTTCAACCGAGTCTACATAACAATTTTACAATAATTAATTTTTAATACTTTGTCTTATCTTGGGATGAATTAAATAGAGAATGTGTATGTCTTATATATATTAAAATCACAATTTTGAATACATCAATGAGATGATAGATTAATTTTTTGTGTATTACTCGTGTATAACTATTTCATATGAAACCACTGGAAATGTATTTTCACAGAAAAGCAGTTGAATCAAAGGTTAAACCATTCCTTATAAGCTCCAACGGCTTGGTCACTTGGTCTGGTTTTTTAAACACGGATTTATTTATCACCTCTAGAAAATATAGGTTTGCCAGAGAATCTCATCATGTTAGTTAGAATAAGAAATTATAATGCTTCAAAGAAAAAGTGTACCCAACATGATTATTTTCTTGAATCTTCTAACTAAGCTTCTTATTGCCATGAATTTTGTTCAAGCTATATATTCTTCAATCGCTGTTATTGTTCTTAGGTTTTTGTGGAGGAAATAAATAGCCTACCCCTTGTGAAATTGTTATTGTCTACACTTGCAGGCAAGACACAATGCATCAACCATTTCCGGATAAATGGTAGCTGGCATCTTGTTGATTTGCCTGGATATGGGTAAAGAGTTAACTGTTTTATAAATGGATGTATTGTTAGCTATTGGAATGTTTTATAGCACTTCCTTTACATCCACTCTGACTTTGGGTTAAGGGAGTGAGTTGTTGAGATTTAGGATTCCATTCTAAAGTGAACCTTATAGTACAAGTGTACAATTCATATCATATTAAGATGTGGGGGTTTATCCTAAAAGGTGCTCCTAATAGGAGTAATATGAGGAGTAAAAAAAGGTGTTGTACGTTGGCTTGTTATTTTATATGTAGATGTTTTATTTACTGGTTTGTTATTTCATATGTAGCCGATGTAGAACAAACTCTTTAACATGAATTAATTGAATACCAAATTCTTTTAAACAAGGTATGCTTCAGCACCACACGAAGTCCGTAAAGATTGGGAAAAGTTTACGAAAGACTATTTTCTGAACCGGTCAACTCTTGTCTCTGTATTCCTTCTCATAGATGCTAGCATCCCTGCCAAAAAGATTGACCTTGAATATGCAAGTTGGCTTGGGAAGAACCAGGTTCCATTTCAATT
The DNA here is from genome assembly GCA_945859915.1 of Cuscuta epithymum. Lineage (NCBI taxonomy): Eukaryota > Viridiplantae > Streptophyta > Magnoliopsida > Solanales > Convolvulaceae > Cuscuta > Cuscuta epithymum. The sequence continues at coordinate 574,870 of CAMAPF010000947.1, read as the reverse complement.
CAATCATTTTATGTTTTGATGCCCAATCGGGGATGGCAGTGGGTCAGGTTGTCGTGTAAATCCTATCTGTTTGGACCCAATGTGATTTCTTGGGTAGGTAGGAATCGGGTATGACTGTGGGGCGGGTTAAGATAGGGAGAAAACCTGGGTACCTAAATTTGCCAACAACAACAACATCATTGCCCCAGTGCTGCAAAGGCTCCCACCTATTTGAACACCCAAATCCAGTTCATGAACTCGTCGAGGTTCAAGGTTATTTGATGACTCAATGTTTTCTGCTCTCAGAATTTCTTGCTTCATCTTCACTTGTTGAACTGAAGGTGCAAATGGCTTTGACTCAACATTTCTTTCCAGCTTTGAGCCCTCTGAAATTCTTTTTCGGGTAACGTCTAGTGATATGGCTTCTGAAATAGGTGATACCTGTGCATGACTGAGTAGTTCAGCAATTGCAGTAGCTTCAGGTCCTCCTGCAACTGTAATTAGCTCCTCGTTTTTGTCTCCAGTAGGTTTCTTGATTACATATTCAGCTGTCTTCAACTCTTTATTCTTCATCAACTGGGGATAAACTTTCACAGATTTAGAGATGGTTTGCGATAAAACTTGCAAACACGAATAGTCTTCTCTCGATTGAAAACTCTGATGCGAACAGAGAGTAGATGAAGACGCCTGCAGAAGAAAACCAGACCCCTGCGAACTGAGAGGAACAGTTCGCGACTGCGAATGTGAAAACAAAGTTTGCGATGAGGAGGGTTGGGCATAAGCACTTCGCGAGGAAAATTTAGAACTTGAAACCGATCGTGAAGCTTGCGAACTGAGAGGAGCAGTTTGCGACTGAGAAACTGCTGATGAAGTCGCACTTTGAGACGCGGCTAGCGACGTACTGCAAGGAACCTCTAGCTTCGACGAACGTTGAGAATCTTTTTGCGATGGCGGTCGGGAACCGCGCAAATCCTTTCGCGAGTGCGCCATAGTTCGCGACTCCTGCGAACCAGAAGAAACAGTTCGAGATTTCTGCGAACTTTGCGAACCCGAAGAAACAGTTCGTGATTGGTGAAGATGATGAGATCGCGACCTCCTACTCTCACGGGTTTCCTCGATCATCGCATCCATCTTTCCTATTATCGCACCTAGCTGTCTGGTCATCGCTACAATCATATCATGATTACGCTCCATCATAACATGAGTCCGCTCCATCGCCTCCATCCTTTGTTCCATTTTGCTCTGGTACGCACCATTCACCGTAAGAACCCAAAAAAAATTCTCGATTTCAACAAGAAATCAGGTCACCAGAAAAGACGCTCTGATACCAATGATAGAAACCCCAAGATCCCAGAAAGATTTACAGAAAAAAAGATCAAGAAACAAACTGAAAATGTTTATTGAAGAAGATGAATAGTAACAGTAACAAGGCCGAAGCCCCAAAGAGAAGAGATGAATAATCTCTAGTCTTCCCAGTCCCAGACCTAAAGTCCAAAAGCCTCCCTTTTCCCTCCCCCCTTCCTTACTCTTTATAGTACAAGCCCATTTTTTATCTAAAATAATAGGCCCACTTATTATTATTATCTACCATAGGCCCATTCCTATCAGATTTCTTGGGTAGGTAGGAATCGGGTATGACTGTGGGGCGGGTTAAGATAGGGAGAAAACCTGGGTACCTAAATTTGCCAACAACAACAACATCATTGCCCCAGTGCTGCAAAGGCTCCCACCTATAGTGGTGTAAGGTGGGGTCAGATGTACGCAGCCTTACCCCTGTGCTAAAGCGCACACACAGTTTAGTGAGGCATTTTGCTTTCTTCCATCATGTTCCCAAGACAAAAAAAAAAGTGAGTCTCTGGCTCCATTGAAAATGATGGAACACATGTATATTTTTTTTGACGCTAAGTTATTGTAATATACAGAGCAAATTGCTCTTTAGTGCACAAATATGTATATAGTGTATATTCTTACTTGGAGTACATATTATGAGTAATACATGTTAATACTTCGTATACATTTGAATTTATGAACATGTTTTGAGTCAAATTTGGGTATACATAATTTGGGTTTCGATTTTGCTGAATGGGCAGTACCTCACCCGCTGCCATCCCTAGGAGAGAGTTGGTTCTCAACCTCCCATCATTTCTTGCTGTAGTACTAGTTGTCTTGTTCGACTCTTTGTGGCCTACATATTCTTTTGTTCGCTCTAGCATCTTATATGCTAATGATACATAGAAAACTGTTTCTTGTTTTTTTTTTGTGTGTTTGTAGATTCCAATGACACTAGTTTTTACCAAATGTGATAAGCGGAAGAAGAACAAGAATGGAGGGAAAAGACCCGAAGATAATGTCCAAGATTTTCAAGAGCTAATACAAGACTTCTTCCAAACGTCTCCACCTTGGATTATGACAAGCAGTGTAACAAACCAAGGTCGGGATGAGATATTGTTACACATGTCTCAACTACGAAATTATTGGCTCAAGCATTGAGTTTCAATCACCTGGCTTGGCAGATATGGCATTTCAAAGCAACTACTTATAAGTGATTCAACTTCATCACTTCTGCCCTGGAAATTCATATGATGATGTGATGCAGTTGCTCATAAACATGGGGCAGTTTAGTTCAGCGAAGGAAATCTACCATCAAACATGCAGGACAACCCTCTACATCCCAACTTACAAGATTTTGCAGGCCTTCAGCATCTGATTCTTTTGAGGAAAAGTGTCTTTGCAAGGTCACAACGTGTAAGTGTATTCATATAAAAATGCTATCTTTGCATTGTGTAAGGACTTCGAGTGTGTATTTGTATTTCTTTTTGCTGTCTTATAATTCGAAAGACATGTTTTTTCCAACATGTTTCAACATCTTACGTGTTCATGTTGTGTTGGGCGACCACCTGTGGAGGCGGCTGCTGCCGACAATAGTAATAGTTTGACAGCAGTAGTCAATGACAATTGGCTGTGGTGGTGATCCAAAGGTGGCCCCTAATTGCGGTGCTTGTAGACAATCTATTGGTAATACTTTTGCCATTAGATTTGATCATTGATCTAACATTTATTTCTTTCCTGGATAAGTTTTAATTGTGTGGAAACAGTTTACCATGTAAAATATTTTTGCCATTAGATTCATGATCAACAGTGATCTTATTATGCTCATTACTCTCTTGGGATTCCGGGAAGATGCAGTATGATTTTGGCATGAGTATTAAGAAAGTAAAGGGATTATGCCATTATACCCTTCAATTCAAAAAGTAAGAAAATATATTAGGATTCCCAAAAAAGGAAAAACATGATATTATAGATAAATGGATAAAATACGAAGGCACAAAGTTAGCAGTGATTAATTTAGGGAAATGGTTCTCGATAGGACCGTAACTTCTTCTGTGTAATTAAATAGGACTCCGACTTTTTTTAACCCTGAATCGGACTACACTTGAGCTGAACTACCATTTTTACCCCTGCTCCCTTTGTTCGTACTTCATAGCGGGCTAGCGATTAACCGAGAATCGGATCTCAGACAAAATTCACCTTCTTCATCCCAAAAAAAAACAGAAGTTCGGATACAAAACTTTGGATACCCCTGCTCCCTATGATCCTCAAGTCCTTGCTGTGCCACAGCTACACCCCGCTGGAGCTGTCCGAGATGTGCTGGATGTTTCCGAGATGCGGAAGCTGATGGACGGCCACAACTTGCAGGATAGGGATTGGATTTACGGTGTGATGATCCAGAGCAAGCTTTTCAATCCGATCATTTGCGGCGGGGAAGTGTTTGCAGGTGCGGATTACAACCAGACAATGGAGGAGCAGAGGAGTTAACGATGAGAAGGATTGAGTTTCTGTAGGGTATTGGGCTTTTCCACTAATGGCTAACTAAGAGCATCTTCAATGCTAAAATGTTGATGTTGCATACGTGGCATGAGAAATAACCAATTAAAAAACAATAAGTAGAATATCTCTCTCCTTATTTGAATGATCTTACATCATTTTGGTAAGTTTTTGTTCACAATGTCAAACACAATGTCTAGATGTAGACATTGTAGTTGACATTGTAGGCAAAAATTTACCAAAAACACATAAAACCGTGGAAAGAATGAGAGAGAAATGTCATAAATTCAATTGTTTGTGTCTATCTCTCTCATGCCACATGTGCACCGTGCACATTGTAGCATTGGAGATGCTCTAATAATCGGCCTGAAGCTGAGCTGAGGAATCATTAAATAAACTACGTAGTAATAGCTGACAATAATGACATTGTGCAAGTGATTTTAATTGATGTATCTTCAATGTAAAATAAAGTACGTAGTAAAAGCCAGTTGATTGAGTAGAGACATGTGAGCTATGGATTACAGACATATGAGCTATGAAGTAGTAGTACTTTTTTCCCGTTGTATATTAATGTACCTATCAGTGCTTTGAAATAAATTGGACACATTTTGAAGTTTAAAGAGGAGTTGGCTCCTCCGGACCTAGCAATAAGCATAAAATATAAAATGATGAATGTGAATTGACTTTGTCATGCAAACATTGCACCTGCTAAAATAAAAATTATATTTTATAGCTTTGACAATAGTTTTAACAATGTCATTTTCATAATGATTGACATTCTTATGACATTGTCATTGACATTCTTATGACATTATCATTGACATTTTTATGACATTGTCATTGCCATTGCCATCGTGATTAATTGACATTACAACATTTTTTTGACGTCATGACTTCTTTTTTATAAAATTAACGTTGTCATAATAGCTATTGACATTGTCATAAATACAATGTCATTTTATAACATTGACAATGACATTGCCATTGTGACATTTTATTATCCCGATGGCATTTTTATACGTTGAAATTTTTATAACATTGTCATTGTGTCAAGATATGTCATTGTAATTCAATGACACTAGTTACGTATAATAAACAATGTCATAACATTGACATTATGATATTTTGACATTGTGTAATAACAATATGACATTGTTAAGAAGTGTGTCAGTGTTTTATATGATGTCATTGTGTTTGTGATATTGTGACATTATATAATAACATTATGACATTGTGATACTAAAATTTTACAATTGTCAAGAGATAATGTTATGCTCATTTATAATATTGTGATATTATGATACGGAGTATTATTTAATAATATTGTGAAAATGACGACGTGAAATTGTTTAAGGAAATTAAGTATAGACAAAATTAGAATCTATATGGTAAAAGTAGATGGAAAAATTTAGAAGAACTAAGAGAATAAGAAAAATTGGTCAAAAAAACAGAATAAGAGAAAGGAAACAAAGGGAACTCGAAACAACAATAAAACAAAAAAAAGAAAATTGAGAAAAGAAGAAGAAGCAAAAAGGAAAAATCACAAATAGATCTGGACAACAAAAAGAAGAAAGCTCAATAATTGACTTTGCTGAGCTCAGCGATGTCACCTACCTTCTCCACAGTTCATCGAGACACAAGTAGAATAAAAAATTGGTTTTGTACAAATCGGAAAATCCTAATTGCTCCGGCCTAATCAACCGAGTAAGCTTTCAACCCCATTGTTGTTTAACAAAACTTGAAAAGAAGCAGCAGCAAAAAATAAGAGAAAGAAGAGGACGATCCGGCAACGACCAGAGGCATATACTCCGGCGATTACTAGCGGCAGACCGGCAGTTAACACAAAGCATTCGAGGGTCCAGGTGAAGGTCAACGGAATTGAGGACGGCTTCGGCAAGGGAATTGTGAATCCCGATGGATACGATGGAGGACGGCAGGGAATTGTGAATTGTGAATTCGTGAGGACGGCTTTGTTGCGGGATATGTGAGGGTATTTTTGTCCCTCGGGAAAAAAATAGTTCTAGACGGGAGTTAATAAACATTGAGTCCCATTAATTTATAACAGTCTTAGTATTAATTAGTCATAAAAAGGTATCTTACAAAATGAGATTAAGAGTACATACACATATATTGACTTATTGACTTTTGAGTGGCGTAAAGAAATTTGAGGTTCAATGGATATTAGCATTTAAATACGTTACATGTTTTGTGTTTGAACTTTGAGGCACATAGAATTAATTCAGGAGATTGGATGGCTTGAACGGACAAACATACAATAGCCCCTACCTAGCATACTTAACAAACCGAATTTACCGCTTAATTAATTGTGTGTATAAATAAACAACCACATCCCTCTGAAAAAAGCAGGCTATCTCCTTCCTTCTCCATCCTCCAATTTCTCAATATTGTTGGCCGGTAACCAACCGGCGACCGCCATCTACCATTTTCCAGACATCGCAGGTAGTCACGTGGCGGGAAGATGTCGAATATCATTCATAAGTTGGAGGAGAAGCTCCACGTGCATGGGCGGCATAAGCACCAGCAGGATGATGATCATCATCATGCACATGGAGGTGTAGGAGGAGAGGAGCATAAGAAAGGAGGATGCCTCACAGAAAAGATCAAAAACAAGATTGATAAAGTTAAGCATATAGCCAACAAGAAGCACAAAGATGGAAAACACCACGAAGAAGATTATTCATAACTTATAGCAACACTGAGATGAACTCCAAAACTTTGAATAAATGTTCTCGTCAATTATTTTATCTTTCGCTTCGTACATTGTATGAATCCTTATTGCTTAACTTATATCTTATGATGACTCTTTTTGTGTGAAAAACTCTGAATTCGAGCTTATCAGTCCTAAAATGGGAATAAAACAGGACATTTCCCTATTCACATTTTGACGACACTTTAATCATGTGTGAGGCAATTTTTTCATTCAATCTACGTTTTTTAGTTGATTACTCAAAGAAGAGTAAAACCAGACGAACCCTCATAATGAGTTCTACTTTTCTGTGCATCTGTAATGACCGTATCGAAGTAAAAGGCAATACAATGTCAAAAACGACCTTTTAAGTAGTTGACTTGAAACTGCAACAGTGCAACCCTTCAATTGTTCCAAAAAGGTTGAATCGCCAACCCCAAGCGCTCTCCACGCCCCGACCCGACAGGACTTTTGGGAGGATGTAAGTCACGCTGACTCAGTCAGTAGAGTGGCAGTAGGCCCATACACCCGTGCGCACCACGGTGCAACCCTTCAATTAGGCATGGACTGGTGCCGGGCCGGTCCAAACCGGGACAAAACCTGTTGGGGTTAGGCCCGGTACTGGCCCGGGATTCTACCGGGTCGGGCTGGTTCGTTTAATTTTTTTTTATAGCTTTTCTTATTTATTCCAACCCCCACCCCCACACCCTCCAAACCCCGCCAAAACACCCAACCCAACCCACCTACCCTAGGCCCAAACCCAAAAAATCAAAAAAATAAAATAAAAAGGCCCAGACCGGTCCCGACCGGGCCGGTCCCCATTTTTGTGCACCTGGAGCCTGCCCTAAAAACCCCCCTCACCGGGCCGGTTGACCCGGTCCTGGTTGGCGGGTCGGACCAGTACTACACAGTACCGGGCCAGGCCGGTCAACGGGTCAATCAACCCGGACCCGGTCCATCCCTACCTTCAATTTCATCTAAATAGGGTGTAGACTGTAGACAGGATAGGGGTTTAGGCGGGTCCGATTGTACACTAAAAGCAATATGTAAAAAAATTAAAGTTTAATTTTTTTTAGTTTAATTTTAATTTTAAAGTTTAAAAAAATTAAAATTAAAGTTTGATTTTTTAAATTAAAGTTTAATTTTTTTTAAAAATTAAAAACTAATTTAAACGACTATCAATTCAAACATAATGATTAGGCTGCATTAAAGTTCATAACAATATTTTTAAGGGGTTCCCTCAACCCAGATTTTGAAGGATTTTTAAACATTTTAGATTCAATGGATTTTAGAGACATCCTTAGATTCCATCAGATTTTATAGAATTTTAGGTCTTGTAGATTTGAAAAGATTCCAAAAAAAAAAATAGCCTCCTGCAAGTCAAGCCAAATGGTAAGCTTGTTTTAAGGTTATAATTCCATCAAAATCGATACAAATCCATAAGAATAAAAATTCATGGAATAGTTAAGGACTTAAGGATGGGAGAATTCAAAAGAATCTTTTACAATCTGGATTGAAGACAGGTAGCTTCCGCTGGAATTGTAAATTCCAATGAAATCGGAGCCCCCAAATACATACTCCTTCTGTCCCTTAAAACTTTACTAAATCTTCTTTTTTGGTTGTCCCACTAACTTTGTCACTTTCCCTTTTAAGTAAGGAATTTGTAGTTTCAGTTAATTCACTTTTCTCTGCACAAATCTCAACACAGTTTTTACATTATTAATCCTCATCCCGATCAAACTTGGCCAAACTCTAAAGGATGGAAGGAGTACTACATACTATCTCCGTGCTACAAACATTAGGATATACGGAGGTGGTGTTGTTATTAAAAAAGTGAGTTTATGTGGTTGATATTGGATTGATAAAGTAAGAATGATTTAGAATCACAAAATTGTTACCAAATTTGGTACTCCCTATAAGATAATGTAAGTGGGACGGATCGAAAAGGAAAGACGTGACAATCTTAGCGGGACAAATGCAGTACAATATACAAGTACAAAATTAAAACGTTATTTGAACACGACGTTTTTTAAACCCGTCTTTGTAAAAGTTGAGTTTCGGTTGATAAGGTTCAAGCATTAAATAAGATAGTCTAATTTCATATTTCTTCTTCTTCTAATAACCGATGACTTATTTTTTCATGTTTTCCCTAATCTCGTTCAATTTCAACCGCATCAAAAACTAATTCTTCTTGAACGTGTGAAATAGTCAAAGTTTCAATCAAGTGATTTTACTGTTAGCTGTTTTCTACATTTGCAGTAGACTTAAATGTGGGGTTTTCCTTTTTAGAATTAGATTGGGTTGTCATACCTACTTAAATTGACAACAATTAAAAAAGCCATCAATATAATATCCTCTGTTTAATTTGCTTTTAGTTGCAGCATAACAAACTTTACACTATATATCCACATGTTCTACTTTAATTATATTTTATTTATTAATGTATAAATTTTTTCTTTCTAAAAATAGTGTTGAATTCGTTTCATTCTAATTTTTTGTAATCTAATTTTTATTTTTACTAAAAAAGAATTGAGTATAATGATGATCAAAGTTGTGTATATGCAAGCGTGAAAATAAGAAATTACAACTAAACAAGAACGAATAAAGTATTATTTTCAATCACATTATTCATATTAATAAGTTTGAAAATCACATTATTCATAGCTGTCCACTTAGTCAACGTTCTGTCTTTGGCTGTTTTGTTACTCTGGCATTCGGCTAGGGCTGGGGAAAAATACCGAAACGGCCGAAATACCGCTCTTACCGTACCGAAAAATACCGATTTTACCGAAATTTTTCCTTACCGTAAATTTTGGTAAGGTATGTTACCGTACCGAACTTTTTCGGTACGGTATCGGTATATACCGTATATATTTTCGGTATACCGAAATACCGTAATATACTGTATATTTATTTATTTATATTTATTTATTACATATACTTATTCATTATGCCTCTTTAGTAAAAAACAACCCACTGCCTCAATCTAAAATAACCCTATACACCCAACTAATAAGAGTATTAGCCCAGTTCGGCCCAAAATTCATTCTCCAAAGTCCAAACGAGCTGTGTCGCCCTATGGGAAATAAGGTTTAGTGTCACAAAAGCTTCACTGATGATAATATTGTTTTGATTCGTGTTGTATTTGTGTGAAACTTTCATCAATTGGCATGTCTTTTTGGATTTTATGGATCAATTAAAGATTACTTATAAATAAAGTCACCTGCTATAGCCTTAACATACAGTTTATTGTTAATGGTTTATTCCTATTATTGTTATGGATCAAGTAAATATAGTCTTTTAGCCTAAATCTTGTTGCTATTATATTATTCACCTGCTGCACTTTATTATTAATGATTCATTTCATGAATTGCAGACAGGTGTGATAGCAGAAAGTTCATCTCAGAAATCAAAATTTAATACTGCATGTTCATCTAAAAGATCATCATTTACTATCTTTGCAACTTTCCTTGGCTTTCTTCTTTCCCAGATCTAATTAATTTAGCACATCTCTCATTAGTAAAACAACAGATGGAAGTACCAAAAGCTGTGTAGTGTGGTGGGGTTATCTTTATGCTCTCAGATCGGGAAGTTTGGGGAGGTTAAGGCAGAGCTTCTTTTTTTCATCATTACTTTACATAGAGCAAACTTTGCAGCCAGTTTTCTTTACACTTTTTTAAGATAAAGAAATCAAACCATATAGTGAGTTGAATCTGGACAGTAACCTCAACAAAGAAGCTTGTTGTTTAATTGTGTGGCCCTCAATGAAAAAGTACATTATTTTGGTTATCTAGATAAAGAGGTGAGGCCTTAAATGTTTCATAACATGCTGCACGGGTGAAAATAAGCAACATCCCTGAGTTTCTTAGACAGATACCACAGCCATGCTCTGAATTCCAATACTTTCTGTATAAAATATCCACCTGCCCAGGGGCGGATCCAGGATTTCATGTTGGACTGGGCTGAAAAACTTAATTGATAATACATTAAAAATTTTCAAAATAAGCAAATATATATATATATAAGAGTTCTCCACTAAATTTGTTCTAGACGAAGCTTTGAAACAAAAAAAACTCGTCAGTTATAGAGTCTACATCTATACTAAGAGTATGACCTTTTTCAATATAAAGTGTATTGCAATTAACAAAAAAGTCATCATCCATTTTGACGCGGAGTGTTGTCTTTAAAAGTTTCACGGCAGAAAATGATCATTCTATTGTTGAAGTGAAAACAATAAGATCAATACAAAGCGAATCAACTGCTCACATAATTCAACAAGTGTAGATACTCGAAACTTTGTATCATGAATCACATCATGAGCATAGTGTTGTCGCTTGAATTCAAAAGCATTACTAAAACCTTCGGGATAGAACTTCCTTGCAAGAGTTTACAAATAGCATCGGCATTGAATGACACATGAACTTTCGGGATCCAATGAAGCACTCAAAGAAAGGAGTTTGATCCATTGATTTATCATTAAACCGAGTCCTTAACTTCATCAATACAAAGTCTATTGCCTCATTGAAAACATCAAAGTGATAATGAATGCTCAACTGTAGTTTCTTTTCGGCAATGACCAACCATATATTTAGAATTCAATTTCGGTTCAAGAATTTCTTTTTTGAGCAAAACTCCTTTGCTTCTTCAAGAAAGCCTTCACATCCATTTTATGTCACTTCCACGAGAATGAGTTGTGTAGTAGAAACATGTCTCATTGCTATCAAGATATCCAATAATTGTTTGAAGGTCTTGACAAAGAATACTCGTTACATCAAAAGTGAATTGAACACAAATTCAAAACATGGAAAGTGTCTATATACACTATGAACTTCTGCCCAAGAACTCACTTTTGGGCAATGTTCTTGAATATACTCAAACACTTTACAAGTTGATGTGCATCATATTTGAATCATATTTTATTGTATTTATTACATTTATTCCTTTTGGGCTTTACGACCCTTATACGTACGATGTACAAAAGTGCCTCTTGTTAAGTGGGAGGTAATTCGTATAACATTTAGATTAGATTTTTAGATGGAATGATTTTGTTTTATGGGTTGGGCTGAAAAATTGGATTGGGCTATAGAAAAATTTGGGCTGGGCTGGATAGAATTTTGTGAAAATAATACCTTAAAAAAATTAATTTTTTTTACTTTGCCCTGGGCTTCAGCCCACCATAGCCCTAACATAGATCCTCCCCTGCACCTGCCAACATGAAGGTCATCACAGTAACTGAAGCAAGAGTTGTTTCCCTGCAAGGTATATGTCGGGAGTTGCTTGGTATTAAATAAAAGTTAAATACACAAGACTTAACTTTACAAATTCAAACTGCAGGTTACATTGTCAAACAAGAGGTTAAATGATTTCTTGATTATGTGTGTAAACAAACTATAACATTGTCAAACTGCAGGTAAAATTGATTATTTACACCAACTCTTTCTTTGAGACTCAAAATACAGGAATATTTGACATTTCCAAGCACATATAATATACATGTATGTAAAGAAATCAGCACACAAAAATTAAATATAAAAGCCTTAACTTTAGAAACTGAAATTGCAGATTACATTGTTATACAACATTACTTCATACCCATTGCAAGAAATACATTGAAATTCTTTACAAATTCTACTTTAGTACACAAATCATCATAGCCAATGCTACCACAACAAATACAATTACACTTGTAATATAATCAACATTATACAATTCCTCCTTTTTTGCATTTCAGATTGCAGTGCAGCTCGTAACTCACTGACTTCATGGTGGACACTCATATTTTCATCTCTTAACCGAAAAAGTAACTTTCTTCCCTCCTCCCAGCTCAACTCAGAACTTTTCCGTTTAGCATCACTCTCTTCTTTCCAAGCAAAGAATTGCATCCTCCTCCCTGCACCTATGTATAAAATCAAAAACTCAGAACACATGATCCTTAGGTCATCCCCAAAATAGCATATTTTCATAAACAACCAATTCCCAGAAAAAACTCCCAAAACGACCCCCCATAGATTTTTTTTTAAATCCAGAAAAATCCCCTAAAACGAAAAACAATTCCATACAACTGGTTGGAACAGATACTTAGCACTTACTTTCCATCGTTGACACCCATAGAACTTCCGACCACTTTCCCTTCCTACACACAAAGGTGCTTTTAATCCACAATTACAATACACAGCAGGTTAGTAGTAGAGGTTTGAACCATTCCTTGAATTTGAAGTGAAGGAACTTGAAGACATGCTGATTCTGGAGAATTTGACCAGACCTTAGATATGAACCCTAGCTTCTTCTGCGGAGATCGACTTTTGTTGAGGGCGCAAAGCATGATTCGGCTTTTGAAATTGACGATTACAGGCTGACGTGGACCAAAGATTTTTAAAAATCAGGGCCAGGTAAGTGGTAACCGGGATTAGGCGGTTCTTAACCGGTCGTATGCCTCATATGATCGTTTTGTAAAAGTAGATATATGTTGGTGACACTTTTATTAGTAGATGGCCTTATGTGACGATTTGAGGATAGTAGAAGGCGACCCATTTCTCAATTATGAACTGTGGAACTGCGGAGAACGGGACTGGAAGAGTCGAAGAAGAGATAGGGTTTCACAGTTTCAGAGAAGTCTTCACTCTCCACTCTCCAATACCGGGCTCTTGGCGACGAATATTCTTGATGAATTGAAGCATCGGAGAGGCCGAGACCCCGAGAGGCAGCCTACGGGCACGGACAGACCAATGGGTTGAACGAACAAAAATTAGGCCTTCTCAGTTCCATCTATTTGCTCTTCTTGAAAACTACGAAAAGGTATTCATCAATTACCTCCTTCTGATTTCTAATATGGAAACATGCTTTTCTCTTGCTTCTTGTACATAACCCTTGAAGCGTATCTCTGCAAAAATATAGCGCACAGGTGCACAGCAGAGGATTTGAATATTTGAGTGATTAGAATGTCGGTTCTTTTGAGTAGTTTACTAGCATTTCTAGGCTACATCTGCATCTTTTAATATTATTTCTATAATATTTTGGTCTAAGTTGGAATCTGTGATGATTTATAGATCAACTCATTTGTAAATTGTAATGAATGAACTGCATATATTGATTTCGGATAGGTTGCGACATCGTATTTTCTTTGTAAGCCGTCTGATAGATACCTCATATTTTCTCTTTGTTTCTAGGTTCTTTCCACTTTCTGAATTGTTTGCAGTTTGCTTTCTGATAGCTTCGTTAGCTTCTTTAATGGATGCAATACTTTTACAGTTTACTTTTACCCCAGTTGACCTGTTTGCTTGCCAAACTGAAAAAAGTTCAATTTTTTGTTTTCCATGGCCTTTTCATTGGCTACATAATGACTTGCATAACACTACTAGTTCTGTTTATTTACCAAAAAATAATTATACTTTAGGAAAAAAGAATATTGAATCAAAGTTCTGAATTTCAAGTGCCAGGAAAATGATTTTTTTAGAACTTAGTCAACTTACAATCAAATGAACATATTATTATTCATTTAAACACTCAGCAGTGTGTGACTGTATGATTGGGTATTGGAAATTAGCTTAACTAATATTGTTGTCTTGTTGCTGTTTTATTCTACAGACTGTAGAAAGTCTCCAGGAAGCATCAACTTTCACCTCCAGAGGATTAACCAGTTGGAGGAAATAAGGTTTTGTTATGGTTTAGTTCATTCAATTACCTGATTGAGATCATATCGTTCTTCTAGTCCCATAAACCTCAATGTTTAAAAAAAAGAGGGTATTTTTGTTAAAAGAAACATATTGGTGAATGCTTAAGTGTATGTTTTCCTAAATTGCAGTCATAATTATTCATTAGTATCAAGATGGAGTCTGGAATTGGTGACACATTCTTAATTTAGTTCTTTGATAATCGACTCCATGTATATGTGTAGTATGTATTAAGGACTGTTATGGGATGAATGAATTGTAATTCTTATGTTCCTATCATTGTAATTTAGCGCCCCAGCCTAAGATGGATACTTCTCAACAAGTTCACAAAAAAAAAATGATTGCAAAGGCATATTTCAAAACTCCAATTCTCAGTATGATTGTATTAAAATCTTTATTGCAAGTCATATCAATTATATAGATATATTGATATAATATATATGGTTGTTTAACGTCTCACAAACTAATGATTTATTTTGATTTCAGAAGTAGAATGGAATCTCAATCATCTCATTCTCTTCCAAATCCATCCGAATCAGCAAATATGATAGAATCTGAAACGCGTGAAGCTGCCCCTAGCCGAAAACGAGCAAGGAACAAATCAGCAGCACTTAAGCCCCCTATTTCCGAACCTCGCAGCATCTTTTGGGGTCATTGTGTAAAAGGGTCAAGGACCTTGCTGGATGGCACCATTCAACCTATCGGAACGTGCAAGTATTGTCAAGTGCAGATCCCTGTGAGTCATGGAAGTACTAGTGGGTTGAAAAACCACTTAGAGAAGAGGTGCAAATCAAGTCCCTTGTACAAAGCAAGTGAAGGTGACAAAAATCAGCCTGTATTGACAAATGCGACAATGGGGCAGGTCAATGAATTGGTTTCTCATACTTTTAATCAAAAAAGGTGTGAGTTGAAGGTTACTGAATATGTTATTATCGATGAGATGTCATTCCGAGCTGTTGAAGGAAAGGGCTTTATAAGTCTTGTGCACGAATTGCAACCAAGATTCAGAATACCAGATCGTAAGAAGGTGGCAGGTATGGTTTACGACTTATTTTTAGTTGAGAAAGCTAAAATTAAAAGTGTGATAAGTGGGCAGAGGGTAAGTATCACAACTGATACGTGGACTTCCATCCAAAACATAAATTATATGGTTGTGACTGCCCACTTTTTGGACAGCGAGTGGAAACTGCACAAAAGAATAATTAACTTCACGAAAATCACAAGTCATGGTGGGGTAAAATCATTTGTGCATCCAGTAAATTACTAAATTATTATATTTTGTTGTATATGTATGTTCTTCCATCTGTGATATTGATTTTAAGTGGTTTCAGTTTTTGCATATTAGATTTGCATTACTTCAATTCCAACCAGTTTATCAGTTGGTTTCAGATTTTCTACTAATTTACTAAATGGAAATATATGATTGGAGCTGCAGAATAATATGGCCAGTAAGGGTTTCTGTGTTGATTCTGCAGATTATGTGGTTTCAGTTTTTTTTTTTTTTTTTTTTTTTTGCATATTATCGGTTGTTTGTCTGAGTTTAAACGGGGTGTTAAAAACTGTATTGGAACTGCAGAATAATATGGCAGTAAGGGCTTGTGGTTTAGGGCAGCACACTCTAAAAATTGGTCAGTTTTGCCCGAAAAAGATAGAATTGAAGAAGTCATGGAAATTTCTAAACCAGAGTATTGAAGTTTTTATTCACAATGTTTTCTTGTCATTCAGTATAGATTGGTGGCTTCGTGAGTGTCAAGAATATTGAATATTAGTTGCTCTGTTGTATGTTGGTCTTCACGTTAAACACAACTTAATTTGCAGGTTCTTGAATGGATGCAGTACTTTTACCCCAGTTTACCTCAGATTTCCTCTCATGTGTAGACATCTTCCAATGTGCAGTTAGTAAGTTCATAATGCATTAATGCCCATTAAATTCAGCAAATTCAGCAGTTAAACGGTTTTTATAAATTTCAATGAGTAGTATTAACTATTAAGTAAGGCTTCTCACAGCCATACTCTGGTGCATTATACATGAACTTGGGTTATGTATAATTGTGATATGGATTGTTTTTTAGTTACATGGAATATACATATAGATAGTCTGCGTACTGCTTTCAATTAATTGCTTTCCTTGGTCAAATGATAAACCAAATATTAGAATCACTTTTCAGCCAGTCAAAAGAATGTAATTGATTTTCTTCAAATCAAATGTCTAATTCTACCAATCTCAACTAGTTTGGACCAAGGAACTTAAGATGATGTTGAGGACGATTCATGCAAAAAAAGCATAATGAAAATGTTCTGGGTTGTATGCTCTTCCTGTCACAATCTTCATGTTTGATTTTGTTTACTATTTATAATTGGGTTTTTGTTTATTCTCCATGTTTATTCTCTTTTCAGAGCTCAAGGAATTCAAACGATAGCCCATGAGTTCAATGATCATGTGGATTTCAGATTTCGGGCTGCTTCATCTTTATTGCTTTAATGAATTCTATGCTATAATTGCTTTTAAATATGTATTTGAAGTTCAAATTTTGAAATGATATTTTGTTGGAATTACTCTGCTTTGACATTTTAAAGGGATGCCTTGAAGCCCTTTATTCTTGAATAGCCATTGACTACTCTTAACTGATTCTGTGCGGCATCAATATCTATAAGTGATGCTTTTTTTTGAAGTGGACAGTTTTAATCCAAATGCTCAAGATTTAGATTGAGACACAATACATCTATTTTTAGATTGCTTTAAACATCCCTGCAGTTACTCCCCAGTACAATTCCTATGTAAATATCTAGGTTTTTAGATCCGTAACATGGAAGTCAATGATATTGCAGGTTTTTGGTAATAGTTTTTTAGTTTATGAGATTTTATTTTGACATTTCATTAGACAAACGGTATACCGTTTGTTTTTCGGTATACCGAATATACCGAATATTCGGTACGGCATCAATATGCCATTTGAGGTTACCGAAATTTCGGTATACCGAAAAATCGGTATACCGAGGTTTCGGTACGGTAACGGTATGCCATTTTCATATACCGGTATTTCGGTACGGTATACGGTATGTAGGCATGGACCCGGGCCGGGTCGGGCCCGGGCCGGGTCAAGGCCCGGTCGGGCCTCGGGTCCTATAACGGTAGGCCCGGGACCGGCCCGGTCAATGACCGGTTCCGGTTCGGGCCGGGTCACCCGGCCGGGTCACGGTTCGGGCCACCCGCCGGGCCGGGCCAGTACATTTTTTTTTTTTTTTTTATTAATAATTATATATTATACAAATTGCTATTAAAAACAAAGTTCAAGTGCATTTATTTGAAATAAGAACTACATTTGAGAATTGAGAAAAAAATAACAATACGAAATACATTTTGTAAATTGTAATGAATATCAATTGGGATTTCCGCCACCGTTGGTTGTTGTTTTCCCTTTGTCACAGGACTTCATATGTTTTATTGGCATCCCGTATCCGTATGAACGCCCCAAGCAACAGTCTTTCTTGCACCACCTGCAAGTTGCCCACCACAGTCCGGTCTTCGGGTCCTTCCACTTGTCAAAATTGTTTTGCATAAGGGAAGATGTACTTTCCATATTTAAAATGGTATATGTATAAGTAGGAATGTAGGATAATAAGAGAAGATGAAGATGGAGAAGAGTTTGAGAAGAATTGGAGAAAAGGTGTAGAAAAATGTTAGAAAATAGATGTATTTATAACTAGTACAATAAAATATGTAACAACAATGCTAATTAAGTAGTTAACTAGTATAGTGACAAATGTAACAAACTAACAACTAGTTAAATAAAATGTGAAGTATTTTAATTAGTATAATGAAAAATGTAACAAGAATGCTAATTAACTAATTAACTAGTATAATGAAAAATGTTACAATAATGGTAATGAACTAATTAACTAGTATAATGAAAAATGTAACAAGAATGCTAATTAACTAATTAACTAGTATAATACTAGTTATAGTAAGTAATATACAATATAATGTTTATATTATATAATATATAAGTAAACTACTATAAGATGAGTAATACACTTATATTTTATACTTTAATATATAAAATATATATTAAGTAGCTAGATGTAGAATGTATGTATTAAGTGGATATAATAATTGTATAAGAATTAAATATTAGAGTATAATGGAGAATTGGAGATTGGAAAATAAGTATATATAAAATATAAGTAGAGAAGTAGATATTATTATGTATTAAGTATATAGTAATAGTTTATAAAGTATATTTAATACTTTATTATATAAAGTATATATTAAGTAGATATAGTATGTATGTATGTATTAAGAGATATAAGTAGAGATTAAGTAGATAAGAAATATAAGTAATATAGTATATGTAGATAATAATATATAAGTAGATAATTAATATATATAAGTAGATATAATAATTGTATAAGTATTAAATAGTAAAATAAAATATAAAGGAGAATAAGAGAATTTGAGAAGATGAATATGGAGAATTGGAGATGAGTAGAGAGTAGGATTTAGGTAGAGTTGGAGAAGAGGTGTGAAAAAATGTTTAAAATTAGGAGTATTTATAAGTTTTTTTTTTTAACCCCAACCCCCACCCCACCCCCCACCCAAAGCCCCCTGACCCCCCCCTGGTACTACCCAACGGCTATATAGCCGTTTGGGTGACCGTTGAGCCACCAAAAGAAGAAAAAAAAAAATTTTTTTTTTTTAAAATTGGACCGTTAGGCCCGGGCCCGGGCCCGACCCGGCCGGGCCGGGCCTCCTAAATCAGGACCCGAGCCCGGTCCCGGTTACCCGACCGGGTCTGTGCCCGAACCGGACCCGGACCCGAGAACCGGGCCGGTTCCGGGCCCGCACAGTGGCGGGCCGGGCCGGTCCCGGGCCGGGCGGCCCGAACCGGGTCCACGCCTAACGGTATGACACAAATTTTTCGGTATGCCATACCGAACCAGCCCTAGGCATTCCCCATCTGACCATCTCGTGACGTACAAACAAACAGCTTACCGTCTCATGCTCTTTTGTTGAGTCCGAGTACCGGTCTGTGGCAAAGCATAGATCGATGGTCTTTTCAAAAAAATCATCATGAATATTTGCACAAAAAAATTGAAAATAAATTATGTATAACAATAAAAGTAACTTTTCAAAAAAAATAAAAAAATAAAAGTAAGGTTTTAATTATACAAATTTTCTCGCGTGAATATATTGATATTTCTAGATTGCAGTGAAAATTGAATTGATTGAGTGAATACATATAAACTAGCGAGAAATTTGATTTATTGACGGGACTAGTTTGCTGTTAGCCTTATAGGACTGAAATCTCCCGCCAATGGTATTGAATGGCTTGACTATCTCATGAAGTTCAGTTTAGTATCTAGTTATCTTATGATTTTTAATAGGGCAAGGCAAAATGGGTTTGACCGAACCGAACTGAAAATTGGTGGTTTGGTTTCATTTGATTTTGTTTAAGTAAACCGTTTGGTAGCAATTTGCTCAAACCGGATGGTTCAGTTTGGTTTGGTTTAAAACCGAATAACCGTAAACTGAACCGAACACCGAACAACTTGTAATATATATATATATATATATATATATATATATATGAAAGAATGACCAGAATATACCTCTCAGGCTGTTATTTGACAAAAATAAGAGTAAATTTCGTATGGACAAAAAAGAGGCTAAAAAGGAGATAAATGGACTCAAATGCCCCTGAACCCTAACAAAATCGGCGCTCAACCATTTCTAGGACCTTGTTCTGCCTTCTTCTCTCCTTCGATATGAGCAACGGCAACCACACCATCATCAACGACAAGAGAAGGATCATCACTGCCGCCCTCTCCTTCCTGTCTCTGTTGCCCTAGTCGTCGACCTCGCCCGACCATGCCTTCGCTGTCACTGTCACCCTACTGCACCTTCGTCGTTCTATTTCATCTTCTCTTATGTTTCTTCTCTTCTGTTCGTACGATTGTGGATGATTGAAAAAGGTGGCTTGGGCTTCACTGCGTCGTCTGCACTCCAGATCTGATCTATCCGGTTAGGGGTAGGGATGGCTATGGTCTATTTGTAATGGGTGGCGGCGAGGCTAGAAGGCCGGCGGCGGGAGATGAGGTGCGGAAATTGTGGCAGCGGGGGAGGGATTGGATGGGGTGAGGCAGGTGGGAAGGGGATGGATGAGGCATATGGCTGGGGCTGGGGTGACACAGGGGACGAGGTGGGTGAGGCAGGAGGTTGGGTGATGAAGGGGAGGGGGCTGGGGAGGTGGCTAGTTGCTAGGGAGGTGGCTGGTTGATAGGGAGTCGGTTGGGGGAATCAAGTTGGGTGGGGCAGTGACCGCCGTCAGTGGCTGCTTCCGGTTGGCGGCAGGGCTAATTGGGTATGGCAGGCGGTGGTCACTGGCTAGGGCAGTGTTGGTCACTGAACTCTGGTGGACGTTGGTCAAGCTATGATGGACGTTGGTCACTGGACAGATGGGTTTGATTACTGAATGGGCGGGCGTTAGCCACTGGATGGGCGGATGTTGATCATTGGACAGGTGGGTGTTAGTCACTGGGTAGGAGTCACTATATGAATTGGTCACTGCACGGGAATCACTTTAAAAATTGATCACCGAGCGGATGTCACTTTGTCAATTGGTCACTGGACAAAAGTCACTCCACATTTGGTCACTGTGATGCGGGTCATTGGTGGGACGTATTAATTTTTGGTCACTGGATGAATTTTGTAACTATGTCATTGGTAACTGTAACATTGGTCACTGCATATTTGGTCACTGTGACCGGTTACTGTAGCAGGCCAGTGGATTTGGGCTTAGTAAGGGTGTAACAGTCCTTTAAGTATTATTTAGTCTTATTTTTGGAACTTAAAAGAAAAGTCTTTTTATCCCTAATGCTTTTAATTAGTATTATTTGAGGACAAACCCCTATATATGTGTGTGTATATATATATATGTGTGTGTGTGTGTGTGTGTATATATATATACTCAGTATTTTTCTTCACCCTTCATCTTTAGGATATAAATAAATAGTTTAGACATAAAAAATACAAATGTAGCATATATCATTTTAACTTTTACACATTTCATACATTCATTATGACAAAGTTAGCTAATATGACATATTTGTATTTGTTATATTTTGTACTTTACTTGTATGAAAAGATATTTGACAATAACAATAGCAAATTACATTTATATTTTTTACATGATTCATTTGAATAAAATTGTGAATATAATATCATTTGCACCACTAACTCATCTAGTTTTCTTTGAATATTTTATGTGATATTATAAATGCTAACTAACTATAAATTTATGTTTTGTGAGAAGTAAATCTTTTTCTAGTGATTGAATAGATGTTAGAAGTTTTATTTTATACGTAGTAATATTTTATTATTTCCTTTTCTATCTTTTATCCCCTTTTACATTTTATTTAAATAATAAATATAAGAAGATGAGATGGACTACTAATTTCATTTTCTAATTCTAAAATGTAGAACTTCATCAAATAAAATAATAAACATAAGAAACCAAATCAAATCGAATTAAATTGAACCTAATAATTTTCACTTTCATAAACCGAACTTCAAACCGAACCGAAACCAAACCAAAAAGCAAATGGTTTTAGTTTGGTACAAATTCTTCCAAACCGAATAAACCGAAACCGAATAAAACCGAACCGTAGCGTAAATCGAATCCCCCCCTAATTTTTAAGATAGAATGTAAATGTTTTTTTAATTCATTCTGATTTTCAATGCAATAATATAAGAAATAATTACATATTTATGACTAAAATGAAGACTATTTTTATAAAAGTGACTAGTGACTAAAGTAGTAATGAAATCATAGTAACACATGCTCAATTTTTGTACTTTAGTTGCTACGACAGTGCATTGTAGTAACTAATAATCATATTTGTGTAAATATGTTTTATTTTAGTATTTTTTTTCGTAGAAAACCCATAATATAATGAATATATACTCGGATGGTTTTTTAGTGAGTGAAGATCAGGTGCACCCTTGACTCCCTTAAGGACTTTTGGATGTATTTTTTCATGAAATGTATATTGTTTCTATAAAATTTCAGTTTAAAATTCAACCTGAAAGTCATTAAAATAAATTGTTTAAAAAAACCGCGCTTTATATGTACTCCGTATATATAAAGCCTTGTATCTTTCAATATTTTATTTAACTGACTTTGTCACGCCCCAGACCGCAATCCAAGCGCGTGTACAACCGCCGTATAACTAAGTGACGTCACCCACGGGTCAACCTCACTTAATTACACAAGGCGTTCGAGAAAACAATTCATCCATACTCAGTAGTAAACATACATAACAACATCACATTTAAACCAATGAATAGCGGAAATATTCAACGGTAAGTCATGAGCCACAACCGGCCAACAACATGGGCATGCAAGCCCAAAAAAAGTGTTTATAGTAGAACAAATATTCCATGAGCAAGTGTTCGGTAGTTTGAAAGAAAATAAGGAAGCACGAACCACGTCTTCCCGATGTGATATCACCCGTGAGAAGGTGCAAGTAGCAAGCTCTAGCTTCAACCTGAAAATGGTGGGCCCCCCCGAAGGGGTCAGTACAAGTACCGAGCGAGTAGCAGGCTAAATATAGAATAACTAGCGTTTCAAGTATAAGACCCAAACATAGGGTGATACTTAAATAAATAATCTTTCCCCCAAGTTATGAAATACTTATTAGTATATATATATATACTTGGAAAATATCCGATCCGTAGATCACCATTTTATTCGGGAAAAATAGTAATAGTCAATATTCTTGACTAAAAACCCCAACCCACCCATATACCTATGAGTGTATAGGACTCCTCCTTGTCCCTACTTGTATATCACAATCTATGAGTTTTAGGATCAAAATCCTTGGATACTCCACCGGTTTGTGAGTGTTAAGGACTCATAAGTCCTAGGGTCCTCCACCAAGTTTTGAGTGTTAAGTACTTTTAAGTACTAGGGTCCTCCACCAAGTTTGAGTGTTAAGGACTTTTAAGTCCTAGGGTCCTCCACCAAGTTTTGAGTGTTAAGTACTTTTAAGTACTAGGGTCCTCCACCAAGTTTGAGTGTTAAGGACTTTAAGTCCTAGGGTCCTCCACCAAGTTTGAGTGTTAAGTACTTTTTAAGTACTAGGGTCCTCCACCAAGTTTGAGTGTTAAGTACTTTTTAAGTACTAGGGTCCTCCACCAAGTTTTCCTATGATCAACCTCCTATCAACCTAGATAGAGTCTATATCATCCTTAGTTACTCATAACTAATCCAATACATAATTCTTATGTATCACAATCCATGCAAAGCCATGCATTTAAATAAATGTATAATTAACTAACATCAACCGATATTAATTAATCCATCATCCATCGGTCAACGTTGTCGTTGACCGCCAATTCAAGCCTTGTTCATATCAACTTAATCATCATATAATTAAGTCAATAATACTCATTTGAGCTTCTTTTACACTTCAAGCTAATGTGCATTTTATATAATCTCTCATATCATATTTCATGCATAATCAATTAATTCTTTTCATACAACTTGATAATGTTGGCTAATCACATGTTTAAATATCTTTTAAACATCATTATGAAAACATATAACATTTATTTAGGTAATCTCATAATTAACCCAAAAGTTATAAGATATTAAGCCGTCCACTCACCTTGAACTAGCGTATGAAGTTCTACCCTTCTTGGTTGAACTCCGGTGAAACTCCGGCGACTTTTGGTCAACTCCGGCGACAACTCCGGCGACTTTTCCAACTTTGTGAAATCACTTGAAACACCCTTTACAAGTGCCTAACAAGGTTTTATAATCATAAAACCCATATTAATACAAATAACCTCTAAAAGGTTATTTTCCGGTGAACCGGTCGTTTTGGCCTCTAAGACCGTTCTTGGACATAGAATCACTTCCCAACCCATAAATCCATACTCATAACATGTAGAACCCTCTTAAGGATTCTTCACATGATATATATCTCATATGGTAGGAGAAAAATAAAGGAAAAGTTATAATGAGGTCATTACCTTAATTTACACACTTTTTCTAGCCTTTTTCCTTCTTTAATCCCACTCCTTGGACCTCTCTTGCTTGAGCTCGAGTTGCAGCAATGGAGAAAGGTTGGAGAGCTTTTTCTTCCTCCTCCTTTGGTAGCTAGGCCGAAATAATGCATAGGGGAGGGGTTGGGGTGTCCTTTTTGTCTCCTTTGGCAAATGAGTGAGGTCAAAGGGCCCCCTTGCACCTTCCTCCACTCAATCCTTTGTCAACCTAGGCCCTTCCTTGTTGTTACAGCACAAAAAAACGTGGGGTGGCCCCCACTCATGTGGGAGGTCATCCCTTTGTGTCCCGGTGTGTACAATCGGTCTCGAAAGTTGTATTTTTCGGACTGTTTTAATCATAATTTATTTTATCGGGTAAAATAAAATATATTATGTGTTCCCCATCATAACTCCCCTTTGAAATAGTATATATTCCAAAACTTTAATTTGGAAGTCTCCGAAATTCATTTTCGGGCTGTTATCTGTTTAATTGTCGGTACCGGTAATTGGGCTTCTTTTGACCAATCGGTCAACCCCAGGCCTTCCCATGGCCCAAATAATATGTCCACCACCATATAATTATTATTTCGACCCATAATGATAATTTATGTGATCTCGGGGATATCGGGCGGCCCCCGCTCCCGGTGTGGGTCCCACGTGCAATTTACTATTCACGCGAAAGAAATAATAAAAATTTACAACTTCGTAAATTCATTAATCCTTTAATAAGGTTCAATACATTATTTACATAAAAGTAAATATATTTGGGGACGGTGTTACAAGTTCACCCCCCCTTATTTGGGATTTCGTCCCCGAAATCCAAGTATCTAATCGAAAAGAAATGGGTATTGCTCCCTCATTGAGACCTCGGTCTCCCAAGTTTCTTCTTCGACTCGATCACTCCTCCAAAGGACCTTTACCATAGGAATCTCCTTATTCCTAAGCTTCTTCACTTGTTGACCAACAATCTTCACTGGTTCCACTGCATATTGCAAGTCCTCACGGATCTCTACCGGTGGTTTCTCAAGAATATGAGATGGGTCTCGTAGGTACTTCTTGAGCATTGACACATGAAACACGTCATGTATCTTCTCAAGTTCAGGCGTCAACTTGAGACGATAAGCCACGGCTCCAATCCTTTCAAGGATCTCAAATGGACCAATGTATCGGGGGTTAAGCTTTCCCCTCGATACAAATCGAATGATGCCCTTCCAAGGAGAAATCCTTAGGAAGACCTCATCACCGACTTTGAACTCCAACGGTCTCCGCCGTTTATCAGCATAACTCTTCTGTCGGTCCTGAGCAGCCTTCAATCTATCCCGAATGATCCTTACCTTGGCCTTGGTGATCTCAACCAGCTCTATCCCTTCGAGTTTGGCCTCGCCAACCTCGTCCCAACACAACGGTGTTCTGCATTTCCTCCCATACAATGCCTCATATGGTGGCATGCCGATACTTGCTTGATAGCTGTTGTTATAAGCAAACTCCACTAGAGCCAAATGCTTGTCCCAACTTCCTTGGAACTCCAAAGCACATGCCCTAAGCATGTCTTCCAGAATCTGTATCACCCGCTCGGACTGTCCATCCGTCTGTGGGTGAAAAGCTGTGCTAAACTTCAGTTTAGTCCCCAAAGATGCTTGAAACTTTGGCCAAAATCGGGATGTGAATCGTGGATCCCTATCCGAGACAATGGATATTGGGACTCCATGTAATCTCACAATCTCCTCCGTGTATAGCTTGGCCAATCTTTCAAGAGGATAAGTAATGTTGATAGGCAGAAAGTGTGCACTCTTGGTGAGTCTATCAACCACTACCCATACGGCATCGTAGTTGTTCACTGTTCGTGGCAGCCCCACCACGA
Organism: Cuscuta epithymum; assembly: GCA_945859915.1. Classification (NCBI taxonomy): domain Eukaryota; kingdom Viridiplantae; phylum Streptophyta; class Magnoliopsida; order Solanales; family Convolvulaceae; genus Cuscuta; species Cuscuta epithymum. Next base: position 548,780 of record CAMAPF010000947.1, on the reverse strand, counting down.
AGTCCATGGTCACATGTTCCCACTTCCACTCTGGGATAGTGAGCGGTTGTAAGAGCCCTGCTGGGTGCTGATGCTCTGCCTTAACTTGCTGGCAAGTAAGACATCGACTCACAAACTCTGCGATATCTCTTTTCATACCTGACCACCAGTAACTTTCCTTCAGATCTCGGTACATCTTAGTACCCCCTGGGTGCATAGCATATGCTGAAGAATGAGCCTCCTCAAGTATAGACTTCTGGAGTCCCTCATTCTTTGGTATGCATACGCGATCCTTAAACAATAGTAGACCGTCATCACGTACTCGGAAGTTCTCAACGGGCCTTTCAAGGAGCCTTTCACGGATCCTCTGACATTCCTCATCCATGGCCTGACTTCGACTAATCTCGCCCAGTAGGGTGGGCCTAACCTCGAATCGAGCAATGAGAGCACCGCACGTGGACACCTCCACGCGCGCCCTCAATGCCTGTAGACATGTGAGTAGCGTCCCCGACGTACTCTTTCTGCTCAGTGCGTCAGCCACGACGTTGGCCTTTCCTGGATGGTAATCGATGATCAAGTCATAGTCCTTGATCAACTCCATCCATCTCCTCTGTCTCATATTCAACTCTTTCTGAGTGAATACGTACTTCAAGCTCTTATGGTCTGTAAAAATGTGACATGTCTCCCCGTAGAGATAATGCCTCCAGATTTTCAGTGCAAACACTACCGCCCCCAATTCTAGGTCATGGGTAGGGTAGTTCACCTCGTGTTTTCTCAATTGCCTTGAAGCATAGGCAATCACTTTACCGTTTTGCATCAGTACACATCCAAGCCCTTGGATGCTAGCATCACTGTATATATCATACCCTATCCCTTGTATGGGTAGGGCAAGGACTGGTGCTTCGGTAAGTCGTTTCTTCAGTTCAAGGAACCCTTTCTCACACTTGTCGTCCCATATGAACTTGGCCCCTTTCTTTGTGAGCTTCGTTAATGGAGACGCCAATACAGAAAATTTTTCAACGAATTTACGATAGTATCCCGCTAAGCCAAGGAAACTACGTATCTCTTTCACATTCTTGGGCCTCTCCCAATCCATGATAGCTTTTATCTTGGCGTTATCCACAGCTACACCCGAACCGGATATGACGTGACCAAGAAAACCAATCTCCTTGAGCCAAAATTCGCATTTAGAGAACTTGGCAAAGAGTTGCTTTTCCCTTAGCCGATCAAGTATAAGCCCCAAATGATGTTCGTGCTCCTCCTCGCTCTTGGAGTATATCAAGATATCATCAATGAATACTATTACAAATTGATCTAAGTATTCACTAAACACCCGGTTCATCAAGTCCATGAATGCCGCCGGTGCGTTGGTTAAACCAAATGACATCACAAGGAACTCGTAATGACCATACCTAGTACGGAATGCACTTTTAGGTATGTCGCTTTCCTTGATCTTCAACTGATGATACCCCGACCTCAAATCAATCTTCGAGAACACTATTGCCCCCCGAAGTTGATCAAACAAGTCATCAATCCTCGGTAAGGGATATCTGTTTTTGATTGTGACCTTGTTCAACTGTCGGTAGTCAATACACATTCTTAGTGTACCATCTTTCTTTTTTACGAAGAGTACGGGTGCTCCCCACGGTGAATGACTGGGTCTGATGAACCCGTTGTCCAGTAATTCTTGTAGTTGGACCTTCAACTCTTGGAGTTCGGCCGGCGCCATTCGATAAGGAGGAATCGAAATGGGTTTGGTTCCCGGCTCCACTTCAATTACAAACTCTATCTCTCTATCGGGTGGAAGCCCCGGTAGGTCTTTGGGAAAGACATCCGGGTATTTGCACACGACCCGTACATCTTTGATGTCGACTTCCTTCTTGGTATCGTCCACCACGTAGGCAAGGTATGCGTGGCATCCCTTCCTCATCATCTTCCGTGCTCTCATCACGGATATTATACAAGCATTAGATTTCCCCCGATCTCCCTCGAAACATAGTGTGTTTCCTTGATCATCCTCGAGCTCTAACACCTTGGTGTAGCAATCTACTCGAGCATGGTGTTTCTCGAGCCAATCCATTCCTAGGATTGCATCGAACTCCAACATGCTTAGAGGTACGAAATCACAAGTCAAAGGTTGACCCGTCACTTCTACCTCGCACGACGGATAGTAATGATTTCTCTCCACGTCGTCTCCTAACGGTGTGGAAACTAGCAATGTTTGCGTCATAGGTGTCAATGGCACGTCAAGGCCCTCGGCGAACGCCTCACTCACAAATGAGCGTTGTGCCCCAGTATCAATGAGGATCCTCGCAGACCTACCATTGATCTTTAATGTTCCTACATTTATACACCATGTAAGATACATTTTCTAATGTTTTACACATTTTTAGGAGGTTATTAGGCTCATACTAATGTTTGGAATCAAACGGGGGTCCAAACGTAGAAGAACGGGGCGAAAAAATCAAGTTTCGGGTGTTGGGGGGTCCACGCACGGCGTGCCTGGGTGGCACGCACGGTCGTGCGTGCTTGAAAATCAGAGACCCGCCACTGCCGGCTACGCACGATCGTGCGCAGCTGGTCACGCACGATCGTGCGTCCCAGGCACGGCGTGCCTGACCTGCACGCACGGCGTGCGTCTGCGCGGAAAACGGCCAGAGGCTACTGCCTCGCACGCACGGTCGTGCGTCTGTAGGTACGCGCGATCGCGCGTAGTTGTTTTTAGCCCGTTTCGCCCCGAATTCGCGGGGTTTGACCCCGGGGTGGCCCGCACCCAAACCCAATGACTCATATGACCCAAATAAGCCTAGAAATATAGGAAAATAAGTGTATTACCTGCAACGGAGTCCGGGTTTGCTCGCGCATCCGCCTCGGTCATTGCGTACACTCGTGCTTGGGTCCCGCCTTGATTTACGGACGCGGCATGACTTGTGGATGCGTTGCCTCTTCCCGTACCGCCGTTTGACGGTCCCGCACGGTTTCTTCCCGTCATGGTTCCTCCTCCGGATCCCGAAGCTCCTCCACCCCCTAATTGTGGGCAATTGGCCTTCATGTGGCCCGTGTTCCCGCATTGATAACACCTTGGGGGTGCATTGCACTTCCCAAAGTGATTTTTCGAACAATTAGCACACCTAGGGGGTCCCGTCTTTTGGGAGGAGGATGCATGCCACCGAGCATCCTTGTTCTTCTTTGCCGATGGTGCCGGTGTTTTGAACGAACCGCCACCTCCACCGTGCTTATCCTTCCGTGCTTGCTCGGGCGGCCCCGAACTTTGCCATTTCCTCTTTTTCGCCTCCTCGGCGTCTCTCTCTTTTCTCTCGTTCCATTGGGCCTCCCCGAGAAGGCCCTGCTCCACCGCCTCGCTGAAGGTCATGTGGCGCGAGTACGTAGCTCGGTCACGGATGTCCAAGAGTAGGGCATCCCAAAAGTGCTCCGTCATGCGGTTCTCATCAACCGCGTACTCCGGCAAGAACCTAGCCAAGGTTCTAAACTCTTGTTCCAGTTGCTTAACTGTGCCGCCCTCTTTCTGTTTGAGGTTAGTGTACTCTCTCCGTTTCACATTCACCTCGTACTCGGAGTAGTATTGAGCATAGAACTCTAGCTCAAAGTCCGCCCATGTTATTTCCCCATGGTACTTCCCTTCCACGCTCTCCCACCACGTAGAAGCTATCCCTTCAAGGAGCCGTGAAGCGACAGTCAACTTCACGTCCGGTGTGATTTGCATGTCCCTTGATGCATCCTTCACCTTCTTGATCCAATCGGCGGCAACGGTAATGTCACCGGTGCCGTCAAAGGACCTACACCCCAAGGCCCTAGCCTCCTTGAGGTACTTGGAGATTCTCACGACAAAACCTCCTTCACGCCCACCTTGTGACGCCGCTGGGGTGGCCACGGAAGCTCCCCGGCTTCCTTGACCCGAACCTCCACGAGAGCCACGCCTCGCTTGGCGCCTAAGGTCTCTCCTCAGTTTCTCCTTTTGATACCACTCTAGTAATTCGCCCATTTGGGCAAAGCGGGCATCACTCTCATCATTGTCCTCATCGGTGTACGTGTCACCCCCATCATACGGGGTCTCTTCATGCTCCGTCTCTGGCACGTAGGTTGAGTCGTAGTCTTCGGTGTTGGTCTCATACACCGAGCTCACATGGCCATCACTCACAGTTTGAGCTTGATGACCTCCACGGCTTCCACGGCCTCCACGGCCTCCCCTTGAACCCCGAGATGCAGCCCGGCTTCCCCTTTGGGATGTTACCGGCGCTTGCCCTCTCGGGTTGTTCCTGGTCCGCATTCGCCTGCCCTCCATTTCTGAAAGAAATATGGATGAGTCATTAGACTCCTATAAATGTCAATTGACGGAAGAACGTTACAGACACATATTGGCCCAAGTCACTACCATACCAATTGTTAAGGGTACCATCTTAACAGTTAGAGGCCTTGCAACTTAGGCACCAATAGTCCTATAAACGTCAAAATACAATGCTCATGGTTTTCGGTAAAAACTCTTTTGTAAAAACTTTTGTGAGAGGTTGATTATATAGTTTAGAACTGAGATGGCTCTGATACCACTTAATTGTCACGCCCCAGACCGCAATCCAAGCGCGTGTACAACCGCCGTATAACTAAGTGATGTCACCCACGGGTCAACCTCACTTAATTACACAAGGCGTTCGAGAAAACAATTCATCCATACTCAGTAGTAAACATACATAACAACATCACATTTAAACCAATGAATAGCGGAAATATTCAACGGTAAGTCATGAGCCACAACCGGCCAACAACATGGGCATGCAAGCCCAAAAAAAGTGTTTATAGTAGAACAAATATTCCATGAGCAAGTGTTCGGTAGTTTGAAAGAAAATAAGGAAGCACGAACCACGTCTTCCCGATGTGATATCACCCGTGAGAAGGTGCAAGTAGCAAGCTCTAGCTTCAACCTGAAAATGGTGGGGCCCCCCGAAGGGGTCAGTACAAGTACCGAGCGAGTAGCAGGCTAAATATAGAATAACTAGCGTTTCAAGTATAAGACCCAAACATAGGGTGATACTTAAATAAATAATCTTTCCCCCAAGTTATGAAATACTTATTAGTATATATATATATACTTGGAAAATATCCGATCCGTAGATCACCATTTTATTCGGGAAAAATAGTAATAGTCAATATTCTTGACTAAAAACCCCAACCCACCCATATACCTATGAGTGTATAGGACTCCTCCTTGTCCCTACTTGTATATCACAATCTATGAGTTTTAGGATCAAAATCCTTGGATACTCCACCGGTTTGTGAGTGTTAAGGACTCATAAGTCCTAGGGTCCTCCACCAAGTTTTGAGTGTTAAGTACTTTTAAGTACTAGGGTCCTCCACCAAGTTTGAGTGTTAAGGACTTTTAAGTCCTAGGGTCCTCCACCAAGTTTTGAGTGTTAAGTACTTTTAAGTACTAGGGTCCTCCACCAAGTTTGAGTGTTAAGGACTTTAAGTCCTAGGGTCCTCCACCAAGTTTGAGTGTTAAGTACTTTTTAAGTACTAGGGTCCTCCACCAAGTTTGAGTGTTAAGTACTTTTTAAGTACTAGGGTCCTCCACCAAGTTTTCCTATGATCAACCTCCTATCAACCTAGATAGAGTCTATATCATCCTTAGTTACTCATAACTAATCCAATACATAATTCTTATGTATCACAATCCATGCAAAGCCATGCATTTAAATAAATGTATAATTAACTAACATCAACCGATATTAATTAATCCATCATCCATCGGTCAACGTTGTCGTTGACCGCCAATTCAAGCCTTGTTCATATCAACTTAATCATCATATAATTAAGTCAATAATACTCATTTGAGCTTCTTTTACACTTCAAGCTAATGTGCATTTTATATAATCTCTCATATCATATTTCATGCATAATCAATTAATTCTTTTCATACAACTTGATAATGTTGGCTAATCACATGTTTAAATATCTTTTAAACATCATTATGAAAACATATAACATTTATTTAGGTAATCTCATAATTAACCCAAAAGTTATAAGATATTAAGCCGTCCACTCACCTTGAACTAGCGTATGAAGTTCTACCCTTCTTGGTTGAACTCCGGTGAAACTCCGGCGACTTTTGGTCAACTCCGGCGACAACTCCGGCGACTTTTCCAACTTTGTGAAATCACTTGAAACACCCTTTACAAGTGCCTAACAAGGTTTTATAATCATAAAACCCATATTAATACAAATAACCTCTAAAAGGTTATTTTCCGGTGAACCGGTCGTTTTGGCCTCTAAGACCGTTCTTGGACATAGAATCACTTCCCAACCCATAAATCCATACTCATAACATGTAGAACCCTCTTAAGGATTCTTCACATGATATATATCTCATATGGTAGGAGAAAAATAAAGGAAAAGTTATAATGAGGTCATTACCTTAATTTACACACTTTTCCTAGCCTTTTTCCTTCTTTAATCCCACTCCTTGGACCTCTCTTGCTTGAGCTCGAGTTGCAGCAATGGAGAAAGGTTGGAGAGCTTTTTCTTCCTCCTCCTTTGGTAGCTAGGCCGAAATAATGCATAGGGGAGGGGTTGGGGTGTCCTTTTTGTCTCCTTTGGCAAATGAGTGAGGTCAAAGGGCCCCCTTGCACCTTCCTCCACTCAATCCTTTGTCAACCTAGGCCCTTCCTTGTTGTTACAGCACAAAAAAATGTGGGGTGGCCCCCACTCATGTGGGAGGTCATCCCTTTGTGTCCCGGTGTGTACAATCGGTCCCGAAAGTTGTATTTTTCGGACTGTTTTAATCATAATTTATTTTATCGGGTAAAATAAAATATATTATGTGTTCCCCATCATAACTCCCCTTTGAAATAGTATATATTCCAAAACTTTAATTTGGAAGTCTCCGAAATTCATTTTCGGGCTGTTATCTGTTTAATTGTCGGTACCGGTAATTGGGCTTCTTTTGACCAATCGGTCAACCCCAGGCCTTCCCATGGCCCAAATAATATGTCCACCACCATATAATTATTATTTCGACCCATAATGATAATTTATGTGATCTCGGGGATATCGGGCGGCCCCCGCTCCCGGTGTGGGTCCCACGTGCAATTTACTATTCACGCGAAAGAAATAATAAAAATTTACAACTTCGTAAATTCATTAATCCTTTAATAAGGTTCAATACATTATTTACATAAAAGTAAATATATTTGGGGACGGTGTTACAGACTTCTTCATTGAATTTTAAGCTGAAAATTAATGGAGACACTTCATAAGAACATGTTCAAAAAATTTCATCAAAAAATTTAATCATAAAAGTTATTTATTAGGCTTGCCCCGACACCGAATTTGGTCAAGCGCGTCTGACAAGATCATTACTTGTCTTGTACACCCTCCAACCTCCTTTTTGTCCATTTTACCTTTTTCGTCAGTCCCACTAATTTTCTCTCATACATTTGGTAAAATATGGATGTATATTATTCATTCTCACTTTATTCACACTTTATTAATTTAACATCAACCACAAACTTTCTTTTTTCCTTAATAATGGCTACCTCCATTTAATATCGATTTGTCTTGTAGTATCGAGATGTAGAAGACATACCAGTGGGCGTAGCTCAACTGGTAGCGAGAGAGTGCCACAATGATTAGGTCTCGGGTTCGAATCCAGGCAACTGCGCTAAGAGTTTACTATGCTGAAAAATGCATAGGGCCTCTGTAACTACTGGGGACGGAGCCCCACTCTCTATCTGTCAGGTTGTGATTATAGTCCAACTTACATTCTCCCATCGTGCTGTCCGGTCGGTGTTGGGGGCCCCTCAGGGATGAGGTGTCATCCTTTTTTTTCGAGATGTAGAAGACATAAATTAATCTTATTGGGTACAAGTGTGCAGTGTACGTGGGCTAGATAGCTTGTTGAAATTTGTTGGCCGGGTAGGCAGTTAAAGAAATATGGTTGATTATATAAACTAATATAAAAAATAATTTAATTTGTCTATATAAATTATTCATTGGATATGAAAGACGATGAAATGTACGTAGAATTATTCTTTATATTGTTTGGAACTTTATTAACTTTGACTAACGTGTGAAAATGTGACCCCTTAAATGTAATAATTATAGTAGTAATTTAATTATAGTAATTTATGTTCATTTTTTACACTAGAATTGCTATAAAATTATATTATTAACTGTTAGTCTTACTTTCGTAAATAAATTCCATTTTATTAATTTTTTGAAATATCTCTGAATAAAAATTAGGTGTTTTGAGATTTGTATATGGAAGAGAGAAATAATAATATATAATCACAATATTAATCATATAATAATGTTTTTCAACACTTTTGAACAAGAAAATTTGGTTATATTAGTGAAGTTTCTCAAAATATGAAGTGTTACATTCTTCTAAAGTAGAGAAGTTATTGTTATTCTGAATTCATACTTCACAGTCATATCGTGACATTATTGAACATGACAATGTTAGTGCTTATTGACTACAATTTTTAAACATGCGAGCAATGTGATTTCTCATTTTTTTGGGAAAATAATGATTAGCCCCTTAAGGTTTGGTCATAATTATAAAATCAACCTTGTATTTTGAGAACTGGATTATTAACCCCCCGAGCTTTTATTATAGAAGGAATCTCCCCCTTCCGTTAACTTTAAGTTAATTTGATGGTTAATTATTAGAGGAATTTCCCAAAATGTCCTCTATTAAAATAAACTACGGAGTGTAAAACAAGTGCTTCTCAAGTTTATTCCAAATAGTATTCGAATTGATGATTTCGTTTCACATGCATCACTGCTGCACGCTTAGTTTATATGTTTTCTCCTTTTTTTTACTTTTTTTTCTCCAACTTCATAGACTCATTCTTACATTAAAGAAAAATTGAAGAACCTTAGTTGACATGATGCATATTTGTTGAGACGTGCAATTGTCTGGGAGTTGATTTTGGCATGCATTCAATCCCACTTAGTCTAGCTGATGAAAATAAATTTCAAAACTACATCAATATTCTTTATCTTAGTTGGACTAGCTAGTGGAGAATCATTGATATGAGAACCGAAAAGCAGATTGTTTGGCTTCTAGTGCAACTCCAAAAATTTAATTGAAGGAAGTTGCTTTTCAAAACATTGTTCTGTTGTGGAAATTACGTCCTACTCTTAAACCAAGTGAGTTGCGAAGAGTTGAAGCGACAAATATATACTCCGTACGTAGTATTAGAAAAAGTAATGAGTGTATTGAACAAATAATCCCTAATAAGGGTATATTGGTCCAAACAATGTCTATTTAACGATGTTTGTTATTGAGTCGCTTATTTTCTTAGGATTTTGATGGAAGGGGGAGACAACATATAGAATCAAAGTTCAAGGGGTATATAGCTGGAATCTAAAATTACAAGGTTGTACTAATAATTACGTAGTATGATCAAACCAGAAGGGATTAATCATAAATTTCCCTTTTTTTGCAACAGCTAAATAATTTCTCATATTAAAAACAATACTCATAATTTGAGATTTCTATACTTTATTTTTGTCGATTTCTCTTGTAGTTAATGTGAGATAGGTAGGGCTCAGTAGTATTTAAAGCAATAGTTATGAGCATGACACATAGGCAGCGAGGCCAACATGTGCATCACAGCTTGCGAGTATATTAAATGGGTGATCAAACTCTACTATGAAGTCCTTCCTCCAGCTCCATCATATAATCATCTTCTAAATTTCTCTTTTCAGTTGATTCGAAAATAATCTTCTCCTTTCTTTTTGACAAGAATTTGAGGATCACAATATTTTCTAAACATCCTTATACATTTTTTTCTTTTCTGTATAACTCTCAACCACACAATATATACTCACTCTCGATCATTTATGGAGGGAGAGATAGGAGTACATGTTATGTATGACACCTTTCTGCAATGATTGGGCGTACCTGGCTGCCTATCTTCAACAAGAGTGGCCATTCCGAATAAATGCTTGTATTCTAAGGATAACTTTTTACCAATTGTGTCATATTAGCTGTTGCACTCATAATTGAGAAATATAAAAGGGTACCATTGGCCATTGGGGTTGTGGGATGTGGCTCTCAGTGAACACGCATTCTACAAATCATTACACTTGTCTGTGAAAACGTTGTTCAACTTCAAAATTGAACAAGGCATTTTCCCTCGGATATTTTCAATTTACTTCCTTCATCCCATTTTGTAAGGAAATAATTTTAAATATATAACTAAAATAAAATAGTTAATCAAAATTTGAACCAATAATTTTTAGTGATTCTAATTATATTCCAGAGTAACATCATAATGACTATAAAATTTGTCCATAATAACTAATCAAATTTTTGTCGGGCATATTTTTATAGTAATATTTTACGGAAAAACTTCTTTTCTAAAATAAAATTTTCTTTTTAAATTATACAAAAGTATGATAATTCTTCTAAATTGAATGCAGCGTATCAACTTTTCTTTCTTATTTTATTTATTTATCTATCTTTTTTACTTTTTATCTAGAGTTTTTTTTTTTTTTTTTTTTTTTTTTTTTTTTAGTTTTTTGGAAGATTGAGTTACAAAAGAACATTAACATTCTTTTTTTTAATTAAATTCACACCAAATTGAAATATTTCTTAATTATATTGTGGGATGTAAGGAGTACTATCTACCGATAAGCTGACGTTGTTCACCTTTGCTCATATTCACATTCGGTATTTGTGATTCGGTAGATACCATAAAATAAGTTTAACTTAACTCCGTACATAAGGTATATTTTTAAAATCTAATTGCAATATATCGGGCTCTTATTATTTTGTTATTAAGAAAGTACCACATACTAAGAATTACTTGCCATTCTCTCTCTAGGTGAGAGCTTCTCCATCTAGGCGACCATCTCCCCTAAGGTTAGGAGTTTTTTTTTTTTTTTTTTTTTTTTTTTTTTTTTTTTTTTTTTTTTTTTTCATTTTCGTCTTCGACGAAGTGTGGCTTTCTTGTGTGGCTTTCGTCCGTCTTTCATGAGGCTTTCTTCTTCGGCAAACTGCATCGCCTATATGGCGGCCAATGATTATGTACCCCTAGCAGCAGGTGGAGAGTTTCGAGGATGTCGTTCATGGTTGAGATCAGAAGGTCAAAGATGAAGCATGGGGCGGCTAGGGGCTGGAACAGATCTGGACCGGAGGCAATGAACGGAAGGTGTTACAACACTATTGGACCGTCCCCCTCCTCAACCGCCACCATGGAGTGCAGGAGAGTTTAAGGTTTGGAAGCAATATTTTAATTTACTATTTGTTTGCTATTTATTTTTCATGATCAAATTGTTTATTTTTCTGTTGGTTACTTTTTTTTTTGTAAGACTCTTGCATTGGGATTGGGTGATGGGAGGTCTGCTTTAACCGTCGTTGGCTCATTTATGCCCATTATAGGATCAACGAGTTATATTGTTTTTTTTGGAGGTGATTGACTCTAAGTCTGGTTTGAGGGCTGGCGGCTGCATATGGTACTTTTGTCGTTTTACCCCCTATCTAAATGTTGTGATATGAATTTAAGCTATCTGTTTTGATGATAAAAAAAGTACTACATACTAATTTGTACTTCATCCGTTCTTTAATAACTGTTACGCATTAAATTTTACAGTATTCACAAATCTTACTTTGATCATGATTTTTTATGAAAAAAGGTCAAATAAGTCCTTGTACTATTGTGAAAAGATCATCTAAGCCTATGTACTAAAAAAGCGATCACTTAGATACATTTACTACTAAAAAAAAGATCAAATTGGTCCATTGACCGAAAAATATTCTTATTCTTATAAAATAAAGATTATTCAATTCTTATAAAATAAAGATTTATTTTATTTTTGGAGAAATTCCACTTTAGTCTTTGAGTGATTACGTACCATTATTTTATAAAGAATATGTTTTTGGCATAGTGATTTGAATCCGTAAAGGTATCAACAACTTAATTCAAGGTGCTTTCATTAAGAATGTGTTTGATAACATTAAAATGGTCTCGATTAGCCGATTAAATTTATGAAGTTCTGGCTAAAATGTTTGGATTGACTGATTCTAATAAGTCGAAAAATAGGCTCTAAGTGTAATAGCGTACGAAATCAAAATTTACGCGTTTGATAAAACGAGTGTAATCAGCAAGACCAATTAAATTCTGGTTTGAGTTTCCTGTGAGCACATCTAATTTTCAATAGTGCAGTTATCAATATTCAATAAGAGATTTTTGTATCAAAATGCGTAGTATTTGAACAAATGTTTCTATCTCCCGATACAAGTTTCTTCAAAGTATATAGTTATGCTCCACAAATTGTATTGTTCAATGATGGTATTCTTTCAATTTCAGTATATTTTTTTCAAAGGTCTTCATGCAGCATGCTCCTCTATCTATAGGGAGGGATCCAGGATTTATAATTAATCTTACTTGGTCTGTTTTCAGTTTCAGACAAAACCAGATGATACCAAACCAGATCGGACTTGGGCAATTGTAAAATAAACAGAAATCAAACATTTACTCCAGATCAGACCAAACCAATTCAGATTAGATCAGATTGGACCACATCAGAACAAAACATATCAGAAAATTTCAGTTCAATTGAAAACATCCTTATAAGGTACACATCCTTATTGGGCGGAGTTCTAGTGAGGCCGGGATATTCCTAGGGCTTACGTGACAGGCTATCATTCGAGCATAGCTATCTAGCAGCAGACAGGACGTACTAAACGGAAGAACGTGGACTTTAAGGAGATAATCATTGCACAACGTCATAGATGTTACAAGAGTTCTATTCGACTAGAATATAATTTATACTCTCTCTATCCCATTTTATAAGATATCTTTACTATTCACTTGGTCAACACAAATCACTCTTAATCTCTTACTTTATATATCAAAATTTTATGAAATTTGAATTATTTTTTGCAGGTTTTGTAGCGGTTTTAATGTAGTTTCTGCATATGTAATTTTTTTCTAAAAAAAATTGAGTGCAGACAGGGATCTGTTTGCTTTATCGTCAGTCAAACATCGTAAGCCGAAAAATATCTTATAATTCGGGACAGAGGGAGTAGCATTTATTGTATCAGTTTCCTCCTAGAATACCAGCTCCTAGAGTCTATAAATACTTCCTGTATACATCCTATCAAAGGATCGGCTTCCGAATAATAGAATACTGCCTTACGCTGCCCAAATTTCATATGCTCTCCTAGATATAGCTCTCATAGTTGGATTAAACTCCATCACTTATATTTTTCTAGCATGTTTAGTCTCCAAATGAGGAGCTAATTAAACTTCCATTTCTTGGTTTTGCTCTTGAAACTTGCTGAATATTAAAGTTGTGAGTTATTTTTTTAACTTCTTCTCTTGAATATTAATTCTTCCCTTAATCTCATTTCTATATTAATGTTGGGGTGTTGCTAAGTGACGATTAGTTAACACTTTGACATTAATTATTACTAGAAATGATTAATGAACCGATGGTTAATCGTTGATTGTTTCACAAGTAAGTAACTTCGGTTTATTAATGCACGGTCGTGGTTAATAAACTTAAGAGGGATTAATTTTGTTGGTTAAACCGAAACCGTTGTGTTGAGGTTATCAATCTCAATTGATTTCATTAAGGAGTTAAAAAGATTAAATGCTACTATTAATAGTAAGGTTTGTTAATGAACGGTCGTTGTTAATAACTACTCTCGATGAATTGGAGATACTCCTCGATTGAGTATTCGAGAGGGGATAAGTTAAAGATATAACATGGATCGACTAAATATATCAATAAGTGGAAAGTAGCAAAGCTGTTTCGCCCCGAACCTACCCGGACACGTCAACAACCCGCCGTACAGTACGAATAGTCAACCGCAGGCCAACACATTCATACTATACGAGGCGTCTGGAATATCATTCACACGTAGTACATCCATAAACAGACATAATGTAAAATATTAATTGAAGCAGCGGAAACGGTTATTTCAAGTGTTTGTGCCACACTTGGCAATATAGGCATGCAAGCCCCCAAATAATTATTTATAAGTAATAATATCCATGAGCATCAAATGTATTGTTTTTAAAATAGAAACGGAGGAAGCACGAACCACGTCTTTTCTCCTTAAATCTTTTCGAACCAACGGCAACGGTAGCAACCTTCAAGTTCTACCAGAAACTGTGAGGTGGCCTCCCCCGTGAAGGGGAGGTCAGTACTTTGAAGTATTTGAAAAGTATAATGACAACTATACTAAGTATAATCAATGTTTCAATTTCTAAGACCCTCAATATAGGGTATTATTATATTATGGTTAAATCCTGTTCATTTAATATGATTCCACGCGTTAGAGCCCGACTCTTAGTCACGTTCCTTTATGCTAGAGCTCGGCTCATAGTCATACTACATAAAGCTAGAGCTCGGCTCATAGTCATACTATATTGTGCTAGATCTCGGCTCATACTCATACTACATTGTGCTAGAGCTCGGCTCATAGTCATACTACATTGTAAATGAACAGGGGTTTTTTTTTTATCGCGGAAGGCAAACCACCAAAATCAGTGGGGCAAATGCCGGGAGTCAGTTGCCGAGATTTTATTAATAGTGAATGAGCAGGGTTTAACCATAATATAATAATACCCTATATTGAGGGTCTTAGAAATTGAAACATTGATTATACTTGGTATAGTTGTCATTGTACTTTTCAAATGCTTCAAAGTACTGACCTACATTGTGCTAGAGCTTGGCTCATAGTCATCACTACTACGTGCTAGAGCCCTGCTCTTAGTCACGTTATCTAATCTTTAAGCAAATTTCTTAACCTAGATGGACTTCATTCATTTTGAGTAACCTTTAAGGCCTACTCCTAATGTAATTTAGAGTTCACAAAGTCCAACTTAAGAATATCTCTTAAGGCTATTTTGAGCGTATTCATCACAATTAAATCTCTTAGGATTATTTCCAACAATCATTCGAACTAACATCTCCAACTAGTATTTCAATACTAGTCATTTGACCTTAGTACAACCAAATTCTCAATTCATAGTCATTTGTTCATTTCAATTTAATTCCTCATCCAAGTATAATTTGACCTTAATATCAAAATGTCACTTTTATCCTTTCATGACTTCTTTATATGAAGTAAAAGTACATTAATCACAAAAAAAATTATGGTTAAAACAACCATCATGCCATCATATTTATAACACATAATCATACACAATTTATTCTTAAATTTGTATATTATGCATTCTCTATTCATAAACAATAGTAATTTCATTTCGGCATTTTTTATCATTAATAATCCATGCAAATCACATTTAATTTACTTGGGAAATCTTATGAAATTAACCCAATAATTATAAGCAATATAGTCGGTCATCCTCAACTCGAATTAGCACTATGAAGTTCTACCCCTCTTGGTTGAACTCCGGCAAAACTCCGGCGACTTTTGACAAACTCCGGCGACAACTCCGGCGACACTTTCAACTTTGTGAAAGACATTGAAATACCTTAAACAAGTTCCTAACATGGTTTTAAAATCATAAAACCTTAATCAATACAAATAACCTCTAAAAGATTATTTTCCGGCGAATCGGTCATTTTGGCTCCTAGGTCCGTTCTTAGACTTGGAACCACCTCTCAACCCTTCCTTCTACATTCATAAGTGTGTAGAGCTACTCAAGGGTTCCTCATATGCTATAAAAGTCATAGGGTAATCAAGGAATAGAGGAAAAGTTATTATAAGGTCATTACCTTAATTATCCAAGTTTTTCCTCACTTTTTCCTTGTTTAAAGCTTCCTCTTGGACCTCTTGAGTTTGAGCTGGGCTCTTGGCTATGGAGATGGACTTTGCAGAGATTTTCTTCTCTTTCCTTTGATCTTGGACCAGCTAATGAGGAAGGGATGGGTAGGGATAGTTCTTTTTGTCTCATTTTGAGCAATGAGTGAAAAAAGGGGTCCACTAAATGTCAAAGGTGTATCCCCCATCATATCACTTGTTATTCAGCAACTTTAGCACTCATTCAGCCCCCAAGGGTTGACAAATTCGTGGGGTGTCCCCCACCCATGTGGGAGGTCATCCTAGTTTGTCTCAAAGTGTACAATTGGTATCGAAAGTTGTATTTTTCGGACTGTTTTAAATATACTTTATTTTATCGAGTCAAATAAAATATATTGTATGTTCTGAATCAATATGGTCTTTATAATGAATGTACATTCCCCAACTTTGGGTTATAAGCCTCCGAAATTCATTTCGGCCTGTTATCTGTTAAATCACCAATACCGGTAATTGACCCTCGTTTGACAAATCGGTCAACATTATGTCTTTTCCTTGGCCCAAATAAAATATCCGCCACTATATAAATATTATCTCAACCAAGATAAATAAAATATGTGGTCCCAGGAATCGCAGGTGCCCCCCCCGCTCCGGTGTGGGTCCCACGTGCATTTACTATTCACGCGAAAGAATTAATAAAAATTTACAACTTCGTAAATTCATTAACAATTACATAAGGTCCAATACATTGTTTACTTAAAAATAAATATAATTGGGGACAATGTTACAAAAGCTATGTTCTTTTATTTTTGAATTAAATCACATATAAGTCGTTCATCTTGAGTTTAATTAAATTACATCACTCAATCCCAAACCCCCCCTTTTATTTACTATTGTAGTTCATAAAAAGAGAATTATTCATTTCCATGTGGATACGAACTCTACTTCACTATACTACGTATAAGTATTAGTATCGATATTATTTGGAGGCACATACGATATTTAGTGCCGTCACACAACATTATTTCAAATCATCAATTTGTTAACAAATATTTTATGTATGTAGTAGTTTTTTATATTATTAAGGTGAGAGATGCATTCATGCCCCCATAATTGTAAATGAATGATAAAATTAGTTACATGAAATTCTTTATGCAATTTACACATATTCTCGTTCCAAATACTAGTTAATTAGTGTCGAAATCATCAAAGATTGGACAATTTTATGAGAAAAGAGACCTAATTTAGAATATCATTGTGACATTAAAGTTTAGTAATTAAATTAAAAGTATGCTTTAATAATAGTAAATATGATCGAATAAATTAAGTAAGCAATTAGAATTTAATTAATGGAACTTGAACTATGAACTATGATTTGAACAACAATTTTATACAAATTATGTTAGTTTTTACGACATCAGCATTGAATAATTGGCGATATGTAAATAAATATATCTAAGTTGTGAAATACTATTAACTTTTTACTTTAGTTATTATCCAACCAAAAAGAAAAAGTTTACATTTAATAATGAATACATTTTGTTTATTAAAATAATACTAATGATATTTGAATTAGTTTTATTGCATCTAAGGATAAACTTTTCTGGTCTGGTCTGATCTGGTCTGAACTGATCTAGCTGGTCTGGTAAATGTCTGGTCTCAGTGTATTTTATAACTATCCAAATCTGATCTGATCTGGTTTGGTTTGATCTGATCTGGTCTGATTTGGTTTGATCTGATCTGATTTGGTTTGATCTGATTTGGTATGGGACTGAAAACAGTCGAAGTAAAACATCCTAACTTACTCATAATTGTACATTATTTTGACCAGTTCAATTGTAAACGAACACATATTAATATGGGGCAACTCAATCTTTTTTTGATGTTGGGAAAATTCTTGGGGGCAACTCAATCTTTTTTTATTGTAAAAACAAACCTCTTATATTAATATCATTAGGAAGCGAATGATTACAACAAACTCAAAAAGATCAACCCTGACAACAACTATCTCTAACCAACTAGCACTATCAACCCTACGGCTAGACTCACAGTCGATCACCCCTGAAAAAGCAATACGAATCGCTAACCACCAAGCGCGGGTGTGGCACAACAATAACTGGTCATTGTATATGATGAAAACGGTTAGCAACACAAGAGGGGGGGTGAATTGTGTGTGTGTTGAACCGTGGCAGTTTTTCGCCGAGTTCTAGTGTGGGATAAAGGAAATTGCTAGATAGTAAAGTGCACAAGAATTTAACGAGGAAAAATCCCTTGGCTCAAAGGGATTAAAAAAAACCTCGACCTCCCTCGGAGGAATTTTAAACAACTTCACTAAACAAGCCTTTCAAAGAGTTACAAGAGTGATTCTCCTAATCTACCCTTGAGCCTCCCCAACTCTATCCTCTCTAGGAAGAGTTATGCATCTCTACCTTGCGGGTAGAGAGCCTCTCAGCTTTATCACAAAGCTCTCACACACACTTAACCCGAGGCAGCTACTCTAGCCAATTAAGCCTCAATATTCCAAGTACAATATGAAAGGGAAAAGAAAAACTCTATCTAGAACTCCGAGCGGGCAGTTTCAGGCGCCAAGGACTTGATCCTTTCTTGAATGATTCTTCTAAGTATTTTTCTTGGTTCAGCACACTCCCCTTCTTGTTATACTGCTCGAATATATAGGCTCTCTCTCAAAATGAATCCGTTGGCCCCTTCCATGTATTGATAATTCTTGCCATGTTGTATTTGAATGACTTTCCATCTTGAGAGTTATCTTAATAACCTCACGCCCAAGAATGATGCTACTAAGATATTTTATTCTCTTAACATATTTGACCAAGCAACGAATTAATCAATAATATCTCATGCCCAAATAATACTTTTAAGTATGACCGCATCTTTAAGATGGTACGTAAATAGTTACCATATTGAGTGTACTGACACCTTTATATAAAGCAAGATTTTAATACTAGCAAGAGTACTTATTTGAGATATTACCCGAAATAGGACTAAAAAGATTTGAAAATTCTAAAATAGGACTGTCATGTTTTTATTCCCAAAATAGGACAAATTACTATCATGTTTTGGCAGTACCAGATTTCAAACATGACAATATTTTCCAAACTTGACAGTAATTGCTCCTATTTTGGGAATAAAAAACATGTCAGTCCTATTTTGGAATTATCAAACTGTTTTAGTCCTATTTCGGAAACTTTCCCTACTTATTTTAATTCTTAGCAAAAAGACCCTTTTAAAAATACTTAGCATGTTTAAATGGGCTTAAAATAATCTGCCCAACAACTATGATAATCTGAGAGTCATAGGAGAAAACAACAATCTCAAAGGGCGTCGAATTACGAACAACCGACATCTAAAGCCGGAGAAGACTCAATGCTTCGAGAAACCTCCACCTGAAACCAACCGAAGGTCGGCATCCTCGCCGAAGGTCGGAAGGCAACCGAAGACAGACAATATCAATCTAGGAACGGTGGAAAGCGCATCGTTGAAGGGTCCACCAGCTACAGACAGCCAGAACAGCGCATCTCTGTGCCGCAGCTGCCCATCCTCCTCAGCGCCAGGTTCCACGGCTGGCAAACCCACCTCCAACAGTGTGGACACACAAAGACCTGCCTTCGTCCAAGTCCTCACATGGGCAGACCTTCTACGGTCTGATACAGACAAAAAATATGACAAGGCCATTCACCCCCTCTCAATTATAAGTCAGAATTCAATACTAGAAGAAAAGTCAAATTCTACCAAGGACTCGGCACCTACAGACCCGACTGAAATAATTACGACAGACGAATTATTCCAGGTCTCAGACAAATTCCATTTCTTTGGAGAAGAAGGTTTTGACTCTATCAAATTGAAATCTAAGCTCTTTAAGTTTGGAATCAAAAATAACGAAATCACAATTTTTGAGATCAAGAAGTCGCTACTACACAAGATTAGTTTCAGTCTTGAATTGGCTCCCCAAATCATCCGCTATATTTATCAGTTCACAGGAGTCGACCGTCTCTACCCGCAACTAAGGAGATTTGGACCCATCTCGGTCTCTTCAAATTTTAATAAAGCCGTCGGCTTCATAAAAATTGGCAAAGAAAAAGGATATTTCATTGTGATTCCTGTAGGCCCACAAAAATCAAGGTTGCTCGAATTTCTGGCATTTTTTTCTAATTTTGTGGGAATTTCCGATTTAGTGCACGAGGAACCAATGCACAGGCCACAAGAAACCTTGTTACTTACAGAGGATCCACCATCAATATCTAAGCTTATTTTTGATTCTCAAATTCGGGGAGCCTACCCAGAGAAACAATGGTGTCCATTTCCGGAGGAACAACAAAAGCTTATTCAGGCATATTCAGACGCATCAGACTACTTTTATCACTCGGATGAGTCTTTTTACAAGGACGACTTTCTTGGACATGCAACTGAAAGTGACCGTCGTCCACCTATATCAACTCCGGCAGAAATTACAAGATCAAAATTCAACAGGGCGATTTGCAGCAAATCCAAGTTTGTTACCTCAGAGAATTGCCTGCCGACAGAAAACTTGAATACACAACTCAAAATATACAGGAAATCTCAAAAAAATAAAAGGCGCCATAGTATGAAGACTAGGTCTCAGTCTAGAGAGTTCCCCTGGGTTTAGTTTCAGGCTTTTTTTCTCTGCACCGTTTTATTTTCTTTCTTTAATTTCCTATTTTCATTGTACTATTTACTTTTTATTAATAAAATTCTCTTTTCCTAAAAAAAAAACAAAAAAAAAATGGGCTTCGACCAGTCAAGTTCAAATGCAGCAATAATGTTGAAAGGATACTTTACAAAAGTTACGGAGTATATGTTTAATTAAGCAATTACGTATGGAAAGGTGTTTGCTTTCCAGGCTGCTTGCATGGTATTTGTATTCACGTGTAGAACTGCTTTGTAGCGCATAGCAGTTCTAACTAATCCCCTGCATGGTTAGTTCATCAATAAGAAACTCACAAGTGTTTATAGACCAGGTCTATGCTTTGTTCCTGCACAGTTAGTCATCAACAAAACAACATATTCAACAGTATAGATCCTTCTAACGACATAATATCTACCAGAATTGTCAATCGAAATTGTAGACCTAAAACTAAAGACATCAACAAAAAACAAAGCAACATAAAACATAACGCAAAAATAAAACCATAAAAAATTAAATAACTGATAAATCTTCTAAACTCTAGCACCTTGATCGCTCCAAGGCGGCGGTTCAGGAGGGGGTGCAGACCGCCGATCTGTCTTCTCCCTTGCTGGTTGCTCAGCCCTTCACCTCTCCCCATCTTCTCGTCACCTGTTCCGCCTCCACTACTACCATCACCCTCTACCCATGTTGATTCGCCAGAAACTAACCCTTCGACCTCCTCAATTGCAGGAATGAGACAATACTGCTCTAGATCATAGAAGACATGATTATTGTTTCTTGAACCTTGGATTCGTTTCCAAAACATGCAGCCGCACTCACGCCCCCTTAAAAAGCACTCTAAAAGTCTAGAGAAGAAGAGCCACACAAACAATTGGCGGAAGGAAATCCTACACGACAGTAAAGCCGCTAGGGAGTTAAAACCCTATGCCATAGCCGCTAAGTAGAAAACTGCCGGGCTGCTTCTCTTTTTCGATCACCTGGAGCTGCCAAGTGTTGAGTAGCGAAACAGCCAATATGTTAGCAACTCAATCTTTTTATTGGGGGCAATCTATTTTCTAACAATTATTTGCTTTATTATATACTATCCTCCGTTTCTTTTTAATCGCAACATGTTGAATTTTACACTATTTACATGTGTTACTTTGACTACATTTTACGCTATTATTTTATGAGTATTATTTAAAAAAAAATATTGTTCAATTCATCTCATTACAAATTTTCAGAATATGATTTTTAATTTTGTTTACGAATAAAGATTAAGATATAATTACGGTTAAAGACGTGCATTGACAAATGTGAAACGTTGATCGTTACAACTGAAAAAGAACGGAGGAAGTATATAGTACGATAGTATAAGAAATTAGAAACTTTATTGGGGGCACATACCGACATGCCCCCATTCTCTAAGCAATAGAGCTCTCTCTCTCTTTATATACGTAGTATATGTGTGTGATGTGCAAATGTTGGGTACAATTTTTCTTGTAGAATTGAAATAAAATTGGTGTATTTTTGAATTTGTACAGCTACGCAAAACAATGGGCCACCAGGCAAAGCTACTATTCATCATCCTATATAAAGCCTACAATTTGGGGACCATCCATCAGATACAAGTAAGGCTCAATATATATAATGTCGACAGAAAGCAGCTGTGTGCAAGTTCCTCATATGAATGGTGGTGCGGGAGACAGCAGCTATGCTCATAATGCAACAGCTCCGGTCCGTATTTTCTTCCTTTCTCCTATTTTTCTCTCCCTCAAACCCTGGCCAACTTACAAGCTAGTTTAGTTTTGGAGGTGAAAGTTTCAAAATATTAGAATACTTCTTTTTTAAATGCAACGGTCCACTTTTTACGTTTGCCAACACACAAGTTTGATTATTAATATCTTGCATTCCTTATTAGTAAAAAAAATTAAAAAAAATTGATTTTGAAAATTTAAAAATGAGTGAATTTAAAAGTATTTTTTTAATTTAATTTATATTGTAATACATTAATAAATAAAATAGAGTCAAAGTAGAACACGTGAATAGTGGAAAAAGATGAACGTTGCTTTTAAAAAAAAGGATGGAGTATAACCTATTTCAATGTTATCTAGAGAGCTCATAATATGTTATATAATTCATATGTAGTCTTTACTAGATGGCGTTCATGTATGTCTTCATTAATTACCAGTTAAAGGTGATGATGAAGGCCAAGCCAATCATGGAAGAAAGCATAAAGAAGATGTTCGAGAGAATCATCCCTTCTCAAAGCTGTTTCAGAATTGCAGATTTGGGTTGCTCTTCGGGAGTTCATGCATTAATTGCTGCATCCAACATTATGGACACTATTGGTATGGCAGCAAAAGAAGCAATGAAAATCAGCAATACTAATATTAATGAAAAGCCACCTGCTTTCCAGGTTTTCCTTAATGATCTGTTTGGTAACGACTTCAATACATTGTTCAAATTGATTCCTGGATTTCTGAAAGAGAAGAGGAAGACTGGTGGACCATGTTTCTTTAATGCAACACCTGGGAGTTTCTATGGCAGACTCTTCCCCTCGCAGTCCATACATTTATTCTTTTCCTCTTTCGCAATCCATTGGCTGGCTCAGGTCACACACCTATCTTAATGTCCTGTTCGATTCGACTCGAATTTTCTAGTAGTGGACTGGTCTTGTCCCGTCCGATCTAGTCTAATAACGTCTAAATCTATGAAGCACGGAAACTTTCAGGAAAACGTACGTTCCCGTTTCAAAAACTAGACGAAAACTCTTTTGGGACTCTCTAAACGATTGTTGTTTTTGAGTAAAATATTGCATTTCCGTTTCCCAGTTCCTCAATATTTTCATGTTTCCGTGCAACATAGCGTCTAACATTATTTTCATTTATAGTCTGGATCTTGATCTTATTTGGTCTGTTTATGCCTGACCAAGTCTGTTGCAATCTAATCTAATAATGGTGTTTGCAATAGTAAACTTACTATTTTACTTGTTTGCATATAAGCAGGCTCCCAAAGATATAAAGGGAGAAATACAACTACCAATTAATGAACGAAGCAATGTTTATTTGACAAGCAAAGCTCCACCATCTTATAAGGATCAATTTAAGAAAGACTTGCAATTGTTCTTGAGATCACGTTCTGATGAAATAGTCCCTGGGGGAGCCATGCTCCTAACTTTGATAGGCAGATACGACACTCCTGATTTTATAAGCCCTTCAAGCATCTTCCGTCAAGTAATCGTAGATATGGCTTTAGAGGTATGTAACTAGAAATGTTGTTTGTACCACCCTTATACCCACCATGTTTGTGCAAGGTGTTACAAAAAAACAAAATTGACACGAATTTGGCACGGATCTTTGACACGGATTTGTCAAAATTCATAGGGTATTTGACATGAATACTTCTAATCCGTGCCAACTCGTTTAATCCGTGTCAAGGCCGTGTCAATATCATTGTTTTCTTGTAGTGAGGATTTTTTTTATATGTGAATCCCGTTCACTGACAAAATATGTCTGTGCAAAGTTTGCACAGACAAAATAAGACACATTTTGTTTGAGAATCGGGATCACAGACAAAAAAACCTTCAAAGACATTGTGGATATAAGGATGGATACAACAAGAATGTCTGATCTAATCATTTCATTCATGTAAAATTTCACTCAACCGTTAGATTTTTGGAAGCAAAGATAACAAACTGTTAAATCATTTTATCTCTTGCCCCCTTTTTTGGCCGTTAATAGCATTAAAGTATCATACATAATTCATACTTCGTAAACTAGACATAAAGATTGAAATAACATTAATAATACTCCGTATATTTCCTCCGTTCTAAACAATTTACAATTCGCGAGTTTTAAGATTAAGGGGTGTTTGGATCTGATTCTCAAAACTGATTTTGCTTATTCAGGGAGCAGAATCAGAAGCTGGAGTGTTTGGGCGAAATTCCAGAAGCACTTCTGGAGCTCTAATTTACTCTCAGAATCAGTTTTTTTAGAAGCTGGGGGTATCGGCTTCTGAAAACTGATTCTGATTCT
Organism: Cuscuta epithymum; assembly: GCA_945859915.1. Taxonomy (NCBI): domain Eukaryota; kingdom Viridiplantae; phylum Streptophyta; class Magnoliopsida; order Solanales; family Convolvulaceae; genus Cuscuta; species Cuscuta epithymum. The sequence continues at coordinate 524,380 of CAMAPF010000947.1, read as the reverse complement.
GCTTCTGCTTTTAAAGAAGAAGCAGAAGCAGAATCAATTCCAAACATCCCTAAATCTTCCTTAGTTCCTTACAAATCATTAAATCAGTTCAAATTCTACATATTTAGAAACTGGACCGTAATGTTTACAAAATTGCAAAATCAGAATTAGAATATGATCCATTAAAAACTTATATCATAACTATGAAAATTATTTTATAACACATACATAAACTATATACGGAGTACTAGTCAAACATGTCTAGTTAATTAATCTAAGATGAGCTGAGAGGTTTGTTTTGGGCGCAGAATATAATTGAAATGTCAAAATTGGAGAGTTTGAGACTTCCTGCATATTACCCTCCTGCAAAGGAAATCCTAGAAATGATTGAGGAAGAAGGATCTTTTAAGATTGAAAGTCTAGAGAGTTTGAGATTATGTTGGGATGGATCCAACCTCAATGAAGATGGAACTGATAATGATTTGTACTCTTTGGTGGATGTAAGAAAGAGAGGAGTGTTCTTGACCAGATATATAAGATCAGTCTTTGAACCTCTTTTAAAAGCACAGCTTGGAGAAGGACTCATGGATGAATTATTTCTTAGGTTTCAGAACAAAGTTGTCCAATTCATGGATCGATTGGAATATCCCATTTTGGTTTTATCTCTCTTTGCTAATTAAATGATTGAGAATATTAATCTGTCAAATTTTGTATCAAAAATATGATCAAACATATACGGAGAAATTAAACATCGCAATAAAGCAATATTAAATGGTGTTTACAAATGATGCTCATGAGTCTCCTTAGTAATCTACTAAAAGACTCTTAGTTTTCAAGGGGGTTACAAATGTTTACTATGGAGTATAAATTACGCCTTTGTTTTGCCTTTGTTTTGTTATCAAGGGCGGCCCTATATGTTGGAAGGCCTATGGTGAAAAATTAAAATGGGTCTAATGTTATAAAAAAATTGTAGAATTGAACCCTTTTCTATCTAAACTCACTTGCATAATAATTTAGGAAGGAAACAATGGTTATTCTAATTGTACATTTTATCAATGTTTAAGTTATATTTAAGGAAATAAATCTATTATTATCACCTCCTAAATCCCCACTCCAATGATGTAATCATTCTGAATCGTTTCATTTTTAGTGGCTAAATTATTGTTCTATGAGTTCTCATCTTGAAGATGACATTCAGAATTTGACTTCTTACTTAGCGCTGTTTTCTCTAATCTTCTCCTCTTTTTTATTTATATATTACACCTTTTTATATATTACACCTTGAAATTAATTAAATTTTTAACATTTATCATTATTGAAAATGTTGGTCTAACAAAATCAACAAGTTGTCAAGTTATATATAGCACCAACACTCAATACAAAGCAATCAACAATTAAGAAATCAAACCATCAACTATGAATAGAATCAATTAATAAACTAATCAAATAATCATATGAGACTAATCTGCTTTCCAGTGAATTTTTTTTAATGAAATTTTAAGGCAATGTTTTTCATCAAGTGTAGATTATGTCCATGAAATTTCAGCTTAAAATTCAATCGTGAAGTAAGTTAAATAAATGATTGAAAAACAATGCACCAAAATATGTATACAAACGTAGTGTTTTTCAATAATTTATTTAACTGACTTCTAAATTGAAGTTTGAGTTGATTTTTTTTACATAATCTACACTTCATAGAGAACATGATCATAAGTTTTCACCAAGAAAATCCATTCCGAAGAACTTCAACAAATGTAGCGCGGGAAAATGAGCCTACTCACACCTATTACAAAGAACCAAACTTGGGCCTATTTTTTATCCATTTTTTGGGCCTAGGGCACCCGCCCCACTTGCACCCCCTAGGGCCACCCCTGTTTGTTATGAGTGAATAAAATTTGTGTCTTTGTTTTGCTATGATTTCTTCTATATAGTACAGAGTAGTTGGTTTCTTTTTTAATATTATGTCTTTTGTCTTGTGGAAAATTTTAACATATTATTAGCACAAGTCCTTCCTTTATCCAAGAATCTATCTATATATATACAAACCACCGTGGAAACAATGGCCAAACTCCCGCTCAAAAATGTCTCAATCGTTGGTCAAAACTCAAAAGTCAGTCCATGAATGGCACTGGAAAGTAGGGCTGCACAAGAATAACTCGAACCCGCATAACCCGTCCGACCCAACCCTACCCGACCTTATTTAATCGGGTATTTGATTTTTAAAAATACCCATGAGTTAAATATGTTTGAACCCGCATCTAATGGGTAGGGTTGCAGAATTAAAATCTCAAACCCGATAGTACCCGACCCGGCCGAAGTTCATTTTACTATTATTATGCTACAACGTTTTCTTGGATAATTTCAATTTAAGACCAATGTGCTCTATTTAGGACTTTATGATATTAGAATTATAATTAAACATTTATCATTTTGACTAGGTGATTATTATATATTTACTTTTCCTTCTAAATGAACTTCCTTTACGGAAGGATGTTTTAATACTATTACCTAATATTTTTGCTTATAAAAGATACGAGTACTTGTATTTGTTTGTGTGTTTTGGAAACAAGTTAATCGAATTTTAAATTGGTTACATTAATTTCCCACATGAAAGATACAACCCGAAGTGATTTTTTTCGCCAATACCCGACCCTACCCGACCCGTTCATGCATGATTTGCCAACTTATTTTGCGTATCGCGGATTGGTTAATAGTCAACCCGAAAAAATCGGGTAGGCCCAAAAAAATATAGCAAACCCGACCCAACCCGCCAGATGTGCAGCCCTACTGGAAAGTCGGAGGTTAATAGAGGGTATTCCATATAGCCCATATAACCCGCCGGATATTGTCGATTTCATAGCCACCCGGATATCGCCAATTTCATCTGGATTTGGCATAGAGGAGGCAAAGCATGGGGCGATCGACGGCTAGCAGTGACGCATCCACGGCAGCGACATCAACGGAGGGCCATAGACGGTGGAGACCGCATCAGATTGAGACTGCTTGCAATCAGGTGCATCAGCAACCAATTTTCTGGTCTGGAGGACGGGAACGGCTGACCTAGGGCTTTCTTTTTAAGAGACAGTTCCAATCCAAAGAGGACGAGGAGGCCGGTGAGGCAAGAGGCAGACAGGCAGCCTCACAGACATGCAGACTTCAGGAAGAAGAAATATGACAGATAAGGTTTCTTCGGGTTTGACCGGGGGATTCTGATGTAAAGGTACAACCAGTAACTTCTTCAAGTAATTTCCCTTGTATGAGGGCTGGCCATAGGGGCATCCAGCCTAGACATTTGTCTAGGGCCTCCAATTTCTAAGGGGCCTCCAATTTTTCATGTAAGCCCATACATATTATATACAAATACTTGATTTAAATTGCTAATTAATGATAAAACATCTTCTAATCTAACAAGTACGGAGCAAAACATTAAAAAATTTAAAACCGGCAGACGAGTGAGGGAGCGGACGAGTCTAAGAGTCTTCAGTTTTCTCGATTTGACCCTTCAATTTCTCTTATTCGGCTCTTCAGAAACGGCAAATCCCAGCAATCGCCAATAGCTGGTCCCCTACTCCCCTCTCAATTCCGCCGGCGCAGACCGCAGTGGCCACCGGCCACAGAGTCCCAACAACCGCATCGTGCACAGCAGCACAGGGCCACTGGCTAAAAGAGTAAAGGACTAAAATTATGTAATGGTCTTTTGTCCAACTGTCTTTACTCGTAATAATCTTTCTGGTAGCTTTTAAAATGATCAAATCCTTCAATTATTGATGTAGTTGATCTATCTTTTAATTTGATTGCCTTGAATTGTTAATTCTTTAATAGTTAGTTGGTGTTAGGACTTAGGCAGTAGGTTATAGCCTTCGGTAGAGACATGGGGCTGTAGGGACTAGGCTATTGGTATTTGTTGTATAATTATATTATAATAAATCAAATAATAATAATTCAATTTAATCATTAAAAATTATTGTGTATTTGTATAATTGTATTTATATTATTCAATATTGAAAGTTAGAAAAACTTTATCTAGTTAGAAATTGTATGAAATTGTAGGTTTACGGGAAAACGAAAACATGACTCGGGGTCTACAAAGAGATTGAATAAATTAAGAAAAGACATGGTCATAAAATCATTTGCCGGCCTATGGATCGGTACATAATATCTAAACCTTATCCCTCAAATATTGTTGAGAATGAGGCTACAAATGTTGAGGTTGAAGTAAATGTTAATATTATATGGTGCATTTCATATATAATTCACTTTTATTTCATTTGAAATTCTATTTTTTATATTGTTATATTGAATTAAATGTATCAAAACAAAATGTCTAAATGACCGTCTAGGGCCTCACAATCGCTCTAGACGGCCCTGCTTGTATCATAAGTTTTATATTGAAAATTAATACTCTATTTGTTTGTTGATGCTTGGAATAATTTTTCAGCCGTAACTAGCTTTTGTTGAAGTAGAAGAGATCTTCTCAATCTGTAGGTTAAAAACGCAGGTATAGTCACATACCACTTTATAAGACTTCTTAGTATTTTTTCATCAATTGGAGTTCTGTATAAGTGAGGCATGAAGTAAACTCTGATTACTTACCGTGTTTGATAGTAGTATATTAGAGTGATGGTTTACATCTCCTTATGTGCTTGGCAGTAGGGTGAATTTGACTTGACTGTATGGGGTATGCAATCGGGCTTGCTTCATGGATTTTTATGTATTTTATTTGGTGATGATTTTGAATTTGTTTCATCATTTTCAGTTTTTGTTTTTGGAGGAGATTAAAATTAAGGATGAGCGATTAACTGAAATTGGGGTAAGTTTTCAATGTTTGCTCTTAATTAGTTTTCTAAGAGTACATTATTTTATCTTTGAGATTTAGCAGCCATTTATAATTTAAAAAGGCAATATCTGCAATACATGTATGTTATGCTATCATATTGTACCTTAAAACTCTATCTATATTTATATTTAGAACCTCTTACAATTCGTGTATGTTTTGCTATCATATTATATGTTATGTTTAAGCCTTCACTTTCAGAGTAAAATTTTGACAGTTTCCACCTGCTGGAGACGATTCTCTCGGGTACCAAGTAGGCAAGCAGTCGAGTACAGACCATTGATTGACCGACAGCGCTGCCTATCAGTGAGCACCGAATTGCTAATGCCAACCTAAGTGGGCTGAGCGAGTCTTCTTTTCTACTTCTCTTATTACACTGTGATTTTGTCTCTTAATCTCTTTAGTAGTCAATAGTCATTATTTATTCTCATTCTTTTATCTGTGTTGCTGCCTGCTGCTTCTGCTTGTGTAGTTCGGTAGTTGTACAAAAATGACTGACGAGTTAATTAAACGACTAAAGGACTAATGAGTAAAGCATTCCTGCAACTGGAAGTTTTTGTTCTCTATGGCCTGGATCAAGGATTTTTACTTTTTCAGGATTTGAAATAAATTTCTATATTTATTATTTGAATGGGATTGAAGGTCTAAAGTTACACTTGTGATTAATGGTTTTTTTTATCGTTTATTAATGGTTATAATTTATAAACTATTGAGTTAATATTGCTATATTGGCATTGCATGGATGATAAATACATTATGTATATTGTGCTTGTGCAGTTGTGCTAATAGAAAATTTGAAATATTGAAGTAAATTTTACTTTATTTGATGGTACTTGATGGTCCCGGATAGGGTAAAAGTCTAGAGGGGGGGTGAATAGACTTTTAAATCTTTTTCATCTTTATGAAGTTTTCCCTCTAGAAAAGTTAATCTATAATCTTTTGAGAGATTAATAGATGCTCAGCGGAAGTCTTTACCCTTTATGTAATGAGTGTTTGACCACTTTCTAATTTTGGGAAGATTGGACTTAGATAGCTAGCAGTTGGCTTGGCAGTTAGCTTAGCAGTTGACTAGGTAGCAGGAAACTGCTGAGGTAACTGCTAGAGAAATGTTGATTTTATGATGAAAGTGATGGTGAAACGTTGTTTAGAACGCAAGAAAGATTAACCCCACTGATTTTGGTGGTTGGCCTTCCGGGGTAAAAAAAAAAAAAAGAACGCAAGAAAGATGTCTGAAAAAGTACTTAAGTAAGGTTAAGATGAAGTTTAACTGGAGCAGTGGTCTTGGCAGTTGGGTGGTACAAAGGGAACTGCTGAGTCACCTGCTTAGGTTATAAGCAGATTCTCAGAGATCCTTTTAAGCAAAACTTCGTGTGATGATGTTATGAGGATCTGGTGATGTTGAGTTGTTTAAAGGAAATATATGTATGTGAGCAGGGAGCTCAGCAGTTGGGTGATACTGAGGAGACTGCTGAGGCACCTGCTATACTTTGAAAGTGAATTTCCGAGAACTGATAGAACAACCTTTTTGGTAATGCTTTAGCAAGTGAACTGTGTGGAGATAGCCTCAAAGAGAGTGAGTAATTAAGCAGAAGGATAAGCAGTTGGGTCAATTAAGATAACTGCTTAAGATGCTGCTGGCAAACTACAATCTTTATACGAGAAGTGCTGGGTGTGTGTTTTGTTGAATGAAGTGAAATCAACACACGATGTATCCTGGTTCAGAGGTGGTGTAATCCTCCTACGTCCAGTCCCATTCTCTTTCAAATGGATTTTCACTAAAGTATTCAGCCCAATACACTTAGTGCCAATCTAGCCTTTACAACTCTTAGGCCTAGATTGAAGGTTTTTCACAATGAGTATAACACCACTCAAAGTTACTCAGTCCTTAAGACTTTTCTCAATTGATCCAGTGGGGATCAAAAGGTACTCTATCTATCTAACTACACTTCAGGATCCGAACAACTGTTCTCCTAAGTGTTTACAACCACTTGTGAAATGTTACAAGAAAGTTCTAACCTCCAACTATGAACTAAGCTCTAACAATGTAAAAGTATTGATCTAATCTAAGAGCTTAGTGAAGCATGAGGCTAAGCAGAGAGTAAAGTTGAGTTTGCACTTTCTCTTTTGCTAGATATCTCGTATATGCTTTGATGAAAGTACTTCTCTACTTAGGATGCTCAAGCTTGTTTTTGAACTCATGCTTCTACCTATATTACTAGGTCTTCATGGTTGATCAATCTCATCCGTTGGTTGAGATGGATTAATCTTGTGCGTTGAGGGTCTGGCAAGGACGAATTGTACATTTGTCTTATTGTGCAGGAGCTTTTAATTTCTTTGTTTTCTGTCTTGAATGATTGGGCTGCGGTATGGGTGTGTCTTCAGCCGCTGCAGCTTCACTCCAAGAAGTCCTCCCATGCTGTAGGACCGTGTATTTAATGCTGGTCAACTTTTGTCTTCCAATCAATATTCAATGTATTCGAGCATCTCAAATGTGACCTATATTTAATCTTTGAGTAAAATGATATATGCCGGTAGGATTTAAATATCCTATGAAGGTAAAAAGTTACCTTATTGCATTTTTATGTATCTGGTAATATATCATTAATCTTAAAGATTGTACATTTATTTTTGTCACTTATGTTTTAAATTTAAATGTTACTTCTGAAAATAAGACTCAATGTACATTTGTTTAGTATAGTGGCATCATCAAAATCTATCAAAATTTGGAGACTAACAATTTCCCCCTTTTTGATGATGCCAAAACTATACAACACAAGAAACAACTGTTTTTATTGATTTGTATTGAGAATATTGTACATTGGTCTATAGTCTAAAGTACAATAGTTTTTAGTCACTTTCGGACTTTGCTTGAAGTCTGCTTTTGTTGATTTCTTCCAGCTTTTTCTTGGCTTCTTCTGCTTTCCTTTTTCTGATCTCTGCTTCTTCTTGGAGCAGCTTGTTCTTCCTTCTTGTTGCAGCTGCTTTTCTTGCTGCTGCTGATCTGGAGGAAGAGGGACCTTCTTGAGTTGTCCTTTCCCCCTTTTTGGCATCATCAGCAGGGGTCTCACTCTCTTTGAAGAGTGCTTCTATTTCTGGGTCAGAGTCAGAATCTTCAATTTGCCTCCTTGATGGATCCAGACCATATACTTCAATGGACAGGGCCTTGATATGGTTATTGATGTCCAAAAGATCTGTTTTGACTTCATCTTTGACTTCATTTTCTAATCTTTGAAGCTTGTCCTGTGTAGCTACTAGGTTCTGACCTAGCTTCTGAAAGTCAGACCCTTGCTTCCAAAAGGTATCTTGAGTAGCCTTTTGAAGAACTTGAAAGTTATGAGCAACGTCTTTAGTGAGCTGTTCATAGGCTCTAGCCTGAGCCTGCTGGTCCATAAGGAATTTCTGAGAGAGTTTGAACATGGCAGGGAACTCCTCATTCCTTAGTTTCATGAGATACTCTTCATGTTCCTGCACCTTTTGAAAAGCCTGCTGAAGATTAGGAGGTAAGGTTGGGAGAGAAGTCATTTGCTCAGAAGTACTTGCTGTAGTAGGCTGAGCTTGTTGCTGCTTTTGAAGTACTAGCACTTGTCTTTCGAGTTCTTCATTCTTGGCTTTTAGCGCAGATATCTCCTGATTTATTTCATTGGTCAAGGCAGATTGCTGAGAGGTTTTGGTCTTGAGGAGAGCTCTCTGCTCAGCATTGAACACTTGTTGGATCATTGAATCTTTCCTGATGTGGCTGTGGACTTCTCTAAACCTGATATCTAGCCTTTCTTCTAGTTACTTCTTCATTTTGATGAGTCTCTTGTGTAGTCGGACCTCTGCGCGGCTTATGAATTGTGTGGTAGCCCTTCTTTCTTTGATGAAGACGTCTGCCAGGGTAGCAGTGTCCTCGTCATTATCCTCAGGTTCAAGAATGAATGTGGGAGAGTGCTGCTCTATGTTTTGAGTAGACGCTTGAGAGTGTTCACTAGACATCTGCTCTTGATCAGCAGTGGGCTGATGAGCTACTTCCTCCATTTCTTTGGAGGTTTCTCCACCTCCTCTAGTCTCAAATTTAGATTTTTCTAGAACCATTTGAAGTTCTTTATCACTAGAAGAGGAAGAAGAGATGATTTGCTTACCTCTATTCTGTGGAGAGTTATTTGGACCAGAGTGATTGTCATCATCATCATCAGAATTATCATCATCCTTTTTATCCTCGGAGTGCTCCTCTGGTGGTTTATCAGTCAGCTGCCTCTTCTTTGTGAGATAGACCAGATTCATTTGGTGAAGATTTGTGGCTTTGGCTATGTCCTCAGTTCCTAGCCAGTTTAGAGCAAAGTACTCTTCCGTGATGAATTTGGAAAGGGTTTTGGCTTGGGTTAGGATTCGAGACATCTTCCATTTCCTCCATTCTTTGACTCGAGCCCATTCAGCTTCCAATCTTTCCAGGGGAGTGATTGAGTGATCTGCTGGTGAAGGAGGAGCCTCCTGCTCTACTTCTTGAGTGGCCTGCTCATGGAATTGGGGATGTATTGAGAGTGGAGTAGCAGATATAGCAATACCTTCAGAGTGAGAAGCATGAGCATGCTGGTCTTCCTCTGATCGGGAGCCCTCACTTTCTTCATGAATAGTGGGAAGTGAGGAGGCAGCTGCTTCCAGTTCTTCTTGCAGATTTCTTTTTGTAGTAGTTTCTCTTCTTTGCTTCTTGGATTGGGCTTCTTTATCTTCTGATCGCAGCCGCTTCAGAGATTGGGTTTTGATCTTATTGAATTCGATCTGGATGGGCTCATTGGAGAGAAAGGTGTCTTCTGCCCTTGATATTTGTGGAGCCCCAGCTTTAGAGGTTTGGTGAAGGAATTTCCTCCAGTTGGTTTCTTCTTTGATTTTCCCTATTATGCCTTTTCTCTTGAGAATCTCTCCAATTAAGAAGCCATATCCTAGCTTAGGTAGGGAACCATCCTCTGCTCTATCCGTGTGAGATTTGTTGACATATCTCACAAGTTCTTTATGTACATACCTGGACCAGTTGTGTGGGGAACCAGATATTATTGCAGCCATAGCAGAGGCCCTTTGTGCATTCATCTCATCTAGGGCTGTGGTTCTGCAGTCTATGCATTTGTACAGGATGTCCATAAGAAGGGAATATTCCTGTACCATCAAGCCCTTCTTCACCTTGAGAGTGTTGAGATGTTGTGCCTTTGGAAGAAATACCAATTCTTTGAAAGCCACTTCGTCAAGGGTGATGTTACTTACATCAGGGGCTTCGTTTCCAGGTAGAGATAGCATATCCTTGATTTCTTCTTCCTTGATTTCAACTTCGATTCCAAGAACCCTTGATTGCAGAGTACCAGAAGTTGAGTTGATGTAGAACTCTGCTACTATCTCTGGATAGAAGCAGGGATAGGGGTAGGTAGCCATTCTTATGAGGCCAGTGGACTCAAGCTTCCTCAGCAGTTCCCTCATTAGATCAGGGTTTGCAGCTTTTTCAATAATTTTGGGAGTGTTAAGAATGGATCCTGTTAGAACTTTTATTGTGGGTCAAGTTTGTCTGTAATGTCTTGTTTAAATAAAGTAGACTAGTTATACCATTTGTGGTATTAGATTAGTAGCTATTATGTAGCAAATAAGGTAAAGGGAATAAGGCCCAAAAAGGCCTTGGCCCAACTTCCAAGGTTTACCTAAATCGGTAACCTGTACAGCGCCTATAAATATGCGCCTTGTGTACAGGTACCGATATCGATCAATACACATTAGCCTTACGCTGCCAAATTTACTTCTCGATACAACAGAAAGAAGAATTTCATTGTTCTCGATATTGCCTTATCATTATCTGATCTTCTCTCTTTCTGTGTGTCGATGAAATCCATCTAGTTGATCGTTAGTCTGCATAAACTGGGACCAACAACTGGTATCAGAGCCTGCTCGAGTGTGATCGTCGAAGAAAAGTTTTCGAAGTTTCTCTGTTTTCATACTTTTCGATATATCTCTTTGTAATCACTGTAATCTTGTTTCTAATCGATAAACTGTAAAAGTTATACCATTGGATTCGTCATTCAGAAACGAACCAAGGGTATATCTTACTTTTCGATTTCAGTAGATTCGGTATTTTTGATTTCTCGATAGTATGAGTTCGAAAAGCAGGGTTCTCGACATTTAAGCAGGTTTTTCAGGACGAAAACTATACAGGAAGACTCCCGAGATCAAAAACTTCACAGAAAAGTTGTTTAAACTGTTTAAATCTGAACTTTTGATTTGCAGGATTTCGATACTACGTTCTCGATACAAGTTCTCGAACTGAGTTCTCGAGATTGCTTTCTCGATACTTAGTTTTCGATACTGAATATCTAAAAACTCTGTTTTTCAAATTGCAGGTTCTCGATACAGCTTCTCGACACTCAGTTCTCGAAACTAAGTTCTCGAACTTAGCTTCTCGATACTGAAGTTCTCGATACAGCTTCTCGAATCCTGCTTCTCGATAAACAGGTTCTCGATATTCACTATCGAAAACTGGTTCTCGATAGAACTTCTCGAACCCTAGTTTTCGAATTTTTCTTGAATTAGGTTTTCGACATTCTGCATCTTAAATTTTTTTCTGATCAAAACACTCGACCGATCTGTTAAGGCTCAATCAGCAAAGATGGAAGCATTAGCACTTGGAAATGACAACAGACCACCCATCCTCAGAAAAGGAGAATATCAGATGTGGAAGACAAGATTCTTGAACTTTCTGGAAGGGAAAGACAATTCATCTGCCATGCTTGAATCACTCACACAAGGTCCTGCTGAGATCTATACTGAAGTAGATACCTCAGATGTAAACAACCCCCCTGTCAACTATGTGAAAAGATTGAAGACAAAAGGCGAATACACTGAGGCTGACAAGTTAAGAATCAAAGCTGATCTCATGGCAAAAACTTACCTGCTGCAAGCTATCCCCAATGATATCTACATTCTAATAGACAGCATGGAGACAACAAAGGAAATGTGGGACGAGGTGAAGAAGTTAATGATTGGAACTGATCTTGGTTTGAAGACAAAGAAAGCGAACATCTTGACCGCCTATGATGCTTTCAAAGCCCTACCTGGTGAGGCGCTCCATGAGACGTATAACAGATTCGTACAACTGATCAATGAGATGAGAAAGATCAAAGTTGTCAAATCTAATATGGAAATGAACATACGTTTCTTGTCGAGCCTGCCGCCAGAATGGAGAAGAACTGTTAAGAATCTACGACAGCACCTAGACTTGGATGAACTTGACCTCTGCACTGTCCATGAACATCTACAGCAGTTTGTTAATGACACTGCTGAGATGGAAGGAAGCTTCTCTGCTAATCCTTTAGCTCTCATGATTGAAGCTAAATCAAAGAGTTCATCTAAGGGTCCGAAGAAGAAGAAGGCAGTCAAGATAGAGTCAGAAGAAGAAGAGAGTGAAGAAGAAATGGATGTTGAATCCGAGCTGGCCGATCTACAGAAAAAGATGGCACTACTTACCAATCAGTTCAACAAAAGGTTTGCCAAGAAAGGAAGCTCATCAAACAAGCTCCGAACCTCCTCAGCCAACTACAAAACAAAAACCAATGATCAAAACTCTTCTAGTAGAGTTGTTGCAGCCGAAGACCCCCTCAAATGCTTTAACTGTGGAAAAGCTGGACATGTTATCAAGGACTGTCGCTTACCAAAGAAGAGGGACTTCAACTATTACAAGCAAAAGATGCTGTGGAACAAGCAGAAGATGTTCATGGCCAAGCAAGATGATGATAGTGCTGCAACTCCTACTGAGAATGATCCATGGCAGGAGGAGAGTTCCGATGATGAAGAAGAAGAGAATCTGGCCCTGATGGCGTTTGTAGAAGAAGAAGGAAAAGACAAGGGTGATGCTGCGATCCCCGGAAAAGGTCAAAGTTCAAACTCAAACACCACTGTAAGTACTTATGAACCTTCTTGCTCCTGTACTTGCAAAGTTCATTCCTCACAAGAAAAGGATAACACCATAAAGGAGTTAAAGGACAGGTTAGATCATAACTACAAAGTTGCACTTGCCACTCTAGATAAGAGTCACTCTCTGAAGTTGCAACTAGAAAATGAGAAAGAAAGAGTTCAGAAACAAAATTTAGAAGCAGAGAAGCTTACACAAAAAATAACTGAACTAACTAAGAAGGTCAGTGACACAGAACTCGAACGAAATGTTGCGAAAGCAGAAAATGATTTTCTACGCAAACAAAGATGTACTCTTTACACAAAAATCAAAGAATTAGAAGACCTGCTGGTCAAAAGAGGACAAACTGAACAAACAATTTTCTTAAACCAAAACAGGGACACTCGGTTTTATAACTCAAAGGAAGGTCTTGGATTTACTAACCCCAACAATCTGAAAAAGATTGATTGTCTCCAACTTTACAACATAAAGTACATGGGGTTAGGATTGACCAAGTTGATGGCTTTTACCTACGGAAAAGAAACCGTAGAAGAAGAAGAGGTAAATTGGTCAAATCCTTCAAAAGCCGAAATTCCTTTCAGTTATGATTCCCTGAACGAAAGCTATGAAAACGCTGAACCTGTCTTGTCAACTGATGAGAGTGTGAATCTCTATCCTTCTGAGAAGGAAGTTGTGTCAGAACCTGAACCCCCTTCAACCTCAGGTTCAAGTGGAGAAGAACCCTACATCCCTCCACTAATCAGGAAATTTGAAAACTTACACATCTCTTTAGAAAATCAAAGAAAAAGTTTTGAAGAAGAGAGAAAAGAATTCGAAAGTGAGAGGGAGAGGTTGTTGAGAGAACTGACCATTTTAAAAGAAAGTTCCCAATCTGGCACAACTTCTCAATCATCTAGGGATACTGATACATCTCAACCAATTCTGAACAAAACTAACCTTTTCGAAAAGACACCCACTCACTCCAACTCTCCTTTGAAAACAGGAAATGAAGTAAGTCGGAGAGTGGAGAGGAGAAGAGAGTGGAAGTTAAAGAGAGCTGAGATAGCTGAAGGAAAGAAGAAGATGTTTTCTGAGAATAAAAAGTCGTGTTCAAATGCTGTTTTCTATTCAAATAAGCGTAGATCTAGTTCTATGTCACAGTCATGTAGTTCCAGTTCAGTCTTGTGTCCCAAGCTGAATCATTCTAAGTTTAAATCTGATACTTTCATTATCAATGAAAAGTTGTTTACTTCTGGGGTTGTGAATCCTTGCAATGATACTTTTGGTTCTGATCATGATGAAAATGCTGTACGTGAGAAAGAAAAAGGAGAGCGCAAACAAAGAAAACAGTCTGAGAATGGAACTGTAGAGGGTGTCTATGATCTTCCAAATTTAAGATATCCTCTTAAAGTTCATTCGAAGAAACATTTACAACGTCTCTCTAAAGAAGAAATTTTCAAACCTTACCTCACGAACCAGCCATTCACACACAAAGACAATAACTCTGTCTCCTTCACTCCTAAAATCAAACAAAAATGGATACCAAAAACTGAACTTGAAAAACAAAGAACATTATCTGAAAAGGCTGTTGACCGTGCATCACAGCTGAAAGAAAAATTCAAAAGGATATTCTCAATTGATAAGGAAGGACCCATCCTGCGGTGGGTACCTAAAAGTCCTTAATCTGTTTTGCAGGACGGTCATGTGTGGCACTTAGATTCAGGCTGCTCAACCCACATGACCGGAATAAAAGAACTGTTGAGCAACTACACCAAATGCTACGGAGGAAATGTGAGATTTGGAAACAACGCGGCTTCTCCAATCCTAGGATATGGGGATGTCATCTGTGCAAGTGTCACCATCAAGGCTGTGTCATATGTGAAAGGACTGAAGCATAATCTGCTAAGCATTGGACAGTTCTGCGATAGTGGCATGGAAGTGAAGTTCATAGCCAGACAATGCTGTGTGCTGGACAGGTTTGGGAAGGTGTTATTGACCTGCATGAGAACTTCCAACCTATACACCATTGATCTGAAAAGCGTACAATTACCTTCTTCCATCTGCCTGCTGTCCAAAGCTTCCTCTGAACAAAACAGTCTATGGCACAGACGCCTCTCACATATTAACTTCAAATATCTCACAAACCTATCCTCCAAGAAACTTGTGAAAGGGCTGCCTCCTTTGAAGACTTCCGCTGACACTCATTGTGATGCCTGCAGACTAGGCAAGATGAAAAGGAGCTCTCACAAGTTAAAATCTGTTCCATCCTCCTCCCGACTGCTTCAACTACTACACATGGATCTGTGTGGACCAATGAGAGTCCAAAGCATCAATGGACGCAAATATACACTGGTCATTGTGGATGACTTCTCTCGGTACACATGGACCAAATTTCTGAGGACAAAAGATGAAACAGCTGCAACCATCATAACCTTCATCAGGACAATCCAAAATTTTCTACAAAAGAGTGTGGAGATCATCAGAACAGATAATGGTACCGAGTTCAAGAACCAGTCTCTTGCCGAGTTCTATGAAACTCAGGGTATCACACAGCAATTCTCTGCAGCAAAGACACCACAACAAAACGGGGTCGTTGAAAGAAAGAATAGAACCCTTGTTGAAGCAGCACGCACCATGCTCATTCAGTCAAAACTTCCCCATTTCATGTGGGCTGAAGCAATCAACACAGCGTGCTTTACTTAGAACAGAACATCAATTCACAAGCGCTTCAACAAGACCCCTTATGAAATACTCTTCAACAGAACACCTGACATCTCATTCTTCAGAGTGTTTGGCTGCAAGTGCTTTGTTCTAAATGACAGAAATGAAAGAAGCAAGATGGATCCGAAAGCCATCGAAGGAGTATTTATTGGGTACTCCACGCAATCAAAGGCGTATCGGGTCTATCTACGTGATCGCAGAACAGTCATTGAGAGTGTCAACGTTGCATTCTATGAAATGGCTGACTTTGCTTCTGAATATTTCTTGATAGAACACACACTCTCTGCTCAAAGGAAGCAACCTGATGGAGCTGAAGCAACAAAGCAAACAACGGCTGACAGTGCAGTTCTCGACTCTCTCTTTGAACATTTCTATGAAAATGCACGCACCGCCAACCCACAGTTACCAATAGAAGCTGCTCAACCACTATTCATGCCTGACCTCAGTGAGGAAGAAGCTGACTCACCTCATACATCAGATCACGAAAATACTGAGGATCATGGCACGGCAGCAACACAAGCAACTTCACCAGCACAAGTTTCAGAAATATCAGCTCAAGCAGACACAGAATCTGAATCGACTCCTGTACACTCCACTCCTCAACAAACCACATCTACTACTTTTGAGGACCCGGATCACACCATCATCACTCCAATCCCTCTAACTCATGAGCGGAAATGGACGAAGGCACATCCTGCAGAACAAATTATTGGAGATCCAAGTCGTGGAGTTTGTACAAGAACAGCCACAGCAAATGAATGTCTCTTCTCTTGCTTCATCAGCCAATCTGAACCAACCAAAGTTTCTGAAGCGTTAACAGATCCAGATTGGGTGATAGCAATGCAGGAGGAGATCAATCAGTTTGAAAGATTGGATGTATGGACCCTGGTGCCAAGACCCCCAAAGAAAACAATAATTGGCACCAAGTGGGTCTTCAAGAACAAGAAAGATGAAGACGGTGTGATTATAAGGAACAAAGCCCGGCTGGTTGCCAAAGGATACAATCAACAAGAAGGAATTGACTATGATGAAACCTTTGCACCAGTGGCCAGAATTGAAGCAATCAGGTTGTTCCTTGCCTATGCTGCTCATAAGAGTTTCACCGTCTATCAAATGGATGTGAAGACTGCGTTTCTGAATGGAGAACTAAAAGAAGAAGTTTACGTGACACAACCAGAAGGCTTTGTTGATCCTAAACGCCCACATTATGTCTACAAGCTGAAGAAAGCTCTGTATGGACTAAAACAGGCACCGAGAGCCTGGTATGATGCACTATCTGATTTTCTTGTGCAATCAGGCTACTCGAAGGGAAAGATAGATCCAACTCTTTTCATCAAGCGAGAGAACAGTGACATCATGCTGATACAAATCTATGTCGATGACATCATATTCGCCTCGTCCAATCCGAACTTCTGCGAAGAATTCAGTAACTTGATGCGCACTGAGTTTGCAATGAGTATGATGGGAGAGTTGAACTTCTTTCTAGGGCTACAGATCAAGCAATTGCCAGACGGAATCTTCATCAGCCAGTCGAAGTACATCCATGAAATGCTCAAAAGATTTAAGATGGACAGCAAGTCAACCATGAAAACCCCCATGTCTCCCTCACAAAAGCTCGACTCTGACCCTTCCGGAATATCAGTCGATGCTACCAACTATCGGGCTATCATCGGTTCCTTGCTGTACCTGACATCTAGTAGACCGGATATTGTCTTTGCAACTTGTCTGTGCGCTCGCTTTCAAGCAAATCCCAAGGAATCACATCTGAATGCAGTGAAGAGAATCCTGAGATACCTGAAAGGAACAGTCAACTTAGGACTTTGGTATCCCAAGGACACGGGTTTTGACCTTGTTGGTTACTCAGATGCTGATTTCGCAGGTTGCAAGCTAGACAGAAAGAGTACATCCGGTGGTGCTCAATTTCTGGGAGAGAAGCTAGTCTGTTGGTCCTCCAAGAAACAGAACTGCGTGTCAACTTCTACAGCCGAGGCAGAATACGTTGCGGCTGCCAGTTGCTGTTCACAAATCCTATGGATGAGGACACAACTCAGAGACTATGGCTTCCTATTCAATCACATTCCGATCTACAGTGACTCCCAGAGTGCAATTGCCATAACCAGCAACCCCGTTCATCACTCGCGTACCAAGCACATCGACCTGCGCTATCACTTCATCAAGGACCATGTGGAGAAGGGAGATGTTGATTTGTACTTTGTTAGCACCGAGCTTCAACTGGCTGACATATTTACTAAGGCATTGGATGAAAAGAGATTCCAGTTCCTAGTATCTAAGTTAGGCATGTTGAACTTCGATCCTATGTAATTGTGATTATCTCCACGGTCTGAATAAAATGCGTGCGTGTGTGGTGTGCGTTGCATGTGTTGAGGGGGAGAAAAGGGAGAAAATAAGTCAGAAAAAGAGTGTGTGTGGTGTGTGTCAAAATCAGAAAATAAGTCAGAAAAAGAGTGTGTGTGGTGTGTGTCAAAATCAGAAAATAAGAAAAAGAGTGTGTGTGTAAAAAATCAGAAAAAGGAGAAAAAGTGTGAGTATGTGTGTACATTTTTTTCTCTCTCATGCACAATTTGAGGGGGAGTTTTTTTCTGTACATAAATAAACGTTTGGGGCTCAAAATAATTTTAAACACGGAACCGGGCCCAACTCAAACTTTTGGGTCCAGATTACTTTCTCGCAAGGCCCAGGATTTTCTCGCATATAAGAAGACTTCGAGAACTAGACAACCCATTCTTCTCGCATATTTTTTCTAAAAAGTTCTCGAAGTCCAGAGCTCTCAACCGCCTTCCTCAAAAACTTTCTCAAATCTTCACACACTTCGCACTAAAGGTAGTGATTCTGATGAAAATCTTGAATAAAATGGTTCTCGCACAAAATGCACCGGTTCTCGAACTCAAAAGGAATTTCTCGAAGTGATATATCGAGAACCGAGTCTTATTGATATTTTTATGAATGTGTAATTGCAGGTGGTTCTCGACATTTATTTGGAGTACGAACTCGAGAATACATCTTTCTCGATATTTAAATTCGAGGAATTGTTTCTCGATATTTCAAACCTCGAAAGTCAGTTCTCGATATTTGAACCTCGAAAAGGTCTTTTCGATGTTTAAATACCGAGAACCTACTTCTCGAAGTTTGAAATACCGAGAAGCAGTTCTCGATATTTAAACATCGAGAAAGGAAGTTCTCGAAGTTTAGATCTCGAGAAGGACTTTTCGATATTCTCACATCGAGAACCAAGATCTCGATGTTTGAGTATCGAGAAGAGCTTCTCGGTATTTAAACCTCGAGAACCTACTTCTCGATATTCAAATCTCGAGAAGTTGGTTCTCGTGATTTACACTCAGAAATTTTCTCGAGGCCCCACCAGAACACACCTGATCTGAACAATTGCAAAATAGAACAAAAATAAAATTTTCAAATGAACAATGTGCTGACCCAATTCTTTCAGTTAACAATGTCAGGAACAGATAGAACTGCACAACCAAACAACGCAGTGTACCCAAAGGAGAAATGGGTCCCACTGTACGACAACAACTTCCAACTGGACCTAAAGCTGTTCAAATGCCAGGATCCAGTAATATTATCAATCCTACAGAAGCATTACCTCTGGTCTGCATTTAATGAAGCCAAACCAGTGCCAGAGGTGTATCTACAACAGTTCTGGGGCCTGATGCACACAGCCTCAGAGAAGGACAGGTCGAAAATAATGACCAAACTGAATGACGTGCGAGTGGTGCTGACACCATCAACAATCAGGGAGACACTGAAGCTCCCAGTGCTCAAACACTACGCACCACTCCCCTCAAACGAAGAGCTGATAAAGGGGATGAAGGATCTAGGCTATGACAGTCCGCTGCCCTTGCTGTCAAATTTCACTATCTCCAACCTGCCCCACCCATGGAAGAGTCTGTTCGGCCTTGTGAACAAGTGCCTATCTCCAAAGCACGCCGGACATGACAAGTGCAACAAGCAGATCCTACAAATCTTCCACGGGATCGCGTTTGACAAACAGTATGATATGGCCCAGCTCTTCTGGACAGAGCTGATGGATCAGGTCAAAATGAAGGAGAATCATAAGGGCAACACAATTCCTTACGCTCGGTGGCTGGCGCTGATCATCCACGACATTATGGAAGCCACCCCGACAATGCCAAAGCGTAAGGAGGACAAGCATTTCATTGCGCCCAAGCTCAAGTACTTTCAGAGAGACAGCAATAAAGCTGAAGCACTGCCTATTCCGGACTCCCTGCTTGACCTAGCAAACCCAAGGGATAAGGCAGTCATTGACTACAAAGAGTCGTTGAAGAGAACGGTTCCTATGGTTCAGCAAAACCCAGCTGGACCTTCCCCGGGAACCAAGCCGAGAGCGAGTGAGGGTAAGAAGAAGAGAGCCCCGCCACAGAAACCAGTGGCAACCCGGCCTAATGATGATCAGTCTGCTAACTCTTCCGAGAGGACCCAGACTGCTGAGGGCCACCCTATCAATGCTGAGGACACTGCCGATGAACCATCAAGCCAGGCCCCTTCTAATAAGGCTGGTGGTGAGGCCTCCGATAGCATGGCCAAGGGAAAGGAAAGGAATGATGATGATGATGATGCAGATGATGATGATGATGACATGGAGGGAGTCCTGATCAGCAACAGGAAAAGAGCCGGAAAGAGAGCCATTCCGATAGACTCCGACTCCTCATCGGACAATGAAGAGGCTGCTCACATGTCCCGACCACTTAAGGGCATTGTCATCAGTGAGCAGCGCTCCAAACACAACAGCGACAAATCTGCATCATCACAGCCTAGGAAGAGGCTCAGAAAGAAAAGTGCAGTGGAGGAGGAGCTGGCACTATACGATGACTGTGACACCTTTGTCACCATAGACCGAACCACGCCCCTAGGAGCAGGAGCTGACTTTGTCAGTTCCCGGGTAGAAGTCGCAGCATCTGGTTCAACTGCGCATGCACAGCCATCTCCCATCCACTCTCCAGCCTCTCAACAGGCTGGAGTTTCAATAACTCAAGGGGAATTCATACCGACCTCACTGGTTCCTTCCGAATCAGTTGAGAGACTTAGTGGTCAACAGCCCCGGACCACTACCCCCATTCGTTCTATCACATCGAGTCTAGGTGTCACCATTCCTACATTTTTGAATTTTTCTAGGACACCTACACTATTCACTGCACATACAGGTGCACTCACCCTGAATGCAACGACCGGAGTGCAAACTATGATGGTCGGAAGCCCTGCTATGCCAACAATGCCTCAATCATTGAACGCAGGCCACACATCAGCTATCTTCACTGATGCTGTGACAACAGTTACAACCCCTGTAACTGGTGCCATTATCCCCGAAGACATCCTCGTATATCTGAACAGCTTTCTAGAGTCTACCATTAAGCCATGGGTGCATGAAGCAATAACCGCTAATGCACAGGACTCTGGAAGTACCCCAGTTGTTCAGAATATACCATCCAAACCCCAGACAACACAGCCCCCAACCATTTCCATACCTGTTTCCAAACCCTCAGCCATAGAAAACCAACAACCATCCACATCAAGGGGAACCCAGGATACAGAACTAGTATTCTCCCCTACAACGACCAAACCCAACCTAACAACTGTACCCTTCGAGGATCTTGTAGCTGAGATCTACGACCGTATACTAGACGTGGAAGAAGGCAACCTCACCCCTCTTCAAAAAGCCCTTCTCCATGCTCTAGATACACAGAACACATGCCGTGACAGTCTCCGTGGCGCTAAACGTTCACATGAGGATCCTGATGATTCGGATTCTCATGAGGGGGAGAACAAGCGCCCGCGGATACTTGAGCATGTTGCTTCTACTAGCCAACCCTCAAAGCCAAATCAACCCTCCACTTCTACCAATGAGCAACCCACTACTTCAGCCAGCCATAAATCCCTAGCCACTCTCTCTAGCATGGTCGAGCTAGACATAACATCCCGAGGTGCATCTCCTATAGATGTTAACCAAGGACGGAATGGAAGTCCTGATGATGCTACCATGAGTACATCTTCCTACTCAGGCCATCAGTTAGAACCTAGTTCGAAACTGATGTCAACGGGCAATCCTGAGGATCCCGATGTTTCACTTTCTCAGCCAAGGGAGGATTGGCCGCATGTAACGAAGTATAGAGGTCTGGTCTCTGCGCAAGAGCATCGTGTTGAGATAATTGAGGATCCCTGCAAGTCTCACCAGGATCCCGATGCTACGCCAGACGTGTCGCCACAGCAGCAACAGGCTTCCTCTAGCTACTACAATGATCAAATGCATGATGAACTTGAGGAAATGCTGGTGCATAACAAATGGTCTGAACTCTGGACAGATGTAGATGAAGCACAGCGAAGAACATACCTCAGAGATCTCTTAGTCAACTGTGCTACTGACGTGATTCTACTTGATCAAAACGAACTCAAGGAGGGAGAAAACTACGAGACACCACCCAAGGAGCTTGAGTCGATCATTAGACAAACAGCGGCTCAAATGCCCAGAAATGAGAAGCCCTGGGAAAAGATCGACATCAACGCCCCCTTTCAAGAAGAAATCAGAGAAAACATCTGGCGAAAAGAGGATAAGGTCAGAGAACTGGATGAACTGAAGATATGTGGTCTTAACCATCTACGAGGACAAAACAAGGGCGGACAACTATTTCTACTCAGTCATCACTATATGGGACAACAGAGAGAAGTCTGGCAACACGAACTTCAAACTGCCAAAGACCCAGTCTGGGCTATTCTCAACGTGGGTGAAACAAACTCCCAAGACATCAAACTCTCTGTCTACCATCTACAACGGTCTGACGGAACAGAATTCACGTGTAAGGAAAATGATCTCTATATGCTAAAAATGGATGACATATATCAGATGTATCTTGCATTTCAAGAAATTCCGGGCACTCGTGACACAACTACACAAAATGGGCTGGATGCACTCAAGCGCTTTATGCTCAGACAAATCAAATTCTTTGCCTCTCATGATCTTCAGATGGCGCTTGAAACAAACATGCCGAAGACAAATCTCACAAAACCAAAGCTGTATGGACAAGAACTTGAGGACTTCCCTGAGTATTACATTTTTGATAGACCAATCACGCTTATCTATCTAAATCATAATGGTGAGAAACGTATGCTATTCATTGATGAAATCAACAAGTACTGTGACGGAACCCTGAAGATTGTGAAGGAAAAGCTGCAACCGATCAGAGAAGCATTCAAAGAAAGACAGCAACAGTATGCAGATGCGACAGATGCCGAATTAAAGGAAGCACACAGGATAGACAGAATTCTACAGGCTATCCAGAAACAACTTGATAAAAGAAATTCACTCAGGAGCTATGAACACGCGCTAAACCTCAGAAAGAACTATTACAAAGCTCAGAAGTGAAGAAACCCAGTAAGACGGCACTTGACCACAAAGGGGGAGATTGTTAGAACTTTTATTGTGGGTCAAGTTTGTCTGTAATGTCTTGTTTAAATAAAGTAGACTAGTTATACCATTTGTGGTATTAGATTAGTAGCTATTATGTAGCAAATAAGGTAAAGGGAATAAGGCCCAAAAAGGCCTTGGCCCAACTCCCAAGGTTTACCTAAATCGGTAACCTGTACAGCGCCTATAAATATGCGCCTTGTGTACAGGTACTGATAAGTCTATTTTATTCATATATTTTCACTCACTTTTTATAGCGTTTCTTGTCAAACTCAGGGCAAATTGAAGCATTTGTCTTTGTTTTTGTTGCATTTTTGTTAATGTTTGAAATTAGTGTTGAAGTTTACATTTTTGAGTGTTTTGTGTTTAATTTAAGTGTTTGGATTGATTTTATGTTTTTTTTCCCTCCTTATTTGTGTTATCTATATTTTGTTATTTGTCAAATTTCAGCTTGCTTTTATATTTCAATTTGATATCTTTTAGTACAATAAACAAATGAAATAAAGTTTTTAAGAAAACAAAAAAACAAAAAAAAGAAAACGAAACCCAAAAAAAAAAAAGTGCAGCATGGCTGCGTTACAACTTACAAACAAAGAAATGAAGAAAACCAAAAATAGGAGAAAGCAAAAAAAGAAAAGCAGCAGGGCTGCGTTACTATGAATAAACAAAAGAGAAAAGGAAAGAAAATAAAGAGAGCAGATTGAGTGTCGGCAAGCCAAAGAAAAGAAAGAAAAGACAGCCAACAATGCTAGGAAGGCAGCGGCACATGGTCAACTAAGAGGGGACGGGAGATAATAATCAATGGCAGTAATAGAAAACAGATAAAATCAGGAAGAAGAGCTAGCCACACATATTTTCCCAGCTGCAATGACTTAGCCGCAAGCAGCTCTTGAAAAAAAAATACCGCAACCGACGGAAAGCACAGCAAAAAAAGGGAAAGACGAGCCAAAATTGAAGATGCAAACCGTAGGAAGCAATTAGCAGCAGGAAGGAAAACGCAGCCATACTCCGTGTTCATTCATCTTTCAATCTTTGTTGTTAAGGTTTTGTGTTAAATTTCCTCTTTAATTTCATGTTTGAATAAGCTCTAAATTTCGTTCTTGGATTATTTATCATTTGGAACTACTCTAAGTTGGATTTTGCATTGTTATAATGTTGAATGAATATGTATTTGAATTGTATGTTTCCATGTATTACTTTTGCTCCTCCATTAATGGTGTTAGTTTCTTGATAAGAATGGTATTAGGCTAAATTTCCATGGGGTTTGGATTTGGATAAAATTGAGGTGAATGGGTGTTCTTGAATATTGAATTGAATTTAGGAATTTTCTCCAATTTTAGGACTAGTTGTTTGAGATGAAATTGAAAGAGTAATTTGTGGAATTGATCACTTCACTTGTTAATTTTTTAGAAAATTAATTCTTGCTTGTCTATGAGTTTAGAATTAATTTAGCTCACATCTCACACACCCTAAACTAAGCCTAGAAATAGGACATGTTAGGGAATTAAAAATTAAATTCTTGTCTATGAGAATTAAATGTCACTATTCTTAGATTGGAGAAAATACCCAAATTTATTTATATTCAAACACGCCCAAGATCCTTAATTCCCAATCCAAACCCCACTTTTAATTAGTTAATTTATTGTCACTAGTCACATTGAATTTATCTTTAAGTATTTTAGTTTCAAAACTTTACTTATCCACCTGTTTTCTAGTTAAATATTTTAGTTAGTTAAATTTCTTTCTCAAGATATTTAGCATGTTCACTAGTTTTAGTTTACTCATTAAAGTCATTTAATTAAATTTGCCGTTACTACTTTTGTTATTTATTTTTTTTAATTACTTAATCATTATCACAATTAATCGTTTGAGAAAGCTTGCAACGATTCGTACTAACCGGTGACCGATATTGAAACCAACACTTCCCTCCGCCACTCCTCAGAGACACGATACTCGGGGATAAACTTTCCCATCCGGAAGGGTTAAACTCCGTTTTACTACAACGCCGCGAAAGCGGTTATCAAATGGCGCCGTTGCCGGGGAGTGGCACGGTTGTAAGTTGGTTTTTATTTTCGGCATAGGAGAACCCGAGTTAGTGAGACTTTCTTGTTTATTTTTTGTTTGTGTTTGTATTTTGTTCTGTTGTAGTTGTCCACAGGTTTGATTGGGAAGGTATGCAGAGGGATTATCCGAATTGGCACTACAACCATGCTCCACCACATTATGACCAACCAAACTACCCACTGGGTAGTCATGGCAATTCTCAACTACACTACCAAGAGCCTGATCAGTATTATGATCAAAACATTCATAATCTCTATCCTGGTCAAAATGAGCCATACAATGATTATCTCTCCGAACTTAGTGATTACCAACATCATGGCAACTTTCACTATCAAGGGGGGAATTTTGAGGACTATGGCAGTTTTGACTATCAAGGAGGAGGTTTTGATGATTTGAGGGACCAATACTATCATGGGAGCTATCAAGGAGAGTACTACAGGGAGTCTGAACAATTTCAAAATGAAGCTTTTGAACCATCTCGAGACTGTCCTGCATACCAAGAAGGGTTTTACATAAACCCAGAGCCTACATTTCCAGAGCCTACATTTCCAGTATCTTTTGACACTACATTACTCGAGCAAATGAAGGCTGAAAATAAAGTTAGACGAGAACGGGAGTGGGGTTGCTACGAGGAGCTTGATGGAGACAAACTTTGGATCTTGGAAAAAATAGCAAAAGAGTTATGGAAGGATCCAGAGATTGTAAAACTTTTTGAAGACGATGCACCTGTGAAGGAGATACATGAGGAAGGAACTACATCTGGGGAGGAGGATGCTATGGTTACTATGGAGGATATGGCAGAAACTTTTGTTGGCCCTAATTCTTTTGAGCCTCCCAATGCCACTGAACTTGAACCTGTCCTCATAGAAGTTTATCCTGAAGAACCCAATCTGGAAGTTCCCACCGAGGTTGATGAAGAAATCATAGACGAGGAGATACTTTGTGACACCGACCATTTTCTACCGTCTATGGATGGCCTATCACCTAAAGAGTCCCTTAAAGATAATCTTGTTGACGATTCTGATCCTACACGAGCCCAAACGCCATTTGAAGCAGTTGATGGAACTTGTGATGAGGAGGAAACAATGCCCGATGACGCCTTCTTTGATTCTTTACTCGATGATGATGAACATAGTTGTGCTAGGCAAGGACCTGTTTGCCTAGATGATATTTGTGAGAGTAGTGAACAAGGAAGTTGGGATGCATTTTTAGAGAGTGACATAGAATCTGAACTCTATGATTTACATGTTGAGGGCATAGATGAAGAAGAAACCCGTAAAGAGGAGCCTGGGAGTTTTATTCATGATTTTTTTACTCTAGAGGGCCCACTTGAGCAGTTTGAGACACCAAAGGCGCCTGAGTTTGAGATTCTTGTTGATGTAACCAATGAGAGGCGTGAAGAATTAATGCTTCTGAGTTCACACGATCTGATTTATGATGACTATGTTACATCCTGGTGGTCTCGAGAGTTTAAAGGTTTACGTCATCTGAGGGCTTATCTTGAAGGGAAGTTTGAGGCTTTGATGATGAGTGCTCCACGACTAATTTGCATGACCGATAGTTCTCTCTCAAACGTCAAGCTAGTGACGTTAAAGAAGCGCTTCTTGGGAGGCAACCCAAGTGTTAAAAGAGGCTTAAAATAAAAAAAATGAAAAAAAAAATCAAACAAAAAAAATGAAAAAAAATAAATAAATAAAAAACAGCAAAAAAAAAAAAGAAACTAAAAAACTGCACAAAAAAAAAAACTTTTTTTTTCACTTGTTGTGTGTTCTGTTTTAATTCACCATATATTTTGTTTTCTTTAGTTTTTTTTCAGGTTAACTACAGGAGTTCCCCGATTGGATTAAATTTTCATTTGTGCTTGCTCTTTCAAATCTTCTTCACCTATTGAGCACAAGGGGAGTACTTCTTTTCTTTACCAATTCTTGCCCTCTATGTTTGTTTATTTGTGATTCATCTTAAGTGTGAGGAGGGTATTGTGTTTGAAAAAAAATGTAGATTTGCCCCGTGCTATTTTGATGTTATTTTGAGACCTCGAGGACGAGGTCTATTCTCAAGTGTGAGGAGGGTTTGGAACAGGGCAATGGACTGATCTAGTGTGCATGACAAGAGGCTCAGGTGAGCTAAGTTAAAATCGATAAATAAGCTAATGTGTAATCTACTTTGACTATTATTTTTTTTGAAAGTTTTGTTATAACTAATCTTTTTATTAGCATCATTCTTTTTAAAAAAATCTTTAAATATTAGGAGATGAGCTTGATTTCTACTTTGAAGTTGTGTGCACAAGTTTGGGTTCTTGGTTTGAATGGTTGTTCGGTCTTACTTTCTTTTCATGGATATATACAATGCTCCTTGGTTAGCTTAAAATTTAAATTCTTTGGATTAGGGAGAATTCTATCCTCGAATGAGGCTCTGCTTTTAGCATTTGATAGAATGTCTCTCGCTATTCTGGTTGTACTTGATTATTGATTTGAGAAGTGTCTTCGTTGGGAGTCTCATCTCCGAGAAGGGGCGCTGCTCTTCTCATTATCGTATTCTGCGAGAGTTGAGTATATTTTATGAGATAGCCCCACAAATCAATGATTTAGTTTAACCTTAAAATTCATACCAACTTGCTTTGTTTATAGCTCCCCTAAGATCATTCTCAAAAAAAAAAAATGCTAGGGGGAGCTAAAACTGTGTTTTTAGACCTAGAGCTTGTATGTATTTCATGACTAGTTAAGAATGACTGGTGGTTTGTGAATGTGAATGTTGACTTGTGCTAATAACTATTTAGTAGCTATTTTGCAAATATACTAGTATCAAGAGATTTTTTTAAAGTATGTTGTGTAATAAAAGTTGAGTTATTACTGTGCTTTCATGGAAATATAGTTAGGTAGATTGGAATCTTAGTCTATTAATGGTTGAATCCAAATGATCTTGAGCCCTCGAGTTGTGCACCATAAATAATTTGCCTTGAAAATACATTGGGAACCGATATGTTGCTTGAGGGCAAGCAACGCTTAAGTGTGAGGAGATTGATAAGTCTATTTTATTCATATATTTTCACTCACTTTTTATAGCGTTTCTTGTCAAACTCAGGGCAAATTGAAGCATTTGTCTTTGTTTTTGTTGCATTTTTGTTAATGTTTGAAATTAGTGTTGAAGTTTACATTTTTGAGTGTTTTGTGTTTAATTTAAGTGTTTGGATTGATTTTATGTTTTTTTTCCCTCCTTATTTGTGTTATCTATATTTTGTTATTTGTCAAATTTCAGCTTGCTTTTATATTTCAATTTGATATCTTTTAGTACAATAAACAAATGAAATAAAGTTTTTAAGAAAACAAAAAAACAAAAAAAAGAAAACGAAACCCAAAAAAAAAAAAGTGCAGCATGGCTGCGTTACAACTTACAAACAAAGAAATGAAGAAAACCAAAAATAGGAGAAAGCAAAAAAAGAAAAGCAGCAGGGCTGCGTTACTATGAATAAACAAAAGAGAAAAGGAAAGAAAATAAAGAGAGCAGATTGAGTGTCGGCAAGCCAAAGAAAAGAAAGAAAAGACAGCCAACAATGCTAGGAAGGCAGCGGCACATGGTCAACTAAGAGGGGACGGGAGATAATAATCAATGGCAGTAATAGAAAACAGATAAAATCAGGAAGAAGAGCTAGCCACACATATTTTCCCAGCTGCAATGACTTAGCCGCAAGCAGCTCTTGAAAAAAAAAATACCGCAACCGACGGAAAGCACAGCAAAAAAAGGGAAAGACGAGCCAAAATTGAAGATGCAAACCGTAGGAAGCAATTAGCAGCAGGAAGGAAAACGCAGCCATACTCCGTGTTCATTCATCTTTCAATCTTTGTTGTTAAGGTTTTGTGTTAAATTTCCTCTTTAATTTCATGTTTGAATAAGCTCTAAATTTCGTTCTTGGATTATTTATCATTTGGAACTACTCTAAGTTGGATTTTGCATTGTTATAATGTTGAATGAATATGTATTTGAATTGTATGTTTCCATGTATTACTTTTGCTCCTCCATTAATGGTGTTAGTTTCTTGATAAGAATGGTATTAGGCTAAATTTCCATGGGGTTTGGATTTGGATAAAATTGAGGTGAATGGGTGTTCTTGAATATTGAATTGAATTTAGGAATTTTCTCCAATTTTAGGACTAGTTGTTTGAGATGAAATTGAAAGAGTAATTTGTGGAATTGATCACTTCACTTGTTAATTTTTTAGAAAATTAATTCTTGCTTGTCTATGAGTTTAGAATTAATTTAGCTCACATCTCACACACCCTAAACTAAGCCTAGAAATAGGACATGTTAGGGAATTAAAAATTAAATTCTTGTATATGAGAATTAAATGTCACTATTCTTAGATTGGAGAAAATACCCAAATTTATTTATATTCAAACACGCCCAAGATCCTTAATTCCCAATCCAAACCCCACTTTTAATTAGTTAATTTATTGTCACTAGTCACATTGAATTTATCTTTAAGTATTTTAGTTTCAAAACTTTACTTATCCACCTGTTTTCTAGTTAAATATTTTAGTTAGTTAAATTTCTTTCTCAAGATATTTAGCATGTTCACTAGTTTTAGTTTACTCATTAAAGTCATTTAATTAAATTTGCCGTTACTACTTTTGTTATTTATTTTTTTTAATTACTTAATCATTATCACAATTAATCGTTTGAGAAAGCTTGCAACGATTCGTACTAACCGGTGACCGATATTGAAACCAACACTTCCCTCCGCCACTCCTCAGAGACACGATACTCGGGGATAAACTTTCCCATCCGGAAGGGTTAAACTCCGTTTTACTACAACGCCGCGAAAGCGGTTATCAGGTACCGATATCGATCAATACACATTAGCCTTACGCTGCCAAATTTACTTCTCGATACAACAGAAAGAAGAATTTCATTGTTCTCGATATTGCCTTATCATTATCTGATCTTCTCTCTTTCTGTGTGTCGATGAAATCCAGATAGTTGATCGTTAGTCTGCATAAACTGGGACCAACAGATCCGGTGGATATGGATTTTGCTATTTCGATGAGTGAGGTCATTTTCGTATTTTGTGATGGTGAAATGAAAATGTTGAGAGTGCGGTGGTGAAGGTTGAGAGCTTTTGAGAAGGTAGAGTGAGAGTCTGAGTGCTTTAGAATAGGTAGAGAAAGATTGTAAAGTGAAAAGTGTTCAAGGATTGTACGGATAAGGCATTTATAGGTTATCCGGAACTAGCCGTTGAGATATAGCCGTTGGAGAAGACGGCTGGCTTTTTCAGCATTGAATGTATTCACACATGAGGCTCATTTATGGTTAGATTTGTTGTTTTAGATCGAAAAGTGCCTTTGTGGAATCCTTGATATGTGGGGATCAAGATGGTGTATACCACGTATTCTGATTCCATGTATGTTGGTCAATAGTTGACCCAACTGCTGGCTTGAAGTAGGGACCTGCTCCTGGGGCAGGCATCTGCTGGAAGGCATCTGCTCGAGCTTCTGAGCCAGGGTTGTCTTTGACTCTAAGAGAGTATTAATGCACTCCTTCTCCTTATGTGGGCAGTAGTGGGCTAGTTGTCAGGCACATGCTGAGCCAGCTGCTTGCTAGAATGCAGTCCACTGCTGAGCCAATCTCTCGAATTTTAATACCTTGCAATATTTGAAAGCCTGATATCGACTTTCTTGGACCTTGTTGCTTCATTCCTTTTGGATTGTGAGTAGCCTGAGATGGATACCTCTGATAGTTCCCCCTCAACAGATGGCTAGGAATTCCCCCTCGATTTTGGAATAAGGTTCCCCCTCAATAGATGCAGGGTTATTCCTTTGCTTGATCTAGATCATCTAACATACCAAGTTCTTGCCTTAGTTGGTTGAATCTAGCTTCATTCAATGGCTTGGTGAAGATGTCAGCCAACTGCTTTTCCGTAGGGATGTACTCAAGCTTGATGGTCTTCTTTTCAACATGCTCTCTGATAAAGTGATGTCTGATTTCAATGTGTTTGGTTCTTGAATGAAAGACTGGATTATGAGTGATAGCAATAGCACTAGTGTTATCACACAGTATGCTAATCTCCTTTGTTTCTTCTCCATAATCCTTCAACTGCTGTTTCATCCATAGTATTTGAGCACAGCAGCTGCCTGCAGCTATGTATTCTGCTTCGGCAGTGCTAGTAGCAATTGAATTCTGTTTCTTGCTGAACCAAGAGACAAGTCTTCCACCAATTAATTGACAAGTTCCTGAGGTGCTTTTTCTATCAATTTTGCATCCGGCAAAGTCAGAGTCTGAATAACCATAGAGTTCAAAACCTCCATTTGTTGGGTACCATAGTCCAGAGTTAGGATTGCCTTTTAGATACCTCAAAATCTTCTTGGCAGCTAGAAGATGACTTTCCTTAGGCTTTGATTGAAACCTTGCACATACACCAACTGAGTAGGAGATATCTGGCCTACTAGTGGTGAGATATAACAAGGAGCCAATCAGACCTCTGTACAGGGTGGGATCAACATCTTTGCCATCTTCATCCTGACTTAGGCCTTGGGATGTATTTATGGGTATTTTCACAGTTGACTTGTTTTCAACCTTGAACTTTTTCATGAGATCCCTTGTATATTTGGCTTGGTTGATGAAGATACCATTGGGAGTTTGCTTCACTTGTAGTCCCAGAAAATAATTCAACTCTCCCATCATGCTCATTTCAAACTTGCTTTGCATGAGAGTTGAAAATTTCTCACACAATGCTTGATTTGAACTTCCAAAAATTATGTCATCAACATAGATTTGAACAAGCAATATGTGAGGACCTTCTTCAATTTTGAATAAAGTCTTGTCTACTTTGCCCTTGGTGAATCCATTATTTACTAAGTACTCAGAGAGAGTGTCATACCATGCTCTTGGGGCCTGCTTGAGTCCGTATAGAGCTTTGTGTAACTTGTAGACTTGATCCTTCTCTCTATTGATTTCAAAACCAGGAGGTTGCTCCACATAGACCTCCTCTTCTAGTAGACCGTTTAGGAATGCACTTTTTACGTCCATTTGATAGACAGTGAATTGCTTATGGGCAGCATAGGCTAAGAATATTCTTATAGCCTCAAGTCTAGCAACAGGAGCAAAGGTTTCATCAAAATCTATACCTTCTTCCTGGCAGTAACCTTTGGCTACTAGTCTTGCCTTGTTCTTGATAATTGTGCCTTCCTCATCCATCTTGTTTCTGAACACCCATTTGGTTCCTATCACATGTTGATGATAGGGTCTGGATACAAGCTCCCACACATTGTTTCTTTCAAATTGGTTGAGTTCCTCTTGCATGGCTTGTATCCAGTCAGAGTCAAGAAGGGCTTCTTCAATTTTCTTGGGTTCTATTTGAGAGATGAAGCATGAGAATAGTGCTTCTTTTTGAGTTGCTGATCTGGTACGAACCCCTTCATGGATGTTTCCAATGATCTGTTGTGGAGGATGTTGATTCAACCATCTAATGTCAGATGTTTGATCGATGCTGGTTTGATTTTGTTGGTCATCATCCTCCTCTTCTTCTTCTTCTTCACTTTCTTCTGGTAGAATAGGGTGATTAGGGATTTCATGAAGGCCTGGAAGGATGTTTGTTGGTGAGTCACCTGCTGGCAGTGGGCTGACAGTGGAGTCAACTGCTGGCCGTGGATTGACATTAGATTCAGCTATTTTTTCTTTATCATTTCCTGGAAGGCAGCTTGGAGCCTTTTCAGTGTCCTTCTTTAAGTTGGATGACTCACCTTCTTCTTTTGATTGAGCAGTGGAGTGGTTTTCAAAAACCACATGGATTGATTCTTCTACCACCTGAGTTCTTTTGTTGAGGATCTGGAATGCCTTGCTTGTTGCTGAGTAGCCCAGGAAGATCCCTTCATCAGATTTGGGATCAAATGGCTTGAGGTAGTCTTTTCCATTGTTTAGAATGAAGCATTTGGATCCAAACACGTGGAAATGACTAACATTAGGCTTTCTTTCTTTCCATAGTTCATATGGAGTCTTTTTGTAAGTCTTATGAATGAGACTTCTATTCTGTGTGTAGCAAGCAGTGTTGATGGCTTCTGCCCAAAATCTTTTGGGTAGACCAGCTGCTTCTAAGATTGTCCTTCCGGCTTCCTTGAGTGTCCTATTCCTTCTCTCAGCAACACCATTTTGTTGAGGTGTTCTTGCTGCTGAAGTTTGGTGATGGATTCCATTTTCTTCACAGTACTGAATTACTATAGAGTTAAGGAATTCAGTACCTCTATCTGACCGGATCTTTTGGATTGAGAGACTTTTCTCATTTTGAATTAGTTTCATCAGTTCTGGAAGTTTCTTCTCTGTTTCATTCTTTTTCTTTAGGAATACGGTCCAAGTGTATCTGGAATAATCATTGATAACCGCTTTCGCGGCGTTGTAGTAAAACGGAGTCTAACCTTTCGGTTTTTCCCCGAGTGTCGTGTCTCTTGAGGAATGGCGGAGAAGTTTCTTAATTTAATTTTAGTCACGGGCTATCGCTAATTGTTGGAAGCTTTTTCAATATAGGAAAGTGATTTTGTTCTATATTACGCTAAATTATAACTAGGAGCAAGGTGCAATTTAAAGATTAATGTATAAATATTGAATATTCAAGGATGCAAATAAGGGCAATGAATTGAGTAATTAGAAATGGATATGTTCTTGGACCTCTTAATTAGGGAAATTAAGACTAAAGTTGGACTAATAATTTCTTTCCTCATAGACAAGAATAGAAACTATCTTCATTAATTTACCCTATTTCTAGGTATCATTAATGTGTTTAAAATGGTTGGCTTAAATTATATTCTAAACCCATAGACAAGGTAGAAATAATTTTCCAATACTTTAATTAATAAAAATAGCCAAATTCATTAACTAGTTAAACTCTTTATTTTAGCAATTGAATTTATTTCTCATAGACAAGATGTAAATCCTTTTCATTAAATTATCCTATTTCTAGGCCTTATTAATGTGCTCAAATATGGTTGGCTCAAATTAATTTCTAATCTCATAGACAAGTTAGAATTAATTTTCCAAGAATTTAATTAATGAAAATGGCTAACTATTATTAATTACTATTTCATCATTTTAAACAACTAGTCCAATTTATTAATCTTAACCCCTAATTTTAGGTCAACAAGTCAATCCATATTCCTTTTCTCAATTCATGCCCTAACAAATTTAGCTACTCATTATCATTTTTGCAATTAACAACATAATGATTAAATTCAACATTAACAAGGAATTAAACATGTATGATAGCAAACATCAAACAAAAATTATATTCTGGAACAATAAACTTGTAGGAACTAAAATATAACTTTCTGGAATTTTTCACCAATTTTTGAACCTAAAATCCAATTTTAACAACTAATTGATAATTTTCCCAATTTTAACAAAAAAAATGCAAAAAGCAACTAAAAATATGCTAACTTCGTTTTAAATTTTATTTTAGCTACTGGGAGTGATATTACTATGAATCAAACTGAAATTAAGGCCGAACTAATTTTTTTTTCATTTTTTCTAGTATTTATTCTAAATTATGAACTAATCTCAAATAATTACCAAAATTAATTAAAAATTACTTATGCTTCGTGAAAAATTAATTTCTTCAGATAAATAACTACCTTGAGGCTAGTGAACAACTATATAATTAATTGGAATGAATTCAACAACAATAACTATTTTATTTAATTTTTGGAAGTAAATGCGAAATACTTGAAAAATAATCTGGAAATTTTAGAAGAACAGATTGAACAAACAAAGTGCAGATTCAGATTCTACTCGTTGAGAAGATGAAAATACATATAAAGAACTTACAAATTGGAGCTAAAATGAAGAAGATATGAAGATTTGAAGTTTCTCTCTCTCTAAACCCTTTGGAGCTCGAAAATGGAGGAAGAAAGAAGGTGTTTTGAACTGATTTAGGGTTGGAAGAGGTGTGTTTGAGTTGAGGAAAAATCGGGCAATTTATAGGAAAAATTTCCCCGAAGGCGCCCGGGCAGGCGGCCGCCTTCCGGCAGCAACTGGCCGCCTGCCGTCAACTCGCTGGCAACGACACGTGGGCTGGTCTCCGTCAGCCGTAGGCGGCCATAGAAGGCGGCCGCCTTCCACCAAAATTGGCCGCCTTCCGTTGTCTTCACCGGCAGGTCGACGTGAGCCCGTCAACGTCAGCCGCAGGCGGTCCAGACGGCGGCCGCCTGCCGTTCCTGTCTGGCCGCCTGCCGTCAAGTCGCACCGGCCGGTGGTTGGCCTTGTCCCGTTGTGCCGCAGGCGGCCACGAAGGGCGGCCGCCTTCCTTCCTCCGTCGGCCGCTTTCTGTCTTCTATAGGTTCGGGTCAAACTGGAGCGTTGACTTTGATATACCGTAGGCGGCCAGCCAGGCGGCCATATTGGGCGCCTATTTGGGCGCCTGCCGCCAAATTCGTCTGATAAATCCCGCGTTTCTTGCTCTCCAAGATTGCCTTCTGGATCACCTTGATAAAATGCTTACTTCTTCCGGTATGACTTCATTTGTTACTCAGATTGACTCCTTTTGTGCTCAATTGACCCGAAATCCCGGCAAACATATTATGAATGTGATTTTCACCTGATTTCATGAAACTTGAACCAAAATATCTAAAACATGCCTTTTCTTTCTATTTTTATTCAAAAATCGCTTAAATTTGATAAGAAAAATAAGTACAAAAATGGACTTATCAATCTCCTCACACTTAAGCGTTGCTTGTCCTCAAGCGACGAATTAGTTGTAAACACACTCAAAAGGTAAAGTCTAACTGTATTACAATCTAATTGCTATTTTAAAGAAGTAGAAACAAAAACCTCTTCTTTTTATTCTCAATCTTTAAACATTTTAGAAAAATCACCCAAAATACAAGAGTTTAAAATTAGTATTACTTAAGAAAAACTATTTATTATGTTAAACCACCAATCAATTCCTTATCCCAAGGTTTTCATTATTCTAATTTGGACATTCATCTTGTTCACCATTTTTTTTTTTTTTTTTTTTTTTGCTCTTTTTCACTCTTGTTGGCGGTGTTATCCCATGGTAAATGCATATTTCATTCTCACAGACTGTGATTAACGAATGAAACAGAGCCCCTTTTCGGAGATGGAATTGTCCTATAACAATGAGTTTTGAAGAGGTTTATTAATAGTAACATTTTTTTTAATGAATAAAATGAATGTCCAATTAAAACAAATTCAGACCTTTACATTCGCAACCAAAAACCCATAACAATTTTAAGTTTTCAAAAATAATAATAATAGTAAATTCTTATAATAAGGGTGATTTTCTAAACTATTTTGTGATTTGATAACAAATTGAGAAATTAATGTTTCATATCAAAAATAGTAAAAAGATTGTTCTAAAACAAGGCTTTGACTTTTGAGTGTAAAACGCAACCTCCTCACACTTGAGCTGGACCTCGCCCTCGAGGTCTTCTTTTGAGGCACAAAATTGGGAAATAAAGGCACACATTTTTTTTTTGGTTCTTTCCTCACACTTGAGTTTTGAAAAGATTTTGTGAAGAGGAATAATGAAACAGGAGAAAAAATGGTTTTAAAAATCCTTACATCATCCATAGTCAGTTTGTAAGAGCATTCAAGTCAAAAGAGCAGCGCAATGTCCAACCTGAAGAACAAACAAACATGATAAAAATGTTAAGGAAGAAGCAAATCTAAACATCGCCTGCGCCATCCTGGGGGCCATAGTGTGGCCTAAGCCAATCTCTCATCTCATCAATATCTAGCCTCTGGGTCTCTAGCTCCGCCTGCATATCCTGGGTGGCTCTCTCCTGAGCTAATCGAAAGTCTCTGAACTCTCCCAGGGCCGTCTCATGCGCCTCTCGCATCTCCTGGAGTCCTCTGTCCTGTACAACCCGCATCTCTGAAACTGAAGTCTGGAGACTCCGCATCCCATCCATCATCGCTCTCCAATCTGTGGCGCTAGGCATGTATGAAAAGGGCTCGCTAGATCCCTCATGTCCTGAGGGTCGAGAAGAACTACTCTGCTGGGTCGGCTGCTCAATACCTGGGAGCTCCTGAGTGTTCCGCTTCTTCTTGATCCTCATGTTGGTAAAGGATGAGGATCGAAGAACGCGGATGCTATCCTGTAAGTGCACTAGTCCTGGAATGTCTAGATCTGGGTAGAATGATCTAACGAGAGTAGTGATGAAAGGCCCTGCCTGGATAGTGCGCCGCACAGTCTTCCCCTGGCTCCGGAAGAAACGAGCCATAAGGACAGCCATATTCACCGGGATGCGGTGAATCAAACTCCAAAAGAATAGTATGTCCTTTTTGGACAACCTGTTTGTGTTGTTAGGTCGTCCAAAAAAACCACAAGAAAGTACGAACGAGAGTATGTACCAGTGAGTCGCCCTCCATTTGTTCGAATGGGGGTGCATCCGGAGAAATGATCTGGTGTCTGTGGAGTGTCTGTGCCAAAACTCATCAATGTCAAATGCCTCGGGTAAGCGGGTCGGAAGAGCACGGAACTCCTCAGTCTGTGTGTATGCTGGGGTATAGAGCCCCATCCTCCATCCGAGCTCAGCCACAGTGATGGAGTGCTCCATGCCTAGAATAGTAAACCTCATCCGAGACTCTGACCCAATAACAGCACCCTCCTGCACAGCCTGTCCGTAATGAGTGAACTGAACGGAGCACAGAAACTCCATCGTCAATGGAAGGCTGGCCCTCTCCTGAACGAATAGAATCCTCCGCCATAAAGAGTCTCCTAGCAGGGCATCAATGTCATCCCAGTACCCCCCATTCCTCTAGCATCGTCGGGTCCAGGATCATGGGAGGAAGGAGTGTGCGATATTGCCCCCATGCCTGGAAGCGTCTGCGATCAGCAATAGTAGCAAAGGGGATATCAGGCTGTGGCGGCGGGTCTTCCCGTCCTAGTGGTGGCTCCTCGAAAATGGGATCGTCACGTCTTCCTCCAGACATCTGCAAGAAATAAACAAAGTAAAATATTTTTGGGTTAGTTTTTTTTTTTTTTTTTTTTTTTTTTTTTTTTTTTTTTTGGTTGGGTTGCCTCCCAATGAGCGCTTCTTTAACGTCACTAGCTTGACGAATGTCCTCCCTTGGTTCAAAATTTTTGGAGATAGAGAATCTCCTTGCTTTTTTCAATCGGGCCACCATGGTAGAGTTTAAGTTGGTGGCCGTTGACTTTAAAGGGACCCCCATTAGCATCTTCAATCTCAACGGTTCCGTAGGGGTAAGCTTTTATGACCTTGAACGGTCCGGACCATCTTGACTTAAGCTTTCCTGGAAAGAGCTTCAACCGGGAGTTGAATAACAGCACTTTATCTCCAGCATTGAAATCACGAGCCTTGATGTGTTGATCATGGTAGAGTTTGGCCCGTTCTTTGTAAAGTTTAGAATTATGAAAAGCTTGCGCTCTCCACTCTTCCAGTTCATTCAGCTGGTAAAATCGTTCCTTCCCTGCAGCATCCAGTTTAAAACAGACATTTGTCATCGCCCAAAGTGCTTTATGCTCGAGTTCGACGGGTAAGTGGCAAGACTTCCCGTATACAAGGCGAAAAGGTGTGGTTCCGATCGGGGTTTTGTAAGCAGTCCGAAATGCCCAAAGAGCGTCGTCAAGTTTAGTTGACCAGTCTTTCCTGGTCTGGGCAACAGTTTTCTCCAGAATGGACTTCAAATCCCTGTTAGCGTTTTCCACTTGTCCCTGAGTCTGGGGGTGGTACGCTACTCCGCTTCGATGTTGGACTCCATATTTGGCCAAAATTCTGGCCATTGGATCATTGTGGAAATGAGTCCCTCTATCGCTGATCAAAACCCTAGGCACACCAAATCTGGTAAAGAGCTTTTTCAGAAAATTCACGACTACTCGAGAGTCGTTGGTGACACAGGCCTGGGCTTCAACCCATTTAGAAACATAATCAATGGCCACAAGAATGTATTTGTTTCCTCTTGAGCTTGGGAAAGGTCCAACAAAGTCGATACCCCAAACATCAAATACCTCACAAGGTAAGATAAAGTGTTGGGGCATCTCATTGCGCCCAGAAATGTTCCCGATTCGTTGACAGTTATCACAAGAGGAAACAAATTCATTAGCATCTTTAAAAATCGTGGGCCAGAAGTACCCACAGTCCAAAACCCGCCTTGCGGTTCTATTCCCTGAAAAGTGGCCTCCAGTAGGACCGCTGTGACAATGCTCCAGAATGTCCTTTGCCTCAGCTTCAGTAACACATCTTCTCACCACCTGGTCAGCACAAATTCGGAATAGATATGGATCATCCCAAAAATAGTGCTTTGCTTCTGACAGGAACCGCCTTTTCATGTGCCTTGTCAGTTCGGTAGGCTCGACTTTACCAACAAGGTAGTTGGCAATGTCGGCATACCACGGTGTTTGTTCCTTGGCGGATATTGCCATCAGTCTCTCAGCAGGAAAAAGTTCCTCAATTTCGCATTTTCCGAAAGTTTCTGCTAACTCGGCATCTAACCTTGAGAGGTGATCAGCTGCCTGATTAGCAGACCCTTTTCGGTCCCTGATTTCAATATCAAATTCCTGCAACAAAAGAACCCAGCGTAACAGTCTAGGCTTAGCATCATGCTTTTGGAGGAGATATCTAATGGCCGAATGGTCGGTATAGATAATAACCTTCGAAAGAATGATGTAAGTCCTAAACTTCTCTAAAGCACAAACAATAGCAAGGAATTCTTTTTCGGTGGTAGTGTAGTTGAGTTGTGGCCCTGACAGAGTTTTGCTAGCGTAGTAGATTGGGTGGAAGTTCTTGTCCTTCCTTTGACCAAGAATGGCCCCCACTACTAAGTCACTAGCGTCACACATGAGTTCAAAGGGTAAACTCCAATCTGGGGCCACAAGCACCGGTGCATTGATCAGTTGTGTTTTAAGTGCTTGGAAAGCATGGTGACATTCATCAGAGAATATAAAAACCGCATCTTTTTCAAGTAACCGGGTGAGAGGTTTTGCAATTTTAGAGAAATCCTTTATAAAACGACGATAAAAGCCCGCGTGTCCTAAGAAGCTGCGGATGGCTTTTACCGTGGTTGGTGGAGGAAGTTTCTCTATCGTCTCAATTTTTGCACGGTCCACCTCTACCCCGTTACTTGACACCTTGTGTCCAAGTACTATACCCTCTTTCACAAGGAAATGACATTTCTCCCAACTTAGGGCTAAATGGGTTTCCTTGCAGCGGATAAGTACTTTTTCCAAGTTTTCAAGGCATTTTTCAAACGTTTCCCCAAAAATAGAGAAGTCATCCATGAATACCTCCATGAAGTGGCCAATGTATTTTTCAAAAATGGCAATCATGCACCTCATGAAGGTGGCAGGGGCATTACAGAGACCAAAAGACATCCTACGAAAAGCAAAGGTCCCAAAAGGGCATGTAAACGTAGTTTTGTCTTGGTCTTCCGGGTTGACATGGATTTGGAAGTATCCACTCATGCCATCCAGGAAACAGTAGTGACTATGGCCTGCCAACCTCTCTATTAATTGATCGATGAAGGGAAGGGGAAAATGGTCCTTCCGGGTGGCTTCGTTCAGTTTGCGGTAATCGATTACCATTCGCCACCCGGTAACAGTTCGACTGGGTAGAAGTTCGCCCTTTTCATTTTTCATGACGGTCATTCCCCCCTTTTTGGGGACAACATGAATAGGGCTTACCCACTGGCTATCAGAGATGGGGTAAATGATACCCGCATCCAGCAGTTTGACAATCTCGGCACGCACTACTTCCATCATGTTTGGGTTTAAACGTCGTTGTGGTTGGACAACTGGTTTAAACCCTTCCTCAATTTTGATGGTGTGGGTACAAAAGGTGGGGCTAATTCCATTGATGTCCTCAAGTTTCCAAGCAATTGCTTGCTTGTGTGTCTTAAGGACTCCAAGTAATTTCTCCCTTTGTTCCTCACTTAAGTGTGCGGCGATGACGACAGGGCATTTGCCTTCGTCATCCAAGAATGCATATTCTAAGTGGTCGGGCAGTTTCTTTAGTTCGAGGGGGTGGTCGTTTTTCAAGTTTTGTTCATTTTTCTCCCCCTCAAACTCAATCAATACTTCGTTAGAAGCTTGATCAATCAGCGCATCCTCACAACTCTCGCATGCATCACTCACATCATTGTTGGCTTCTTTTAACAGACATGCTTCTTCAGTTACATGTCCATTTTCTTCCCCAAACAGATACCCTTCAATAGACTCAAAG
Organism: Cuscuta epithymum; assembly: GCA_945859915.1. NCBI lineage: Eukaryota > Viridiplantae > Streptophyta > Magnoliopsida > Solanales > Convolvulaceae > Cuscuta > Cuscuta epithymum. The sequence continues at coordinate 483,251 of CAMAPF010000947.1, read as the reverse complement.
GTATCAAGAAAATGACATCCTTGAAAGGAATCTGTGGGGTGTTTCATAACATCTGAGAGTCGGAAGGTGCATAGATCATCTCCGACTCTTAGAGTTAATGAGCCATCAGTGACATCAATCAAGGCCCTGGCGGTAGCCAGAAAGGGCCTTCCCAGAATAAGAGGTGTTTCCCTATCCTCTTCCATGTCCATTACTACAAAGTCGACTGGGAAAATGAATTTGTCAACCTTGACCAGGACGTCTTCAACAATTCCTTTCGGATATTTGACTGAGCGATCAGCCAGTTGAAGACACATCCTGGTGGGTTTCATTTCCCCAAGTCCTAGCTTCTCGACTATAGAGGAAGGCATCAGATTGATACTTGCCCCTAAGTCAGCTAGAGCATTATTGAAGTTGAAATTGTCTATAGAGCAAGGGATAGTGAAACTACCTGGATCCTTTAGCTTTTCGGGTATTGACCTCAGAACCACGGCCGAGCATTCTGCGTTCAAGTCCACGACTGAGAGCTCCTGCAGCTGCCTTTTGTTTGTCAGCAAGTCTTTGAAAAACTTGGCATATTTGGGCATCTCCGCTAAGGCATCCATCAGCGGCAGGTTGACGTGGAGTTGTTTGAGTAGGTCCAGGAATTTGTTGTACTTCCTGCTATCGTCATCATTTCTAACCCGTGAAGGAAACGGGAGAGAAGGTTTGACGATAGTGACCCTTGTGTTAGGGCGTGTTGGTTCCATGCTCTTCTCAGTTGGAGCATCAGTTTGTTTCTCAGGTTCCATGGTCGGGGTACCTTCCTCTTCCTTGTCTTTCTGCTCAGCCACTGTTGTTTGTCTCCCGCTTCGAAGAGTGATGGCTTGCACATGTTCACGGGGGTTTGGTTCCGTGGTGCTAGGCAAGTTGCCTGGCTGACGACCAGGAACATTGTTCTGATTAATTTGCATCATCAGATTTTTGATCTGATTGTCAGTGCTGGCCTTGTATCTTGTTATTTCCTCCCGTGTCCTTGCCAGTTCTGCTACCAACAAGCCTATCTCTGATGGCTGGGCAGCCTCCGTTTGTCGTTGGTGTGGAGGCACATAAGCTTGGTTGTTCTGTTGGGCCGGTGCACCTCCCTGGTTCCGACTCTGGAAGTTGTTGCTTTGATTGTTGTTGGAGTAGTTTTGATTACCTTGATAACCGCCGCGTGGAGGACCATTGTTGTAATCCCCCCCGCCATTGGTTACCTTGGTAATTCCTTCCTTGGAAATTCTGAGGAGGGTAGTTGGAGTTACCCCCCCGGTTGCCTTGATTCGCCCATGGCCCTTCTTGTTTTGTTCGGCCATACTCCAGCAGGTTCACCTCCCTGTTGTTGCTTAGATTACATTCATCAACTAATTGACATGAATTGGTCAAATGTGGACCAAAACATATCTCACAAGAGAGTACAAGTTCAGTTGAATGGGAAACAGGTGAAAAAGTATTAAATTGAGATGACTGTGGGACAGAGCTTGAGTTCCCGAAGTATCGGGATGATTGTTGATTCGGGACAGCACCGATGTTGTTGACTTGGTTGGTGTGATTGTTTTCATTCTTCAGATTCTTTACTTCCACGACCAACCCTTCAATCTTTGCTGTTAAGGCCGTGAGTTGGTCAACTTCAAGATAACCTGGTTTTGTTGCTGCTGGAGTTCTTTCGTCATACCAGTATCTTGCATTTGAAGTGACCTTCTCCACCAGAGCTTCGTTGGTGTTGGGTGCCATGTCAAGGAATGATCCCACCTGAGAAGAGAAATCAAGTTCTTTTTTGCTACTAACTTGAAGTCCATTGTAAAAATGGAACATCAAGCTACTAGAATCCATCAGTGTGAGTGGACATTTGTTTCTCATATCCTTGAAACGATCCCATGCTTCACTTAAGGACTCCATCGGGAATTGTCTAAAATTTTGAATTGCTGTTTTAATTTTAGCAACTGCCGATGGAGGAAAGTATTCTTGCATGAATGCTTGGTGCAGTGCCGCCCATGTTGTGAAGTGACCCGTTGGAAAGCTATTCAGCCACAAAGATGCCCTATCCCGTAATGAGAAGGGAAATAGGGTCAACTTTGCGGCGTCGGAGGTCACTCCGTTAAAGCGGAACGTTTGGCATGCTCGGGTGAACCACAACATGTGGGCCCTAGGGTCATCTTGCTTGGACCCGCCAAATTGATGATTGGACATCATGTTGACAATGGCGGGTTTGATCTCGAAATTGGCTGCCTCGATTGCCGGTGCGCTGATACTATCATCCTCGATGAAGTTTGGCGTAAGATTTTGCAACACCGTCCTTTCTCCCGCCATGCTTGGTTTCTTGTGGATTGAAAGATTTTTCCACAAAGTTCGTTCAGGTTCAGGATCAAGTTCAATTAGACCTTCCACTCCTTTAGAGCGGGTGTGCATTCATTTATCCTGAAATCTTTATACAAATTGTCGCAAGGGCGAAAAAGTCTCCCTAACTAGAATTCACCTATGCCAGAACTAAATCAAGAATTAATCGTGCCATTCCCCGGCAACGGCGCCATTTGATAACCGCTTTCGCGGCGTTGTAGTAAAACGGAGTCTAACCTTTCGGTTTTTCCCCGAGTGTCGTGTCTCTTGAGGAATGGCGGAGAAGTTTCTTAATTTAATTTTAGTCACGGGCTATCGCTAATTGTTGGAAGCTTTTTCAATATAGGAAAGTGATTTTGTTCTATATTACGCTAAATTATAACTAGGAGCAAGGTGCAATTTAAAGATTAATGTATAAATATTGAATATTCAAGGATGCAAATAAGGGCAATGAATTGAGTAATTAGAAATGGATATGTTCTTGGACCTCTTAATTAGGGAAATTAAGACTAAAGTTGGACTAATAATTTCTTTCCTCATAGACAAGAATAGAAACTATCTTCATTAATTTACCCTATTTCTAGGTATCATTAATGTGTTTAAAATGGTTGGCTTAAATTATATTCTAAACCCATAGACAAGGTAGAAATAATTTTCCAATACTTTAATTAATAAAAATAGCCAAATTCATTAACTAGTTAAACTCTTTATTTTAGCAATTGAATTTATTTCTCATAGACAAGATGTAAATCCTTTTCATTAAATTATCCTATTTCTAGGCCTTATTAATGTGCTCAAATATGGTTGGCTCAAATTAATTTCTAATCTCATAGACAAGTTAGAATTAATTTTCCAAGAATTTAATTAATGAAAATGGCTAACTATTATTAATTACTATTTCATCATTTTAAACAACTAGTCCAATTTATTAATCTTAACCCCTAATTTTAGGTCAACAAGTCAATCCATATTCCTTTTCTCAATTCATGCCCTAACAAATTTAGCTACTCATTATCATTTTTGCAATTAACAACATAATGATTAAATTCAACATTAACAAGGAATTAAACATGTATGATAGCAAACATCAAACAAAAATTATATTCTGGAACAATAAACTTGTAGGAACTAAAATATAACTTTCTGGAATTTTTCACCAATTTTTGAACCTAAAATCCAATTTTAACAACTAATTGATAATTTTCCCAATTTTAACAAAAAAAATGCAAAAAGCAACTAAAAATATGCTAACTTCGTTTTAAATTTTATTTTAGCTACTGGGAGTGATATTACTATGAATCAAACTGAAATTAAGGCCGAACTAATTTTTTTTTCATTTTTTCTAGTATTTATTCTAAATTATGAACTAATCTCAAATAATTACCAAAATTAATTAAAAATTACTTATGCTTCGTGAAAAATTAATTTCTTCAGATAAATAACTACCTTGAGGCTAGTGAACAACTATATAATTAATTGGAATGAATTCAACAACAATAACTATTTTATTTAATTTTTGGAAGTAAATGCGAAATACTTGAAAAATAATCTGGAAATTTTAGAAGAACAGATTGAACAAACAAAGTGCAGATTCAGATTCTACTCGTTGAGAAGATGAAAATACATATAAAGAACTTACAAATTGGAGCTAAAATGAAGAAGATATGAAGATTTGAAGTTTCTCTCTCTCTAAACCCTTTGGAGCTCGAAAATGGAGGAAGAAAGAAGGTGTTTTGAACTGATTTAGGGTTGGAAGAGGTGTGTTTGAGTTGAGGAAAAATCGGGCAATTTATAGGAAAAATTTCCCCGAAGGCGCCCGGGCAGGCGGCCGCCTTCCGGCAGCAACTGGCCGCCTGCCGTCAACTCGCTGGCAACGACACGTGGGCTGGTCTCCGTCAGCCGTAGGCGGCCATAGAAGGCGGCCGCCTTCCACCAAAATTGGCCGCCTTCCGTTGTCTTCACCGGCAGGTCGACGTGAGCCCGTCAACGTCAGCCGCAGGCGGTCCAGACGGCGGCCGCCTGCCGTTCCTGTCTGGCCGCCTGCCGTCAAGTCGCACCGGCCGGTGGTTGGCCTTGTCCCGTTGTGCCGCAGGCGGCCACGAAGGGCGGCCGCCTTCCTTCCTCCGTCGGCCGCTTTCTGTCTTCTACAGGTTCGGGTCAAACTGGAGCGTTGACTTTGATATACCGTAGGCGGCCAGCCAGGCGGCCATATTGGGCGCCTATTTGGGCGCCTGCCGCCAAATTCGTCTGATAAATCCCGCGTTTCTTGCTCTCCAAGATTGCCTTCTGGATCACCTTGATAAAATGCTTACTTCTTCCGGTATGACTTCATTTGTTACTCAGATTGACTCCTTTTGTGCTCAATTGACCCGAAATCCCGGCAAACATATTATGAATGTGATTTTCACCTGATTTCATGAAACTTGAACCAAAATATCTAAAACATGCCTTTTCTTTCTATTTTTATTCAAAAATCGCTTAAATTTGATAAGAAAAATAAGTACAAAAATGGACTTATCAATCTCCTCACACTTAAGCGTTGCTTGTCCTCAAGCGACGAATTAGTTGTAAACACACTCAAAAGGTAAAGTCTAACTGTATTACAATCTAATTGCTATTTTAAAGAAGTAGAAACAAAAACCTCTTCTTTTTATTCTCAATCTTTAAACATTTTAGAAAAATCACCCAAAATACAAGAGTTTAAAATTAGTATTACTTAAGAAAAACTATTTATTATGTTAAACCACCAATCAATTCCTTATCCCAAGGTTTTCATTATTCTAATTTGGACATTCATCTTGTTCACCATTTTTTTTTTTTTCTTTTTTTTGCTCTTTTTCACTCTTGTTGGCGGTGTTATCCCATGGTAAATGCATATTTCATTCTCACAGACTGTGATTAACGAATGAAACAGAGCCCCTTTTCGGAGATGGAATTGTCCTATAACAATGAGTTTTGAAGAGGTTTATTAATAGTAACATTTTTTTTAATGAATAAAATGAATGTCCAATTAAAACAAATTCAGACCTTTACATTCGCAACCAAAAACCCATAACAATTTTAAGTTTTCAAAAATAATAATAATAGTAAATTCTTATAATAAGGGTGATTTTCTAAACTATTTTGTGATTTGATAACAAATTGAGAAATTAATGTTTCATATCAAAAATAGTAAAAAGATTGTTCTAAAACAAGGCTTTGACTTTTGAGTGTAAAACACAACCTTTGTGGTTGGACAACTGGTTTAAACCCTTCCTCAATTTTGATGGTGTGGGTACAAAAGGTGGGGCTAATTCCATTGATGTCCTCAAGTTTCCAAGCAATTGCTTGCTTGTGTGTCTTAAGGACTCCAAGTAATTTCTCCCTTTGTTCCTCACTTAAGTGTGCGGCGATGACGACAGGGCATTTGCCTTCGTCATCCAAGAATGCATATTCTAAGTGGTCGGGCAGTTTCTTTAGTTCGAGGGGGTGGTCGTTTTTCAAGTTTTGTTCATTTTTCTCCCCCTCAAACTCAATCAATACTTCGTTAGAAGCTTGATCAATCAGCGCATCCTCACAACTCTCGCATGCATCACTCACATCATTGTTGGCTTCTTTTAACAGACATGCTTCTTCAGTTACATGTCCATTTTCTTCCCCAAACAGATACCCTTCAATAGACTCAAAGGTATCAAGAAAATGACATCCTTGAAAGGAATCTGTGGGGTGTTTCATAACATCTGAGAGTCGGAAGGTGCATAGATCATCTCCGACTCTTAGAGTTAATGAGCCATCAGTGACATCAATCAAGGCCCTGGCGGTAGCCAGAAAGGGCCTTCCCAGAATAAGAGGTGTTTCCCTATCCTCTTCCATGTCCATTACTACAAAGTCGACTGGGAAAATGAATTTGTCAACCTTGACCAGGACGTCTTCAACAATTCCTTTCGGATATTTGACTGAGCGATCAGCCAGTTGAAGACACATCCTGGTGGGTTTCATTTCCCCAAGTCCTAGCTTCTCGACTATAGAGGAAGGCATCAGATTGATACTTGCCCCTAAGTCAGCTAGAGCATTATTGAAGTTGAAATTGTCTATAGAGCAAGGGATAGTGAAACTACCTGGATCCTTTAGCTTTTCGGGTATTGACCTCAGAACCACGGCCGAGCATTCTGCGTTCAAGTCCACGACTGAGAGCTCCTGCAGCTGCCTTTTGTTTGTCAGCAAGTCTTTGAAAAACTTGGCATATTTGGGCATCTCCGCTAAGGCATCCATCAGCGGCAGGTTGACGTGGAGTTGTTTGAGTAGGTCCAGGAATTTGTTGTACTTCCTGCTATCGTCATCATTTCTAACCCGTGAAGGAAACGGGAGAGAAGGTTTGACGATAGTGACCCTTGTGTTAGGGCGTGTTGGTTCCATGCTCTTCTCAGTTGGAGCATCAGTTTGTTTCTCAGGTTCCATGGTCGGGGTACCTTCCTCTTCCTTGTCTTTCTGCTCAGCCACTGTTGTTTGTCTCCCGCTTCGAAGAGTGATGGCTTGCACATGTTCACGGGGGTTTGGTTCCGTGGTGCTAGGCAAGTTGCCTGGCTGACGACCAGGAACATTGTTCTGATTAATTTGCATCATCAGATTTTTGATCTGATTGTCAGTGCTGGCCTTGTATCTTGTTATTTCCTCCCGTGTCCTTGCCAGTTCTGCTACCAACAAGCCTATCTCTGATGGCTGGGCAGCCTCCGTTTGTCGTTGGTGTGGAGGCACATAAGCTTGGTTGTTCTGTTGGGCCGGTGCACCTCCCTGGTTCCGACTCTGGAAGTTGTTGCTTTGATTGTTGTTGGAGTAGTTTTGATTACCTTGATAACCGCCGCGTGGAGGACCATTGTTGTAATCCCCCCCGCCATTGGTTACCTTGGTAATTCCTTCCTTGGAAATTCTGAGGAGGGTAGTTGGAGTTACCCCCCCGGTTGCCTTGATTCGCCCATGGCCCTTCTTGTTTTGTTCGGCCATACTCCAGCAGGTTCACCTCCCTGTTGTTGCTTAGATTACATTCATCAACTAATTGACATGAATTGGTCAAATGTGGACCAAAACATATCTCACAAGAGAGTACAAGTTCAGTTGAATGGGAAACAGGTGAAAAAGTATTAAATTGAGATGACTGTGGGACAGAGCTTGAGTTCCCGAAGTATCGGGATGATTGTTGATTCGGGACAGCACCGATGTTGTTGACTTGGTTGGTGTGATTGTTTTCATTCTTCAGATTCTTTACTTCCACGACCAACCCTTCAATCTTTGCTGTTAAGGCCGTGAGTTGGTCAACTTCAAGATAACCTGGTTTTGTTGCTGCTGGAGTTCTTTCGTCATACCAGTATCTTGCATTTGAAGTGACCTTCTCCACCAGAGCTTCGTTGGTGTTGGGTGCCATGTCAAGGAATGATCCCACCTGAGAAGAGAAATCAAGTTCTTTTTTGCTACTAACTTGAAGTCCATTGTAAAAATGGAACATCAAGCTACTAGAATCCATCAGTGTGAGTGGACATTTGTTTCTCATATCCTTGAAACGATCCCATGCTTCACTTAAGGACTCCATCGGGAATTGTCTAAAATTTTGAATTGCTGTTTTAATTTTAGCAACTGCCGATGGAGGAAAGTATTCTTGCATGAATGCTTGGTGCAGTGCCGCCCATGTTGTGAAGTGACCCGTTGGAAAGCTATTCAGCCACAAAGATGCCCTATCCCGTAATGAGAAGGGAAATAGGGTCAACTTTGCGGCGTCGGAGGTCACTCCGTTAAAGCGGAACGTTTGGCATGCTCGGGTGAACCACAACATGTGGGCCCTAGGGTCATCTTGCTTGGACCCGCCAAATTGATGATTGGACATCATGTTGACAATGGCGGGTTTGATCTCGAAATTGGCTGCCTCGATTGCCGGTGCGCTGATACTATCATCCTCGATGAAGTTTGGCGTAAGATTTTGCAACACCGTCCTTTCTCCCGCCATGCTTGGTTTCTTGTGGATTGAAAGATTTTTCCACAAAGTTCGTTCAGGTTCAGGATCAAGTTCAATTAGACCTTCCACTCCTTTAGAGCGGGTGTGCATTCATTTATCCTGAAATCTTTATACAAATTGTCGCAAGGGCGAAAAAGTCTCCCTAACTAGAATTCACCTATGCCAGAACTAAATCAAGAATTAATCGTGCCATTCCCCGGCAACGGCGCCATTTGATAACCGCTTTCGCGGCGTTGTAGTAAAACGGAGTCTAACCTTTCGGTTTTTCCCCGAGTGTCGTGTCTCTTGAGGAATGGCGGAGAAGTTTCTTAATTTAATTTTAGTCACGGGCTATCGCTAATTGTTGGAAGCTTTTTCAATATAGGAAAGTGATTTTGTTCTATATTACGCTAAATTATAACTAGGAGCAAGGTGCAATTTAAAGATTAATGTATAAATATTGAATATTCAAGGATGCAAATAAGGGCAATGAATTGAGTAATTAGAAATGGATATGTTCTTGGACCTCTTAATTAGGGAAATTAAGACTAAAGTTGGACTAATAATTTCTTTCCTCATAGACAAGAATAGAAACTATCTTCATTAATTTACCCTATTTCTAGGTATCATTAATGTGTTTAAAATGGTTGGCTTAAATTATATTCTAAACCCATAGACAAGGTAGAAATAATTTTCCAATACTTTAATTAATAAAAATAGCCAAATTCATTAACTAGTTAAACTCTTTATTTTAGCAATTGAATTTATTTCTCATAGACAAGATGTAAATCCTTTTCATTAAATTATCCTATTTCTAGGCCTTATTAATGTGCTCAAATATGGTTGGCTCAAATTAATTTCTAATCTCATAGACAAGTTAGAATTAATTTTCCAAGAATTTAATTAATGAAAATGGCTAACTATTATTAATTACTATTTCATCATTTTAAACAACTAGTCCAATTTATTAATCTTAACCCCTAATTTTAGGTCAACAAGTCAATCCATATTCCTTTTCTCAATTCATGCCCTAACAAATTTAGCTACTCATTATCATTTTTGCAATTAACAACATAATGATTAAATTCAACATTAACAAGGAATTAAACATGTATGATAGCAAACATCAAACAAAAATTATATTCTGGAACAATAAACTTGTAGGAACTAAAATATAACTTTCTGGAATTTTTCACCAATTTTTGAACCTAAAATCCAATTTTAACAACTAATTGATAATTTTCCCAATTTTAACAAAAAAAATGCAAAAAGCAACTAAAAATATGCTAACTTCGTTTTAAATTTTATTTTAGCTACTGGGAGTGATATTACTATGAATCAAACTGAAATTAAGGCCGAACTAATTTTTTTTTCATTTTTTCTAGTATTTATTCTAAATTATGAACTAATCTCAAATAATTACCAAAATTAATTAAAAATTACTTATGCTTCGTGAAAAATTAATTTCTTCAGATAAATAACTACCTTGAGGCTAGTGAACAACTATATAATTAATTGGAATGAATTCAACAACAATAACTATTTTATTTAATTTTTGGAAGTAAATGCGAAATACTTGAAAAATAATCTGGAAATTTTAGAAGAACAGATTGAACAAACAAAGTGCAGATTCAGATTCTACTCGTTGAGAAGATGAAAATACATATAAAGAACTTACAAATTGGAGCTAAAATGAAGAAGATATGAAGATTTGAAGTTTCTCTCTCTCTAAACCCTTTGGAGCTCGAAAATGGAGGAAGAAAGAAGGTGTTTTGAACTGATTTAGGGTTGGAAGAGGTGTGTTTGAGTTGAGGAAAAATCGGGCAATTTATAGGAAAAATTTCCCCGAAGGCGCCCGGGCAGGCGGCCGCCTTCCGGCAGCAACTGGCCGCCTGCCGTCAACTCGCTGGCAACGACACGTGGGCTGGTCTCCGTCAGCCGTAGGCGGCCATAGAAGGCGGCCGCCTTCCACCAAAATTGGCCGCCTTCCGTTGTCTTCACCGGCAGGTCGACGTGAGCCCGTCAACGTCAGCCGCAGGCGGTCCAGACGGCGGCCGCCTGCCGTTCCTGTCTGGCCGCCTGCCGTCAAGTCGCACCGGCCGGTGGTTGGCCTTGTCCCGTTGTGCCGCAGGCGGCCACGAAGGGCGGCCGCCTTCCTTCCTCCGTCGGCCGCTTTCTGTCTTCTACAGGTTCGGGTCAAACTGGAGCGTTGACTTTGATATACCGTAGGCGGCCAGCCAGGCGGCCATATTGGGCGCCTATTTGGGCGCCTGCCGCCAAATTCGTCTGATAAATCCCGCGTTTCTTGCTCTCCAAGATTGCCTTCTGGATCACCTTGATAAAATGCTTACTTCTTCCGGTATGACTTCATTTGTTACTCAGATTGACTCCTTTTGTGCTCAATTGACCCGAAATCCCGGCAAACATATTATGAATGTGATTTTCACCTGATTTCATGAAACTTGAACCAAAATATCTAAAACATGCCTTTTCTTTCTATTTTTATTCAAAAATCGCTTAAATTTGATAAGAAAAATAAGTACAAAAATGGACTTATCAATCTCCTCACACTTAAGCGTTGCTTGTCCTCAAGCGACGAATTAGTTGTAAACACACTCAAAAGGTAAAGTCTAACTGTATTACAATCTAATTGCTATTTTAAAGAAGTAGAAACAAAAACCTCTTCTTTTTATTCTCAATCTTTAAACATTTTAGAAAAATCACCCAAAATACAAGAGTTTAAAATTAGTATTACTTAAGAAAAACTATTTATTATGTTAAACCACCAATCAATTCCTTATCCCAAGGTTTTCATTATTCTAATTTGGACATTCATCTTGTTCACCATTTTTTTTTTTTTCTTTTTTTTGCTCTTTTTCACTCTTGTTGGCGGTGTTATCCCATGGTAAATGCATATTTCATTCTCACAGACTGTGATTAACGAATGAAACAGAGCCCCTTTTCGGAGATGGAATTGTCCTATAACAATGAGTTTTGAAGAGGTTTATTAATAGTAACATTTTTTTTAATGAATAAAATGAATGTCCAATTAAAACAAATTCAGACCTTTACATTCGCAACCAAAAACCCATAACAATTTTAAGTTTTCAAAAATAATAATAATAGTAAATTCTTATAATAAGGGTGATTTTCTAAACTATTTTGTGATTTGATAACAAATTGAGAAATTAATGTTTCATATCAAAAATAGTAAAAAGATTGTTCTAAAACAAGGCTTTGACTTTTGAGTGTAAAACACAACCTTTGTGGTTGGACAACTGGTTTAAACCCTTCCTCAATTTTGATGGTGTGGGTACAAAAGGTGGGGCTAATTCCATTGATGTCCTCAAGTTTCCAAGCAATTGCTTGCTTGTGTGTCTTAAGGACTCCAAGTAATTTCTCCCTTTGTTCCTCACTTAAGTGTGCGGCGATGACGACAGGGCATTTGCCTTCGTCATCCAAGAATGCATATTCTAAGTGGTCGGGCAGTTTCTTTAGTTCGAGGGGGTGGTCGTTTTTCAAGTTTTGTTCATTTTTCTCCCCCTCAAACTCAATCAATACTTCGTTAGAAGCTTGATCAATCAGCGCATCCTCACAACTCTCGCATGCATCACTCACATCATTGTTGGCTTCTTTTAACAGACATGCTTCTTCAGTTACATGTCCATTTTCTTCCCCAAACAGATACCCTTCAATAGACTCAAAGGTATCAAGAAAATGACATCCTTGAAAGGAATCTGTGGGGTGTTTCATAACATCTGAGAGTCGGAAGGTGCATAGATCATCTCCGACTCTTAGAGTTAATGAGCCATCAGTGACATCAATCAAGGCCCTGGCGGTAGCCAGAAAGGGCCTTCCCAGAATAAGAGGTGTTTCCCTATCCTCTTCCATGTCCATTACTACAAAGTCGACTGGGAAAATGAATTTGTCAACCTTGACCAGGACGTCTTCAACAATTCCTTTCGGATATTTGACTGAGCGATCAGCCAGTTGAAGACACATCCTGGTGGGTTTCATTTCCCCAAGTCCTAGCTTCTCGACTATAGAGGAAGGCATCAGATTGATACTTGCCCCTAAGTCAGCTAGAGCATTATTGAAGTTGAAATTGTCTATAGAGCAAGGGATAGTGAAACTACCTGGATCCTTTAGCTTTTCGGGTATTGACCTCAGAACCACGGCCGAGCATTCTGCGTTCAAGTCCACGACTGAGAGCTCCTGCAGCTGCCTTTTGTTTGTCAGCAAGTCTTTGAAAAACTTGGCATATTTGGGCATCTCCGCTAAGGCATCCATCAGCGGCAGGTTGACGTGGAGTTGTTTGAGTAGGTCCAGGAATTTGTTGTACTTCCTGCTATCGTCATCATTTCTAACCCGTGAAGGAAACGGGAGAGAAGGTTTGACGATAGTGACCCTTGTGTTAGGGCGTGTTGGTTCCATGCTCTTCTCAGTTGGAGCATCAGTTTGTTTCTCAGGTTCCATGGTCGGGGTACCTTCCTCTTCCTTGTCTTTCTGCTCAGCCACTGTTGTTTGTCTCCCGCTTCGAAGAGTGATGGCTTGCACATGTTCACGGGGGTTTGGTTCCGTGGTGCTAGGCAAGTTGCCTGGCTGACGACCAGGAACATTGTTCTGATTAATTTGCATCATCAGATTTTTGATCTGATTGTCAGTGCTGGCCTTGTATCTTGTTATTTCCTCCCGTGTCCTTGCCAGTTCTGCTACCAACAAGCCTATCTCTGATGGCTGGGCAGCCTCCGTTTGTCGTTGGTGTGGAGGCACATAAGCTTGGTTGTTCTGTTGGGCCGGTGCACCTCCCTGGTTCCGACTCTGGAAGTTGTTGCTTTGATTGTTGTTGGAGTAGTTTTGATTACCTTGATAACCGCCGCGTGGAGGACCATTGTTGTAATCCCCCCCGCCATTGGTTACCTTGGTAATTCCTTCCTTGGAAATTCTGAGGAGGGTAGTTGGAGTTACCCCCCCGGTTGCCTTGATTCGCCCATGGCCCTTCTTGTTTTGTTCGGCCATACTCCAGCAGGTTCACCTCCCTGTTGTTGCTTAGATTACATTCATCAACTAATTGACATGAATTGGTCAAATGTGGACCAAAACATATCTCACAAGAGAGTACAAGTTCAGTTGAATGGGAAACAGGTGAAAAAGTATTAAATTGAGATGACTGTGGGACAGAGCTTGAGTTCCCGAAGTATCGGGATGATTGTTGATTCGGGACAGCACCGATGTTGTTGACTTGGTTGGTGTGATTGTTTTCATTCTTCAGATTCTTTACTTCCACGACCAACCCTTCAATCTTTGCTGTTAAGGCCGTGAGTTGGTCAACTTCAAGATAACCTGGTTTTGTTGCTGCTGGAGTTCTTTCGTCATACCAGTATCTTGCATTTGAAGTGACCTTCTCCACCAGAGCTTCGTTGGTGTTGGGTGCCATGTCAAGGAATGATCCCACCTGAGAAGAGAAATCAAGTTCTTTTTTGCTACTAACTTGAAGTCCATTGTAAAAATGGAACATCAAGCTACTAGAATCCATCAGTGTGAGTGGACATTTGTTTCTCATATCCTTGAAACGATCCCATGCTTCACTTAAGGACTCCATCGGGAATTGTCTAAAATTTTGAATTGCTGTTTTAATTTTAGCAACTGCCGATGGAGGAAAGTATTCTTGCATGAATGCTTGGTGCAGTGCCGCCCATGTTGTGAAGTGACCCGTTGGAAAGCTATTCAGCCACAAAGATGCCCTATCCCGTAATGAGAAGGGAAATAGGGTCAACTTTGCGGCGTCGGAGGTCACTCCGTTAAAGCGGAACGTTTGGCATGCTCGGGTGAACCACAACATGTGGGCCCTAGGGTCATCTTGCTTGGACCCGCCAAATTGATGATTGGACATCATGTTGACAATGGCGGGTTTGATCTCGAAATTGGCTGCCTCGATTGCCGGTGCGCTGATACTATCATCCTCGATGAAGTTTGGCGTAAGATTTTGCAACACCGTCCTTTCTCCCGCCATGCTTGGTTTCTTGTGGATTGAAAGATTTTTCCACAAAGTTCGTTCAGGTTCAGGATCAAGTTCAATTAGACCTTCCACTCCTTTAGAGCGGGTGTGCATTCATTTATCCTGAAATCTTTATACAAATTGTCGCAAGGGCGAAAAAGTCTCCCTAACTAGAATTCACCTATGCCAGAACTAAATCAAGAATTAATCGTGCCATTCCCCGGCAACGGCGCCATTTGATAACCGCTTTCGCGGCGTTGTAGTAAAACGGAGTCTAACCTTTCGGTTTTTCCCCGAGTGTCGTGTCTCTTGAGGAATGGCGGAGAAGTTTCTTAATTTAATTTTAGTCACGGGCTATCGCTAATTGTTGGAAGCTTTTTCAATATAGGAAAGTGATTTTGTTCTATATTACGCTAAATTATAACTAGGAGCAAGGTGCAATTTAAAGATTAATGTATAAATATTGAATATTCAAGGATGCAAATAAGGGCAATGAATTGAGTAATTAGAAATGGATATGTTCTTGGACCTCTTAATTAGGGAAATTAAGACTAAAGTTGGACTAATAATTTCTTTCCTCATAGACAAGAATAGAAACTATCTTCATTAATTTACCCTATTTCTAGGTATCATTAATGTGTTTAAAATGGTTGGCTTAAATTATATTCTAAACCCATAGACAAGGTAGAAATAATTTTCCAATACTTTAATTAATAAAAATAGCCAAATTCATTAACTAGTTAAACTCTTTATTTTAGCAATTGAATTTATTTCTCATAGACAAGATGTAAATCCTTTTCATTAAATTATCCTATTTCTAGGCCTTATTAATGTGCTCAAATATGGTTGGCTCAAATTAATTTCTAATCTCATAGACAAGTTAGAATTAATTTTCCAAGAATTTAATTAATGAAAATGGCTAACTATTATTAATTACTATTTCATCATTTTAAACAACTAGTCCAATTTATTAATCTTAACCCCTAATTTTAGGTCAACAAGTCAATCCATATTCCTTTTCTCAATTCATGCCCTAACAAATTTAGCTACTCATTATCATTTTTGCAATTAACAACATAATGATTAAATTCAACATTAACAAGGAATTAAACATGTATGATAGCAAACATCAAACAAAAATTATATTCTGGAACAATAAACTTGTAGGAACTAAAATATAACTTTCTGGAATTTTTCACCAATTTTTGAACCTAAAATCCAATTTTAACAACTAATTGATAATTTTCCCAATTTTAACAAAAAAAATGCAAAAAGCAACTAAAAATATGCTAACTTCGTTTTAAATTTTATTTTAGCTACTGGGAGTGATATTACTATGAATCAAACTGAAATTAAGGCCGAACTAATTTTTTTTTCATTTTTTCTAGTATTTATTCTAAATTATGAACTAATCTCAAATAATTACCAAAATTAATTAAAAATTACTTATGCTTCGTGAAAAATTAATTTCTTCAGATAAATAACTACCTTGAGGCTAGTGAACAACTATATAATTAATTGGAATGAATTCAACAACAATAACTATTTTATTTAATTTTTGGAAGTAAATGCGAAATACTTGAAAAATAATCTGGAAATTTTAGAAGAACAGATTGAACAAACAAAGTGCAGATTCAGATTCTACTCGTTGAGAAGATGAAAATACATATAAAGAACTTACAAATTGGAGCTAAAATGAAGAAGATATGAAGATTTGAAGTTTCTCTCTCTCTAAACCCTTTGGAGCTCGAAAATGGAGGAAGAAAGAAGGTGTTTTGAACTGATTTAGGGTTGGAAGAGGTGTGTTTGAGTTGAGGAAAAATCGGGCAATTTATAGGAAAAATTTCCCCGAAGGCGCCCGGGCAGGCGGCCGCCTTCCGGCAGCAACTGGCCGCCTGCCGTCAACTCGCTGGCAACGACACGTGGGCTGGTCTCCGTCAGCCGTAGGCGGCCATAGAAGGCGGCCGCCTTCCACCAAAATTGGCCGCCTTCCGTTGTCTTCACCGGCAGGTCGACGTGAGCCCGTCAACGTCAGCCGCAGGCGGTCCAGACGGCGGCCGCCTGCCGTTCCTGTCTGGCCGCCTGCCGTCAAGTCGCACCGGCCGGTGGTTGGCCTTGTCCCGTTGTGCCGCAGGCGGCCACGAAGGGCGGCCGCCTTCCTTCCTCCGTCGGCCGCTTTCTGTCTTCTACAGGTTCGGGTCAAACTGGAGCGTTGACTTTGATATACCGTAGGCGGCCAGCCAGGCGGCCATATTGGGCGCCTATTTGGGCGCCTGCCGCCAAATTCGTCTGATAAATCCCGCGTTTCTTGCTCTCCAAGATTGCCTTCTGGATCACCTTGATAAAATGCTTACTTCTTCCGGTATGACTTCATTTGTTACTCAGATTGACTCCTTTTGTGCTCAATTGACCCGAAATCCCGGCAAACATATTATGAATGTGATTTTCACCTGATTTCATGAAACTTGAACCAAAATATCTAAAACATGCCTTTTCTTTCTATTTTTATTCAAAAATCGCTTAAATTTGATAAGAAAAATAAGTACAAAAATGGACTTATCAATCATCAACTATCACCACGGTGTATCTTCTACCACTTAAGCTCGTTGGTTCAACTGGTCCAAACAAGTCAAGGTGTAGTAGGCTTAAGGGCCTAGTTGATGATTCCAGTTCCTTTGATTTGAATGATACCTTGGTTTGTTTTCCTTTTTGGCAAGCATCACAGAGATGGTCCTTCTTGAAATTGATTTCAGGAAGTCCTTTCACCAATCCTTTTCTGGACAGTTTGTTGATTGTTTTGAAGTTGAGATGGCTTAATTTGTTGTGCCATTCCCAACTCAAATTTGAATTTGCCTTTGTCACCAAGCAAATCCCTTCCTTTGCTGAGCTCCAATCAACAATGTACATGTCCTTCTTTCTTCTACCAGTGAGCACAATTTTGTCATTTTTGACATCTCTTATCAAGCAGATGTCTTTGGAGAATGTAACATTATAGCCATTGTCACAGAGCTGGCTTGTGCTTATGAGATTGAACTTTAATCCTTTAACATAAGATATGTTTTGGATTGTAAGTCCATTGATGGATAGGTCTCCAGCCCCTTTGGTTTCTCCTTGTTTTTCCACATTCCCAAAAGTAACTTTGGGTCCTTCGCTTGCCATATAGTTTGACAGGAGCCGCCTGCTGCCTGTCATGTGCCTGGAGCAGCCTGAATCTATGTACCATGTTTGTGAGTCCACTGCTCCAGCACCTTCCTGTATTCATCATTGTTGAGCAGTAGCCCACAAGTTAGTGGGCAACTTCCTTTGTACAAGTTTGGGCATCCATGCCCATCTAGAACCATTTAGTTCTAAGCAAATTGGTCTATAGCCGTTTGAAGTGTTATAATCATGGGGGATGGCTACGTATTTGTTAATCCTTTTCCTTCTTAAAATGGGAAATGGATTATTGGCTTATGGAGGACACTGCTTAGTGTTATGACTGTGGTTGGTCTTATTGGTTGGTTGCCAACGGGTCCTTGGGGTTTGATGGTTGGGAAGTTTTTGTTTATACATGAATTTGGATTTTGATTTGGGAGCAGGCAGGTTCCTTCTTGTGGGAATATTTTGGGAGTTGAATTTTTGGTAGATTGGCTTTCTTGCATTTTGTTGGTTGGTTGTGGAGGGTGAGTTTTGAGTGAGTCTGATGGGGGATACATATCCCAGCCCTCTTCTCTTCCTGTTTGGAACAACTTCAGCAGTAGAGTCACGGGTTTTACTATCCATGCTGAAGTTATTCGTTTTGTCTTTTAGCTCTTTGTTCTCTTCTTCTAAGACATTGTTTTTGGTTAAGGCATCTAACAATTTTGTATGAATAGCCTTAATGTCTTGTTTTAATCTATCATTTTCTGATCTTAAGAGAACATGGTGATTTTGGACTTTTTGGAAATCTTGTAATAAAGATTCCAGTGTAATATTAGTTGGTCCAGAATCACTAGAGCTATAAGAAGAGCAGGATGTTACCTCAACATCATTGTAGTGGTCTTTGGCCATTAGGCATTTAGGGGAGCTGTATTCATCATCTTCACTGAGCCATCTGCTGCTTTCTCCAGTGAGCCATCTGCCGCCTTTTTCAGCCACCTGCCAGGATCCCAGGCATAGAAGTGCTTCCTCTGAGCTTTCAGATGAAGAGCTTTCATTGCTTGAGCTGCTTTCATCTTCAGATTGGGGTTCCTCCTTTTTCTTTTCACTTACAAAAGCTTGTCTTTTGCTTTTGAAGTCCCTCTTGTAACTAGCTTTGGGACCAGTCCCCTGCTGCCCTTGATACTTCTGGGCTAAGGGCAGAGGGCATTCATTTTTGTAATGTCCTGGCTGTCTACAGTTGTAGCACAGAACAGTTTCCTCACTGGATTGAGGTCTCCCTTGTCTTCTAGGTGGCAGGTTGTATGCTTTCTTTGGAGCAGTTACCTCCTTCTTCATGAATCTTTTAAATTTCCTCACAAACATAGCAAACTGCTCGTCAGTGAGGAGATGATTGAGGGATTTTTCAGCAGATTTTGAAGTGCTTGGCTCAGACACTAGAGCTAGTGTCTTATATTCATCTTCCTTCTCTTCTTTGATCTCCTTCATTTCAAATTCATAGGCCTTGAGATCACTAAAGAGTTTGTCGGTTGACAGAGTTCTGAGATCTCTGCTATCTCTCATAGCAGTTACCTTCATGTCCCATTTTGATGGCAGGCCTCTCAAGACCTTGAGGGAAATCTCCTTTTGAGATAGTTCTTTCCCAAGGTCAGAGACCTCTGCCACAATCTTCAGGAATCTGGATTCCATCTCATGGATAGATTCAGTTGACAGCATTTTGAAATCCTCAAATTTCTTGAGGGCTATGGTCAGTTTATTGTCCTTCTCCTGTTCATCTCCTGCTCCAATCTTTGTGAGCTCATCCCAGACATCTTTGGCAGTTTCGCATTTCCTGATTCTGGGAAATATAGATTCATCAACAGATTTGAAGAGAATGTCCTTGGCAATGTTGTCAAGATTGTTTCTCTTCCTGTCCTCAGTTGTCCATTCCATTTTGGGTTTTGGAATGTACACATCATCTGTTCCTTCTGTGGTTCTGGATGTGATGACCTTCATTATTTTGATAGGTCCATCAGTAATTACTTCAAGCATCTCATCATGTAAAGCACTGAGATGTGCTCTCATCCTTATTTTCCAGTCATCAAATTTGTTCAAGTTGAACAGAAGGTTCTTGGCTAACTGACTGTCCATTTTTGAAGGTGTTTGGGAAGTAGAGTGGTTTGAATCTTTAGTTCAAATTAGTCAGAAACTGACTCTAGGAACACCTGCTCTGATACCACTTGATGGTCCCGGATAGGGTAAAAGTCTAGAGGGGGGTTGAATAGACTTTTAAATCTTTTTCATCTTTATGAAGTTTTCCCTCTAGAAAAGTTAATCTATAATCTTTTGAGAGATTAATAGATGCTCAGCGGAAGTCTTTACCCTTTATGTAATGAGTGTTTGACCACTTTCTAATTTTGGGAAGATTGGACTTAGATAGCTAGCAGTTGGATTGGCAGTTAGCTTAGCAGTTGACTAGGTAGCAGGAAACTGCTGAGGTAACTGCTAGAGAAATGTTGATTTTATGATGAAAGTGATGGTGAAACGTTGTTTAGAACGCAAGAAAGATGTCTGAAAAAGTACTTAAGTAAGGTTAAGATGAAGTTTAACTGGAGCAGTGGTCTTGGCAGTTGGGTGGTACAAAGGGAACTGCTGAGTCACCTGCTTAGGTTATAAGCAGATTTTCAGAGATCCTTTTAAGCAAAACTTCGTGTGATGATGTTATGAGGATCTGGTGATGTTGAGTTGTTTAAAGGAAATATATGTATGTGAGCAGGGAGCTCAGCAGTTGGGTGATACTGAGGAGACTGCTAAGGCACCTGCTATACTTTGAAAGTGAATTTCCGAGAACTGATAGAACAACCTTTTTGGTAATGCTTTAGCAAGTGAACTGTGTGGAGATAGCCTCAAAGAGAGTGAGTAATTAAGCAGAAGGATAAGCAGTTGGGTCAATTAAGATAACTGCTTAAGATGCTGCTGGCAAACTACAATCTTTATACGAGAAGTGCTGGGTGTGTGTTTTGTTGAATGAAGTGAAATCAACACACGATGTATCCTGGTTCAGAGGTGGTGTAATCCTCCTACGTCCAGTCCCATTCTCTTTCAAATGGATTTTCACTAAAGTATTCAGCCCAATACACTTAGTGCCAATCTAGCCTTTACAACTCTTAGGCCTAGATTGAAGGTTTTTCACAATGAGTATAACACCACTCAAAGTTACTCAGTCCTTAAGACTTTTCTCAATTGATCCAGTGGGGATCAAAAGGTACTCTATCTATCTAACTACACTTCAGGATCCGAACAACTGTTCTCCTAAGTGTTTACAACCACTTGTGAAATGTTACAAGAAAGTTCTAACCTCCAACTATGAACTAAGCTCTAACAATGTAAAAGTATTGATCTAATCTAAGAGCTTAGTGAAGCATGAGGCTAAGCAGAGAGTAAAGTTGAGTTTGCACTTTCTCTTTTGCTAGATATCTCGTATATGCTTTGATGAAAGTATTTCTCTACTTAGGATGCTCAAGCTTGTTTTTGAACTCATGCTTCTACCTATATTTATAGGTCTTCATGGTTGATCAATCTCATCCGTTGGTTGAGATGGATTAATCTTGTGCGTTGAGGGTCTGGCAAGGACGAATTGTACATTTGTCTTCTTGTGCAGGAGCTTTTAATTTCTTTGTTTTCTGTCTTGAATGATTGGGCTGCGGTATGGGTGTGTCTTCAGCCGCTGCAGCTTCACTCCAAGAAGTTCTCCCATGCTGTAGGACCGTGTGTTTAATGCTGGTCAACTTTTGTCTTCCAATCAATATTCAATGTATTCGAGCATCTCAAATGTGACCTATATTTAATCTTTGAGTAAAATGATATATGCCGGTAGGATTTAAATATCCTATGAAGGTAAAAAGTTACCTTATTGCATTTTTATGTATCCGGTAATATATCATTAATCTTAAAGATTGTACATTTATTTTTGTCACTTATGTTTTAAATTTAAATGTTACTTCTGAAAATAAGACTCAATGTACATTTGTTTAGTATAGTGGCATCATCAAAATCTATCAAAATTTGGAGACTAACAGTACTAGTAAAGTCGTTATTTTGTTTGATTTGTCATTGTCACTAATAATTGTATTTGTCACTTTTAGATTATTGTTGATTGATTTGTTTAAACAGACTATGTCCCTTCTCCCCTTGTGCATCTAATTTACCCTTCTGAACTGCAAGACTTTTTCAAGCATCTAATTAAGTACCTAAATTGGACGAAGATTTAGTTCGACAACTTATAGTTGTGCCCCTCTCTAGGGCTTCGACCGCTTGGAGTCTTTTTCCGTCTTCGATTTTAATCGAAGGACGGCCGCTTTTTCCGTCTTCGATTTTAATCGAAGGACAGCCGCTATTGTTTGTGCTTCGTCCTCGGAGGGCGGATTTGCTGTCATGGCTCGAGGAGATCGACGTTGTGGTCAAGGTTCGAGGATGCGGCATTGCTGTCGTCGTTGGAGAAGATCGGCGCCGCCTATCCATTTACTTTGGTTGCACGGAGCAGAGATGAGTTTTGTTATGCACGGACGGAGGATCGATGCATGGTCTTTGGCAGCCAAAGGTCACGGAGGATCAATTAGCATGGTACCGGTGGTACGACCCCCCCTGAACCACCACCATGAGATGTACGAGATGCTCTAGTTTGTGAACGCTTTTTTTGTAGTTTTTATCTGTTTGTTATTTGTTTTCTTGTGTCCATTTTTGTTGTTGGTTTTGACAGTTTGTTTGAGTTTTTTGCCTCTCTTTATGTCATTGGGTATGGTTGGATCTATGGGAACAAGTTTGGCTGTGTCAAGCCCACTACATGGTTAGCGATTCATGTTGCTCTCTCAGGGGTAACCGTCTCAAAGTCTCACCATATGGTTTCAGTCGTAGTTGTTGGAGTTTCAGTTGGTGTGAGTTTTATTTTTCTTTTCCTTGATGTAATGAAGGCGCCGGAAATTACTATTCCCACCACAAACATGATGACGCAACAGCCTTCCTCCTCTACAATCTCTGCAAGTTTTTCAAGCGGCATCATCAATTCTCCGGTGATGAGGCCATCGTCGTCCACGCTCTTCTCAAGCTTTCCGCCGCCGCCAATGTTCTCTATGGCCGAGCCTTACACCTTGTTCCAGTCTGTGCCGCCACGTGCTCCGGGTCCTGCTTTCTCTTCCCCGGCAGCAACGGTGGGTCATTTCACCGTCCCTACAATCTCTTCTCCGCCGCCGGCCTCATCGTTCTTTGGTTCAACTTTTTCTGGGACTCCGGGTATTATTCGACCACCTGAGCCGACGGGTTTCGGCTCTCCTATGTCGGCCCTCGCTCAGTCTGTCTCGAGTATTACCTCGGTATCTCAAATTCTTACCATCAAGTTGAAGGCTGTAGAAGATTATCTCACTTGGCGCACTCAGTTTGAATCTTTCTTGATTTCTCAAGGTTTATTTGGTGTTGTGGATGGCTCCATTGAGGTACCCTCCATGTATATGGTTGATTTTGCTAACCGTCAAGTTCCCAATCCCGAGTATTATTATTGGCTTCGTGTGGACCAAACAATTCGTTGTTGGTTATTTGCTACCTTGACTCGGGATGTTTTAATTTATGTTCATGACTTAAAACACTCTGCTACAATCTGGACTAGACTTCAGACTCGCTTTATGTCTGCCAGTTTACCTCGGTGCATGGAACTAAAACGGTTATTGTCCACCATTAAAAAGAAAGAAACTCAAACTATGGAAATTTATTTACGAGAAATCAAGAATTTAGTGGAATCCCTTGCTGCAATTAATTCCCCTGTCTCGGAAAAAGAGCTTCTTGAATCTATTTTGGCTGGTTTAGGACCCGAGTATCGGTCCCTTGTCACTACTGTTTCTTTGTTCCCCCAGAACTTTCCGTTTGATATTTTGCAACCCTGTCTTCTCGAAGAAGAGCAACGTGTTCTTTCTGAGCGTCATCAGCAAACTTTGGTTGGTCACCAAGCTTTTGCAGCTCCTGCAGCGGCTGGCCAGCAGCCCCCCGGACAGTTTATGCGCGGTGGAGGGGGTCGCGGTAGAGGGGGGCGCGGCAGAGGTGCGGGGCGCGGCAGAGGTGCGGGCCGCGGCCGTGGTCGAGGAGGACCACCGCCTTATGGCGGCCAGGCAGCTTACGGCCAACAGCCTTTTTATGGGGGTCCACAGCAATATTTTGGAGGCATGCAGCAGCCTCAACCCGGTCCACAACCTCATGGAGGGCAGTTCCTTGGGGGACAGCAGCCGGTTCCTTCCGGTCCGGTCTTCGGCAGGCCACCGATTCAGCTTCAGGGGGTGCAATCGTCTTCATCGGGCACTACAAGTTCTGCTAGTAATTCTGTCTTGTCAACTTTAAATGTTAATCCCTTTTATGTTTGTGATACTCATACTAGCTTTGCAGGCTTTCCATCGGGTGAGGGAATTCTTGGGTCTATTCCACCACCTGTTGTCTGTCAATTATGTTTCAATGCAGGTCATTCTGCTCTTCAGTGTCCTTCCCGATTCAGTCAACCCTCTGCACCAGCCCTGCTTACTAATAATTGTGAATCCAATGCTGCTTTATGGTATCCCGACTCGGGTGCGTCTGCTCACATGACTCCTACAGAAGGTATTTTAGTTAATAAATTACCTTATACTGGACCACTTTCTATTAGTGCTGAAAATGGATCTCAATTACCTATAGCTAATATTGGTGATGTTTATTTAAATTCTTCTAGCCGTCCTCTCACGTTAAAATCAGTTTTTCATGTCCCTCATATTAAATTTAATCTTCTTTCTATTCAAAAATTGTGTGCTGATAACAACTGTATTGTAATTTTTGATAAAAATTCTTTTTTTGTTAAGGACAAACTTTCGGGGGCGGCTCTTCTTCAAGCACCTAGTCATGGTCATCTTTATCCCGTCAGCCTCAGTTCTCTGTCACCACTTGCATTGTCATCTATCACTACCTCTGGATCTATTTGGCATCGTAGATTAGGCCATTGTGGCACATCTGTTTTACGTACTTTACACAGTCAGCGGCATATTTGTAGTACCTCTAGTCTTTCCCATGATTGTATTTCTTGCCGATTGGGCAAATCTCAACGCTTACCTTTTACGGATGCTAGTCATAATTGTGTTATGCATTTACAATTAATTCATTCAGACGTTTGGCAGTCTCCGGTTTTATCAAACATGGGCTTTAAATATTATGTCTGTTTTATTGATGATTTCTCGCGCTTTACCTGGCTTTATCCCATGAAATATAAGAGTGAGGTTTTCCGCCACTTTCAATCATTTAAATCCTTAGTTGAAAATCTTTTTAATACTAAGATTAAGGTGTTTCAAAGTGATGGAGGGGGTGAGTTTGTTAATTTTAATATGCAGCAATTTTTTGATACTCATGGTATTTATTTTCGCAAATCTTGTCTTGACACTCCCCAACAAAATGGGGTAAGCTGAGCGTAAACATCGCCATCTCTTGGAGCTTACTAGGACTATGCTTCTTGAAGCTTCCATTCCTAGTCAGTTCTGGGTTGATGCCATTTTTATGGCTGCATATATTATTAATCGTTTACCATCTCCATTACTTGGAAATATTTCACCTTATGAAAAACTTTTTCATCAATCACCGGATTATTCTTTCATGCGTGTGTTTGGGTGCTCTTGTTTTCCCAACATCTCTGCCACATCCTCTAACAAACTCTCACCTAGGTCTGTTCATTGTGTTTTTATTGGCTATGCATCTGGTTATAAAGGATATCGTTGTCTTGAACCTCAGTCTGGTAGGATTTACATCAGTCGTCATATCAAGTTTCTTGAAAATAATTTTCCTTTTCCTCTTCTAAGCTCTCCCACATCCAACTCTCCATCTATACCTACTTTATCTAATTTCCAGCTGACCAACACACTTCGGCACCCACCTTTTCACCAGGCCGTAGCTCTGCCACACAGCTCCAGTCCACCGACGTCACTACCTACATCCCCAACCTCCATTCAGAACTCCCCTTCCAGCCCTCACTTCCACCAATTGTCTTCTAGCCCTCAAACAACACCCAAAACTACCAGTCCGATGCATCCTATCTTCGGTGAGCTTAGTCCCAGCTCGTCTTCCTCTGTCAGTTTGTCTCCCAGTCCAGCTTCGACCTGCACTTCCAAACCTCTCGATCAGACCGTCACTCTACAGCCTGACCAGCCTATTGACCATTCGTCTAGTCCATCTCCCACCTATATCTCGACTTCCACGAATGCAACCACCGCCCCCATTCATAATTTTCATCACATGCAAACCCGGGCAAAGTCCGGTATTTTCAAACCAAAATCAATTTTTACCTTAAATACAGTTGTTAGCACCGATCCTACGTGTTTTTCTGAGGCTCATAAAAGTTTGGTTTGGCGTGAGGCTATGGCAGATGAATTTAATGCACTTATTACTAATAATACTTGGGATTTGGTTCCGTTTGATAGCTCTAAAAATGTGGTTGGGTCTAAGCGGATTTATAAAACTAAATTTCATTTTGATGGAACTATTGAGCGCCACAAAGCACGTTTAGTTGCTCAAGGTTTTAATCAGCAGGCTGGTGTGGATTTCTCAGAAACCTTTAGTCCGGTTGTAAAACCCACCACGGTTCGTATTGTTCTTACTCTAGCTATTTCTTTTGGGTGGGTTATGCGCCAGTTAGATGTGAAAAATGCTTTCCTTCATGGTCACCTTACTGAAGAGGTTTATATGCGTCAGCCCCGGGGATTTATTCATCCTCAGTTTCCTCATCATGTGTGTCGCCTGCGAAAAGCTATTTATGGCCTTAAGCAGGCCCCTCAAGCTTGGTTTCATCGGTTTAGTAGCTTTCTTCTGACTAATAATTTTTCCTGCAGTAGGTCCGATAATTCCTTATTCATTTATCGTCAGGATCAATCTGTAATTTTTCCCATTATTTCACAGCTTCTGCGAGGCCATTTTGTGTATGTACATGGGGAATAGGATGCTCTACATCAATCCCGATGGACATGCAATATTCATCAAAAGTCTTTGACGTAAACTCTCCAGCATTATCAAGTCTTATCAACTTAATAGGATTATCAGGGTGGTGAGCCCTTAAACGGATTATATGTGCTATGAGGTTTGCGAATGCAGCGTTCCTTGTGGACAATAAAGAACGTGTGACCAACGGGTCGATGCATCCACCAGAACCATAAAGTATCTAAATGGTCCGCATTCTGGATGGATGGGTCCACCTATATCTCCTTGTATTCTTTGTAAGAATGTGATGTTTTCTTTTGCATCTTTAGCATAGGATGGTCTCGATCCTGTTTTTGCTAAAGAACATGCTTTACAAAATGTTATTCTTGATCTGGACATAGTTAAAGATGCATGAGTGATCGGCTTAAACTTGCAAGTGTACAAGTGCCAATGTAGTAATAAAATCCGGTAAAAATACCGGGTCGAACACGAGGAAACGTTGTTTATATGATTCAAAAGTTGAGAGTGGAATTTGTAAAAGTCTTAGTAAAAGAGTATAAATTTTTGGTTTTCAAGTGATAATAAAAGCAACCAAGGGTTCGGGATTACTCCTAAACGACTCCTAGCGATTAATGTATATTCTTTCCCCAATTCTTATGAGTGGAATGTCGCTAAAGTATTCTAACTCCTGTTACGGCAGCGAGATTGTGATTAATTCTACGTGTGAATCCCGTCACGGTTCACATTCATCTAAAACTAACCTCATTGAAGATTAGGACATTATTAAAACCACCATATTCAATTGAGGTATATTTCTATCCACAATTAAAATATGTCTAACCTTCAAGTGCACGGTTTATAACTCAACGTTAATTGTTCAAATAAACCCAACGATATAATCATACGTTGTACACCATAGTCATACACATTTAAATATAAAGGAAAGATCATAATAAATTGATTGAGAACATACATCAAACACCTAGAGTGCGTAAAGTTTCATCCCTAACCTTGGCTATGGAAAATTCAAGTATTGAAATGATGAAATACAATGAAATACATAAGAAAGTAATACCACAACTCCAAGCTATGGTGGACAATGGAGTCCCCAATTGTAGAACTTCTTCCAAGACCAAGGGGTTGATCTTGGAATGCTAAAATGGAAGTAAAGTGTGTGGAATATGGAATAATGTGTTGAGAGGGCTTCAACATGCTTAAATATTAAGCTCCTAACGGCCATTTTTGGAAAAGGAAGCAAGCTCCTTAATGGGGTTTGGAGTTTCTCCCGAATGATTGTGATGACCGTTGCTTGTTTTAATCAGTTCCAGACGAAAGGCGGGCGACTTTCTCAAAAGCCGGGCGGCTTTTGCGCGTTTAAAATAATCTTTCTCTGCTCCAGGGGTCGAAAGCCGGGCGCCTTTTGCCAAAAGCCGGGCGACTTTTGGTTTAATTTACTGAATTAATTATGCTGCGACGAAAGTCGGCCGGTTTTCACGAAAGCCGGGCGGCTTTCGTCATTTCTTGCTCCGGACACCTTTTCTTCTCTTTGGACGCGAAAATAAGCTGGGTAAGCAAAAGCCGGCCGCCTTTGGCATAACCCGGGCGGCTTTTGCTCGTCTTGTGCCTTTTTTTGGACTTCGTTTGTTCCTCGGGATGCGTTTGGTTGAGCTTTTTCCGTCGGTTTTCTTTGTGTGTATTCTATCATCCTTGTTTTTTGTCCAATCATCGATTTAGAGCACTTCTAGCAAAACGAGGCATATGTGTGAAGATTTTGTTCTTTTTAAGCATAAAGCGTTTTAAGATGAATATATAAAACACGTTAATAAAACGCTTATCAATGAGCTGATTCTTCTCATACTTCATAAGATGCTTTTTCGTATTCTATAAATGTAGGGCTAATCCCTTTCAATGTGTTTGATTTTTGCCCATTTTTATTCCTTCCTCGAAAGAAAGGATGTCCATGCGAAATTTTTAATATATGAATCATCATGTCACGACCAGGATGACCAAGATGATCGTGCCAAAGCCTATATGAGTCTGTCCCAAATTTCATCGTTGGTGACAACATAGGATTCAAAGATACGAATAGTGGTGACATAAAGTCCACTAGACTGACTCATTAATTTCTCTAGTATGCGCTTTCTTCCGCATTCATTAGAGGTAATGTAAAGATATTCTACACCATTCTCACAGTGAGTTTCCACATGAAACCCATTTTCACGAATATCTTTAAAAAAAATAAGGTTCGGGTAGCTCTAGGTGCATATAGAGCGTCTGTGACGATGAATCTTGTGCCATTAGGCAGCATAAATTGGGCAGTACCTCGCCCTCTTATTACGTCTGAAGATCCAATCATTATAGTCACAGAAGAGTTATAGGCTATTAATTTAACAAATAATTGCCTATTTCGTAGGATAGTGTGTGTGGTCCTACTATCTACTAAACACTCAAGTTCTCCTCGGGTCATTCCTGTATAATAAGGACACAAAATATAAATCCGAACCCACAATTTAAATATTGTTTGGATTATCAATCCAATTATTAAGGGAAAAACAATAATCATTTAGTGTCCAACACAAAAGAGATATAAAACCACACGCAAATAGTAAAAGTGTTCAACAGTCCATGAGCAGGTAAAGAAATTAAGTTTAATTAGTCATAGTCAGGTGCATCGAGTGACTGAACAACGTCCTTCTTGCCGCCAAAATCAGCAACTGTGAGGTTAACGTCAACCTCATTATCCTCGTCGGTCACAAAGTGAGATTCCTGTTCTTTAGCCCCCCGATACTTTTTGTAAGCTGCCGCAATTTTATTATTTGCTTGGCAATTCTTATGCCAGTGACCTGCAACTCCACATGTATAGCAAGAGTCTCCGTCATTTCTTTCTCGTTTGGCTGAAGGCTTTCCGGATGCATTGCGGGCATTTGATCTTGCACCCTCAACTCTTCGCCATACATTGGAAGATCCTCCACGACCCGGACCACGGCCTCCACGGCCCCCGCGGCCTCCACGGCCCTTATTGCTCCTGCCACGTTTTGAATATTGTCCACGTGAGTACTAGTTAGCAGGCCCCTCCCCCTTTGTTTTCCCAAGTTTTGTTGCATCTGAAAACACACACCTTAAAATGTGTACTGATCTCTCAGACAAGTATTTGTTTTAATATACACTATCCAGACTCCGAGTACATAATTATTTTAATTTTTTGTTAATAGTATGAATAAAAATACTACTACTAATGAATGTGAATTTGTATCTAGGATATATAAATAGTAAAAAAAGAATAGTAGTCCATAATTGATACTACATCCGTCCCGTTGGAAGGTTTCCATAGTAAAACGGCACGGTTATTTAGGTGATAATGATATAAAGTACTTCGAGTATATTTTGAGAAATAATTTTAATAGGTATATATTATAATGTAGTTAGTATTGATAACTGTTGTTGAGGTTTTGTCCCGTAGATCCGAAAGTCCAACATAAACTTTGGATATTAAGGACGATTAATTCGGTACAAAAG
Source organism: Cuscuta epithymum (assembly GCA_945859915.1). Classification (NCBI taxonomy): domain Eukaryota; kingdom Viridiplantae; phylum Streptophyta; class Magnoliopsida; order Solanales; family Convolvulaceae; genus Cuscuta; species Cuscuta epithymum. Next base: position 453,381 of record CAMAPF010000947.1, on the reverse strand, counting down.
TAAATAAAAATAAGAAAGTGTATGAACTAGCTATTTTTACGTGGAAACCCGGAAAGAGAGAAAACCACGGGACTTTTTAGGCTAACGTCCAAGTCCGCTCTTTCTCATTAATATACTCTCCTCACCAATTACATATTACAAGACTTGAGCTCCATTCATGGAGGTTGAAGAAGCTTGCTCATCTAAAGAAGAAGTAATGAGGAAGATGAGATTCTGAGAGAGGAGAGAAGCTCCAAAAAAGAGGATCCTTTAATAGGAAGCCTTGCTTCCTGTTTATAGATGGGGAAGGGGTTGCCAATGGGACAAAGGGCCTAACGGGCCGAAAAGGCACAAATGGGCCGAAGCAGGCCTAAATGGGCCTCGTCGATTGGGCTCCGTATCGGGGTGATGCTTTGGGCCTTTGAACAGTAGTGAACCGGGATAATATATTCCAACACAAGTTACCCAGTTTCTTGAGTAGTGAGTCTGTAAAACTTTAAAATAATTACCCAGTTTTTAAAAAGTTGATACGTGTATCCGTCATGATACGAGTATCTGAAACTTTAAAATAATTACCAAAAAAGTTGGAAACTTTTAAAAATTGTAGATATGGCCCGGGAACGTACGGTACGGGTATCCTAGAGTATCGGATACGAGAACTTTTCCGATACGCCGATACGGCACCCTAGTGAAGTATCCGTGCTTCATAGATGGACACTATATGTGAACAATATATCTGTCATGCTCATTATAATCATCGATCAACATATAATTATTTATTAAGAAAAAAAGAATGTATTACTTCAAGTCTATTAATTATACTCTATATTGTACGGAGTATATGACTTCTTATTCTCTTTGAATTTATTTATTACTTCTATTTATATAAGTACTTTCATTAACTAATACTGCGTATTATTAACAAATGATATACTACGTAATATTTTTGTTCCGTGCATCGAATGGGTGAGAATCTAGTCTTGTTAAAAGTGAGAAGTAGAGGACTTAGGGCGGGCATGTAGGGCAAGTGCCCCCGCTTCGGGTCACAAAAAATGCTACTAGTATATTGTTGCCCCCGCTTCTATTCGATTGAATGATATTAGTTCCCAGATGATCGTTTAAACTCGGTATCACGTAAACTGCTAGATAGAAGCATCATTGTGTTTAACTAGTAACATGCTATAATTATGGAACCCCCAAGGCAGGGCAGGCCATGACCAAGTAGTGTAGGCTGTGGGATTGCACAGGGCCATCTAAAATTGTAGGCCCAAAATTAATTAGTACCCTATGTTATTACTCCGTAGTTGATACTACGTATATAACCATAAACAGTTGAAGGCACATGCCCAAAATTAGCTCAGTAGCTGCGGTTTAGTTTCATTGGAAGCCAGGGTTCCGTTTTTCCTCAAGGGGATTGAGTACTGGATTTACGCTACACGCTTCACAAGTGGGCTCAATTTTTACACCATTGTTGCCTTCGACTTTTTACTATTTAGTGGACTAGGTAATTTATCTGTGTCGCTATTTTTGTCTTTATTTTGAACTGGAGCTAGAGAATCATTACATTCCTAATAGAGTAGATTAGTTATTTATTTAATTATCATTAGTTTGGGACTCCTTTTGTAATTATTACTCTTATTTCCTATATATATATATATATCTGCCAGGGCTAACGTTATGGTTAAGCCTGGTATTATTTCTCACATGGTATCAAGAGCCACAGCCATCTAAATCCCTAATTTTTTTTTCTTTCGGCCGACATGTCCAGCGAGCAAAGCTCCGCTGCCCTTGAGTCCTCTATGCCGCCGATCTCTTCGGTCGCTACTCAGCAGGTGCAGGCGTCGAATTTCTCTGCAGCGCCGGGGATCACAGTAGATATTGGTCTCTCTGCCGCGCAGCTTCATCTTCCGTCCACGATGCTCTCCTCGGTCGAAAACTCACAGATGCAGTCTTCGTTTTTCTCCTCTCAAGATGCGGTCTGGACTCCGCCAATATTTACCTGGACCCCTACTCCACCTACGGTGCGTCCGGCGTCCTCAGTTCTCCTCTCTGGCAGTCGCAGCATTCCCCACGTCGCAGAATCCTCTGTTTTTGCTGGTCCGACACTCGCAGGTGATCCAGGGATTGCGCCACTCCTTAACTCAGGACCTATCGCTCCTCGTTCGAATATTCTGCCCGGTCCAGGTTCTTCGTTGTCTGATTTAGTTAAAACCATTGGACTTTCTGCACTTAATATTACAAATATAGTTACCACTAAATTGAATGCCGTGGAAGATTACTTGTCTTGGCGTACTCAATTTGAGTCGTTTCTGGTCTCCAATGGTTTTTTGGGTATTTTAAATGGCTCGATTCCTGCTCCTCCCCCCTATCTTTTTTATGCATGTCAGCGTGAGGTTCTTAATCCAGATTATTGTAATTGGTTAAAACTTGATCAAACTGTCCGGTCTTGGTTGTTTGCTACTCTGTCACGTGATGTGTTAATTGAGGTTCGAGAATTAAAAAATGCTTCAGCTATTTGGGGTCGTTTGGAGTCACATTTTATGTCTGCTAGTCTTGCTCGGTCCATGGAACTGAAACGACAGCTAACTCATTCTCGGAAGAGTCCCACTCAGTCCATGGATCACTATCTTAGGGCTATTAAAGATATTGCTGATAATTTGGCCTGCATTAATTCTCCGGTCTCTACCAAGGAACTCTTTGAGACTATTTTGCTTGGTTTGGGAAGAGACTATGAGTCTCTTATTACTTCGGTAGAATTGTTTCCTGAAAGTTTTACGTTTGAGAAATTGCGCACACACCTCATTGAGAAGGAGCAGACCATTCAATATATGCGTACCATGGAAGACTCCACTCAAGCTCAGGCCTTTGCGGGTCAAGTTCAGCCCGCAGGACCACTTCCCCATGGCGGGCAGCAGCAGCAGCATAATGGCGGCCAGCAGCAACAACAAAATGGCGGCAGAGGACAACGCGGCCGAGGAGGCCGCGGGCAGCGTGGCCGAGGTGGCCGCGGCGGTCGGGGGCAGAGGGGTCGTGGCTATGGCCCACATCAGGCTGGCTATGGTTTCGGCTATGGCTATCTTCCCCCCGGCTATTTTCCAGGGGGTGCACCACATGCTGGCATTCTTGGGGCTCCAGGCTCAGCGGGTATGTCTGTTCAGTCAAATTTTTATACTTTTGCTTTATCTGCTTCTTGTGCTAATCGTGGTTATGCAGGCTCTTCTTCTGGTGAAGGGAATTCAGTCCCTCCCCCCGTTGTTTGTCAGATTTGTTATGCTCCAGGTCACCCTGCGTCTACCTGTCCCTCTCGTTTTACTCAGCCGGCTGCACCTGCTCTTGCGGCTCACGCTCCTGATGCATCCGATTTTGTTTGGTATCCTGACTCAGGTGCCTCAGCGCATATGACACCACATCTAGGTATTTTATCTAATAAATCCTTTTCACCTAATTCTCATTCTATCATTGTTGCAAATGGTACATCCCTCCCTGTTATGCATACTGGTCAGGCCATTTTATCTTCCTCCAGCCGTCCTCTTCATTTAAAATCTGTTTTTCATGTGCCTAACATTAAATATAATCTTTTGTCCATTCACAAATTGTGTGCTGACAACAACTGTGCTGTTATTTTTGACAAAAATTATTTTTCTGTCAAGGACCTAACAACGGGGGCGGTTCTTCTTCGGGCGCATAGTGATAATGGTGTCCACCCTGTTCGCCAACCTGCACCTTCACCCATTGCTTTATCCGCAGTTTCGTTATCTTTATGGCATAATAGATTAGGACATTGTGGTACTCGTGTTTTAGATCAGCTTCGCATTAATAATTGTATTTCTGGAACTGCTACTTCTGTTTCTGATTGTATTCCCTGTCGTTTGGGGAAATCTCAACGGTTACCATTTAATAAAGTTTTTCATAATAGTCCATGTGCCTTGTATTTAATTCATTCTGATGTATGGCAATCTCCCGTGCATTCTCATCTTGGTTATAAATATTATGTTTGTTTTGTGGATGATTTTTCACGTTTCACTTGGGTTTACCCCATGCGGCGCAAGTTTGAGGTTCTTACTCATTTTCATCATTTTAAATTAATGATTGAAAATTTACTTGACCGCAAGATTAAGATTTTTCAGAGTGATGGAGGGGGTGAATTTGACAATTTCTCTTTACGTAATATTTTTACTACTCATGGTATAGTTTTTCAAAAATCTTGTCCTGAAACTCCACAGCAAAATGGTGTGGCTGAGCGTAAGCATCGGCATTTACTTGAACTTGCACGCACTATGCTTATTACTGCTAAGTTACCAGCTACTTTTTGGGTGGATGCCGTGCTTACCGCCACTTTTATTATAAATCGTTTACCCTCTCCTGCTCTACATGGTCTCTCTCCGTATGAAAAATTATTTCACTCCAAACCGGATTTTTCTATGATGCGAGTCTTTGGTTGTGCATGTTTTCCTAATTTTAATGCTTCATCCGCTAATAAACTTTTGCCACGATCTATCACATGTGTTTTTTTAGGCTATGCGTCTGAGTATAAAGGGTACCGTTGTTATGATCCTATTTCTGGCAGAGTGTATATCAGTAGGAATGTTAAATTTCTAGAAAATATTTTTCCATACTCCGATTTAATGCGAACCACAGTGTCTACGTCTAGAGTGTCTAATTCATCTTCCCCCCTTATTCTCTCCCATGCCCGAGACTCCCAGGTACCATTCTCCCCCGCACTTTCTCCATTGCTTATTTCATCACCCACTAGCAGACCCTCTTCGGCCAGTACTACCACACCAACCAGCTCCCCAATTACACCTCACTGCTCCACTACCTATACCGATGACCCACCAACCAGCCTCCCACTTACACCTCAGCCCAGCATTTCAGCCGAAACTACAGGCAGTCCGTCCTTTTCCACTACCGAGCCACCTTCACCAGTCACATGTCCCGTTTCATCGCCTCCCCCCTCCGCCCCGATTGCTAATGTTCATCCCATGCAAACCCGATCCAAATCCAGGATTTTTAAACCCAAAGCTATTTTCAATTTAAATACAGTTGTTAGCACACATGATCCTACTTGTTTTTCAGAGGCAAATAAACAGCTTAAGTGGAGAGCCGCTATGGCTGAGGAATTTAATGCTCTTATCTCTAATCATACATGGGATCTTGTACCGTTTGATGCTAGAAAGAATATATGTGGTTGGGTCAAAATGGATTTATAAGACTAAATACTTATCTGATGGTTCTGTGGATCGCTACAAAGCAAGGTTGGTTGCTCAGGGGTTTAAGCAGCAGGTAGGTATTGATTTTACTGAAACTTTTAGTCCTGTTGTCAAACCTACTACTGTTCGTCTTGTTCTTTCTTTAGCTGTGTCTTTTGGTTGGCCTGTTCGTCAACTTGATGTCAAAAATGCCTTCTTGCATGGTCATCTTACTGAGGAAGTATATATGCGTCAACCTCCGGGTTTTGTTCATCCTCAGTTTCCCACTCACTTGTGTCGGCTGCGTAAAGCTATTTATGGTCTCAAACAGGCCCCCCGTTCATGGTTGCATCGCTTTAGCAGTTTTCTTTTGTCTCATGGTTTTGTCTGCAGCCGGTCTGATAATTCCCTATTTATTTTTCGCCGCCACTCTGATGTTATCTACCTGTTACTATATGTTGATGATATCATTGTTACAGGTAATTCCATTACATTAGTGAGTCATTTTTTGTCTCTTTTGGCTAAGTGTTTTGCTATGAAGGACTTGGGTGAATTACATTTTTTCTTGGGGATTCACGCCACTCGTATCTCCTCTGGGTTATTTCTTTCTCAGCATAAATATGTATCTGATCTTCTTCATCGCTTTCATCTTCATACTTTAAAACCTATTCGCTCACTGTTTCCTAGTCGCACCAAACTTTCCCTCACTGATGGAGAGCTTCTTGCTGATGTCACGGAGTACAGAAGTATGGTCGGGGCATTACAGTATTTAACTTTGACTAGACCAGATATTACTTTTGATGTACACTTGGTTTCCCAATTTATGCATGCCCCCCCGTGCTTCACATATGTCGGCTGTTAAGCGTATTTTCAGGTACTTACAGGGCACCATCGATCATGGCTTACTTCTTCAGTCTGCTCACGGATCTCAAACTCTCATTGCTTATTCAAGTGCTGATTGGGCTGGGTGTCCTGATACTGGTCGGTCCACTTCTGGTTATGCCATTTTTCTGGGACCAAATCTCATCTCCTGGCGGTCCAAGAAGCAGCCCACGGCCTCCCGATCATCTACAGAGGCTGAATATCGCGCCGTGGCCTTTACAGTTCAGGATACTATACACATTCGCTCTGTCTTGTTTGAGCTTGGGTTTCCTATTCGAATGCCTACCACCTTGTTTTGTGATAATGTTTCAGCCTCATATCTTTCTGTTAATCCTATTCATCATGCCAGAAGTAAGCACATTAATATTGACTATCATTTTGTTCGTGAGCGGGTGGCCCATGGAGATCTTTGTGTCAAGTATGTTCCTACACAGGCTCAGCTGGCAGATATTTTTACAAAATGTTTGTCCCCACAACGGTTTACTCTTCTTCGTGACAATTTGCGCATTGTTTCCTTTGCACAGTTTGAGGGGGTGTAATAGAGTAGATTAGTTATTTATTTAATTATCATTAGTTTGGGACTCCTTTTGTAATTATTACTCTTATTTCCTATATATATATCTGCCAGGGCTAACGTTATGGTTAAGCCTGGTATTATTTCTCACAATTCCTTCCTTTTTTTTTGACTTTTTGGATTTCATCTATGCTTTGCACGAAATTTTATTCCTGATAATACTCCTTATTTAATTATCAGCAGATAATGAAAATAGGACTTATGGCTCAACAACCGTCTCCAATCGTGGCACTCACCACTCGCCATAGTCCAACCACAGTCTAGATTAGTTTTTTGATTTTTGAATTACAAAATTTTCATTTATTTGTATTATTGCAATATTTCTTAATAGGTTTCAAGGATGAGATAGTTCGTAGCCGAGTTTTAAAAAATCAAGATTATTAATTTGTTAATTTTGCATTTGTATTTATAAAATTGATACTACATCTTTGCCTTAAAATTTACCCATAAGCCATATCTCAAGCTTTGACCAACTATAATTGGAAAAAAGGTCAAATAGGGCCTCAAACTTACATAAAAAGGTCAAATAAGGGTTTATATAAGAGGCTCTGTCCGGCTGACGTCATTTGGGGCGGTTCCCGGTGGAATTTGTGATGAACTTTTTTGAGCATCTTATTCATTAAGTCTAGTTTACTCATACCAAATTTCAGCTAAAACTTCAATCGAAAAGGCATTCAAATAAATTCTTGAAGAACTGCGTTTTTAACTGCACAGTTATATTCAAAAATTGATTTGAAACTTCAATTTGAGAGTATATATCGTGTCCTTTGGACTTTGGGTAAAGAAGAGATTAAAATAATGTTAATCAGAAAATAATTATTTCAGCAAAAGAGTAATAAAGTTATTGGAATAATTGAATCAGAAAAGTTGGTTAAATTTAATTAGGTACTACCACTTCCCTCGAGAGCAATTTTTCATTTTTCATTTCAATACTAAAAAAAATTTCCAACAACAAACGTTACCAATTTACCATACTTTATGGCACAAAATAACATTGGGCCCCACTATGCAAAGCTACATCCGCCCATTTTTCATTCATCTCATCATCCTATATAAAGCCGATAATATGAGAACATATATGATCATATAAGCTAAAGTAGTATCTTCTATACCAATGTCGACAGAAAGCACAGAGCAGATTCTTCACATGAATGGTGGTACCGGAGACCATAGCTATGCTCATAATGCAACAGCTCCGGTTCGTATTCATAATTCACTTTCTTTCTCCTTCTCCCTCTCTCAACCATCATATATCACTTGGCTCAACTTCTGAATTTGAAGTGTTGTATGTCCAAATTTCATCCCCAAATCTCCTTATACACACACAATTTGAAATATTCATTCCTTACATAGGTTCTCGGGATTTACTTTGAAACCATGAAAAATATAAGTTCTAATTATAACAACTCAAAAGTGAAAATAAGACACATAAAATGAGACGATGGTGAGGTACGTAATCCATTGAGAAAGAGTACATGCATAATGCATTACTCGTGTAGTATACTCCGTATTTATTTACTTGCAATTAAGCAATTTTTTAAGAGTGGAAATAGTATGTATAATGAATAATGTAGAAAAAAAGGTAAAGTGTATGAGACGATATATGAAAAAGTATAAAAGAAGAGATGTAAAGTTGATTGTATAATAATATTAATGTATTTGTAGATGAATATTTACCAAAATAGGATAATGTTGCAAATAATAAATATTTCCGACAAAATAATCCGAGTATGTTGCAAGTCAATAAAAACACGGTCTATAAAAAAAGAAATAATTTCAAATATATAACTAAAACTAAAGCAGTGGACAAAAATATGGCAGTATATTTTAGAGAATATAATTGTATTCAAAAGTAAGATCATAGTGACTATAATACTTACCTTTAGTAATTTATGGTCACATTTTTTTATCAATTGATAAATTTTCTATTAATAACATTTTAGGAAAAACATTTAAAAAAATTATTGTTTTACATAATAGTACCGCTCTAGCTCTTTATTTAAACTTCATATTCACTGTCCGTGCGGTCAACTTGATTTTCCTTTAATCTCAAATTTTATAAAATAAAGTTTTATCATTTTGAATTCCAATTTTATGACTATAAAACTAATAGTGTAGTATGTAAATACATAAATATTAATTACGAGTATATATTAAAAATAATCCAAATGTCGTGAGGGAGTATTTAACTTTAATTTACCATCGCCAATCAAGCAAACCAATGGAGTATGTATATTCATTATACTTATACGTAGTATAAGATAGTAATTAGCGTTCATGCATGTGTTTACTAATTACCAGCTAAAAGTGACGATGAGAGCCAAACCAATCATGGAAGAAAGCATAAAGAAGATGTTCCAAAGAATCGCCACTTCTCCAAGCTGTTTAAGAATTGCAGATTTGGGGTGTTCGTCGGGAGCTAATGCATTAAAGGCTGCATCCAACATCATGGACATGATTTCTATGGTAGCAGAAGAAGAAGCCATGATTATGAGCAGTGATGAAAAGCTTCCTGCAACTTTTCAAGTTTTCCTAAACGATCTGTTTGGGAACGATTTTAATGCACTGTTCAAAGTGGTACCTGAATTACACAAAGAGATCAGGACAAAGTCTGATGGGCTGTGTTTCTTTAATGCAACGCCTGGGAGCTTCTTTGGCAGACTCTTCCCCTCCCATTCCATACATTTCTTCCATTCTTCTTTTGCCGTCCACTGGCTCACTCAGGTCACACCTACACACTTTTACTTGTAGAACAAATTTCCCACACCGAAATGGTATGAAATAATAAAACACTATATAAATCTCGACCTTTTAGATGGAACCCAAGGTTTTAATATGGTACATATCAAAGTCCCTATCTCTTAATATGGTATCAGAGTTAAGTCTGATTATGGGTTGAATGTTTGTTTAGCACCAATGACATGGTAACTTGTTAAGAGGAAATTACGAAAATACGGGAGTTTTATGTCTGACAAGCCAAAACACGGGAATCCTAATTAGGTTACCAAAATACGGGAGTCGGATTCTATTTTGGTGACTACTTCTGGTCAGATTAGCCTATTCCGACTAGGTTGGAGCTGGTTTTGTTAATTATGGTTAAATAAATTGAAGTAACCTAAAAAGTAAATTCCAAAAGAAACACTACTGTCGCATTAGCCAATTCCGACAAGGTTGGATCGATTTTTTTAAATTCCAAGTATAAAAAAATGGCAATTTTGAGCAACTATTTAAAAATCTAAAATAAATACTTATGTTTTGGAAATTTTATTCGGATCGGTCATACATCACCCGCTTAATTTGAAATTTTTTTACTTGGGGCTGGGCACGGGCCGGGGCGGGTAATGCAAAATAAAATTGAACTGCCGGTTCCAATGTACGGTTCGATCCGGTCCGGATATTGCAATTTTCAAAATAGGAACCGGACCTTACCCAGTCCGTTTGAAACGGGTCGGACCTGTCCGGGTTTTACGGTTTCGATTCCTGTGTCTTAAAATTAGTAAAAACTTACGAAAATCCAAAAATAAGTAATCAATAATATAGGACATTAGCAAGTTTGAAAATAATAACATAGTGGTGCACATGTAACACAAGTAACAAGTCCAATACTCCATAATTTCATGTATCTAAATTCCAAACAATTAAAGAAGTTCCAAAATTAGATTAATTTGCGGAAAATTGCCAAAATATAAGAACTTGGTATATGTTGCGTCTAAACTGTGCATCTAGATTACTTGCAGGGTAACTTGTGTTTAGCAATGGGAATGAAATAAAAAATAAAATAAAGTAATCAATGTTTTTTTTATTTATTCATTTTAAATAAATTGCACGGTATGTATTACTTCAATTCCAAAAAACTGACTTTTTTTAATTAAAAAAATCATTCAAAGGGATTGTGCCAATTCGGAATTTAAAGCATTTTATTAAAAATCCAAACTTTTTTCAGCCCCTTTTTTCAAATCACTTCATTACAAATAAAACTAAATTTAAAAAATAAAATATACACCTCGTCGGAATTGGTGTATCCGACCACTAGCGAGCCAATTCCGACTCCCGTTTTTTTGGAAACCCTAATTTTTTCCCCGTAATTTGGCAAGGGATGTTGAGAATTCCCGTATTTTGTTAAATCACCCAACTTGTTAAGAGTTTGTTTGACTCATTTATACATTTCATATTATTCCTCCCGATTTAGGTTAAGGGACGTAAATGTCTCTCACTATAATAGCATGAAAATATAAAGCACTATATAAATCCTAGGACACTCCTCCTATGAGGTTGGCAAGATGGAACCCCAGATCTTAACAGGTTTTTACTACTATAATATGGTAATATAATTGGTAGTATTTTCTAATCACGACAATAGTTAATTACTCGTATAGATCATGAGTATTTTAACAATAGACTAGTTTTGTAAATACAATTTAATATTTATAAAATATTTCTTTAAAGATTTTATGAATAATAACATTATTGTAAATTTGTATTTAGAACATTCTTGGGGTATTTTAAGTTTGCACCCCATTTGATTGTCGAAATTAGACTTTGCACCCCGTTTTTGAAATTTTTAGTATTTGCACCTCAACCCCGTATGAAATGACTAAAATGCCCCTCAATTAACAGTTTTGTTGGCCTTCAACATATTCCTGATCGAGGGGCATTCATTTATATCTTTCTATATAGGGTTGGGGTGCAAATACTAATGATTTCAAAAACAGGGTGCAAAGTCTAATTTGGACAATAAAATGGGGTGCAAATTCAAATTATCCCAACATTCTTTTATCATATTTTTATTAATGCTTAACCTTGTAATTATTATTAAGGAAGCAGTCCAACTCACCGATCAGCGACTCACTCTCCCATATGGGAGGTCTCGTGTTCGAAATTTCATGTTAGCAGTCTCAGCCCTATTTATCCGAGACTACCCCGCGAGGGGCGTAGCTAGGGGGCCAACGCTGGCCCCGGCCCAGCCCAAATTTAAAAAATGTCTATGTTTTTATTGTAAAAAATTCTGTGTAAAAAATTTTCAAAAATATTCTTTGTACCGGCCAGTGTGGCCCAGTGCCCTGGCTCCACCCCGATAACCCTCCCCTTCCCCAACCCCCTAGGGTAAAAAGAAATACATCTACATTCCAAAGTTGGTCTAGGTTTGGTTGATAGAGTAACTTATTGTTATAAATAAGCTGCAGGCTCCCAAAGAGATGAGGGGAGAAATAGAACTACCAGTTGATAAAGAGGGAAGCAATGTTTATTTGACAAGCATAAATCCACCATCTTACAAGGCTCAATTTAAGGAAGACTTGAAGTTGTTCTTGAGATCACGTCATGAGGAAATAGTCCCAGGGGGGACCATGTTTCTAACTCTAATAGGCAGTTATGACACTTCTGATTTCCAGTGCCGGCCATAGGGGCATCCAGCCTAGACATTTGTCTAGGGCCTCCAATTTCTAAGGGGCCTCCAATTTTTCATGTAAGCCCATATATATTATATATAAATACTTGATTTAAATTGCTAATTAATGATAAAACATCTTCTAATCTAACAAGTACGGAGCAAAACATTAAAAAATTTAAAACTGGCAGACGAGTGAGGGAGCGGACGAGTCTAAGAGTCTTCAGTTTTCTCGATTTGACCTTTCAATTTCTCTTCTTCGGCTCTTCAGAAACGGCAAATCCCAGCAATCGCCAATAGCTGGTCCCCTACTCCCCTCTCAATTCTGTCGGCGCAGACCGCAGTGGCCACCGGCCACAAAGTCCCAACATCCGCATTGTGCACAGGTGCACAGCAGCACAGGGCCTCTGGCTAAAAGAGTAATGGACTAAAATTATGTAATGGTCTTCTGTCCAACTGTCTTTACTCGTGATAATCTTTCTGGCAGCTTTTAAAATGATCAAATCCTTCAATTATTGATGTAGTTGATCTATCTTTTAATTTGATTGCCTTGAATTGTTAATTCTTTAATAGTTAGTTGGTGTTAGGACTTAGGCAGTAGGTTATAGCCTTCGGTAGAGACAGGGATTGTAGGGACTAGGCTATTGGTATTTGTTGTATAATTATATTATAATAAATCAAATAATAATAATTCAATTTAATCATTAAACATTATTGTGTATTTGTATAATTGTATTTATATTATTCAATATTGAAAGTTACAAAAACTTTATCTAGTTAGAAATTGTATGAAATTGTAGGTTTACGGGAAAACGAAAACATGACTCGGGGTCTACAAAGAGATTGAATAAATTAAGAAAAGACATGGTCATAAAATCGTTTGCCGGCCTATGGATCGGTACATGATATCTAAACCTTATCCCTCAAATATTGTTGAGAATGAGGCTACAAATGTTGAGGTTGAAGTAAATGTTAATATTATATGATGCATTTCATATATAATTTACTTTTATTTCATTTGAAATTCTATTTTTTATATTGTTATATTGAATTAAATGTATCAAAACAAATTGTCTAAATGACCGTCTAGGGCCTCACAATCGCTCTAGACGGCATAAGTACTCCAGGCATCTTACGTCAAGTAATCATAGATATGGCTTTGGAGGTACGTAATTATATATGTTCATTTATGTATATATTTCTACTTACGTACGTATTTACCTGAAAAGATCAAATTTCTGAACTTTTTCTTGGGGAATCAGAAATGCACAATACTTGATTCCAGTAAAAGAATACTCCAAGAAATGAAATTATGAAGTCCCTCTTAGCTGTCACGCGTTTTCATCAAGACAGTGGCTGATTCATAACTTTTCTAAAGTGGTAGAGATGGACATAGGCAGGGAGAGATCCATTATGATGAAGGGGGTGATTTTTCCCAGAAACATATAATACCTACTTACTCTCTTGCATATAGAATATATAATAAAGTAAAAATTGTTTAATTTGATTGAGATTTATGCAGAGGAGAGGAGAGAAAAATAATTTTAGCAACATGCTTGTTATAACTTTAAACGAAGATGACAAAATTTTTGGGACGGTCAAAAAATGAAATTTGACCAAGTTTTAATGGACGAATGGAGTACGATACTACCTGCCGAGTGATAATTAATCTAACTTTAATAATTAAAATTTACATATTTAGAAATTACATGAAAATCTCTATAAAGTTGCAAAGTCCATATTAACATTTAATTAAGAATTGATATTCTAATTAAGTTAATAAAATTAGTATGTTTGATCCAAAAAATCAATCTTGCAACTCAATTTGGGACGGAGAAAGTATTTGAAATTATTTAAAAATATTGATAAAAAATTCAAAATCATATAATATGATATTTAAAAGTAAAAATATATAACACTACATAAAGAATAGTTACTTTTCATAATATAAGAGTATTAAAAAACGATCGATTCCTTATATAAATATGAAATTCTATTGCACTTATCTGTTATGTCCATACAACATTGATGTGAGTTTTCTCACACTCAAATAAATAAAATACTATAGAGTGTAAATACGATTGTAACGAGTATCGTCTCCATAGTAAAAGAAAAACGGATATACATGTTACATTATTCCAGCGATTTTTGAATTTTATAAAATAGAAGTGACTATGCGGAAATATAAATTACATTATTTGGTTCTAATGATTGGATGACAAAAAAGAAACATGGATGGGTTCCTCGACAACATGATCGATTTTGAGAACTTATTAGGACTAATCGCACAAAACTTATTTAATTGAGTGATGTCATCGATACTAATTAAATTCTTACCGCGTTTTCGCAACGTAGAGTATTACAACGATTTCGAGAACAAGCTAAGCTAATCTCTAATGCGACATGCTTCTAAATCGATTCCCTAAATAAGATCATATCAATGTCTCTACAAACTATTCACAATTCCTAATTGAATGAACAAACGAATTAAGAAGAACAAACTTTCTTGTCATTAATCGAAAGAAAGAGATTATAAAAAATTTAAGGAATTCACTTGATTCAGAGCCAAAAACAACAAAGTATTCATCCTAGACTTATTTGTAAAGTTCGCCATTCAAAAACCCGGGTCTAGGTCATCTTTAAATATGACTTTTTCGGAATTGGTCCAACCATAAACTCAATATAAACCCAATCTTTTTTCTCGCGTACACGTGTTTCCCTGCATGACGTGCGTGCAATCGTGTGCGTCTCACAAAACTTGTTTCTAAATTTTTCTAAATTGTAAATTTTATATACCCATCTTACAAAAGTTGTAGATCTTGAAGTCCTCTATCCAATACAACTTGATTCACTACATTTGAACGATCCGATCAAAAGATATGACTGAAATAGTGGAAGACATTGATCTTAAAATCTCAATAGAGATTATGTGCCGGTAATATTAATCATCTCTAGTAATTATGACCTAAATTCAACCGATAATATTAATCATCTGTATTAGCAATGTGTACCGAGTTCAAAAAAATATATGATAAGTTTGTGTTTGGGTGCAGGGTATGATTGAAATGGGAAAACTGGAGAGCTTGAGAATTCCAATATATCACCCAACCGAAAAGGAAATGAGAGAAATAATTCAGGAAGATGGGTCATTTACAATTGAAAGATTAGAGAGTTTGAGAATGTGTTGGGATGGATCGAACCTCAATGAAGATGGAACTGATAATGATTTGTACCGTTTTGTGGACGTTGGAAAGAGAGGCGTGTTCTTGACCAAATATCTTAGATCCGTCTTTGAGCCCATTTTGAGAGCACAACTTGGAGAAGGGCTCATGGATGAACTATTTCTTAGGTTTCAGAACAAAGTTACCCAATTCATGGACCGATTGGAATATCCTATTTTGGTTTTGTCTCTCTTTGTTAATTGATTGGGAATATTAATTTATCAAGTTATGTATGAAAAATATTATCATACATGTATGGGTAAATTCAACATTTCAATAAAACAGTATAATATTTAAAACGATTATGTATAATATTTAGACTCCTGAGTAATCTCCTTGATGGACTAGCTCTTAGTTTCAGGGGTTACAAAGGTATAGCTACGTACAAGTTTATCTCTTTGTTTTATTATGAGTGAAGTTATGAATAAAGTCGTGTTGTACGTTGTTTTGCCATGAGTTCGTCTAACTGCTATGTTTATTGTCTTGTTTAATTTTTTCAGCACGATATTGACATGATTTTTTTAATCCAAAACTAGTATAGTACCCGTGCGTACGCACGGGAAAGAGCAGTTGGTGCATATATTTGTACACATGATCTAATTAAATATTAAAATAAAAATAACTTTTCAAAAATAATTAGAGTATAATGAGCTATTACAATTAAGCATAAGCCCATATAATAAGGGAAAGTTAATTGACAACACTCATTAGAATTTGCTACTTATGAATTTTCATGATTAAGTTGATTTTAAAATTATATATTATTCTAAAAAAGTGAGTACAATAAGTGAGTGACATAAAATTTAAGTGACTACAATAAATATTAAAATTAATGATATTAGTTAAATAAGAACTTGATACTCATGAGTCAAATTAGTGCTAACATATGATAAAGAAAATTATCCTGCTAAACTATTAGTCGTCTTATCTTATGCCAAAAAACTATGTTGCGGTTAATTCCAATTGTGTGCATATTTGCAGGTTTACACTCAATCGGACCGGTTCTGGGACGGGGTGGCCGGCCGAGATTCGGGTCGAACCACCCGGTACGTCCGATTATCTTAACACAACCTAAAAGAATTAAATATAGGAGAAAATTGTCTCGCTGAATTGTTAGCCGGCTTATCTAATACTTAAAAGAACTACATATATGAGAGAAAATTCTCCAATTCAATTATTAGCATGTTTATCTTCTAGTACCTAAAAAGACTAAATATGAGAGATAAAGCTCTGCCGCTCAATTATTAGCAAGCTTATCATATTATATCTAAAAGCACTACATATATATGAGATAGAAAATTTTCCTGTTCAATTGTTAGCTGACTTATTTTCTTTATACCTAAAAGCAGTAGATATGAGAGAGAAAATTCTCCCGCTCAATTGTTAGCTGGATTATCATTATCATACTCAAAAGAACTACATATGTGAGAGAGAGTTCCCCCGCTCAATTGTTAGCTGAATTATCATCATCATATTTAAAAGAACTACATATGAGAGAGAATGTTTTCCCGTTCATTTGTTAGCAAACTTATCTTCTTATCTTCATCTTCATTTTCATCTTCATATACCTAAGAGCACTACATATGAGGAAGACAATTATCCCGCTCAATTGTGAGCCGACTTATCTTATAAGGAATACTTAAAAGAACATATGAGAGATAAAGTTATCTCAATCAATGGTTAGTAAACTTATCTTCTAATACCTAAAAGCACTACTTATGAGAGAGGAAATCTCCTGCTCAATATTCTCGCTCAATTGTTATCAAGCTTATCTTCTAATATCTAGAAGCACTACATATGAGAGAGGAAATTTTCCCTCTCAATTATTAGCATGCTTGTCTTCTTCTTATACCTAAAACTACGCCATATGAGAAATAAAATTTTCACACTCAATTGTTATCTAACTTATCTTATAACTAAAATCACTATATATGAGAGATAAAATTCTTCCTCTGAGTTGTTAGTCAGCCTATATTATACTTGAAAGAACTACATATAAGAGAGAAAGTTATTTTGAACAATTGTTAGTGAACATATCTTCTATCTTCTAATACCTAAAAGAACTACAAATGAGAGAGAAAATTCTCCCGTTCAACGCCCCTGTTCAATTGTTAGCAAGCTTATTTTCTAATACGCAGAAACACTACATGTGTGAGAGAGAATTCTCCCGCTCAATTATTAGCAAATTTATCTTCTTATATCTAAAACCACTACACATGAGTAGTGATAAAATTCTCTCGCTCAATTGTTAACCGACTTATCTTATAACTAAAAGCACTACATATGAGAGACAAAATTCTTCCGCTCAATTGTTATCCGGCTTATCTTCTTATACATAAAAGAATTACACACTCAATTGTTACCAAATTTATCTTCTAATACCTAGAGGCATTACATGTGAGAGAGAAAATTCTCCACTCAATTATTAGCAAGCTTATTTTCTAATACCTACAAACACTACATATGAGAGAAAATTATCACGCTCAATTATTAGCAAGCTTATCTTCTTATACCTAAAACAACTACATATGAGAGATAAAATTCTCGTGATCAATTGTTAGCCGGTTTATCTTATAACTAAAAGCATTACGTATGAAAGACAAAATTCCTCTCCTCAATTGTTGATCAGCTTATCTTATTAAAAAACTTCCTATTTTCCAACCATCATAGGTATAATGGATAAAATTTTGACTTATTTACTTTTAGCGGTTATAATTATATTTTACTTTTAGCAGTTATCAGTTCCATCTTCACAGAGAGTTTGAGATTATGTTGGGATGGATCCAACCTCAATGAAGATGGAACTGATAATGATTTGTACTCTTTGGTGGATGTAAGAAAGAGAGGAGTGTTCCTAAGATCAGTCTTTGAACCTCTTTTAAAAGCACAGCTCGGAGGACTCATGGATGAATTATTTTTGAGGTTTGAGAACAAAGTTGTCCAATTCATGGACCGATTGGAACATCCCATTTTGGTTTTATCTCTAATAAATGATTAGGATTATTAATTTATCAAATGATGTATGCGAAGCATGATCAAACATGTAGTGATAAAGTACACATTGCAATAAAGCAATATTAAATAATGTTATAAATGATGCTTATGATCGAGACTCCTTAGTTAATAGGGGTTTTTTGAAAGGAAAACTGCTTATTTTAATATCATTAGGGTTCGGATCGTTACATCAAACTCAAATACATCCATACTGACAACCACAAACTCTGACCCTACGGCTAGACATAGAAACAACCACCCTTGAAAGAGCGATACGAATCGCTAACCACCAAACGGGTATCCAGCACTAACTACTATATATCGATCCTTATAACAATATAATATCTAGCAGAATTGTCCATCATTATTTTAGGCCTAAAACTAAAGAAATTAATAAAAAAACGGAACAGCGTAATTAAGCAAAACACTAAAAGACACCCACAAAAAATGAAATAACTGGTAAAAACTCCAAACTCTTTCTGAAAACTTCATCTTCCACCAAATCTTGGCATCTCGATCTTTCCAAGGCGGCGGTTCAGAAGGGGACGAATCACCAGCCCTCCCTCTTCCACCAAACTCAGCCGAAGAACCCTAGTGCCGTCATCCTTAGACCCTCCTCTTCCATGAAGAACCAGGTTCGTCCTCTCCACTTCAATCCTGGTTCCCATCCAAGCCATCCCTCCTAGGTGAAATCAAGCAGTACAATGTGTACAACAGAGCACTATCCGCAAATCCCTGCTTGAATTTGGCACAAATTACTTTCAGCCAAAGGAAAATTAAACACGTTGCTAGAGAAGTAAATCAGCCGCCCTTGACAAGCTTTGTTTATTGCCTTGTCGTGAAGTACCAGAGCACCAATTAGTGAATCGATCCTTTCCGATTGCTACTGTTGCCGTGAATCAATCGCCACACTCCAACCAATCCTTCGTTCACGATAAGTGCCCCAGCCAACAAAGAACCTGTCACGAGAGATCGGAAACCTGCTCACAACCTCCTATGGAATTGAGAGACTTTTTCCGTCAGTCACACGAGCCGCACGATCGGTGGAGAATCCGGCCGCCACTCCCAAAGGCCAAAACTAATCCTAGACGATGCTAGGCCCTTCCGCTTCCAGTTAATAGGGGTTATAAATTGTATTACTCCGTATAATTTATGCCTTTGTTTTGTTATAGGTGAATATATGAATAAAATTTTCTCTTTGTTTCGCTACAAGTGAAATTCTGAATAAAATTGGTGTCTTTATTTTGCTACGATTTCTTCTATATAGCTAGTTTCTTATATTGTAGACCGTGTCTTTTGTCTTGTTAATTTTCTTAACATATTATCAGCATTAGTTCTTTATATATCCAAGAATCTTGTTACAAGTGAGGATTTTATTTTGTACTAGTTGCTCCACCACGTGTAGTACCTATATGAAAGTTTAGAAGCAACTATATAAATAAAAAAAAAAATAACAGTCAAAATGACCAATTTATTAAAAAAATTGAATAAAATCATAAATAAGTTTATGGATGTAGTAACATAATAAGAAATAAATTGAAAAAATTAAATGTTAAATATATGTGCATGTATTTCCATGAAATTGTCAAGGAAAGTTACAAATTACTAAAATCCTTTGTATATAAAAGGCAACACTCACTTTGTCCGTCGTTCTTTTTTTGAAGGAAAGGAAGGAAAATGGTCGTTCTCTTCAGTCACATATCACAAACATCAAATCACGTACAACCATTTATGCATAAAAATGGGCTGACAAAAAAATGCCAAATTTTTTCTAGACTTTGTTATTAGTCATTGCATACCTGAAACCTAACTATTAATGAAGTTCTCCGCGCGTTACGGCATGCATTGATGGGGTCAATAAAGAACATATTTAAAAAGAATATATTTATAAAGAACATTATATTAAGATCTTGGCTACTCACTCTATTAGATTGATCTTTTAAAATGGTATCAAAGCCAAATCAATTCATGGTGTGGGTCCTCTTATGAAAAGTGAAACCACAATTATATAAAAGAATAACAATGACGAACCAATGAAAAATGAATAACAACACAATCCAAAAAGTGTCTGGTCGCAAGGAGGGGTGATGTTGTCCCACACCGGATATCTTTAAAACAATTAAGCATTGTATTAAGATCTTGACTACTCCTCATATCGGGCTAACCTTTTAGTTTTAGGATGGAATCTCAAGCTACTAAACGGACAACAAGGACCCCAAGCGGCTATTCAAGCAAGGAAAACTTCATCCTTTCACAAGTAATGGAATCAATGGAAGAAACTATGCTTCCAACTAACCAATCCAAATATCCAATGACCGGGCCAATTTCAAAGCAACTCAACTACTCGCTTTTAACCAAGTCTACCAATCGACTAAGAGAGTGGGCGGCTCATATTGGCATAATGAATTGCATCCAATAGTATCATCGGTATACCCATGCCTGGGCCCTATCCCCAAGCCTAGGCCCAAGACACAATTTGACTAGTCTGGGATTAATTAATTATTTATCGGGCCGATCACCTCTCATGTATTGGTGACACTATTTTCACTATATTGTATTGTTGCCAATTTCTCTTAAGTTTTTTTCGGCCAAAAGATATCAACTTTGACCAACTAGTTGTTTAGTTTATGTCTTTGAACTATTCTTTGTATTGTTTTTCAAAGTAGTTTACCTGTTTCTATTTAGAAATTCCCCATTAACCTTGACTGAACCAACTACCAACCAAACTTTTTTTTTATAGCAACTACCAACCAAACTTGATTAACAAAACTTCAATCTTGCTTTTTCACGGCCTTCGTAATTAAGAAATTCCTTGGAATAAGATTCCCAGAAACCCAAACATAAATGGGAACTTTATAAGTTTGTATAATCGTTCCTGTATAATCTTTACTTAAACTAATGGGCTAAATAGAGAAAGTCTCCAAAATATCCCAAAGTTGACACTCATGAGGTAAAGATTGCACAGTTGTACGAGCCATGCATTTCTAATTTTGTCGAACTTCGGTTGTGGAACCAAAAAAGTGAAAAACCATCCTTTAATGGAAGGATGCGAACAAAAAATTGCGACCCCAAAACATAAATAGTGCCTATGATAAAATACAGAAATACTCAACACATAAGTATAAAAACTTAATATTTATGTCTACTTCATATATAAAATTGATTAAAAGTTTCAATGCAGTTGCTCAAATTTTTAACGTCTTTTTTTTGCCACCTACCACATTAACGTTAGGGGAACATAAAAGTTCAAAGTCAATATTTGTATTGTTTGAATAAGAGAGTACAGAATCTACGTGCAAACAAGTCACTCCCTGTTGACGACAATGGCTTACAAGCAAAGATGAAATTTAAGAGGCTACTGCAGCTCCCTTGTTCCTTGGAGTTGCCACCGTTCCTAAAATGCACACAAGCAGACAACATAAACAAACAAATTGATGACAAAATATCAACACCAAAATTGAATGCCTTGTTTGGTATGACTCAATTAACTTCTTCATGTCATGAGTATTACATCTAGATTTAAAGAGTATGTTTGGCAGGACATTTTATCTTTAGACATTTTACATCCTCTCCAAATGCACATGGAATAATAAAGTAAAAAGCTGCATAATTTGAAATTTATACAAATGTGAGAAATAACTTAACTGCATAATAAGTAGACAAAGATCGTAGAACGGAGGGAGTATTCTTTCATAAAAAAGAACGGAGGGAGTATTCTTTCCAAAAAAAAAAGAACGGAGGTAGTATGTTTTTGAGATAGCATCACTACTAATAAAGTAACAAAGTGCCCATTTACATAACAAAGAAGAGTAGAGACCCATGAGACAGTTTTTATTGTTCTAATAAACATAAAACAATATGTATGATAAAAATATAAAGAAAAAAGATCTGAATTTTTAAGATGAATTCAAAAAAAAATCAAAAAGTTGAATAATGGGGTGGTTGTAGTGGCACCAACAGTTGAAAGTTTCATTATGTTACTCATTTAACAAAACATAGCACTGAATCACATTTAATTTCATTGCATTACAATTTTGATTCCATTGCAACGCATTAGATTATGTAAATACCAGGTGTAGCTAAAGTTCTAAAAGCGAATTTTGGTTTTTTACCTTCTCTGAAGTTGGACTTGAATCTGCGGGGCACATTGCGGAGATACCTCATTCGACCAGTTCCAGTAGTCTTTCTCCTGATTGCTTTTACACTCCAATTATCTAAAATAATATAATGCACAAAGATGATAATGAAAACCAAGTCCAAACAGCATATGTATAATATAGAGCAGAAAAAAAAAGTAAATCAAATTAAGAGGGAACAATATCGAAAACACGATTGAAAAGAAATCACAAAAATACTACCACCGTCCTGATATCACTATTACCGGGGCCGCTTTGTTTTGAGGCGGATTCAGCCAAATATAATTTATTGAGCCCAAACGAGTGTATTAAAGGAGAACTCAATGTGTGAGTTGGTTTCTACCCTAATTTGGGAAATATAGAGTTACAGACATATTACAGGCACTAAAAAGGAAACAAATATGGAGTAAGGATGTTTTTACTTGGTCTATTTTCAGTCCCACACCCAGACCAGACTTAAAACAGACCAAACCAGACTTAAACAGACTAGATCAGACTTAACTTCTGTAGATATAAAAGAGACCAGACTTTTACTAGACCAAACAGATCATACCAGACCAGCAAATTACAATCCAAGTAAAAACATCCGAATACATGCATGCATATGCAGATATACACCCAGAGGACTTGTTAGGTAACGGAAATCTACATAATTCAATATTCACAAGCAGAGAATTACAGAGAACAGTCTAGGCAATTTCAAGAGCGCCAGGCTCTCAAGACCCAATTTCTAACTGTCAAACAGCCTGCCTTACAATTTCTCCCTGTTGCTATTTATTTACAAATTTTTCCTCCCCAAACAGTTGGTACCCGCAAACTAATTAACTGGCCAGCTCAAATAGTTCTTTAGCTAAGTCTTTTTTTTTTCTCCTTTGGTACACGTGGTCATAGAACTTAATAGCACTTCTGTCATCATCCCCTTTACTCCTGCTTCTATCAGAACTGTGAGAAGTGAGTAAAACTTTACAAATAGGAAACTTCAGGCAAGCATTTTGCTGTAGTGAATATATGGTAGTAACAAAGCAACAAATGGTACTTATAAGTTGCACTGGCTGCAGGCCTGCAGCCAGTGCCCGAATTTCTTAAGTTCAATTTCTGTTGCAAATCCTTAAGGTGATAAATATACCATTGGTTTGAAAAAGCGCACCTAGGGATGATAAGGAGGATTGTAAGATCCATGATATACCACAATGATGATAAGGAGGACTGTAAGACCCATAATGTATTGTTCCACCCATTAGTTTAAAAAAGTGCACCTAGGGAACATCTAGGCGCAAGGTGATAAAAAATCACAAAGGCTAACCTAGACGCAGCACATTAAAACAGGTGTTCTCAATCCTTAGCATCCAGCCACATTTCACAAATCAGGAGGTGGGCGCCTCCTCCACCTCTTGGGTATTGTAAGGTTTTACAATTCATATGATTTATGGGAGTCTTATTACTTGTACGCTTTGCATAACAGCTCCAACTCTTCTTTTCTCACAAATAAAACTCTCAGCTTCTGATTCTCTTCTCTACGCGAAAATGCAGGTCGGTGATTGTTTCACTCCAGTTTTTTTATTCTTGCCATCCTCATTTTACCAATCCTTTTCTTTATCTCTTTCTATGTCCATGCATCTATCTACTCCGCTGCTTTTCTGCTCCATCACAAAGATGCAGACATTTCAATGGTTTCAAACTTTCCACTCTTCTGCTCTCCAGACCTTTTATCACCTTGCCTAATCTTTTTTATATGTTACTTGCCTTGATATATAGCAGTTTCTGATAGTTTGTTTGCATGACTACATGTTTACTTACCTTGACCAATTTAGTGATGTTTTATTTTGGTGCAAGCCTGTATGACTAGTAATCTAGTATGCCTAGTTCACGTTTATATAAGTATATGACTCTACATTGTAGTTTGTGTTGCTGTTTTGGTGGTTTCCTTGTGTAAAGTGGTAGCTTAATAATGAGCACAAAAGGTTGAATGACTTGAATCCATGATCAGGTTTGCAAATCAAATTATATGAAAATACCATATATCAGGTTGGAAGTCAAATTATATATAAAAATAAATTTGTTTGTACTTCTTATACTTTTTTAATGACTTATGGTATTTTTAAATCATCATTGTCTTTGGTAGAGAGCGAGGTTGTTAAACTCAAGATCCTAGATCGGATCGGAAGGGGTCTAACAGATCATAACTCAGTGATTGTGACTCGGATCGTAAGATCCTAGAAATAAGGCTGCCATGCATGTATGCATATACTCCCTCCGTATTCAAATGTTTGCAACAATAAGGTTTGGCACAATGTGTAAGGGATAGTAAGGTAATGAATAGTGCACAAAAGGTAGTAGAGATGATGAAAAGGTATAAAAAAGATAAAAAGTAAAAAAAGTAAGGGTAATCGAGTATTTTTAAGAGGAAACTTACCAAGAAAGAGAAGTGTAGCAAAAAATGCATCACAAAAAGGAAAGTGTAGCAAACAATTAAATAAGGAGAGAGTATATATTTAAAACTAAAACTCTATTTATCCATTGAATTAATATTAATAACATAATAATGTGTTATCTAAGGTAGGGGGATCACACGCACTAGAAAAGAAAGAAAAAGGTTTACGGATGAGATAAAATAAATTATCAGAAAAAAGAGGGAGGCAGAGTCAGAAGATGGGTGATTATAACGGAATCAAAGCTATGTTTCTGATCAAAAGAAGAACACAAGTGCAAACCTACTGAACTGAAGAAGGAAACAACCTTTAAAAGAGTGATTCTGAGTTTCAAATTACTTCACATCAGCAGAGTACACATCTCAGTGTCTGGTCAGTTCGAAGGTAACTAGGAGGCGCTTGGGTTTTCGTAAATCATACTCTCTCCATCCCCATTGAATGTTCCCTTGTTTTTTTTCTAGAAAGTTGAATGCCTCAGCTACAATTGCGTGAGTCTATATATTGCATAAAGTAGGATATGCATCCCATTGTAAATAGAAAAAAATGCCAAGGAGTGCCTTGAGGCAGCAAGGAATTGCGCAATTTAAAACAATGCATGAACATTCCCACTTTTAGTTTAGTGGCCATCGATAGACTCATGCCACTATGCTACTCAGGTTCCTACTGTTAGGCCCTTTACGAATTCAGTCACACCTATTGAATTAGGTGCCTGCTGTTAGGCACTTTATGAATTTGGTCAACCCTATAAAACTACTAAATTCCCTAAGGCACTTTAGGGCCTAAGAATGCCTTAAGGGTGACATTTTACCCTAAAGCACATCTACTCTCCAACTCCCTTAGTGTATTGGGACAAACCAACAAATTCATATCGTGCCATGGTGGAAGGATTTGTAAGGTTTCCCATGGTGGATTTTAGAGAATACCTCATACATATGCATGTGGCTCCAGGAGAGAAGTAGAAGAATATAGAAACCAACAAACAACATTATAAAAAAATCAGAGGGCTCTTGCAGGAACAAAGCAGTGTTGTAAACTGTAAAGTTGTGGGCAGCAGCTAGTGGTGTGAGGATAAATTTGCAAGCAGCAGAAAGCAGAAGGAAGCTTAGCATAGAGGTGAATAAGGGTATGCTGTGTTTTAAAATCAAGGCAGGTCTATCCAGAGAGGCAGAGACCCCAGCAATTCTTGTTTATGAAAGCTGGGGATCATTAAATCCCACCATTCTGTGGTCACTTATTATTCTGCTAACTCAACACATCCCATTAACTTTTAGGATGCAGAATAGGCAGGCCATAGGTGCATATCTACCGCGTCATATATATGGAGCATTATGTATTCCTCCTCTGGCAAGGAGGTGCAAACCTGGGTACCTTACTACTTAAGGACCTCAAGGGAGCCCAATAGTCTACATTTAGAAAGAAAACACTAATGAAACATGCCCCTATTATTCATGATATCTCACCAAGATTACGAAACACTGATATGGCGTAACTGGGTAATAAATCCCATTATACACGAGTCACTGAGACTCAAGTTGAACTTTATTACGTAGTATTTAATTAGACTTTTCTGCACAAAAGAGTTTCCTAGTGAAAATACAACACAATGAAATCCACACAAAAAGATTTAAAATCAATGTAATGTTGTACATTTACACATAAATAGATAATATAATCATTGCAAATAACTTCCCTGAAAGCAACTTCTTTGTTTACTTCAAATTTGCTAAATAGGTCGGAAAAGGATCAAAGGGGAATAGAAATATACAGATATGATCACAGAAAAATGATAAGCATAGATGAACAACTCAGACATAATAATTCCAATTAAAGATGCACGAATAACAAGATAGATGGAGCGTACATTTTCTGATGCGTGCAGCAGGATAGGCACAAGAGGAACACCGGCTCTTCTGGAGGTGGAAGCTGCGGCGGCCGCATCTCACACAAAGTGTGTGTGTCTTGTTCCTCCGCTTACCAAAACTTCCAGTTCCTTTTCCCTATCAATACACATGTAACACCACGTGAACTCAAATACGCGTAACCAGAACTATGTATGGGTTTAGACCAATGGGTAAGAGAGACTCAGAAGAAATTCTGCAGTACCATTTTTGCCGCGGATATGAACCCCTCTAGCTTCGGATGTTCGGAAGTTCTACTCTCGCAAAATGTGTATTCGAGATGTTTTATGGGAACTGTTGTACCTGGACTAGGGTTTGTGATTGGACTTGGTTTCCTAGATTGGCGAAACTAATTTGTTTAGTGATTGATTCGGCCCGTTAAATGTTATAAGCAAATCTTATTTGTGTAATTGCGTGTATAATTATTGGTGAACAATACAATAATACTTGCATCCATATATAATTATGATATGATCATATAAAATACAGTTATATTTATGTCTTATGTTTTTACTTGGACTGTAATTTGCTGGTCTGAACTGGTCTTATCTGGTATGGTCTGGTCTGGGACAAATTACAGTCCAAGTAAAAACATCCTTTATGAAATGGATAGAGATATACACGCTTTCCAAACATTTTACAATTTCATAATAGGGCAGGTCATATGTGTCTTTTTATGTACTCTGTACTAATTAAATGATATAAATAATGAGTAATTTAACATATGCAATCCTACTTCCACAATTTAAGAGTATTTTTCGAGTAAAAGAATTTGAATTCATAGGTATTACAAGTAATCACTACAATAAAAATAAATTATTAGCTCCCCTAGTTTTGTTTCATTTTATCTTTTTTGTTTGTCTCATTAAATTTGTCTCATATCATATTTGTAATATTTGAGTGATTACCAACTTATCATTCATTATTACTTAATCCATATTTTTTCAATTTAATATCAACCACGCGATTTGACTGTTTTTAATAATCGCATCACTTCATCTCCTTCTGAGAGAAAACGGCGGTTTCCCCAAGGGTTTGGGGCGTAGTTTTTATCATTTGAATGTCTTCCCGATTGAAGTTGTATCTTAAATTTGGCATGAGTAAACTAAACTTCATGAATAAGATCCTCAAAAAATCAATCAAAAAATTCCACCGGGAACCGCCCCAAATGGTGACGACCGAACAGAACCTCCTATATAAGGGCTTATTTGACCTTTTTATGTTAGTTCAAGGGCCTATTTGACCCTTTTCCCTAAATAAAATGATATCTAACTCCAAATTATTTTATGACAATCAGGCAATCAGCCATGTAAAAATAAAGTTCAAATCGATGAGAATAACGTCAAGTTTTGTCGTTAACGTAAAAAAAAACGTCAAGAATATAATCAATAGTGCGAAAATTAAAAAAATGTAATACAAAATTTTAAATAAAATCAAGACTGACTCTTCTCAAATAGTAAGTTAAAACACAAAAAAAAACTAAAGAACAAAATTGAATTCTATAAGTTTAGTAAATTGACACAGTCAAGCAAGACAAATTAGGAAATAACATATGTTTTAAAAAACTATGTACGACTGAGAAAATCGATCAATTCATAAATAAAAAATACTTTGACTATTTGAGTACATAGAACTATAGAAATAGAAGTAAATATAGTAGAGAATTGTTTTTATTATTGTGATTGTGAGTTTGATGAACCGACGAGTACTCTCTTCTCTTTAGACTCTTGATATGGGTGTAACACCAAAGTCATAGAGTAGTAATATCTAAACTCTAAAGCATTATATAATCTAAACGGATTATGACTTTAAAGAAGTAATTGATGGGAAAAACAGCCACAAACGGAACTAATAAAATGCGGAATTAATCTCCGTTTGGCTAAACTTTCCCCAACTTGAATGAATCTTTGAGGATGCAAACAAATAGGGTGTTCTTAATGAAATTAGAACACACACAAGTTGCTGCCACACACCAATATATTCAGCTAAAACAGTAAGCACACACCACACACGAACACCGGAATTTTAGCGTGGAAAACCCGTTAACTAGGGAAAAACCACGGGACCATTTTGGCCGCTTAAATCCACTATCATCATCATCAAAGGAGCAGTACAAAGTCTTCTCTAGATAATACTAGAGGCATACACATTCATCATATCCTTGGAAGTAAGCACATCAAGGTGTATGGAATCAAATAGAGCCAAGATAAGAAAGATATCACCAGAAAAATAGCTACTGTCCAGACCAACGAAACCCGACCTCCGGACCTCAAAACTCGATCTCCACCGTCCAGAATGTTGGCCCAGATGCTGTGAAGCTTCTGTCCAAAAATCACGACGATCCAACGGTTCAATCTCCGGGAAACGGAAGTTTTCTGCTGCTGCCTGCTGAAAAACGGGATGAGCATTTCAGCTCATGTTTTGTGACTTTTGCTCTTATCTGTTGCTCTCCTTCTGTCCATCGAATGTGTGTTAGTGGTTGACCCATATTTCTGATTATTAGCTCCCAAACACACAAAGTCAAAGAAGACTTTTAATGGGCTCAATACTTGGGCTTTCCTCATGGGTCAAAAACAAAGGAAAAACCCAACAGTAATTTTTTAAATGTAATGACCATTTAATAATTAACAAACAAATAAGGTAGAATAATTTCTTAAACATTATAAATTGTATTGTGCAGCTTGGCACTTCTCTTTAGTCGTGCCACTTTTTCAAGCTTGAGTGCATCAGCCTGGTTTTTTTAAATATGATATACTAGTATTTGCAGGGCCGTCTAATCAATTTGGAGGCCCTGGTTCAAAATGTAAAAATGGGGCCCCATATTAATATTTTTTTTAAAAAAAATCTCAATCTAAATACTTATACTCAAATCAATTGAATATTGATTAAAAGAGAACTAAAAGAGTAAAAGAACCAACGAAAAAAATGATTGATCTATATTTTCTTTCTAACTTGGTAACTACTCCGTATATTTTAATGATTAGTATTAATATATAATATTACTATATAATATTAATAAATTTTTAAAAATTTGGGGCCCCATAAATTTGGGGGCCCTGTTCTGGATAGCCTATTGAACCCCCTAAAAAACGGCCCTGAGTATTTGTAACCGTGCCGTGCACGGGATAAAGCCTAGATTTGGATATCAACGGGTTGAGCAAAAACGTTACGGAGTATGTCTTTTACATTGTAAACGCTAGTAATATCAGCGTGTTGGGCTTGATACGCCCAGGGCCGGCCATAGGGGCATCCAGCCTAGACATTTGTCTAGGGCCTCCAATTTCTAAGGGGCCTCCAATTTTTCATGTAAGCCCATATATATTATATATAAATACTTGATTTAAATTGCTAATTAATGATAAAACATCTTCTAATCTAACAAGTACGGAGCAAAACATTAAAAAATTTAAAACTGGCAGACGAGTGAGGGAGCGGACGAGTCTAAGAGTCTTCAGTTTTCTCGATTTGACCTTTCAATTTCTCTTCTTCGGCTCTTCAGAAACGGCAAATCCCAGCAATCGCCAATAGCTGGTCCCCTACTCCCCTCTCAATTCTGTCGGCGCAGACCGCAGTGGCCACCGGCCACAAAGTCCCAACATCCGCATTGTGCACAGGTGCACAGCAGCACAGGGCCTCTGGCTAAAAGAGTAATGGACTAAAATTATGTAATGGTCTTCTGTCCAACTGTCTTTACTCGTGATAATCTTTCTGGCAGCTTTTAAAATGATCAAATCCTTCAATTATTGATGTAGTTGATCTATCTTTTAATTTGATTGCCTTGAATTGTTAATTCTTTAATAGTTAGTTGGTGTTAGGACTTAGGCAGTAGGTTATAGCCTTCGGTAGAGACAGGGGATTGTAGGGACTAGGCTATTGGTATTTGTTGTATAATTATATTATAATAAATCAAATAATAATAATTCAATTTAATCATTAAACATTATTGTGTATTTGTATAATTGTATTTATATTATTCAATATTGAAAGTTACAAAAACTTTATCTAGTTAGAAATTGTATGAAATTGTAGGTTTACGGGAAAACGAAAACATGACTCGGGGTCTACAAAGAGATTGAATAAATTAAGAAAAGACATGGTCATAAAATCGTTTGCCGGCCTATGGATCGGTACATGATATCTAAACCTTATCCCTCAAATATTGTTGAGAATGAGGCTACAAATGTTGAGGTTGAAGTAAATGTTAATATTATATGATGCATTTCATATATAATTTACTTTTATTTCATTTGAAATTCTATTTTTTATATTGTTATATTGAATTAAATGTATCAAAACAAATTGTCTAAATGACCGTCTAGGGCCTCACAATCGCTCTAGACGGCCCTGGATACGCCGGTTAACAAATGGCCCCATAATGTTTTTGGTTTTTAGTCATACTAACGAAAAATAACTTATTTAGTCGATTATAACATTGTTTTGTAATGCATATTCTATTGTAGGTGTAGGTCTCATATACCAATGGTAATTGACTGTTGGTATAAAATACCGTTAAATGACACGTTTTCAGTCTATATTTTTCAATGAAAAGAGAAAATGTTTTATGACTCTCAGTTATACCCAAATGAAATTAATCTTTTCAACTATCTTTACCCAAACAAAAAAGAATGCTCAATGCCTACTTTTATCTATTAAATTTCATCTATGGCTAACTATTCTTTTAAAATCTAATTTATTTATTAAAAATTGGTGTAGTCATTTTAAAGATTTTTTTCCTTCTTGGTTTTAGAATTTTTCAAATTAGTCCTTCAATCTCTTTTTTAAAGAAAAGAGTTTAAAATATATAGTAAATTCTGGTTTTAATGAAAGTGATGGCGGCGACAATAGGTTGCCTATTGTAATTGGTAGCAATTGATTTATTTTTCATTAGGTTGAGCCTTTAAGTTATTGAGAGTAATATGATCTTATTAAGTAAAATAAGTGTTATTCAACGAAGAACGATTGCATGTTGTAGACTTTTAATAAACAATTTTACCTAAAATGCCAGGTGAATAAAACCTATGAAAAGATTTTCAATAAACAATTTTACCTAAAATGCTATAATTGAAACATAAACATGTCAAACTATGCAATAAAAAATGTCCCATATTCAGAAATGAAAAATGATCTCAGTTTTCATGACCAAATATTACTATATTAAAGTTACACTTATGAGTAACAGAATCACGTCACTTTGTATACACAGTCTAGCTTATTATCTAGCTCTTAAAAACACTTTGATGTCAGGACATGATTGTTATATACGAAGTATGTAATTATTAAAACTTTCAGAGAGTTGGAACTACCGGCCAAAATATATATAGCAAATCAAAAAGGTGTATATATTATATTAATATATACACTAAAGAAAAAACAACATTTACTTTCGTAAATGAGATCAAAAAATTGATTGCAATTCAAAATATCCTTAATTAAAAAGGTGAACATAAATTTGATATATCATTAAGATAAATTGTGCATATACCAAATTTTAACACATGCAGTCTTGCTATTTAAATTTTTCCGCTTTCATTTATGATATTTCACTCTTTTCTCACTTTTAGGAATGATTTCGAAGTTATTAAAAAAGTAAACAATTTTATTCAGATGAATTGGAGGTGCTTAAAGGATTTTTGTTTTCATATATTTCACTTTCATTTTGGTTTAGTACTTGTAGTTATGAGATTGAATTAAACAATTTTAAAGGGTTATTTCTTCCCTACTTATACGACTTTGTCGCCCTCCCGTTTCACCTTCTACATCATTACAGAGTAGTAATTCTTTTCGTTCACTCTATTTACTACAGCCCTTCCATCTTATTGAGTATTTTTTGGTTTCCTTTCCATCATTTTCACATTCTTATACGAAAATCAAATTAGAATCATCACACCCTTATTTAAAGGGATCGTGTCAACTTTTGATGGTTCACCATTGCACACAGAATGGATATCTTCGAGGTGATTGTAATTGATTTTTGGGTTTTACGTCGGGCAGTCATCGATTGTTATTTTATGGATATACGATCTGTAATATAGCAAAGCTGCAATGGTCTCAGGTTGATAGATTTGATGTATAGTAAGGCTGTATTATTTTTTTATTTCGTTAGTGGTATCGGTATATAGATTGCTGATCTAATTCAAATATTAAATTTTGTTAATAGTTCTACTTGTTGTGGATTTTCAATTTTGTTCCGTATAAGACTTTTAGGTTTCAAACTTTCATGGCAATGGTACGTAAATGAAAAAATGACTTTAAAAACATTATTTCGGGTTATAATGTTATTGTTTTAACATACATCAATTATATCTTCAAGAGATGTTAAGATCTATTAGGATGTGATAGTATCCGATAATTCTACGACGTGTGCACGTTGCCTTTTGAAGAAGTCAATACCTGAATTCATACTAAGAAAACATCAAAGATTTATGTTGCAATACATGTTCGGGCATTCCATGTTTGGGGTGAGTAACCTTTGTTTCAATTTTTTTGGATATTTGATATGAAGGATGGATATATCTATGAATTAAAATATGGCATTATATTCTATATTTCTAATTAAGATAATTGAGTAATTTGAATATATGAAAGTGGAATATATGAGAATAAAATATTTTAAGCAATCCAAATCATTTCAATAAAATTGTTTACAAATTATCTAATAGCTTTCCAATCATTCCTTAATTTGATAAAGAGTAGAACATGATAAAATGAAAGTAGGTAAATTTTAAATAGCAAGACTGCATGTGTTAAAATTTGAAAAATTCACATTTTCCTATATGCTATCTCAAATTTATGTTCACCTTTTTAATTAAGGATATTTTCGTTGTGATGTCACAAAATTATATATTCTAAACTCTTTTCATAAAGAAAGAGGCTAAAGGATTAATTGGCAAAATTCTAAAACCTAGAAGGCCTAATATCAGCGATAAAATTGACGACACCCATTAAATTTTTAAATTGCAATTTAATGGACAAAAAGAGGCATTGAGCATTATTTTCTTTGGGTTGCAACTGAGAGTTATAAAAATTTGCTCTTTTTGCCGCTTTCATCAAAAAAAAATTCTCTTTTCAATGAAAATATAGACCGAAAGATAATTAGTTTAAAAAATAAGTGTCCCCTAATTGCAAAGTGAAATTACGCAATAGAATAATGAGATCTTAATTTTAAGCAAAATTACTCTAAGTATGACTAAAAAACGATTCTATATTTCACAATAGGACTATCATATTTTTCTTCCCAAAATAGGAATAATTATTGTCATGTTTTGGCAGTAATTACTCCTATTTTGGGAATAAAAATATGGCAGTCCTATTTTGGAATTTTCGAAGTTTTTTACTGCTACTTCAGAAATTTTCTCATTTTTTTACTAAAAGAATTTTCTCTAATTTTAAAGCTTTGATGTATTTTAAAAAAGCTTTGAGCCTAAAAATTTCCATCCATCTTATGTTCAAAATTCTTTTTATTTTTACATATTCAATATTGGTGTCATATGAAAGATAATAAAAAATCATGAATTTTGATATATTTTTTATGAAAATTGATTAGACATCAAAAAGTTATATCAATTTAAAAAATGGAGAGTTTTTATTTTGGTTGGGGTCCCATGAATCTATTCCAAGTAGAATTCCAAATTCCAATCTAACGTAGAATTCCAAGTATTTAGTTTAATGGGTAGTACTACATTAACGAAATAAATCTAACTTAAATCCAAGAATTCCAAATTCTAATCGAACGTAGAGTCACATACACACTATAATTAATTAATTAATATACTAAATTGGAAAGAGAATTTAAAATATTATAATAAATGTTTACTTAGAAGATGACACATGGCAAAACTTTTCATAATTGTATCTTTAAAATGTATTATCTATATATAGATGTGAATACAAATTTTACGTATATTTGACTACTAGTAGAGAAATTATTGTGAGACGCATTTAAGAAATGCATCCTAAGTTAGGACACTCTCATACATGTCAACAAATGATATGTGTGTGACACATGACATCTAGAATAGAGTAATGAATAATGAAAATTTACATCACTATTATGTTGTACTAGAGGTGCTAATCAGGCCAACTGAGTTGCAAGATATTTGAAATCAAGTTTGATTCTTATTTGAACCTAACTTGACTCATTTCAAATTAGTCTCACACTTGAACTCGACTCGAATCAAATCAAGTTCAACTCCAGTCATATAGAAAATTGATAAAAAAAACTCAGAAGTCACATGATCATGGCATAATATTGATTTTAAATTTATACATATGACATTACATCATATATTCATAGCATGGTGCGTTCATAAAGATTATACTTAACTTTTACTAAAAACATTATAGAGATTCATGATGTTTTCTTTTGGACTGAAATTTGCTGGTCTGGTCTGGTCTGATATGGTCTGGTCTGTTTAAGGAACAAGATGAGAAGAAAGAACGTGAATAAGGAAACCTCTTGGGGTTTGATACTTGAACGCTTATGTGATGTTATGTGCATCTTATGTGTGATATAATACATGGGTGGTGTAATCGGCATGTGTATCTGTTTATGATTAACTAAGATTCCTTAAATGTTTTAGTGGATGAAATGGTGACTTACTATGCATTATTGCTTACGAGAATTATATTTTCTTATGTTCTTATGTATAGGTAATAAGCGAAGTACGGAAGCCTGGTAGAATGTATGGAGCCGATTGACAAGGTTTTGGATGGGTTAACGGAGAAGATCGGGCTATCAGTTATGTTGTTGTTTTAGTACGTTGGTACTTCAAAAGAGTTGTTAAACGTTTTAAAATCCTGATCAGGTGTAACAGTTTTTAAAAATGTTTTATTTTGAATGCCTTTCGTTATGGTTGTAAGGTTTGATTTTGTTTTAAAACAAATAAAGTCTAATATCGAGGCTTTGTATCTTTATTTTCCACTTTATTTATCGAGTCTCTTTTATGTTTAAGTGGCGTAATGACCGTTTTGGGGACGGTCGTTATACCTCCCATAAGGGAGAGTGAGTCGACGATCAGATGAGTTGGACTGCTTCTTTAAATTGATCAGTAGTATATCACTCTCTTTATATTAAGAGTTTTCAAAATGTCAAACACAACTTCTAGATGTTGATATTGTGATTGAAATTATTGACACAAACTAATTAAAATAGAGAAGGTAGTGGAAGGAAAGAAAGACAAATTCAGTTGGTTTAGTTTGACAAAAATTACTCATATTTAGGGAATAAAAACATGAAAGTCCTATATTGAAATTTCAAAGCGTTTTTACTCCTATTCAGAGCAATTTTTAATTAATTATTCACTAATTAAGAGTTGGTGGAACAACTTAAGTAGTGATTAAGAGGTAGAGGTCACATGTTTGATGTCTCTTATCAAATGGTTGAGCTTACATAACAACGTAGGAATGAAGTATATAAAATCACATTACTATTGTATTTAAGTGTATATTGATATTTAAAATCACAAAGGAATGAAGTACTTACTAGTTTGATTAGTTTATTGCAGACACGAGATCATCATCGCAGACACGACACCAAAGCCACACTAGGCATTCCTATTATATTTAAGTTTATTGATGGTAGGGGTGGGCACAGTCTGGGATCATCCAGTGTTTTGTCGACCCGTACTCGTACCGTGATTATAAAAACAGCCCGGTTCGATTCGGTTTTAGATCTAAAATCGTTTGGTAGGGTGTCATTTTCAAACGGAACGGTACCATACGATACTAAATTATCAATACCAAACAATGTCATTTTTTTATAATTGTTTAAAGGCAAATTATAGTTTAATCATCCTCCAAAACCCACACAAATTATCAATTTTCATATTACACAATTAATAGATTTGAGATAAACTATAGTCATATAAAACATAAATCACAAAACATTATTTTGAGATGTACGTTTACGTTTACTTAATTGGAGATGTAATTTGAGATGTGATAGGCTCGTTCCGTTCCTATCTTTAATTTTCACCCATATTTTGGGTTTTAAGTGTCTAATTTTTATAATTAACTGGGTGATTATTAGGAGTTTGAGTGAAAATTTGCTATTTTTCAGTCCAGGTGACATTTGTATTCGGTGTAGTATTTTTGTATACAATTTGACATTTTTAGAGTAATTTGATTGTAAAATTACATATTATTAGCGTGTGTGGTGAGTTGTTATTGTACAGGCCGAGTTTGCAGTGAATATGTTTGGACCAGATCATTTGCGAGTTACTTTAGAAGTTATTAAGTGAAGTCCAAAAAGAAAAGAAAAAAGAGAACAATGTTAGACCCGGGATTTACTAAGGAGTGGCTTCCAAGATCTGTTCGGTCCAAGCTATGAAGCCCAACAGCCTACGAAGCCTAGCAATCCAAGTCCAATACCAAAGTCTAGAAGCCTTGAGAATAGACTAAGGATAAGAACGAATTTGAATTTAAACTTAAGCAGCTATACTTGGGGAGAAAGTCCCTAACTATTCGGATAGTGGGTTCGGCCACTAGGGAGGCAGTTGCATGAGAAATAGATAGTGGATATCTCATGTATAAATATTCCATTCTGAAAATTAACAAAGGGATGATCAACACTCATACAAAGAGCTCAGTACACGAACTCAGCTATTTTACAAGCTTTGTACTCAATCATATTTATTCTTCTTTAACTATTATATCACGTATTGCTCTTATTAATTCAACCCATATTTGATTCTTCATTGCTTGATTCCCAATTCGAATTTAGTAAAAAATAACTAAATTCTTGTATAAACAATTGGCGCCGTCTGTGGGAAATTCTTGCAAAACGAGAATCAACTATGGCCGGAAATTCTAATTCTCTGTTCGATGAAATTCAAGCACAATTGGAGGCCGTCCGAGAAGAGCTCCGCGCCGCCAAAAATGCCGAAGCAGCGCAACTGGAAGCTGTCCGGGAGGAGTTACGTGCGGCCAAGGAGGCCAACCAGTCAAAAGAAGATGCTCAAACCCAGCTAGAAGCCGTTAGAGAGGAGATGCGTCAACGAATAGCTCTTCTCCAAGGCGAAAATGACGCTTTGAGATCTCAAGTTCAGTCGGTGGCGTCCATAGCGTCAAAATCACGGAAAGGGAAAGAGGCGATGACCGCCGCGTCAAGGTTGGACATGGACACCATACCGGTCTCAACCTCCGCACTCACCTTCACGACCGAATCTTTTCCGGATTTCGATCCATATGCTGGATGTTCCCCGGTGATTTCACAACTTGTGCCCTATGAACCCCTTGTCCCGGAGACGACTCCAGCAGCAAGTATTCCCATGTGTTTCTTCCCAGACGCGTTACAAACCAAGGCGACGACATCGGGATTACAGACTGTCAATCAACAGATGCCGATTCTCACCACCGTGTCGACGTCAACAGAGCCTTTCATCAACCATACAAGAACCGGTACATCTGGAGTAGCAGGGCCGTCGGCTCGTTCTTTCCCTCATCCTAGGCGGAACATATTCCGCAACTTGTTTACTGAACCCCAGAGGCGACAGGTTCCAACCCATGTCGACATGCCTAGATATGTCGACACCGGCGATCAGAGGCGTCAGGAACCAGTGAACATCGACACGCCATCACCAGCCAGACGAGAAACATTTCAAACAACTCCACTTGAAGCCGCAGTCCAGCCGATGCATGCTTACTTGGCAAATTCTGTGGCCGCCCTCATGCAAGAGATGCGGGAGATGCGGGAAAAGGTCAACGGCATACCTGGAGTCCCACCACCACTAGATGTGGCCTCACAGACGTGTTATGCTGACTCCCCGTTCGCACGACATATTACCAATGTGGAGCTTCCACGGAAGTTCGCCGCACCTGCAATGAAGCTGTTTGACGGGACGTCTGATCCCGTAGAACATGTCGCGCAATATAAACAGCGGATGCTGGCAGTATCAGTCAGGCCTGATCAGCGCGAAGCATGCATGTGCCGAGCCTTTGGAACAACATTGACGGGACCCGCATTAACATGGTTCGTCAATTTGCCGAATGAAGGCATTCATTCATTCGCTGAATTGGTGAACTTGTTCAATCAGCAATTTGCCAGCAGTCGAACTCTCGAGAAGCAGGCCAGCGACCTTTACCGTCTGGCCCAGAGAGAAGACGAATCCTTACGAGACTACCTGCATCGTTTCAACAAGGAGAAAGTGTCCATTCCCCGATGTGACATGTCGACAGCAGTAGAAGCCTTCAGAAGAGGGTTACCGGAAGATTCAGAACTATATCGGGAGTTGACCAAGTACCCTTGCAGATCTTTTGAGGACGTCCAGGCTAAAACACTAGCCTTCATCAGACTCGAAGAGGATTTGCGATCTCGCCACCGACCTAACGGATATGAAGGAGGACAGAGGAAAGCCAGCACTTCCAGAAAGCATGACTACCGCACCGGGAAACCTTATGCAAGGAATGAAGACCGTCCGGTGGCAGCAATCAACAGTTGGCTCGACGACCCCAGCTTGCCTCCGCCAATTTTGGAATACTGCTTTAGCGTTGATACATTGGGTCTCATCAACTCTCTAGACAAGCTGGGGGAAAAGGTGAATTGGCCTAGGAAGTCTGTGAAACCCAGCGGACGTCGTGACCCTTCCAAGAGGTGTGAATTCCATGACGACATTGGGCATAACACGGAAGACTGCGTCGCCTTGCGGAAAGAAGTTGCTTACCTACTGAGAAACGGGTACCTGACGGAAATCATGACGGAGCAAACCAAATCCATGCTACATAGGAATCAGAAGTCGTCTGAGGATCGACGACGACCTCCCTCACCTACAGCCCCCCAAAAGGTAATCAATTTTATTAACGGTGGTTCTGATTTGTGTGGACTAACCTACTCTGCAGCGAAGAGACAGGCTCGGGAGTATTCCCGAGACAAGTCGTCACAGGTATGTCAAGTCATCCGACAGGAAGAGGCCTGGAGAAATGCACCAGTCACATTCGACGAAACAGACTTGGCTAACCCAGGCGATGCACATCATGACACCTTGGTCATCGCTCTTAGGGTAGCAAACTGTGAAGTAAGACGAGTCTTGGTTGACAACGGCAGCACAGCCAACATCACCACGATGAAGACGTTGAAACAAATGGGATACAGAGAAGAAGACTTGACTGCTTCAGGATCCACCCTAGTTGGATTTAGTGGCGAGCCAAGTCGAACAATAGGTAATGTTTCTTTACCCGTACATGCAAGTGGTCTTAATTTGCAGGTAAAGTTCGATGTTGTCCAAGAACTGCCCGCTTACAACATGATCCTGGGAACACCTTGGCTACATCAGATGGGGGCAATCCCATCAACATACCATCAAGTAGTTAAATTTCCAACGCCATGGGGAGTGCAATCCATAAAAGGTGACAGAGTCTCTGCCAAGTCATGCTACCAAACGGCAATGAAGCCAACTGTCTCTGCTTCTACATCTGCATAGCAATTAAAGGGCGACCTCGTTCCGGTGGGAAAAGATGATGACAACACAAAAGATATCATTGTTGATCCAAACCATCCGGATAGAGTCGTCCGCATTGGGGGCAACATGCAAACGCATCTGGAAGAAGAGCTCGTAGTTTTTCTGCAAGAACATAAAGACGTCTTCGCTTGGAGCCACGACGACATGACTGGAATTGACCCGCAAGTAATCACTCATAAGCTAAATGTCAACCCCTTGCACAAGCCAGTCAAACAGAAGAGACGACGATTCGCCAGGGAGAGGAATGATATCATCAATCAAGAAGTCGAAACACTGCTGCGCACAGGTAAGATCCGCGAGGTAAAATACCCTGATTGGCTTGCTAACGTTGTTGTAGTGCAGAAGAAAAAGGGGCACCAAGTGGGTAAAAAACCTAAGTGGAGGGTATGCGTCGACTTCACTGATTTAAACAAGGCGTGCCCAAAAGATTCATTCCCGATGCCGCACATTGACGTCCTCGCAGATGCCACAGCAGGACACGAAATGCTGACATTTATGGATGCCTTCAGCGGCTACCATCAAATTCAATTGCACCCGGACGATCAAGAGAAGACCACATTTATCACCGAGACAGGTACGTATTGCTATGTTGTTATGCCTTTTGGTCTAAAAAATGCAGGTGCAACTTTTCAGAGGCTAGTCACTATGATCTTCAAAGAGCAACTCGGGAAAACTATGGAGGTCTATATTGACGACATGCTAGTCAAATCCAAGAAGGCGGCAGATCACATCGAACACCTACGCAGGTCATTCCAAAAGTTGCAAGAGTACAATTTGAAGCTTAACCCGGCCAAGTGCACATTTGGAGTGTCGTCAGGAGAGTTCTTAGGCTACATTGTTAGCGAAAGGGGGATAGAAGCTAGCCCGGAACAGATTCGAGCAATAATCAACATTGAATCTCCCAACTCAATCAAAGACGTCCAGAAGCTGACAGGGCGGGTGGCAGCACTTAATCGGTTCATATCAAAGTCGTCAGACAGATGTCGACTTTTTTATGATGTTCTCAGAAAAAATAAGAAATTCGAATGGACGGAGCAGCACGAAAAAGCCTTGCAACAGTTGAAGGAATATATGACAACACCACCGCTGCTGACCAAACCCAAAGATGGTGAAGAACTACAGTTGTATCTAGCAGTGTCAGAACATGCTGTCAGTGCAGTCTTGACCAGGGAAGAAGATGGCCAACAAACACCGGTTTACTATGTAAGTAAGTCATTAAATGGACCAGAAACCAGGTACGCACTTGACGAGTCATTTTCACAATGAAGCTCATCGGGTGTCGGGATGTGGAAGTCCCGGATATCGTCTCACGGGACGGTGTATAAGGAAAATCAAGTGTGAGATCAATCTAGAAATCTAAGATGTAAGCTAGCCAAGTCGATGTATGTTTGATTTAAGAGAACAACTAGATTGCAATGGAAATAGATAATGATTAAACTAGAAGGGAAGCAAGGGCATACAAGGAACAACCTATGATTAAGGATAAGGGGTCAAAATGGGGATACTTGGGAATATGTCATGCAACAAAGGGATAGGTACAAGTTCCCTTGCCACTCTCATGGTCAAGGGGGTACTAAGGGCTCCTATTGGCCATTCTCATGGTCCAATAGAAATCCAAAGTCATGCAAAGAAGACCAACCAACAATTTATTCCCCTACTTTCTCCCATTCTCATGGAGGAAGGTAGTGTGTGTGTGAATGTGTCAAAAGTAACCCTACAAGTCTCCTTGAGGATCCAAAACATCATCCAAGAACATTGTGGCCATCAAAGTCTTAGAAATACAAAGAAGCATTTTCACAAACACATTGTGTGCATAATATATTTCTCAAATTCCCCCAAATCAAACCCCAAAACCTAACACATCACATGGTTGGATGTTCCTCAAACACCCCCAATCCCTAATCCCACTACTCACTCATGCTAGATTTCATATTCATAGGAGAGATATTAGACATAGACATGAAGTGAGATCGATGGATGAGATTAGGGAAAATATGATAATGATGCAATCTAAATGATTAAATGAAGCTAGATTTAAGATTTGATGCAAATAATATTAAGAAATGAAGTGCAATTGAGTTTAAGCAAGCTTACAACCAAAACTAGGGTTTGCAAGAAGAGAGCTCGTCAAAAATTCTGGAAATTCGAACAAGAATTGCTATTTATACAAATGGGGAATCGGGGGAACGCTAGGCAGGAACGGCGTTCCCCCTCAGCGTTCCTGACTTTACAAAATCAAACAACCCGCTGGCAGAGAGTTCGACGCTAGGAGGAACGCAAATGGGACGTCGTTCTCGCAGGAACGCTGGCAGAAACGTCGTTCCCTGCCAGCGTTCCCACACCTGGGACATTGTATCAGAAATCCGGTGGAACAAAACGGGGGAACGCCGGAAGGGACGGCGTTCCCTATGGCGTTCCTGATGCTACTTCCACCAAAACACATCCAAGTCTTCATTTCTTGCTTCCTTGTGCTCCGCTTGGTCCCCGGGGTTTTCAATTCATCCATTTATGCTCTCGAGACTCTTCAAAATGCTCGTTTTCACCCCTACAATGCTCAAATACTTATCATGGTTCCTACAACCAAAATATTGCACAAATTTAACCAAAATGGGGCAAAAATCTTCAAAGGTTAACAAACAAAGACTATATTTTATGAGAAAGTATTAAGTGTTTTCACACCTATCAACTCCCCCACACTTGAGTCTTTGCTTGTCCTCAAGCAAACTAAAACTCGGAGCACAAGTTCAATGAGTTCCCAAGACACCAACCAATTGAGTCAAGAATGAATGAGTGTATACAAGAAATAGTGAATGTCATGAGACAAAATGCATAATCAAGATAAAGATGCACATTGATTAATTCTTTCAACATAGAGACAAGCAAGGAGTAACACAAGCACACGGTCAACATTTTTCCACTCTTATCCTCACAAGGTCACCTCTCTCTCACATTCTAAACTCAAGGCATGATCAAAAGGACTTATGGGGATGGTTAAGATGGATGAAAGGTATGGGGTAGCAAGGTGATGGTTTAGGCCAAAAATCTAAAAACGGTCAGATGTAAACGTAATCAAAGGTCATCAAGGCACAACTAGGGTTCTTACCCGAAAGGGTATCATCTATAGCTCCGACTTTAGTGGGCAAGCAATGGTACACACTCAAGGCTCAACCACCTGCTAGTGTATACCTTAAGTGTGCAAATGGGTTTTGGTTCAGTATGGGGATGAGTCAACTTTTTTTTTTTTTTTTTGGAATGGTTGGTCATGGATGTGCCTAATTACTGATTTGTCGGGTTATCTCATGTAAAATATACTCTACTCTCGCAGAACACGATTAACGAGTAGAGCAGAGCCCCTTCACGGAGATGAAATTCCCAAGGATAATGTCCCAAACCAATAACTTCGACACAACCTGACAAATGAAGAACATTAGGATTCAAAAGGCGGCCATGCTCACCCTAGTCGTCATTGCATCTCAACCCCCTCAAGGGCTAAATTTAAGGAAAATCCACCCATTGTGTACCTGTCAAAACCTAATGAAAACTCAAACACCCAACACGGTCCCAGGTCGAAGCAATATGGCCATAGAGCAATACCGGATAGAGAAAGAAATGATCAAGCTCAACGGGGCCTCACTTAAAGGGGACGACGTAGGGTTATGGAAGTGGAAATGTGGATGAGTGGAGGTGAACTAGTGCCTTCATCATTTCATGCAATGAGTGTGAGTGTGTGAAAGATGTGTCTCTAAACTCTCAAGTGGTCAAAATGTGAACTCCCAACAAATCTCAAGCAAAAGAGTTGATCAATGAGCACCTTTAAACAATTTTATACACCTATTCACATGCATCTACAAACTCATTCTTGACAACAATCGAGAAATGTCAAAGTGACCACACTCAAACCCACAATCACAAGCTTTAGTTCACTTCAAGAAAAGCGCACAACCCCCCCACACTTAGAATTAGGCATCGACCTCGATGTCTCAAAAAGAGAGCACAGTGGAGGGGTTCAAGAACCCAAGTACAAGCATACAAGCAGATAGGATCACGAAAACACAACAACGAGCGTCGGGGCGCCCCCAAAAACACACAAAAAAATGCCAGGGTGTCCAAGTAAAGCAAGATAAACGTCAAGGCGTCCCCAAAAAGAAAGATAAACGTCGGGGCGTCCCCAAAATACATACCTCAACTGCTTAAGAAATGTTAAATAAGTGGGTTGCCTCCCACCAAGCGCTTCTTTAATGTCACTAGCTTGACACAAAATGCCTTTTTAGACCATAAACTCCCGAAGATGCTTACCCAAGAAAACCCCTTTTCTAAATAGAGACCGTGCCATGAAAAGAAGGTTATAAAAGTATTTTAAAAGAAACGTCTCTAAAAGCGATATACCTCTTTTCCCACCGGGCTCAAACACATACCCCCTCCAAAGCAAAGAAAGCTTGTGAATAGAAATGGCCGACTCTAAACCACCAAATGAGCTATGTGATGCAAGACTTGTTCTTAAAACATGATTCATGAGCCATGGGGGTTTTAGAGGCAAACTTTTCTCAACATTATAACCATGTTCAAGAGGATAATAACACACAACAAAATGAGGAGTAAGAGACTTTGGATTCAAGGTGGAAGGGGTAATGATGGAGGGGACTTCCTTTTCACTACCAACATTCTCAAATTCCTCCAAAGTT
The DNA here is from genome assembly GCA_945859915.1 of Cuscuta epithymum. Classification (NCBI taxonomy): domain Eukaryota; kingdom Viridiplantae; phylum Streptophyta; class Magnoliopsida; order Solanales; family Convolvulaceae; genus Cuscuta; species Cuscuta epithymum. The sequence goes on along the minus strand of CAMAPF010000947.1, from coordinate 408,557 downwards.
GTTTCCACACCTTCCAAAAACTCCTCCCAATCATGCTCCTCACATTTAGTGGTACAAGTATCACACTCAATGAAAACATGAGATTTTAAATCATCAAATTTTGTGTCATCATCAAGCAATGAATCGAAAAATGAATAATCAGAGAGCATGTTGGGAGGGTTCTTATCAACCAAATTCTCAAGAGTGTCCACATAAAAACATGTATTGTCATTATGCAAAGGGTTCTTTGTTGTTTTGGACATGTCAAAGATGGCTTTTTCATCACCCACTCTCAATACAAGCTTGCCATCACCAACATCTATGAGGGCCCTAGCGGTGGCCAAGAATGGCCTACCAAGAATGAGAGGCACCTCTAGATCTTGGTCCATGTCCAAAATGACAAAGTCAACCGGAAAGATGAACTTGGCAACCTTAACCAACACGTCTTCTACTATACCCCTAGGATATTTAATAGATCGGTCGGCCAATTGAATACACATACGTGTTGGTTTCAAGTTGCCAAGATCAAGTTTCTCAAACAAAGCAAAGGGCATTAAGTTGATACTAGCACCCAAATCTGCCAAAGCATTATTAAAATGAAGGTTACCGATTTGGCAAGGAATCGTGAAGCTCCCCGGATCCTTAACCTTTTGTGGCATGTCCTTTGTGACCATGGCGGAGCATTCTTCATTAAGGACCACCATTGAGTTCTCTTCAAGTTTCCTTTTGTTATTGAGGAGGTCTTTGAGAAATTTGGAGTATTTTGGCATCTCGGCAAGGGCATCCATGAAAGGGATGTTTACATGCAATTGCTTCATTATTGCCAAAAACTTCCCAAATTGATCATCATCAATTTTCTTTGTCAACCGGGCCGGAAAAGGTAGTGGAGGAGTGTAAGCTTTGATAGGCTCATTACTTTTAGGTTGACCCTCCACTTCCTTCTTCGGTGTAGCCTTCTCTTGGACCTCACTCTTCTTTGGTGCATTTGGATCCTCCCTTGTGGGGCACACTTGATGTTCTTTCTCTCTTGGTTCTTCAACTTCTTGTGCCTTGGGTACTTCAACTTCCTTCCCACTTCTAAGAGTAATAGCTTGGCAATGCTCCCTAGGATTGTTCTCCGTGTTGCTTGGTAGAGATCCCTTTTGTAATTCGGATCTATCCTTGATAATTTTCCCAATTTGAATGCTCAAGTCCCTCAAGATGACATCATAATTGGCAAATTTGACATCTTGATTCTTCACAAGATTGTTCATCATTTCTTCAAGATTAGGATATTGAGAATATGAAGACCCTTGAGACAAATTAGCTTGAAAAGGTTGATAATCTTGATTTCCTTGATTGTAACCATTTTGAAAGCCTTGGGGATAATCACCACAAAAATTGGAAGGATAACCTTGATGGTAATCACTTTGAAAGGGTGACATTGACCCTCTTTGAAAGTTTTGAGAATAAGCTTGACCCATTTGATCATACCCTTGAGAGGCTTGAGATTCTTGAGAATATATGGCATTGACTTTTTCCACATGTGGCCTCATCACACTAGAATCCAAGGAGTGACATCTCGATACTCCATATGATCCTCCATAATTATAAAAGATTTTTGGAGTGTGGTTAGCATAAGAACGATTGGGAGGTTCCGAATGTGATTGAAGACCTTGGTGCATCATATAATGTTGGCTTTGAGGAGTGGACTTTGAGCTTTGTTGATTGAAGCTCAATTGATCCATGTTTGAGACAAGATGTTGGAGTGAAGCAATAAGACTATCAACTTGATCTAAGTTAGCCTTTTGATTTTCCGATTCAAGAACACCGGGAGCAACCTTTTGTGAGCCACTAGAGTGGTACCAATAAGAATGATTGGATGTGACCCTTTCAATTAGTGCTTCGGCATCCTTCGGTTGTAGATGAATCAATGCTCCGCATGCCGAAGTATCCATAATCATCTTTGCTTCATTGTGTAATCCTCCATAAAAAGAGTAAATAGTCTCCCAATGGGTCATGAAGTTTGATGGACACATCCTCCTTAAGGCCTTAAACCTCTTCCATGCTTCTGGTAGTATTTCAACAACCCCTTGCTTGAAATCTTGTATTTGCTTTTTTATCTTCAAACACTTTGAAAGAGGGAAGTATTCTTGAATGAACTCCTTATGTAGTTGATCCCATGTTTGGAAATGATCTTGAGAAAAAGAATCAAGCCACCTTTGTGCTTCATCTCTAATTGAAAATGGAAACAACCGTAGTCTAATGGCATCATCTGATACACCATTCTTCTTGATTGTGTTACAAACTCTTAGAAAGCGGGTGATATGACATTGAACATCCTCTTCAAGCCCGCCTCCAAATTGATTACATGAGACTAAACCAATAGTAGAAGCCTTGAGTTCAAAGTTGTTGGCCTCCACCCTTGGATAAAGAATGCTTTCATGAACTTGAATTTCGGGTTCTAAAAATTCAGCAATAGAACGTCCGGTAGGAGGCTCAAGCATGCCAAATAAATGTGTGCCTCCTTCCATTTTCTCACCTTTTGATGCAAAATTATAACATTGATGCTTTTGAACTAATCATTAGTTTTTGGATGAGAAAATCAAATCTTTGTCATCGTGAGAATGAGTGTGCATACAAGCAACCTACACGAGCTCAAAAACACCCCCACGTGATCCGAACAAAACAAAATGACATGGAAATGAATGAATGAAAGTAACGAAAGTAAAGACTAGTCTCACTAGATAACTAAGATCAATTATCACACTTAAACTTTCAACACCATCCCCGGCAACGGCGCCAAAATTTGACGAGTCATTTTCACAATGAAGCTCATCGGGTGTCGGGATGTGGAAGTCCCGGATATCGTCTCACGGGACGGTGTATAAGGAAAATCAAGTGTGAGATCAATCTAGAAATCTAAGATGTAAGCTAGCCAAGTCGATGTATGTTTGATTTAAGAGAACAACTAGATTGCAATGGAAATAGATAATGATTAAACTAGAAGGGAAGCAAGGGCATACAAGGAACAACCTATGATTAAGGATAAGGGGTCAAAATGGGGATACTTGGGAATATGTCATGCAACAAAGGGATAGGTACAAGTTCCCTTGCCACTCTCATGGTCAAGGGGGTACTAAGGGCTCCTATTGGCCATTCTCATGGTCCAATAGAAATCCAAAGTCATGCAAAGAAGACCAACCAACAATTTATTCCCCTACTTTCTCCCATTCTCATGGAGGAAGGTAGTGTGTGTGTGAATGTGTCAAAAGTAACCCTACAAGTCTCCTTGAGGATCCAAAACATCATCCAAGAACATTGTGGCCATCAAAGTCTTAGAAATACAAAGAAGCATTTTCACAAACACATTGTGTGCATAATATATTTCTCAAATTCCCCCAAATCAAACCCCAAAACCTAACACATCACATGGTTGGATGTTCCTCAAACACCCCCAATCCCTAATCCCACTACTCACTCATGCTAGATTTCATATTCATAGGAGAGATATTAGACATAGACATGAAGTGAGATCGATGGATGAGATTAGGGAAAATATGATAATGATGCAATCTAAATGATTAAATGAAGCTAGATTTAAGATTTGATGCAAATAATATTAAGAAATGAAGTGCAATTGAGTTTAAGCAAGCTTACAACCAAAACTAGGGTTTGCAAGAAGAGAGCTCGTCAAAAATTCTGGAAATTCGAACAAGAATTGCTATTTATACAAATGGGGAATCGGGGGAACGCTAGGCAGGAACGGCGTTCCCCCTCAGCGTTCCTGACTTTACAAAATCAAACAACCCGCTGGCAGAGAGTTCGACGCTGGGAGGAACGCAAATGGGACGTCGTTCTCGCAGGAACGCTGGCAGAAACGTCGTTCCCTGCCAGCGTTCCCACACCTGGGACATTGTATCAGAAATCCGGTGGAACAAAACGGGGGAACGCCGGAAGGGACGGCGTTCCCTATGGCGTTCCTGATGCTACTTCCACCAAAACACATCCAAGTCTTCATTTCTTGCTTCCTTGTGCTCCGCTTGGTCCCCGGGGTTTTCAATTCATCCATTTATGCTCTCGAGACTCTTCAAAATGCTCGTTTTCACCCCTACAATGCTCAAATACTTATCATGGTTCCTACAACCAAAATATTGCACAAATTTAACCAAAATGGGGCAAAAATCTTCAAAGGTTAACAAACAAAGACTATATTTTATGAGAAAGTATTAAGTGTTTTCACACCTATCAGCACTCTTAGAAAAATTAGTACTTGCACTAGTTACCGCATCAATTAAATTACGTCCTTATTTCGAATCACATTCTATTTGCGTCCGCACTAACTATCCCATGAAGTCAATCATGAGGAAACCAGAACTGACAGGTCGGATGATTAAGTGGTCAATACATCTGGGGGCATATGACATCAAGTATGAGCCCAGAACAGCTCTGAAGTCACAAGCTCTTGCTGATTTTGTGGCAGACTTCAGCCCCAAACTACAAGTAGAAGCGGAAAAAGAAATATGCCTTCTGATAGATGACCGGCATCAAGGGAGGTGGATCTTACACACCGACGGAGCCTCAAACATGCACGGGACCGGGCTTGGAGTTGTGCTGAAGTCGCCACAAGGGGGCAATATAGTGCAAGCTGTCAGATGTGATTTCAATGCAACTAACAATGAAGCGGAGTACGAGGCATTGATTTTCGGACTGAACTTAGCTCGGAATCTCGGCATAAAAACAATCGAGGTAAGATGTGACTCCCTTTTAATTATTAATCAAACTAATGGAGTGTATGCAGCTAAAGATCCGAAGATGATGGCATACTTACAAGTCGTCACCAACTTGAGCAACTATTTCGACAATATCACTTTTGACCAAATCCCGAGGGAGGAAAATGTCCTGGCTGATGCCTTAGCAGCAATCGGATCATGTCTGGGGGCAGAAAGAAGCGACAACATACCATTCGTCCACTTGACAGAGCCCGCAATTGAGAAGCCAGAACTGGTTAACGTCATTGAGTTAGCCGCAGACAGCAGCTGGATGCAGCCATATGTGGACTACCTCAAACACAACATCCTCCCAGCTGACAAAAGGGAAGCAAGGGCGCTCCTATCAAAGGTAACGAAATTTTTATTAATCGATGATGTCTTGTTCAAACGATCAAAAGCAGGTCCATATCAAAGATGCCTGGCCCCCTCCGAAGCTGTCAAAGTACTCAAAAGCCTTCATGAAGGGGAATGTGGCAATCATGCAGCGGGAAGGAGCTTGTCTAACAAAGCATTAAGATTCGGCTACTACTGGCCAACAATGAGGCATGATGCTGTCACCTACACCTAAGCCTGCCAACCATGCCAGAAGCACGCACCATTGCATCATCAACATGCAGAATCTCTTCACCCCATCTTATCTCCGTGGCCTTTCATGAAATGGGGGATGGATATTGTGGGGAAGCTGCCTGAAGCGCCCGGACAGAAGGTCTACATGTTGGCAATGACGGACTATTTCTCAAAATGGATCGAAGCGGAACCATTCCGGCAAATCCGCGACACTCAGGTAATATCTTTTATTAAAAGAAACATTTTGAGCAGGTTTGGCATACCGTCAGAGATCGTGTGCGACAATGGATCACAATTCATCAGCACCAAAACCAGACGGTTTTGTGAAAGGTACAACATCAAATTGGAGATGTCGACACCTCGCTATCCACAATCAAATGGACAAGCTGAATCAAGCAACAAGATCATCATCTCAAATCTAAAGAAACGGCTTGAAAAGGCACAAGGGAGATGGGCCGAGGAGCTACCCCTGATATTGTGGGCAGACAGGACGACACCAAAAGAGGCTACAGGACAAACACCCTTCTCATTGGTTCATGGATGCGAAGCTGTCATTCCAGCCGAAGTCGAGGTGCCAACATCTAGATACGGACTTATCACTGAAGAAGCAAACAATGTAGAACTGGTTCACGATCTTGACACTATCGACGAATTAAGAGAAAAAGCTAAAGTACGAATGGCGGCTTACCAACAAAGGGTGGCAAGAAGCTACAACAAGGATATTCGAGCCAAAATATTCAAGAAAGGCGATTGGGTACTCAGAAAGGCCTTCGGCAACGAAGCAAGCGGAAAATTCAGTCCCAATTGGGAAGGCCCATACCAGATTACGGATGTCGTCGGACAGGGGGCATACCGACTACAGTCTGTCGACGGTAAGCAAATACCAAGGAGCTGGAATGCGGTACACCTAAAACCCTTTCACTTCTAGTTCATTTAATATAGTTAACATTTTTCTTTAGATTCCATTACTAACTTGATCGTCGGAGGGCCGTTGGCTCCAAGCCAACGGCCAAACTAATCATTGAACAGATACTGACCGACGATTTCAAGCTGAACGAACGTGACGGTAACATAAACAAGCCTGCTGTCATTAGGGATCAATCCCGCAGCTGAACTCCCATCAATTCGTCAACTCTCTACCACACTTTAAGCAAACTGTGTTAAAGTTTTGCTTTAATTTTCATCATAAATGTGGTTACCAGTCCCGTCGATGCTTTCAAAGGCATTTGTGTAAATAAAATAAGGGAATTCTTGTATTACGAATATGGTTAACAGCATGGAATGTTGTTTTCTTTAAGTAAGTTTTTGTTTAATTAATTCACTATTATGACGATTACTAACTTAAGCATCGGAGGGCCGTTGGCCACAAGCCAACGGCCAAACTTTGACGATATGTTTGTATGCAGGATGTTGACAGCGCGAGGGACCACCAACATGAGATACACATAGCGACAACCGCTAACACAAACCCCGAAACAAGGGAAGGTGGGGCAAACTTTGGTCCTTCATATATGAAATATGAGGCACGGACCGAGAATCCCTACGAGTTTTGGCCAAAACTACACAAAACTACACAAAAACAACACAACACAACACAAAACTACATAAACACACAACAGAAGCATGTGCTCCAAGAGCATGACAACACAAGCTCCAAAACATAAGGAGACAATACAAACGACATTGGCATAAATCACAAGTATTCATGTCGACGATATTACTAAAACCATAAACGAAACAATATTTAAAGTTTTTTGCAGGGTACGGAGCCAAACTCGTCATTTATACAACGAGGCACAAAATCATAATTGCCAATCGAAGTGTCGACATCAACCTGGACGAAGTTACGACTCGCCAGCATTGCTTAGATACGATCATTAGCACAAATTTGGAGGAAGATGACAGGAGACCAGTTTTCGTTCTTCGTCACCTCACTCAAGGAGACAAATTCGATCTAAAACCTAATTGCAAGGATAGTGACATGTTGATAGAAGCGTCTAGACAAGCATATGACGAGTTAATGGAAGTAGCAGACGAGTGACAGGTTGAGGGGAGCATGTCGTCAGAAAAGTGGTGAGTTGACAAAGGCGTCTTGTTATACAAATGGCAGGTTGACGACATGTCTTATCAGACAAAGGACGAGTTTATATGGGCGATATTCAAGGATGACAAGAGTACAAATTCATAATAATGACACTCTTTTCGCAAGACCGTCATCATCATGAATTGGGGGCATTGTTAGACCCGGGATTTACTAAGGAGTGGCTTCCAAGATCTGTTCGGTCCAAGCTATGAAGCCCAACAGCCTACGAAGCCTAGCAATCCAAGTCCAATACCAAAGTCTAGAAGCCTTGAGAATAGACTAAGGATAAGAACGAATTTGAATTTAAACTTAAGCAGCTATACTTGGGGAGAAAGTCCCTAACTATTCGGATAGTGGGTTCGGCCACTAGGGAGGCAGTTGCATGAGAAATAGATAGTGGATATCTCATGTATAAATATTCCATTCTGAAAATTAACAAAGGGATGATCAACACTCATACAAAGAGCTCAGTACACGAACTCAGCTATTTTACAAGCTTTGTACTCAATCATATTTATTCTTCTTTAACTATTATATCACGTATTGCTCTTATTAATTCAACCCATATTTGATTCTTCATTGCTTGATTCCCAATTCGAATTTAGTAAAAAATAACTAAATTCTTGTATAAACAAACAAGCAGCCCAAATGAAAAAAAAAATGAGCTGGGTTTTTTTCCTGGGATCACACTTAACCGCAGCAGTGGAGTCTATCAGTTTCTTCTCCCAGCAAGCAACCCACGTTTTTTTTTCTTTTTTCCTAACTAGCAGCCGCAGCAACACAAGTAAGAGCAGTAGTTCTTCATTCTTTTCTTTTGGAACAGCCGTAGTAGCAATCAAGAATCCAAGGAGGAGTTCTAAACTTTTCTTTTCAATTCAATTTAGATTCCAAGTAATCCTTATTAAATTTCAGCATATTTTACATTACTAGTTCATGATTTTGGATTGAATTTTGAATTTATTTGTCTCCAACTAGTAATTTCAGATTTATCTATTAAATACTCATAATTCAGTTCTTGTTTCTAGTTTATTTATCATGTTTATCAATATTATTGTGATGATAATTTTCATTATGAGTAGCTAATTCCATATAGGGGTTGAATTGGGGCTAGAGTTCATGATTTCTTGAGGGTGTGAATTTAGTTTTTTGAAATTCAATTCTTGTCTATGAGAATTTGAGTTAAATTAGCTTGGGTCTTATACAAGCAATCTGATATTAGAAATAAGTTAAGATTGTGAAAATATGATTTAATTCTTGTCTATGAGAATTTATTTCATTTTCTTTTTCCAGGAATAATTGAAAATTAATTTACTTAATTCTAATCCCGAAAGAACACCCAGAACCCAAACCATCCAATTTGAACCCGGTTTTAATATCTAGAATCAATTTAAATTGATTTTTCTTCCTCTACTTATTTTTGCACTCGCTCTAAGTTAGTTTTTTTCAAACCACTTAAAAAAGAAATTTATTTGGAAAGATTACCATGACTTGTGCTAGCCTGTGATCACGGATCGTATTCAAAACTTCCTTTTTGCCACTCCTTGAGAGACGATACTTGTGGTCTGGTTATTCTTCGGATTAGCCAGCTACGTTTTACTCACTAAAAAAAATACGCCGATCAAATGGCGTCGTTGTCGGGGAGTGGCACGGTTGTTTTTAAGTACTTTTTGTGGAATAGGTAAGAGCAAGTTGGTGAGACTTTCTATTTTTCTTCTGTTATTTGTTTGTCATTTTTGGTGTTCTTTGGACGTGAACTAAGCTGCAGGAACCAGTGCATGCACACACGCTCCTCGGGGGAACAAGATCTAATTGCAAGGTATTCTAATCCTGAACACTTATTCCGAGGAAGGGCTTAAAGGCGTTTGCTAAAAGACTTGAAGAAAATGGCTGACGAGACAACTCTAGAGACGTTGACGCCTAACTATGTGGCGAGAAATAGCATTGGGGCACCCACCATTGAGGCCAATAATTTTGAAATCAAGGCGGCCATGATTCAGATGCTTGCCAATAATCCATTTTCTGGATACGCCCATGAAGATCCAATGGAGCATATTGAGAGCTTTATTCAGACTTGTGCCACAATCAAATACAATGGGGTATCCAACGAGGCGGTGAGGTTGACTCTATTCCCATTCTCATTGAAAGACAAAGCTTCACGGTGGCTCCGTAGTTTTCCAAACGAGCACTTTGTTACGTGGGAAAAACTTCATCAAGCATTTATGCGGGAGTATTTTCCTCCCTCTGCTGCTATCAAGGTTCAGACAGAAATTCTCAATTTCACTCAAGCTCCGACTGAAACTTTTAGTGAAGCATGGGATAGGCTCAAGACGTTGAGAAGGAAGTATCCAGAAACATTCATGAATGCAGCAACAATTATGTGCAGATTTTATAATGGGCTTCAGTTGGAGTATATGAGAGAACTAGACCGGGCTGCTCAGTGGGTATGTTTCTAAAATTATCCCCACAAGCGAAAGAGCAAATAATTGAGAACTTGACTTCTAATGACAAGTATTGGTATGTGGGCAAAGAGAGAGCTCAAAATCCACCCGGTTTGCTCAATATGGATCCCATCACTGCACTCACAGCGAAGATTGAGGGTCTGGCAGTGGACATGAAAGACTTGAAGGCATAGACATCTCAACAGCAGCAGGTCCATAATATTGGGGCATATCAGGCCTCTTATCCTATGTATTCTGCCCACCTCCCGTTCGAGCAAGCTATCCAAGCCCAACAGGCCAAGAACTCGCTTTATCTTGCGAGATGTGCATGGGAGCTCACCTCACTCACACCTGCCCTCTTTATGTTCAGAATCAAGCTGCACCAGTGGTTCGTGATGTGAATTTCATGGATTACAGTCAAGGTCAGAGAGGAGGTGGACAGTTTTTTAACAATCAAGGCCAGATGGGAAATTTTCAGCAGGGTGGAGGCTCGAAAATCAGAACCAAGGGCAACAGAATGCCCCTAATTTCCAAGCAAATTTCCATAATAGAGGCCATTCAAATCAGCCCGTTTATATCCCGCCTCACTTAAGACAGCTTGAGCCACCTCTTGTTAATGTAGCGTTGGAGAAAACAGTGGCTGAATTAGCCAAAAATCAAGCGGAGATGTTTCAACATTTCAGCAATTTGTTGGAAGCTCTCATTCGCCAGCTTGGTTCAGTTGCTCCCAGAGAACTGGGTAGCCTTCCGAATTCAACAGAACCGAATCCAAGGGAGCAAGTGCAAGCTGTTACACTATGCAACAGGAGAACATTTTCAGAAGTTGATACTCCGCCATTGCCTCAACAAAAAGTTGACCAGCAACCTCAAGGTTCAGATTCTTAAGAGGTTGAAGAAGAAGCAGTGACTGCCCCTATTCCAGCCAAGAGTAATGAAGCTAAAAAAGAAGACTCTCAGAACCAATGTTAGCAAGCAAGCAAGATGACAGAGGAAATAGCAGCACAATTCTTTCTTTGAGGTCATCTTCACCCATACAAAATTGCTTTGTTGGGCTCTGGCTAGAATGTGCTTGCTCTTTACATTTGATTGCTTTTCCATGATGTTTATTAAGTAGGTTGACTATAAATGTTGCATAAATTGACCTGTTTCCATTTTTTCTTTTATAAATATATTCCAATCATTATCTTAAAAAAAAAGACTCTCAAAAGAAAGCGGAGAGTAAGAAGACTCCACCCCTCCCGTTCCCTACACGGGTGAAGAAGAGCAATGATAACACAGACTTGATCCGATTTATGGAGCATCTAAAGCAGCTCCATGCCTCCATATCAATATGCCATTCATGGAAGCTTTGACAGAGATGTCGAGGTATGCAAAATTTATGAAGGACCTCCTCACCGAAAAGAGGAGGTGGGAAGAGCCAGAAGTGGTGGATCTCAATGCAGAATGTTAAGCAGTTGTTCTGAAGACCATGCCTCTGAAACTAAAAGACCCAGGGAGTTTTCTTATACCTTGTTCTATTGAAAACTTTAAGTTTAATAATGCTTTAGCTGATTTAGGAGCTAGCATCAATCTGATGCCTTCCTCTGTGGTCATGAAACTTGGCTTCGGTAACTGAAGCCCACTCATATGAGCCTTCAACTAGCGGACCGATCGGTGAAATACCCGAAAGGAATTCTAGAGGATGTATTAGTACGGGTGGATAAGTTCATATTCCCTGTTGATTTTGTGGTCATGGACATGGAGGAAGATCGTGAGACTTCATTTATATTAGGGAGACCCTTTCTGGCTACTGTCAGGGCCCTTGTTGATGTTGCTGATGGTTCACTTTCTCTGAGAGTTGGGGATGATGTGTGTACTTTTAAACTCTTATAGGTGACGAGTAAAGCCTCAGACCCCACTGAATCATGCAATTATCTTGATATGTTTGAGGCAGTGGAGGGTTATTTGTTTGGAGGCGATAGTGATATTACCTCATGAGATAATGACATTCATTATGTGGGGGATATGATGGCTGGAAAAAAAAGAAAAAATGTCGGTTGATTGCAAAGAGGTGATTAGGGATGATGTTTTCCCTGAGTTGCTTACTGAGTTTGAGGAGCAGCCCACTCATAAGGTTACTCTTGAACTCAAACCACTCCCTACTCACCTGTAGTATGCATTTATGGACACAGGGTACCAACGCCCTGTCATAAGTTCAGCTCAATTAGAGTCGGAACCGAAGGAAAAATTGATGGATGTCCTTAGGCGCCACAAGCAAGTCATTGCTCGTAAGCTTGAGGATCTTCGTGGGATTAGCCCAACCTTCTGTACCCACAAAATTAAGTGTGAGGTTGGGTATAAACCAGTCGTGAGGCTTCTGGATGATGGATGTTATGAAGGCGGAAGTGCTGAGGCTTCTGGATGTGAGTATAATCTACCCCATTTCAGATAGCCAATGGGTTAGCCCTACTCATGTAGGTGGTCCCCAAGAAGGGGGAGTATGACATTTGTTAATAACAAGAAGGGGGAACTCCTACCTAATAGGGTTGTGACCGGGCAGCGGATGGATGGTCATTGATTATCGTCAATTGAATGAGGCCACCCGGAAGAATCACTTTCCTTTACCTTTTATTGATCAGTTGATTGAGAGTTTGATGGAGCATGCTTATTATTGTTTCCTTGACGGGATGAGCGGTATTTTCAAATACATGTTGATCCCGTTGACCAGGAAAAGACTACTTTTACTTGCCCATTTGAGCCAGATTATGAATGAGATCTTATCGTCAAGCTAGTGACGTTAAAGAAGCGCTTATGAGAGGCAACCCATCATATAAAAAAAGGAAAAGAAAAAAATTGAATTAGGAGTTTTTTGTTTTTTATTTTTTTTATGCATTTTTGTTTCGGTTGTTTTTATGTTGTCATCAAGTAGTTGTGCGGTTGGAGTTTGTTGCTTTGAATTGCAGGTCCAGCATGACGATCATAGAGGTGTGGATGAAGAAACGTAGCCCTATGTAGACGAGGTTACTCAGGGCTACACATTGCAGTTTCCTTCACAGGAGGTCCGTGAGTGATATAAGAGCTGGACCTAGCTTCAGACACTTTCAAGGCTAGAAATTGGAGACCTATGCATGCTGAAGGATGAGGTCGTTGGAGAGAGTTGAACCAAGTGTTTGAGAGATTCTGAATGGTGTAACGCGTTGATTTTAAGGACCAGAACAGCTGGCCATTGACTCCAATGTTCATGAATTCTTTCTCAATTCCAAGAGCATCATGCCACCAGAGAGAAGAAGTGATTTGATACCCAACGCTCACATCAGGTGCATACAGAAGATTTCCAACAACTCTCTTTCGGACTATCAACAAGTTTTGCAGAGAGTATATTTTGGGAATGTCATTCTACGCAGAAGATACAATTCCATGCTCATTTTACCTTGAATAGGCACTGAACCAGACTTGCTTGACACGTTCTCCACTTCTTCATGGGAAATAATCTCCACGGCAGCAGCCAGAACGCGAGCTAATCCAACGGGCAGCAGTCCACACTTCAAGTTAGACCGTTGGTCACTACCTTCACCAATTTTCTTCTCACAGTGGATGAACTGGCCAGCCTTAGTATTCGTCCAACACTCAAGACCTCAGTGAGGAAAGCGTTCATCCAGCCAACACTAACATGCAAGACTCGCCGGCATTTATGCAAGCAGGAGAGGCACATTTCAGCTTTACGTTCATGGTTCCAGGCACACTACTCGGACCTCCCACCAGAGATCAATGAGCCATCAGATGCTGAGTTTTACATCATGGACATGGAGGTTAATCACATCAGTTTGCTTGTACGATAATCTGTCAACTTTTACTACGCTGCTAAGAATGTGTGTTTACTCTCATATTACTCTGTTGATTTGTGTTGATTATTATTCTGATTATGATGTGTTGCCCGGCTAAAAATCGTTTTATTCTTTAACTTGCCCCTATTATATTTGTTTTAATCTTTTCTTTGACCTCGAGGGCGATGTCATCCCTAGGTGGGGGGAGGTTTGGTTGTAACTTGGACATGTCATTTGGTGATAAGGTTATTCTGTTCAACAACATTTTGAGGTTCACGAGGTTTTTTCTAGTTTAGCAACGCAATGGTTTAGCAACGCAACAGAGGTAACTTGTTAATCTTTATTTTCTTTTGTAATCTTCCATCTCCTCCATCTTTCTTGGAAACAATTAGTAATGGTGTAATCATCGGGGTGATGTGTATATTCTTGGGAAATGTATGCATGCTGGAAGGTTTGATTTGTGTTGATTAAATTCGGTGTTACTCGTGATTCCCTAGTTCGCATCAATAATTGCTTGACTGGCCAGGTGTTGAAAATCCTTACTCTGTAAGGAGCTTTGCTTTCTAAGCATATCGGAATAACTTCATGCTAAACAGGTAACTGATTCTTGTAATGGGGTTACACTTCGTGTGTCGAGAATTTCATCCCTGAAAAGGGGCTCTACTCATCTCGCGAATCACCTCGTGTGAGAGTTGAGTACCCAGTAATGAGATAAACTCCCAGGCTTGAATCAGTTCTGTAATCCATAACCTGGTCAACTTTTCATATTAAAAAAAGAGAGTGAGAGAATCACGAGCATACCGGTTTTTATCACACAATTATTGGGTTTTTGGAACGATTGGTGGTTTGGATTTCACACACCTACACCGTTGGGACCATCATGCTTTTCTTTACATTTTAGTCGGTTGGAGAGGGATTTTACTTTTGAAAATATTGTTTAACATGTGAATCTTTGGTTTTGTTGTTAAGGAAGAAAAGACCTTGTGCAATCATTTTGTTTTGGGGTGTGAATGATTTTTGAGGCAGGTGTTACATGCGATTACTTTGTTTTCCGTGGGTTTAATGCACTGTTGCTTGGGGGCAATGCAAACAACGCTCAAGTGTGGGATGAAGTACTTACTAGTTTGATTAGTTTATTGCAGACATGAGATCATCATCGTAGACACGACACCAAAGCCACACTAGGCATTCCTATTATATTTAAGTTTATTGATGGTTTGGGGTGGGCACAGTCTGGGATCGTCCAATGTTTTGTCGAACCCGTACTCGTACCGTGACTATAAAAACTGTCCAGTTCGGTTCGGTTTTAGACCTAAAACCGTTTGGTACAGTGTCATTTTCAAACGGAACGGTACCATACGATACTAAATTATCAATACCAAACAATGTCATTTTTTATAATTGTTTAAGGGGAAATTCAAGTTTAATCATCCTCCAAAACCCACACAAATTATCAATTTTCATAATACATAATTAATAGATTTGAGATAAACTATAGTAATATAAAACATAAATCACAAAACATTAATTTGAGATGTACGTTTACATTTACTTAATTGAAGATGTAATTTGAGATATACAAAACATAAACCACAAAACATAAATCCACACAATTGTATACATATCATGTACGTTCAAATTATACTTCGGTCCGGTTTGGTCCGGTTCCGGTTCTCATTTTATGAGAATCAGTCATGACATGGTTTGACATCAGTACGGTCTGGTTCAGGACAAAAAATTGAGATCCGTTTTAACCCCGTTTTTCGATTCAGTATCGTACCGATCTAGTTCTATATCATTCGGTTCGATATTTTTGTTCACGCCTAATTGATAATATGGAACAAAGGCACATTAAAAAAAGTAGGGAAAAGGGGCAAATAAGCCCTCGAACTAATAAAAAAAGTGCAAATAAGCCCTTTTGTATGAGGTTCTGTCCGATCATCGTCATTTGGGGAGGTTCTCGGTGGAATTTTTTGATGAATTTTTTTGAGAATCTTCTTCCTTAAGTCTAGTTTAGTCATACCAAATTTCAGCTAAAAATTCGACCGAGAAGGCACTCAAATGATTTTCGGAAATATACTGCGTTGTTTAAATACGCAGTTATCTTCAAAAATTAATTTGACTGTCTTCCCGATTGAATTTTTAACTGAAATTTGGTATGACTAAACTAGACTTAATGAATAAGATACTCAAAAAAATTCATCAAAAAAATCCACCGGGAACCTCCCCAAATGACGATGGCCGGACGCAACCTCCTACAAAAGGGCTTATTTGCACTTTTTTTATTAGTTCGAGGGCTTATTTGCCCCTTTTCCCAAAAAAGTATTAAGGGCGGAAGTTTCATAAATACCAGGTATTATTAGGGTGGGTGGGGTTCATATTTATGTCTATTGTATAATAATATACACATTTTTTGTTATACATGTCATGGTGCTTGGATTTACTTCTTCAAATTATTTCTACTCTTTGAGAGAGCTGTCTCAGATTAATGGGGTGCTTGGGTTGTAATGCAGAAGTATTCTAAGTTTATATATAATTCCAGTGGCGGATCCAAAAATAAACGCTTATTGGGGGCAGAGTGAGTAAAAGATATGCAGTACATCACAAGAACAATATTTTTGACAAATCAAAAGAACAAAAATTAATAAATTATAATTTTATTGTTACGATATTAAAATTTTGAACAAAATATATCACACTATCATAGTTATTCACACTGAATTTTAATCTTTTGGAAGAGATCCATTATATTTTTAGTACATTAATATATTTTATTTATTTGTCTACAATAACATACGGAGTATTATTTAAAAAACTAGTGTCTACTAGATATACAACTATTTCAGTTAAAAGTATTTTTACTTGGACTGTTTTCAGTCCCAAACCAGATCAGACCAGTTCAGATCAAGTCACACAAAATGAGACCAGTCTAGATTAGACCAGATTTGGACAATTATAAAATACATAAAGATCATATACTTACTAGACCAGACCAGTTCAGACTAAATCAAATTAGACTTGACTAGAAATTTTTAGTTAAGTTTAATCAAAAACATCCTAAGTCATCAACTAAAATAAGTCTAATGAATTTACATCCATAAACTTAAAATAATTAATAGCAGTCCAATAACTTTAATAACATTATCTATCATTTATATTTCATTATATATGGCTTTAGAGTTTAAACAAATAAACAACACAACCATCAAATAGAGGATCAACCCAACGACCAACCTAAAAATGCCGAGTGCAACACTCCAACATCAAATTGATTAATTGACTGAAGATTCAAAAATCAAGTGATAAAATGTGGCTGATCTCTTGGTCCTCTTCCCTTCCTTGTATCCCCGTTCACGGCTAGATTAAAAAAACTTACTTCTCTAATTGTCAAGTTTGAGTTTGGCTGATTCCGGAATTTGAATTTAAGCTATTTAGCCATAAATCCTCAAATTTAAGCTTACTTAATAGTCAAGTGGGTTTGGGTGATAATTAAGGAATCTTGAGCTTTGAGCAGTGACACAGCCAGACGGGTTGGGGGCAATCAGTATTTTTTATTGGGGGCAAATGCCTAAACCTTTTATATTTACTAAATAATTACATGAGTTTACTAGGATTTTGTTGGGGGCAGCTGACCCCGTACCTTCGTTATTAGATCTGTCCTTGTATAATTCGTGTATAAACTTATGCATTTAATTAATTTAGGAAATGTTTAAATTGATATACTCTGTAATTCATTGCTTGAAAGTGCAATTATTTCTTCTCACTTTTGAATTATTTTTGTATTGTATTACTTAGTGCTATTAATAATTACAGTTTATTATAGTTTACTTTTTTGTTTTTGTTTTCAATTACTATTTTTAATCAACAAAAATGTTTTGGATAAAACCGAAAAATAGAAATCGAAGCAAAATAAATTGAACCGAACAAGTTGAGATTTCACATTTCTAACCACTCAACCGAATGGAATTTTTACTTTGATTCGACATTTGTTTTTAGGTGAAAATTGAACCGTTTCAACGTAAGTCACCCGAATATATATAGATGTCGTCAATCATGATGAAATTATGCCACTGCGACAGGAAAATGAAAATGGGTTTAAGATTATTGGGCTAGGCTTTCGGCTGTCCTATATAGGTCTACATCCTCTTCATTAATTTAGTTTGTCACTATCATTAACAATAAATGTATCCGAAGAAATCATAGCAACGAAGTGAATAGGTAAAATGAAGACACTAGGAATGATTTTCTAACGTGAAAGTACTCGTAATATAACTACATTACTCTAATACGGAGTAAAAAAGTACTTGCAAATATCGAATCTAGACGTAAATCAAGACATGTCAATGAATCTAGTCTTCTAAACTCTAAAGTAGTAGAACAAGTACAACTGAAAAAGAAAGAAGATATAAAAACACACGAAGTCTGGTATATGTTCAACGAAACAATTATCAATATATACTTCCTATGCGCAATTTAGATAGATGTAGAGAAATCTAGGGTGGGCGCGGTCCAGAACGGTCCGGGAAATTAGTAAAACCCGTAATATAATGTATCCGCGATGTTTCTAACGGTCCGGTACGGTCCGGTTCTAAAGATGGAACCATTCGGTACCGTGTCATTTCGGAACGGTACAAAACGGTACGGTACAATGCCAAACACATGCTAAAAAATTGGACAAATCTTGCAATTAGTAGATATCATAATATCAACCAACTCGCATGAAATTTCGATATAAATACAAGAAATTGCATATGTAGTACTAAAATTCACAAACACACAAATAGTGCAACATAACTAAGAAAAAGTATAGCAAAATGATTATACATTAGATAAATATCATCTTAAATTTACTAAGTTCATGTTAAAATATAAAAGAGAGAATTCCCTAAATAGGAGTAAAAACGTTTTGAAATTCCAAAATAGGAGTATCATGTTTTTTATTCCCTAAATAGGAGTAAATTTCTGCCAAGTTTGGGCATTACAAGGCTTTAAACATGGCATTTTTTCCCAAACTTGGCAGATTACTCCTATTCAGAGAATAAAAAACATGATACTCCTATTATAGAATTTCAAAACGTTTTTACTCCTATTTATGGCAATTTCTGAATATAAAAAGAATATCATCAAGTTGTTGAATGTAATAGAAAAATTCATCGTTCTTCTTCTTTGTTCTTGGTTAAATATTAGTTCTAATTTAATTTATAGTTGGACGTGAGAGAGAAAATCTAAACCATACAAGTATTAATTAAGTTGTAAAATTGCGCAAACATGATACAACAATAAGTCGTATACACTTAATTACTAGAAAAGAATAGTCATTAATAATTGTTAAAACTTTAACTTTCTTTCAATACATACCAAAATATAACACAAATTATCTAAAAAGAAAAAATAACAATATGCATATAAACACACACATTTAACTATTCTAGGGACATATGAATACATACGTGGGTATAAAATTGTTGGTCTATAAAATAAATTTATTGGTGTCAAAAAATATAAAAATTCAAATGTATTATTTATGAACGGTACGGTTCGGTATTTTTCGGTTCTCAAAATCTAGGACCCGTCCCGTACCCGTTTCAAACGGTACGGTTTCGGTTCGGGAAAAAAATCTATAGAACCGTTTAAATACCCGATATTCGGTTCGGTACCATTACGGGCCGGTTCGGTACCGGTTCGGTTCGGGTTTTATGCCCACCCCTAGAGAAATCTAATTTCCGTTTCCATGGTTACACAAACGGTAGTCATAAACAGTGGAGAACGAATAGTCTAAATTGAATAAAATAATCAATTTAGTACTACGTATTATTCTTGGATCAGGATGTTAATGACAAATTTCATTTATTAATATAAATCTATTACACAATAGACGTCTTAATGTGAATGACTATTATTTTCCAGTTTAATAATTGAGTCACTTTTGATTGAATGATTAATTGTACTTTCAATTAAATCATAAGTAAACATAATTTAATGGTTGAATGATTAAGTCATTATTCCCATTAAATTCATTAAATCGAAAGTAAATTATCCCCCGGTCATACACACACCAAATGGAGAATGGACCAAGGCGAGAATAGTAAAATCCGGATGCACCATACGTTTATGATAGCAGTCCACACATACACTAGATCGAACGAAATCAGAATGAACTTAAAAGAAACGATAAAATCAGGTCAAATTAAAAATAATCAATCTAGTTAATTTTTTTAATCATCAAACGGGTCTCTATTCATATCAAAAGATTCAGGATCATTACATCAAGTAAAAAGAAAATAAAACTGACACCAACTGAAACTTCAACAACTATGACTGTAACCCTATGGTGAGACTTTGAGACGGTCACCCTTGACAGAGCAACACGAATCGCCAACCATATAGTGGGCTTGACACAGCCAAACCTATTCCCATAGATCCAACCATACCCAATGACATAAAGAGAGGAAAAAAAACTCAAACAAACTGTCAAAACCAACAACAAAAGTGGACACAAGAAAACAAATAACAAACAGATAAAAACTACAAGAAAAGCGTTCACGAACTCTAGCACCTCGTACATCCCATGGTGGTGGTTCAGGAGGAGGTCTTACCACCGGTACCATGCTAATTGATACTCTGTGACCTTTGTCTGCCAAAGGTCGCATCAATCATCCGTCCCTGCATAACCAAACTCATCTTTGCTTCATGCAACCAGAGTAAACGGATAGGCGGCGCCGATCTTCTCCAACGACGACAGCAATACATCATCCTCGAACCTTGACCACAACGCCGATCTCCTCGAGCCATGACAGCAAATCCGTCCTTCGAGTATGAAGCACAAACAACAGCAGCCGTCCTTCGATTAAAATCGAAGACGGAAATAGCGGCCGTCCTTCGATTAAAATCGATGACGGAAAAAACGGCCGTCCTTCGATTAAAATCGAAGACGGAAAAAAACTCCAAACGGCCGAAGCCCTAGAGAGAAGCGAGAGACAAATGCTTATCTAATCAATCTAGTTAATTAAAAAATCTTCATGTTTGAAACATTTCAATGGGCGAAAATGCAAATACAATTTTACAGAATTCCTTGTTTTACTTTCTCAAAAACTTAACAGCTCTCTTTAATAAAATATGAAAACTCAACCATCCCAAATTGCCTATACTAACAAATTAAAATACAGTAAAAAAAATTAAAACGACCTTTCTTAGTATAGGTCTAGGGCTTATTTGTTTTATAGCTTTATTAGACAATCGCCGGTGCGTTACACAGATAATAGATAATATTAATTTATTTATAAAAATAATTCATGTCATGAGTAATGTGTATATACAGAGTACATATTTAATTTTTAGAGATACATTAATTAATACGGAGTATAAATTACCAAATAAACTTTTTTCGATCACTAATTTATCTTGATGACTAATGAAGATTATATTTAACAATCAGTACATCATATTACAATCTCATGTTATATAGTGATAATTATGATTGCTATTTTATACATTATAATAAAAAGTGTCTAAGCTTGAATTTTGTTATGCTTTATAGTTTCTATGAGTAATACATCATTTCATGTGTAATTATTATGTGCTTTAAAATGTGTACAACCTTAAGTGACTTAGGTATTGAGGAGTTGGTGACCGTAGCTCAACTGGTAGATAGGGTGTCACAAGGAACAAGTCTTAAGTTCGAATCTCGGCAATTGCGATGGGAGAACATTATTATGTAAAATGCATAGGACCTTTGCAAGTACTAGTCAGAGCTCCACTCGCTACCTGTGAACTTTTGATTAAAGTATAATTTATATCCCTTCAGATAATTGTTCGGTCGGTGCTGGGGGGGGGGGGGGCTCGAGGATAGAGTGCCATCATTTTTTTTAACTATTGAGGGACGAAAAATTGGACTTTTTAGACAATTAAGGATGTTTTCTTTTGGACTGAAATTTGCTGGTCTGGTCTGATCTGGTCTGAATTGGTCTGAACTGGTCTGGTCTTGTCTGGTCTGGTAAACGTCTGGTCTCTGTGTATTTTATAACTATGGAAGTCTGGTCAGGTCTGATCTGGTCTGGTCTGGTTTGGGATTGAAAACAGTCCAAAAAAAACATCCTAAATATTATAAAAAAATGCACATGAAATATAATCCGTATAAAACAAATATTCTCCTATACGTAGCACAACTTATTGTCATTGTCAATTACTTTTGGTTTTTGGCAACATAAGTACATAACTATCTCGCCAAATAGTAGACCTAGACATGGTCTCTCTCCACAAAATTAAGGGCAAATTAAAGGAGTGTTTGCAGTTGCTTAAAAAAGCACTTTTCAGTTTTTGGTTTTAAAAAGCTAAAAAGAGTGTTTTCAAATGATATTATCTGCTTAAATTAATCACTTAAAAAATAAAAGCTGGAAGCGGGTGGAATGGTGCTTTAAACTGCTTTTCACTTTTTCTATTACACAACAAACACTTATTTTACCAAACACTACCAACTTTTACTTTTTCAGAATTATTATTTTCTCAAACATTACCAACTCTTACTATTAAATACTTTCTCCAAAATCACTTTAAAAAATCACTTTTTTAAAGTAGAAGCAACTTTTTAAAGCTAATGCCTCCTTGAGAGAGGCTCCCGGGGGTAGATATGTCGATATATACTTCGTACATAAAGTAAGCATATAATCACAAAAGGGATAGGGGGGCATCAGGATACTTCATCTATACAATCTTTTTTGTATTCTTTTAGGGGAAGAATGTGTTTGATTCATTAAAAACAATACATCACTACAAAAAATGTCACGATTAACACGAATTTGATATAGATTGACCGATGATTTTGTGTCAAATAGCTCGTGTCAAAATGTTTTTGACACGAATTTGGTATATAGCAGCCAAAAATCTCTGCCAATTTTGAGAAATCGTTGCAAAAAATTCTTGTCAATCCCGTGTTTTTTTATAGTGTATATGTAATCCACATTATTCTTCCATTTACAAAATCACACCAACACTAAGCTACTATATCATTTCCTTCAAATTTGTATGAGCACAATACAATATTATCAAGCACCATTTAAGTTTCTGATGATCCAAACATTAACTCTACAACATGTCATTCTAGAGTGGCACTCTTTTGTGTCACATATTTGAGCATTTGTTGATCGATGAAACGCTAGACATTAAACATCATACGATATTACGAATTTACGATGAATAGCACTAGACTACCCAAGATATCGCCCTAAAACATCCAAATTTAATGTCGCAAGAAAGTCTCTCTATTCATGCCTATTTAGTCCTCATGATCGATCAGCTATTTTTATCTTGAATTTAATAAACTTGTTTCCTCTTTAATTAGCTAGGTATGAGAAATTTCTTAGAAGGGATAGAAAGAGTGATTTCCCTAAATCGAGTACTATGTTTTTCCTAAAAGAGGATTTTACAAAAAATATTACTAAAATAAAACTTATTTATACGAATATGACTAATAGTTATATGATTTTATACGAATACGAAGAAAACTTGTCGCAAGGAACCAGGGGGAGCGAGCCGGTGCCGGCGCCACCCATTGGCCGCAGCTGCTAAGGTACATATATATATGATTTTCTCGCCGCCCCTGGTCTTCTTCTTCCCGCCCCGGCCGTTTCCCGTCGACTCTGCTGCACGCCTGCACTGGTGAATCAGCGACTTCAATGGTATATTGTGT
This sequence comes from Cuscuta epithymum, assembly GCA_945859915.1. Classification (NCBI taxonomy): domain Eukaryota; kingdom Viridiplantae; phylum Streptophyta; class Magnoliopsida; order Solanales; family Convolvulaceae; genus Cuscuta; species Cuscuta epithymum. Next base: position 385,251 of record CAMAPF010000947.1, on the reverse strand, counting down.
TCTTTTTGTCTTTTACTTAAACCAAACGACACCGTTTGAATAAGTTTAAAAATACAGAACGGCGTCGTAGCAGCTCTCATATATCAACAACAATCAGTTGGCGAACCAATTGGCAAAAAGCCCAAATGCCCAAAGTGAAGGGACTTGCCATTATTTAATTGTTTTATTTTGGATTAATATCTGAATTTTGGATTGGGATTATTAATATGTGGAGTATGGAAAAGATCACCCTCCCCTAATATCTGAATTTTATGATTTTTTGTGCGTTTTGATGCTTTTTCTCAGCTCCTCCTCAAAATTTGTTCTGGTTCCACCCCTAATGTAGTATAATAGTAACTTAAGTTTACAAAATAAATATAATCAAAACTACTCTAAAAAAGAGTAAATCCTTGTCATGAAATTGTATTGCCATAATTTTACATTATGGGACATTGTACGGAGTATTTGAAAACGGAAAGTATTTTATTTTCAGAAAAACACACTTTTTTTTACTTATATTAGGTGATCGATTTGGTAAATAAATTCTTACGTTTAACCTTACTTCAAAAAACAGCCATATCTAACCTTTTATGAGTCATTACTTTTGACGTGTGCCAGCCGCACATAACATAGAAACTTGTTAAGATTTTTTTTTTGTTAAGATATTATTTCATTTTCAACAAGCAAGAGTATCAAATACGTAGTACTACTACGTATAATGCAATTACACTGTGGTAGTGTTTAATACCGTGCGTGTACTACGGTCCGTACCCAAAGCATATGCATCAATCATATTAGTTGCTCCGAATCTCCGATTGATCTAATTTCGTCGTGTTATCTTATGGGGTTTGGTCATGAAAATTTAGGTAGTACTTCGTACTAAGTAAAAAGGTTTGGACAAAAATAGGACCTTCTTTATAACTTTCCAAAAAACATGTGATACGGTAGTTTCATTTTAAAACTTGGAAAGGAAATGTCACATATGCCCCCTGCTAGTCAACTTTGTACTTATTCCTTTCTCCCAAGTCCCAACCATTTCCGACGCATTGGAATTTGGAAGTCTACACATGCTGGCAACAACCAGTGAAATTTTTATTTTTATTTTTATAGTTTTATTATAACCCTGCCCCGTTTACATTTATCCAATTACGGTTTACAAATAATTGATCCGATCAGTCACAATTACCCGCCCGATTAGTTGTAGTTACCCGATTCAACCAGTGATAGTTACTTGATTTGACCAGTTACCCGTTCTGACCAGTTACAATTATCCGATCCGACCAATTACAATTACCTAATCCGACCAGTTATGTTACATGTCCGACTAATTACATTTACCCGATTCAACATTATAGTTACCCGAATTGATCAGTTACAGTTATCTGACCTGACCAATTACAATTACTTGACCCGACCGGTTACAATTACCCGACCGATCAGTTACAGTTATCCAATTTGACCAGTTACAATTACCCCGACACCGACCAAGTACAATTAACGACCACCGCCTCCGGCCACCACCGGCGACTATAATGTTGGGAGACCAACACCTCCGTCCACCGCCGGCGTTCACTATACTACCTCCGGCCACAGCCGGCGTTCATTTCCTCTGGCCACCCCAGTGACCACCAGCTCCGTCCACCGCCAGCGACCACCACATCCGGCCACCACCGGAGACCACTGACACTTTGCCAGCCTCACCCTACCTTTACCCCTAATCGCTGCAGGTCGGCCTCCTCCGTAGATTCACCCCGCCTCCACAGAAGCCTTTCGCATCCTCGCAGCCCCCTCCCCAACCCTCGCACCACAAGATACCACCACAGCAGCGGCGGGGAGCGCCGCCGCACCAATTCGCAATCTCAAGAATCGATCCAACTGCAGTGGCTTTCTGATTCAGCACAAGAATCGAGATAGAAATAGAAGAAAGTAGTGGCGGTGCAGACCTATAGTGGCGACAATGGCGGTGGAAGTCGAATGGTGAGCCGGTGAGACGAGTAGCGATGAAATTGAAGTAGGCCGGAGAATGAACGATGAGCGGCGATGCAGGGCTGAGCGATGACGGTGGAAGACGAAGGGTGAGGCGGCGAGCTGAGCGATGATAGGTTCAAGAGTGATGGTCGCGTAGGAAGTCTGGTTGCTGACCTCTTCCAGATCTGGAATCTGGTCCTTGCTATGAATGTGGAAGACGAGCAGTACGTGCTAAGGGCTTTTTAGAATTTTTACACTACTTTGGTATCTTTTTTGTCATATACGAAAACATGTCCTACTTGTGCCCAACTAAAAGCCGGGAGGTTTATTTTTGTCATTTTTTCTTATCTTATTTGGGTTATGTTTAAAGAAGTTGATCACGAGTATAAATGTTTGTGAATTCCAAAATGTTTGATCACAAATATATATATATATATATATATATATATATATATATATATATTCTTTCTATAAATAGGAGTAATTAGTGTCATATTTAGACATTATATCATATTTTGAATATAATTAATACTTCATAGTATTTTCCAAACTTAAGAGTAATTAATCTTATTTTATGAATTAAAAAGATGGCAGTCATATTTTTAAAGAGTAATTAATTACATAAATGGTCCCTAAACTATCATCACCATATCGTTTTGGTCCTTTAACTAATAAATCTATCATTTTACTTCTTAATCTATTTGATGCGTTTTAATCCAGACCTTCTGTCTCATTTGGCCGTTTACATCAACGGTGGTCAAACATACAATATTTATAAATTGTTATAAGACCCATCCTAAATTGAGTAATTCCCCTTTGGCCAAAAAATACTAGGTTCAATTAGCTAAATAGGACTAAAAAGTGACAAAACTGAACAAATATGATTACATTTTTTAAATTCCCATAATAGGACTATTTATGTGCGTTTGGACAAATTTACCCTTGTAGCTTTTGAAATGTTTTAATTAATAAAAAAATCATAAAAAATAATAAAAACCGTAAAAAATAATACAAATTGTAAAAAAATAATAAAAAATTAATTAAATATTTATAAAATAAAAAAAAAAAATTTCAAAATAAAAATTAAAAAATAAAAATTAAAAACACCGCCGCCTCTACCACCCCAACCATAACTAGCTCCCATGCATCCCCGGAGAAATCCGCCAACATTTAGTAATGCCACCACCGTTGATTTGTAAAAATTCCGCCTCTTTTGTAAAATATGTCATTTTTCTGAAAAATGCCTAGAAAATGGCATTATTACTCTTTATTATGCCAACATTTGCATTGAATCTTACATCATTATGGCATTACTAAAAATGTTGGCGGATTTCTCCGGTGATGGGAGCTAGTTATGGCGGGGGGTGGCAGAGGCGGCGGTGTTTTCTTTAACGTTTTTGTTATTTTTTTTATTTTTCTTTTGAAAAAAATAATTATTTTATTTTATAAATATTTTGTTGATTTTTAATTATTTTTTCCGATTTGTTTTATTTTTTACGATTTTATTATTTTTTATGATTTGATTATTAATTAAAACATTTCAAAAGCTACAAGGGTATATTTGTCCAAACACACATAAATATTCCTATTAGGGGAATTTAAAAAATGTAATCCTATTTGTTCAATTTTCTCACTTTTTAGTCCTATTTAGGTAATGGACCCTAGTTTTTTTTTTTTGCCAAAGGGGAATTATTTAGTTAAGGATGAGTCTTATAACAATTTATAAATATTGTATGTTTGACCACTGTTAATGTAAACAGCGAAATGAAACAGAAAGACTGGATTAAAATGCATCAAATAGAATAAGGACTAAAATGATAGATTTATTAGTTGGAGGACCAAAATGATAGTTTAGGCATCATTTGCGCAATTTACTCATTCTTAATTGGGATTTTTATCAATCCAGGACCTGAAAGATAAACGAATTATCAATCCGGGACCCGAAAGATGAAATGTATCAGTATAGGATCCGAATGATGGAAAACTATCAATCTAGGACCCGAATGATAGGAAACTATCAATTTAGGACCTAAGTTTTCATAAATTTTATTACTTTTTTCATTTTAACAAAAATAAATAATATTTTGTTTTATTAAACTAAAAAACTTTTGTGAAGAAAAATTCACCAAATATTAGCAATGGAGTTAGTAAAAAATTAAATACATCAAACCTATGAAATGTTAGGTCCTAGATTGATAGTTTTTCATTATTCAGGTCCTATATTGATACATTTCATCTTTCGGGTCCCGAATTGATAATTCATCCATCTTTCAGGTCCCGAATTAATAAAATTCCTTAATTGCAAAAGGTTTTTACTTTTATTTTAAGAATTTTGCCTTATAATTACGAAGGTCAATGTAATGTCCATTTACAACGGAAAAAAATAATGAAAATTTTCATTAGATGTAACATATGATATATCCTTAATCACATTTATTTGTTATAACCTCACTTTTCTTTTCAAAATTATATAATTATATAAAGGGGAATTTGACTTTGCCCTCTATATTTAGGGTGATATTGAATTTTGCACCCCATTTAAAATAAAGTGATGATTGAAAATTAAAACAATAGAAATATGTAGAAGTGAGGAGCAATGAGGAAGAACAAAGGAATAAACGAAGCGGAAGAAGGTTAGTTAAAGAATTTCTAACAATCATTTTGGGATGTGTGAAGATCTGAGATTTCATCCTTATAAAAGAACTAGTCTAGATCTTAATATAACACTTTGTAATTTCACAATTTTACAGTGTGGGACTTCATCGCCCCTCCTCACGACTAGACACTTCGTCTTGAAATGTATCTTAAATTTTAACATAACACTTTATACATAAATTCGCAATTTTACAGTGTGGGGCCATAACACCCTTTCTCGACTATATGCTTCGTCAAGATCGTATCATCATTCATTTTTATATCATAATCGTATCATACATTGATTTAACCGGGTTTCAAACTAATGAACACTCTTTGTGTCCCTTATAACTTTTCCGTCCTTTTCTTTTTAGTTGTCCAATGCAAAAGCTATGTCACTTTCCCACTTTCTTTTTCAATTAATTAATTAATTTATTATTTTTATTATTTCTCTTTCCATTTTATCAATCTCAACCATTAATTTTACTTTATTATTTAATGTATGAATTGAATTAGACAAAATTATATAGGAAAGAGGAATATCAAGAGTTTAAAACGTGAGAAATGAGAGCAATTGTGCTGAAAATGCAGAGGGTAAACTGGAAACTTATTTAACTTATCTGACTAGCTAGACTAGACTATAAAAGATGAAAATTAATAAATTACTCCGTATGATCGAAATCAGTCAATGATTCCATCTCTGATTTTCTGTGTACCGATTGAACCGATTTTTGGAGCAATAACATATTTTATCATAGTCGCTATTGTGTGGCCACGTCTCTGTCAACTAGTCCGTACATCATTTGTGGTGAGCGATACTTTGGGGTTTAATGCACCAAACCCCCTTATGATTTGGAAATTCGGTGCATTAGCCCTCCGTGATTTAAAAAATGCGTCAAACCCCCCTGTGTTTTAATTAATCATGCGTCAAATCCCTTATGTGAACAAATTCAATTGTCAAATAAAAGAAAAATGATTAACATTTTTGTATGATTCAGAGATTTTGACATATTTATTTGCATATTCAATCAAAATATTAGGAAAAGTGATTTTCAAATCGTTAAATTTATTCATAAAAGGGGTTCTGTGCATGATTAATTAAAACACAGAGGGGTTTGACGCATTTTTTAAATCACAGGGGGCTAAGGCGCCGAATTTCCAAATCACAGGGGGGTTTGGTGCATTAAACCCCGATACTTTGAGGGCATTACAAGTTAAACTTTGTGTGTTTCAAACGAAAGTAGTAAAAAGTGCTTCTTTGAACTTAATTAAAATAGAGCAATCATGAGGATGATGACACCACTAAACCCAAATTAAAGCTCAACTTCGTGTAGAATCGAAACTCCTAATTCCTAAAGTAGCTAGCCATGGCGCTTTGACTTGGCTGCCCTTCTCCTTCCCACTCTTTCCTAACAATCGGGTCAAATTAAGCCAAATATAGGGATAGTTAGATGTTTTTATTAGGCATGGACCCGGTTCGGGCCGCCCGGCCCGGGACCGGCCCGGCCCGCCACTGTGCAAGTCCGGAACCGGCCCGGTTCTCGGGTCCGGGTCCGGGTCGGGCTTGATGGTTAGGAGGGGTTTGGGGGGGGTGTGGGGGTGAGTGGGGGGGGGGGGTTAGGAAAGCAAAAAAAAAAAAAAAATTATAACCGAACCGGAGGCCCGGCCCGGCCCGGACCCGGACCGGACCCGGTGGCTACCCGGGCCGGTCCCGGGCCTTCCTTCCCAAAAAACAAAAGCCCGGCCGGGCCCGGCCCGGAACCGGAACCGGCCCGGCCCGGGTCCATGACTAGTTTTTATATTTAAACTCATCAATCTTATATTCTTATCAACTAACTAATTAGTTCAGATGTCTTCAAAACAAAAACAAAAACTAATTTGTTTGGATGTCAAGTATCTTATGGTCTGATATCATCACAGTTCATCTCTAAAAGAAAGGTCATAAGTTTGAATCTCATCTCAATCAAGGATGTTGTCATTAACTAGAGCAGACACTATAGAGGTTTAGAAGGATATGTTAAAAAAAAATTGTTTAGCCAAGTAAAAAAATCGTACTTGTAAGAAAGTGCATTTTGAAACAGGGGGCACAAGGTGTTTTTGTTCACAATGTAGGACATGTGCTTTCAATTTGAGGGTTTCCGACTAAAAATTCAAATACAAATAAGAATACTAAATTTGATTCGAAATGTTATCAAATACAAATAAGAATATCAGTGTATTCGATTCGAATATTAATCAAATATATTCGATTAATAATAGTGATAATATTATAATATTATTATTAATAATAGTAGTAATAATACTATAATAACTTTTAAAAGATAGCTAAATACTCAAAGTGTAGCCCCCATATATACATTTATGTATACAAATTTCACACTCATTTGAAATAAATCAGAAGTATCATACGAAGTAAGGATGGTAAAGGAAACAAATGATTTGAATTCGATTCGTGATTTGGATTCGAAAAATATGAGTTAAATTTGAAAATATAGAATATAAATACGAATACAAATCATATTTTTGGTTCAAGTATCTTTCAAATACGAATACAAATAATTATGTATTCGATTCAAAATATTAAATTAGAGTCTTTGACTATGATATATACAATTATCATTTTATTTCACACATTATAAGTATAATTTCTAATATGTGTGTGTTAGTGTCTCTCTCAAAAAATTTGAAATAGATTTATATTTATTAATCATATAATTGATTGACTTTAGTATATTGTGCACAACCTAAAAATGCATCGATCCATTAAATTTTAAAAACACATATTAAGTCATACTATCATAGCATGCATTTATAACGCAAAATATATAAAAAACTACTTTAAATTGATATTTGACTAATATTTAACTTATGCTCAAATCGATTCGATATTCGTATATGATTCGTTAATTATTCGTATTGTTAAACAAATACAAATCGAAATTAATATTCGTTTCATATTCGAATTCGAATTCAAAAAAATTAAACAAATACAAATACAAAATCTCACTATTCGACTCGATTTGGTTCGTATACTACCCTAGTTATTAGTGTCTTCATGGGATACCAATGGGATACATCTGGCTCATACGAAGCCCGATGAGTTAGGCCCACTTTCGTCCATTCGGCCCAATAAGGTAGAATTTCACTCCTCCTTTCTCATATTGATAAAGAAACTTCTCTCCATGTTAGGGAACATCTCTTCTTCTCCATTATCCCCTTCTCCCCCGATTAGCTTTAAGACCGCATTAATGCATGATAACTTCTTGTATTATGTAAACATGGTGAGGAAATATTAATAAAATGAGAGCGCATTTGGACATTAGCCAAAAACAACTTGTGGTTTTCATCTTTTCGGATTTCCATGTTATTACCATCGAGTGTTAAGTTTTGTACTTTTTCACATAGTGTTCATGATGAATTAGTTCCAACAGTACAAATTAGCATATCCTCGTCAAATTCGTGCAAAAATTCATGAAAAAAGTTGTTTGCCCCGAAAGATTGGGCATAAATTCATGAACTTTGTTATAACATAACCTAATTATTGATATGAGATACTTTTAGTTTCATATTCTTCTCGTCTACTTACTTAATAATAAAGTAGAACCTTGCAATTGAAATTGATTTGTCAATTAATTGCTATTAGATCCAATTATATATTGAAATTGATTGTTTGCTTATTGCATGTAAGTCCCTATTCTAATTAATGAATCCTACAGACTACGGTATATGAACTAATTTGGTTACTAAAAAAATCATTAATAGAAATTGATTGTGCATAACCTTTCCCATTTAACATTTTCCTTTTAGTATATATCGTGCGTTACAACTTACAACATGTTTTTAATTCAATTAGCAGAGAGGCAATTTACACTTTAGTTGGAATTCAACTCTTTAATTATTTTTATAAATATTGCGTTTTAATATATAATAATATATATGTGTGTGTGTATGAATTCATAATTTGGTAAATGTCCCCCGGCATTTACCCCACTAATTTTGGTGGTTTGCCTTCCGGGGTAAAAAAAAATGTGTGTATAAATTCTAAATCAAAGAAGTCTTAGTTTGTTTGGTACCATTGGAATTAATTGAATTGACTGAATCTTCTAAAACTGATGAAATGCTGACTAAATTAGTTAAATTTTCCAAATCACAGAATTTTTTATTTAAAATACATTTATTCACAGATTTATGAAAAACTGTTGAAATGGTCCTCTACAGTAACACTAACCAATTCCATCAAAAAAGCAACTCCAAATTTACTTAGTTTGATTTCTACACAATTCACCATGCAGAATTAAAAATAACTTGTTGAGAAAGAAGTTGACTGATAAGGCCGAGGAGGTTAAAACAGGGATTACTAAGCGGGCTCTTAATGTGGAAAATGAGAATGATCTATGTGTATTGAACTTGAGATCTTATGGCATCAAAAGTGTCAAAAATGCAATAGAATTGGGTTACAAATGCGGTGATCCACTACAACAAAACAAGTCTTTGGTAACGCTTACAAAGTGTTACATTAGATCATTATAGTGTTACAAAAGACTAATGCAACACTTTTATGGGCGTTACTTCAGGTCTCGTCTTGATTGAAAAAGGAATGAGTTTTGTTATTATTTTAACTACTACTATACTCAATCTTTGTTTAATTTACTCACTCAAAGAGGAATTAATCTTAATAAACAAAGTTATTACTCAACTAGCTCCTGCAAAGTCATGCTAATTTTAATTTAATTGTCAAATAACACATATATACTTTATTCCCATTTTACACATTTTACAAGAGTGATAAAAACTATCTTCATGTTTCGCATACACTTACAAGATTTATAACATATCTTATTAAATTTTATCAATAGTCATATCGTAATAATCCTAGCATTAGTTGACTAGCGAGTTAGCAATCCCTAGCATTAAAATTGTTGATGCTGTGATTGTTAATCAAATTAGCCCACGTGCTTTACAAACACTCAATTAAGTTCCTGAACTATTAAAAATGTTCAATTAAGCCCTTTCGGTCAGTAAGTAACCGGTTTCTCGGTTAAACGGCGATGGCGGCGATGATGTGCTCGAACCCCGGCAACGGCGGCTGTCGGAAAACGAGTTACATTTAACCGGGAAACCGATTACTTACCGACCAAAAGGGCTTAATTGAACGTTTTTTAATAGTTCAAGGACTTAATTGAGTGTTTGTAAAGTACGAGGGCCTAATCGACTTTTTCGGTATAGTATAGAGGCTTATTTGATAGTTTTCCCTTAATGATTGAGCACAAAATTAAATATGGAGTACATATATCACATGACTCCCCGTGACATAATTTCACATGTAAGAAATACTTCCGCTTTAGTAAAAATGTACCCTAGTATAAATTTTTGCTTCTTAATAAAAAAACATTTCCTCTTTAGTTACGTTCAGAAACACTGCATAATTAAAACGCTAGCTAGCTGGTTATATATACGGAGTAACTGGTAAAGAAAGAATTGGAGAAAGGAAGTGGTTGTCGATCAGTTTCTCATTGTTGACTTTGTTCATGATTATAATTACTCAGATCTTGTCTACAATAAATCCCTTTTCAAAGATTTCCCATGAATAGTATATAAGACAACATTATGCTAAACCTGGCTGTAGTATATTCTCCTATTAGTCTCTCTCCGTTTCGATCATGATAAACCTAGTTACTCCACCATTTTTAGACTAATTTTTTTATTAGGTAGTGTTTAGGAATGCATCATGCTTAGGATATGCTCTATCATTTGAAAAGATACGGAAATTGCTTAAGTGATCGGTAACTTATGCTTCTGTGCACGGGATATTTTAGGCCCAATTGGCTTTAGGATGTTTTTACTTGAACTGTAATTTTCTGGTCTGGTCTGATCTGGTTTGGTAATGTCTGGTCTTTTTGTATTCTTATAACTATCCATGTCTAGTCTGGTTTGGTCTGATCTGGTCTTGTCTGATCTGGTCTGGTCTGGTCTGGGATGGATTACAGTCCAAGTAAAAACATCCTTACATCCCTTTTTTTGAGTGATTTTGACTTTGCAGTCTACTTTAAAATCATTAATGTGTGCACTTCATTTCAGTTTAAAACCATTTTGTTAGACCCTAGATTATGATAAACAATTTTGATGATGCCATAGTTTTGATATCCCCATCTTTTGTAGCATTTAAATATTATGTATACTGGCAGTTGGCGGTACTAATAATATTATCTGAAAATGTCTAGCTCAAATTAACAATTAACAAATAAATATAACTGGAAAACATAAAATGCAATAAGGTAATACTTTGTTACCTTAAAAGGATTTCTTATAGATCCTACCAGTTAAATTTATTTGTTACCTCAAATGACACAAAAATATTTCGAACAACTAAACTATTTGAGCAACTGGAACACAAAATGCAATAAGGTAATAATTTTTACCTTAATAGGATTTGTTATCCTACCAGTTAAAAATTTGGTTTATGTTCGAAATACTAGATGGGCCATACACAACCAAGAGTGACGAGAAGTCAAAAGAAAAATGTTTGTATCAAGTAAATTATACCGACAAAGTCAAAATGCAATAAGGTGATTTTTACCTTAAAAAGGATATTTAAATCCTACCGGTATATATTTTCCTTAATACAAACATTTTAATTCGTCACAAAATCAAAAGGCACATTGGTATGAAATTTACATGTGTCTAATTGAGAACAAATAAATGTACAATTTTTTAGACTAATAAAAATAATACTGGAAATTAAAAATGCAATAAGGTAAATTTATTTACCTTAAATAGGATATTTAAATCCTATCAGTATAAATTTATTAGACTAAAAAATTATCTGTTCAAACATTTGCCTCGCAATAATCCGGAGCCAATCAAAAATCCCAGCATGGAGAGCCAAGACGTACAATATGGGATACGCAGTCTATAAAGGAGAAAACTGCAGCGGCTAGACACACAAGGACAAAAAGAACCCATCAGCTCCGAAGAAGAAAATAAACAACAAGTTGTTATCCTCTGAAATCAAGATTCAACGATCAAGATTAATCCATCCCAACCAACAGATGAGATTAACTTACTGGAGATGCCTATAAATAAAGGCCGAAGCATGAGTTGAAAAAAGAAGTTCTTGAGTTTTAAAGCAGAGAGATCCTATGAGCATTCAAAGAATATCTAGCAAAGAGAAAGTGCTTGATCATAACTTCACTCTCTTCTTTGACTCATGCTTCACTAAGCTCTTAGATTAGATCTTCACCTTCATATTATTAGAGCTTAGGTTTAGTTGGAATTGAACCTTCCTGTGATATTTTCAAAAGTGGTTGTAAACACTTAGGAGAACAGTTGTTCAGATCCTAAAGTGTAGTTAGATAGATAGAGTACCTTTTGATCCCCACTGGATCATCTGAGAAAAGTCGAAGGACTGAGTAACTTTGAGTGGTGTTGTACTCATTGTGAAAAACCTCCAATCTAGGCCTAAGTGTTGTAAAGGCTAGATTGTCACTAAGTGTATTGGGCTTAATACTTTAGTGGAAATCCATCTGAAAGATGGTGGGACTGGATGTAGGAGGATTACACCACCTCTGAACCAGGATACATCGTGTGTTGATTTTATTTTAGTCAACAAAGCACACACCCAACACTTCTCACATAAAGATTGTAGTTTGCCAGCAACATCCTAAGCAGTTGTCTTAATTGACCCAACTGCTTATCCTACTGCTTAATTACTCACTTTCTTTGAGACCACCTTTCACACAAGAGACGTGCATCAATATCATTAAAAGGCCTGTTCTATTAAATACCAGAAATTCACCTTCCAAGTATAGCAGTTGCCTCAACAGTCCCCTGGTGACCAGCCAACTGCTGAGCCCTCTGCTCCAGCAAAACTTCTATTTACCCTTACTAAAGCAGACCTTCAGAAAGTTCTCATCATTCCTTTAAACTGATCTTCATCACTTTCATCATACACTCAATATTTCTAAGCAGTTGCCTCAGCAGTTCCCTGCCATCTAGCCAACTGCTAAGCCAACTGCCAAGCCAACTGCTAGTTGTTCAAGTCCAAGTTTCTCCCAAAACAGAAAGTAGTTATACACTGATTACATAGAGGGTAAAGACTTCCGCTGTGCATCTATAAATCTCTCTAAAGATTATAGATCAACTCTTTTAAAAGGGAAAAGTTTTTAAAGTTTGAAAAGCTTTAAAAGTCTATTCACCCCCCCCCCCCTCTAGACTTTTAACTCTATCCGAGACCATCACATTTGACTTTGGAGTTTTTTCCGAATTAATGTCAATTAATTAAATATTTACGGAAATAGGGTTGGGTTCAAACTTATTACGGATATACTGTTGGGATTAACCCTGGTCGAGGAAAGTCGTCGAACGGTTTGGCGACTTATAAGTCGTCGTCCGGTTTGGCGACTTACCCCTGCACCTGCAGAATCAATAAGCTCAAAAACCAGATATATACCACTGCAAATAACATACAAAACAGAACAGAATTACAATGACACACATCAACACACCTGTTCAAAAATATAGTATATACCATAACCAAAGACATCAACACATCATAAAGAAATGAATAAGTAGAAATAACACAATATCCAATAGTTTGCAGGTGAAAATATATAAAGAAGTAAATTGTTTCTACAACATTCGGTGTACATGAATAAGTCCAATAATAGAGATGAGGAAGCGGTCCAGCCCAGCTGGTCACCGTCTCACTCTCCCTTACGGGAGGTCTCAGATTCGAAACTCAATGGAGTGAGTTTCAGCCTAGATTGCTCCAGGCTCCCCCATCCCCCCTCCCCTAGATGTCCCCCTGGAGTAAAAAAAATCCAATAATAGAGATAGACTACAAGTTTTCATGGTCATCTTGATTGTCTTGGTCATGAAGATGTTGTTGTTGACGCATACGCCTACGCCGCTGTCGTGGTTGAAGAACAACTCTGTCACGCTGAGTCTGGGATCTAGAAGCTGCTGCTGCACTAGATGTCGATGCCATAGAATCCTGAGAGGGGGTCATATGTATAAGATGGCCATAGTCGACTCGTCCCAACACATCCGAACACAAGGAAACAATGCCCGTCAGAACCTGGCCGTACGTGTCCACGTCATGCGTATCACTCACTGTGGCAGTCGCTCGCTCATGTATACGCTGCAAAGCTCATGTCTGAAATATGAAACATAATCACAATTAGTTAGAAATAAATAAAAGTGTTAAATAAAGAACATGAATTACTTCAGTAATTAGTAGTACACTCACTGTCAAGTGCAAAGCCAAGGAGTTAGGCTGATAATGGTGAGTAGGGCTCTGAAAGAAGGAGACACAAACAATCGTGTGATGCTGTAATACCATCTCGTGTAGTCTCCCGAAACAGATGGGAGTAATGTCGGTGTCCCAGTCACAACAAGCTCGGTTCGCCTCTTCCGTATAGTCACGTAGCGGACATGTCTGAGCGACCAATCCTCCATATGCTTCCCACGCCTATCCACCCTATGAAGATCTACACATGTGTTGATAGGTGCTGAAATGATCTGCTCATAGCCAAACTGTCGCAGTACACGATCAGACAAATGAAGCTCAATAATGTCAAAACATATCAACGACAAACGTGCTCGCCATATATGATAATACTCTTGTCCCGCCGGGGCAACTCCTCTAACATCTGAGCTGTATATGACATCCATGTAATCTGTTTCATAAGGATAAAAAATTAGTGTTACTGCTATTCATATGATAGTTAATGTTATATTATGCACACCATACCTAGAGAAGGCCATGAAACCGACAATTACTACCATATCATGGTTAGTGATATGTTTTAGATGAAATTGAACTGAGGTGAGCTGATGACGACGAAAAAACATAACTCTGCGGAGGCGCCGCCACCACCGCAAAACGTTTGGAGTGGCACACCTCCCTCGCAACCACCGGGATCGGCTTGGAGTGGTAGGTCTTTTGCAGATGTGGTGGCAAATTGGGATGCAGCGACTTGACTCTCTAAAAACACCTACACGATTTAAAGGTGTGTCGGCCGTTACTTTTCCAGAACAGGAGGTCCTTGATCTTGTTGCGCGTCATCGGAAGGCACTGGTTGGTTATTTTTTCAAGGCATGGCCTAGCTTGATTAATATGCGGAAATCCTTCGAAGTTATTGGACTTAAAGGAAACTTTCAACTAGGTATTTTGAATCAAAAGCATGTTTTAATAAGATTTGATTTGGATGAAGATTATTTGCGTTGTTGGAATAAGCAAAAACGGGTTATTCATGGATTTGTTATGCATGTGACGAAGTGGACTCCAGATTTCAAACCAAGCGAGGAATCCTTTGTGGTCCCAGTTTGGTTTGGTTTTGAAGATCTGCCAATCCATTTGCATGATCAGCGCACGTTTTTTGATATTGCATCTCTAATTGGCAAACCTATGAAAATTGATGCGGCTACTGCATCTTTTGCTAGGCCATCTTTGGCTAGAGTTTTGGTGGAGTTGGATTTAACCAAAGAAATGCCTACTAAGGATTGGATTCAATGTGGAAGCAATGGTTTTATGCAATCTGTTAAGTATGAGAACAGGCCCGAATATTGCTCCAAGTGCCTGCATTTGGGGCACTCTTTGGCTAGGTGTCCCAGGAGGCCAAAGGAGAATATCTTAGCTATTACCACGCCTAAAGAGAATTGGGTTCCTAAATCAACAAACAATAACAACATCACCAAGCAGAAATACACAAGGGAAGAAAAAGGCAAGGAGAAAGTCCATGGTGCAGATCCTGTTAATCCAGTCCATGCAGAGCCTATTATTACAGACATTGCAACTTCTTCAAACGTTCAGAATGGGAAAAGCAATGAAGAAGATACATAGATTGAAGAGGAGGTGTTTTTAGACTCTCAACCTCATCCCAATCTTGAAGGAGGACATGTTGATTTGGATGAGAATCCTCCTAGATTGACAGAAGAGATGACTACTGTTAGGAATATTTATGGTGTCCAATCCTGATAAATATCTTTGTATTTGTGTAGCTATTTTGTCTAGATATTTTAGCCCATTGGGATCTTTGTTAGCTATTATTAGATTAGCTTTATTAGGAAATGTGTAAAGTGTCTATTGGGCCCAATCAATAAAAGAGCCCAATCATGATGCTTAGGTCACATCACACATTCCCTAGGCATATAAATATTGCCTTTAAGGGAATGTGCAAGAGACTTTTGAGATAATTAACGCATATATTATTCTAGTGAGAGAGAGAGTCGATACATTGTATTTCTCGATACCCTGTTCTGAATATCGAAATCCTTGTTGGTATTGAATACAAGTTGTTTTCTTCTCTACTCTATCCATATTGTATTAGTTTGATTGTTGATACAGGGACAAACAATTGGTATCAGAGCCGAGCGTGAAATCGATTGAAGGTTCTCTACATTTTCGAATCTGCTATTGGCGGAGAAGTGAAGGCATTCGAAAATTTGACTTTCTGCAATTTTGTGTTTGATCGACCTGTTTTGGACGCATTTTTGTGATTTCTGGACGTTTTCGATCAACATTTGAAATAAAACAATATGAAATTGCACATTTTGGAATTTTGAGTTTTCGATGTTTTGGAGCTTTTCACAGGTTCAGTGAAGAAGAAGAGTTTCTCGAATTTGAAGTTTTCGAAGAAGGTTTCTCGAACTTTAGGTGCGAAAAGTACAGGTTTCTCGACCTTTAGAACACTTCTCAAAGGCGACATCGAAAAGCATTTTTGGTAGAAGTTCTCGAAGTACAAGTTCTCGAAGTCAGCATCGAAAAAAAGGTTTCTCGATAAGCAACTGCGAAAAGATTTCGAACCCGACACTGAAAGGAACTTCTCGAATTGAAGGTTCTCGACAGGAACTTCTCGAACTGCAGGTTCTCGAAGCCAATATCGAAGTACAGGTTCTCGAAGGAATATCGAAAAGCACTTCTCGACAGGAGGTTATCGAAAAGAGGTTCTCAAGCTTCAGGTCGAGTAAAAAAAAGGAATGCAGGGCAAAATTATCTTTTGAGACCCGCTGAATTTTACGGCTATCGTGTCCGCAGGTTGCCCGCGCGGGGGGGGTGCGAATTTTCGATTCTGAACTGAAAGCCGGAATTCTTGTGTGCGCGAGAGCTCCCCTCATCTCCTTTACCTTTTAATACTAAGTGAAGAGAGGTTCATATTTATAGGCTCAAAAGTTTCCAAGGAGTTTAGGTGTGGGAAAGTTAAAGAAGCCTACTTTCACCTTTGCTTGAAAGTGTACACTTTTCCATCTTTTTTTTCAAGAGCTAATTTGATCCACTTCAAAGTCCAAAACTCCAACACTAAAGGTGAACCTTACAACCAAAGCTTCCAAGAGTCAACCTTGAGATTTAAAAAAAAAAAAAATCTCTCAAGGTTAAGACTATTTTTCTCAAGGACCAAGCTACACTTCAAGGTCCGGAAATTTGCAGAAACTTCAATCAGCCTCACGTCTACGGTCAACATTCAACAATCAACAATGGATACCTCCAACTCATCATTGTGTAAGAGCAAATGCGCTGAAATTTCTGATAAGCTTCAGGTAAGCAAATGTGACTGTCACAATATTATTAAGGAGTTAAGGGACAGGATAAACAACAACCACAAAATCTTATATGATAGTGCTGACAAAATTAGATCCTTGAGCATACAATTAGATAATGAAAAGGAAATTGTTAAGAAGCGAACTTTAGAAACAGAAAAGCTTACACAAAAAGTAGCTTAACTGACTAAGAAGGTGTGTGACACTGAATTAGAACGAAACGTTGCAAAAGCTGAAAACGATTTTCTACGAGAGAAACGATGCAAATTATATTCTAAAATCAAGGAGCTGGAGGACTTACTTGCTAAGAGAGGTCAAACAGAACAAACTATTTTCTTAAATCAGCCTAAAGACACCACTTTCTACAATCCCAAGGAAGGCTTAGGTTTCCAAAACCCACACAACTTGAAGAAAGTCAATTGTATTCAACTGTATGACATTGGATATATGGGTTTGGGTTTGACAAAACTTATGTCCTTCGTGGGAGCGTCAGAAACTGATGCCGAAGAAAAGGAAAAGAGAGAAAATAATCCTAAGGCTGAAATCTCGTTTGACTACACTAAAGTGAACGATAGTTATAAGACTAGGGAAATTCCTTTGTCTGATGACTATGTATCACTTTTTCCTCCAGCAAGTGAATCCGAGTCAGTGTCTGTAGGGGAAGAAATATCGGTTTCTGAAAAACCTGAAACCGACAATGTTTATATTCCAAAGATCATCTGTAAAATTGCAGACTTGCACAAATATTTGGAAACTGAAAGAGAGGTTTTCAAAACAGAAAAGGAAAAACTTTTAAATGAGATTTCTCTTCTCAAAATTGCCCCTAAAACAGACATTGCCTCTACCTCCTCACCTATTTCAAAGAATGCTTTCAAAGATAGCTCAAGTTCAAGCACTCAGTCGTTTAGCTCTATCACACACCATTCTTCTCAGTATTTTCCTAATAACTCTGGATCTGTGTTTTCTCATTCTAGAGCTGAGGTTAGAAAGCCTGAGAAACCTAAGCAAAAGACTAAGGCTGTCAAACCTCATTGTGACGTGAATGATGGCAAATCGAAAAAGAAAAGATTTGAAGCTTCAACCTATACTGTGTGTGATGGTGTTTGCCTGACTTATCCCCTCAAGGTTTATTCAGCTAAACACCTGAAATGGTTATCAAGGGAGAAAATCTTTACTTCTAAAAAATCTGCTCCATCATTCACCTGCGCTGAAAATTCTCATACACCTGCAATAACTCAAAAATGGGTCCCTAAATCAGAATCCCAGTCATATAGCTCTCCAAAAGCTTCAAAAGAAACTGGTTTAGGAACCAAAATAAAACAAAAATTTCAAAATATGTTTTGTGCTAAAGGGATGGACCCACCCTGAAATGGGTACCAAAGGTTTCTTAACCTTTTGCAGGTCCGTCATGTGTGGTAACTGAATCAGATTGCTCCACACACATGACGGGTATGAAAACGAGCTGTGAGCAATCAACTGGTGCGCATTATGAAGGGGAATATTGGCTTGTATATTTCCCAAGGAGCTGAAAATCATCAAAAGCACATCTCAACACCAACACATGCCAAGAACATAACAACGACCAACAAATGCTTATTGTGAGGGGAAGTGTTTCTTTTTCACTCCTCTTGGTGCGTTACAATGAAGAAAGCACATATCAAGGGGGAGTTTTCTACTTTACTCCCCGGGTGACAAACAACACCTTGCACATTCTGAGGGGGAGTTACATTTTTTTCCTTCTGACGCTAATCAAGGATCAATGCAAGACAACCCATGAAAGCCATGAGCGAATCAGTGAAAGTTCGAGAAGGATATGAAGCAATCAGAAGATTTATTCTAAGGCAAGTTCGAGTCCATGCTACTCATGATCTTCAGACGACCCTTGAAAACAACGTTCCAAAAGCAAATTTCACAAGGCCAAAACTATCTGGACCAGATCTCGAGAAATTCCCACCTCTCCACATTTACTTTGATGAGCCTGTTGGGATATTCTACCTCAATCACGAAGAGAACAAGTGCCTGATGCTGGTTGATGATATTGTCATATTCTGTGACGGGGCGCTGAAGATTATCTGAGACAAACTGCTTCCGCTGAAGGACATTGAAGGAGTTAAGACTAGCAGATGCCTCTGAAGAAGAACGGAAGGAATTTGATAAAATGACCAATGTGCTAAGAGCTATCAACGAACAACTTGAAAAACGACGATCACTTCATCAATATGAACATGCTCTAGTGCTGAGGAAGAACTACTACAAGACTCAGAAATAAAGAAGAGCAAGATATCACTTGATCACAAAGGGGGAGATTGTTGAAGATTATTTTTTTGTGATCAAGTTGTTATTATATAATCTTGTTTAGTTACTTTTTATGGAATAAATTGTAATAAATAGATTAGACCATAAATGGATAAAGGCCACTTTTGTATAAGGCCCAAATCCCATCAATAACCATATTTGGTATATGATGTATGTCCTACGCATATAAATATGCACACAGGGAATGTTCAGTGTAACTTTTGAGAGAGAAATAGTGTAGCCGTAGAGCACCTGAGCAGTAGTTTTCGATATTAGCGCTAGAATAGAAATTTCCATTTGTGCGATAAATTCATCGATCATTATCATTGAAATTTCTTTCAGTGTCTATCATTTCTATGTGCTTCCATAGGGGATGTTTGGATCTGATTCTCAAAACTGATTCTGCTCCTTCAGGGAGCAGAAGCAGAAGCTAGAGTGTTTGGGTGAGATTCCAGAAGCACTTCTGGAGCTCTAATTTACTCTCAGAATCAGTTTTTTTAGAAGCTGGGGGGTACCAGCTTCTGAAAACTGATTCTGATTCTGCTTCTGATTTAAAAAAGAAGCAGAAGCAGAATCAGTTCCAAACACCCCCATATATGTTATATTTAGTACAAAGGGACCAACAAGTTCTTTCTCTTTTTTAATTAATGACAATTAATTCTTTCCTTCTCAATTTTGTTGGTCTTTCAGTTATGAATTTTGAGTAATTTTAATTAGGGATTCGGGAATGATGAAAGAGTATTAATCATGATCTAGGGTTCCGTTCTTGAGAGTTTAAATGTATGATTATTTATTTAATTTGTGTTTGAATATTTAAATTGATATCTTTTGTAACCTGGCTGCTAGGATTATAATTGCACATAAATAATTTAAGAGAGATCTAAGTTATTCTAGGACAACTCCGCATACACATAAAATATCACTCGCTAAGAGATTAGCACAATTACGGAGCCATACACTCGCTCGTTTTGGCAATAGTTTAGAAACTTGTCGCATGAGAGATCAATTTACTTCATTAAATTATTGTACTCTACGGCGCGAAAGCGGTAAGAACTTAGTAGGCCTATGTTGTTCAATTAAATAATTTTCATGTGATTAAGCCTGATCAGACTCGAAATCTTGTTGCCCCTTAAATCAATCATTGTTTCCCTTGAATGTGTCTTTTCCAAGCATAACTTCTCTTAATCGGGAGATGAACTCCAAGGTCATGCCTCAAAGGGCGAGAAGAGGACCCATATCTCAATGGTTGAGGATTTATGGGACTCTTCAAATTAAGATATTTGCAACAAAGCTATGTTGGTCATGAGAGACAGTTGCTTACCTACAGGGAATCTAAAAACACAAATTAAAGTGTACAAAAAAAATAATCAATGGTGGCATCTCATGAGGACCAGGTCACAATCGCGAATGGAGTTCTACTAATTTGATTGAGCTCTTAGGATTTCTAGGGAGGGATCCTTTTTGTATCTTAGGTTGGTTTGATTTAATCTTTCCTTCTTCTTTTTTGTTGTTAGTTTCCTTTCCTTGATTTGCTTTTTTGTCTTTTTGATGTACTCTCCCGTTTTAAATAAAACTCTCCATTTTATTGAAAAAAGTCACAACTAATCAAAATTAAGAGATTTTCAAGCATTATACTCCCTCGATCTAAAAATCCTTCCTAGTTGAACTTCTTACACTCATGAATAAAATAGAAATAAAATGGGAATGTGTGATTATGCTTGACTAAGAAAAAAGCAAATAAATATTTGTCACACAAATCATTGCATAAAAGAAAAAGTAAAGAATATTTTGGGACATCTTGAAAAGGTAACTGAATGCATGACACACTGTAAACCTGCAATGTAATCCCTAAACAATGTCTTCCTAAATGGCTTATCATCCCTAAACCATGGTCTAGGACTTATAATCTTCTCAACAAAACAGTCAACCTTAAATATTACGAATATCACCTGTGTGGCTTAACAGCTAGATATCCTTCAAATAGAATTCAAAATGGTCTACTTCTTTGAGCCACTGTCTAGCTCCTCAACTGTGTACACACTTATTTTACATACCTCACAGATGATTTAATTGCCCACATATTCTAAAAGGTTGCATTTTTTAACGAGTTGTCTGTACACACAAACAATTAGGACAGTGTACAAAAATGTGTACAAATGAATGTGCAAACAAATTTTCCCTTTCAAAATTTGTACATTCATCCGACTCACCTCCTCAAAAGTTTGAGGTGAATCTGTGTACAAATCAATTTGCTTCATAAAATCCTTATTCTTTTGTTATCACGCAAAATGGTCCACCTAACAGCCCATTAACTTGATAGTTTTAGGAACCGCAAGGCCAAAGCATCTCTTTTCCAAATATGGCACACATTTGGTGGCATTGGTACATTACTTTTAAGTTTTAACCGTGTTTTATCATATGTTTTTATTTAATAACATCGCTAGACATTAAATTCATGCAATCACATTGCTCACATGTTTGACTGATTCAATTTTTATTGACTCCCTCGATATGCTATTTACTTTATACTTTTTCTTTTCCTTTTTATATTTCCAAAAAGACGAAAAGAAAGTATGTTTCAAAGCCCTCTTAACTAGAGGAGAAGCACTCAATGATCTCCTAAAAATGTACATCGTTTAAATATTTTATCTGTTTTTCAAATGTAGCTATTTAGCACATTAATAATACTTTTTGTTTGGGGGCTCTTCATTAAACCATTCACACTCCCCAATTTAAAATAAATTATTTGTAAGTATCAAATAATTGTTCTTCTCGATGTGCTACGTCCCAATGAATTTATTATATGGAGTATTACCTTCTAGATTGACATTTGTTGACTTGTTGTTTGACTTTTAGTGTTTGATAATGTTATTTTCTTTTGACTTTTCTATGCCAAGTATCCAGAAATGAAAAGGCCACACATTGAGTAGCTTTTTCATGTTAGCCATTTATCTGATACTTTTGTTATATATAGAACAGTCTTTGTTATATATAGATAAAAAAAATAAAATATTAGAATATAAAAATGCATAATAATGTGATAGTAATAATAAGCAATATCTTTATGGGTATTTTCTAGGATGCGGATTAGGTATAAAAATGCATAATAATGCGTCTTTACACGAATTTTAAAATGCCCGTTACGGGCTTGTTAGTGAGCACACTGATTATACTACACATATACGGAGCACTAGTACTAATTATACTACTCCATACTACTTACTAAATTAATTTTTTAACTTAATGTGGACGGAATTTGCAGTTACAGATTAATTAATTGTTTACTAAAATGTAAAATATTAAGACCCCGCTTTTCAGTTTATCGGTCTTATCAGTCAATTTTTCACCAAATATCTAATTTTTTATTTCGCGCACTGAACAATGTAATAATCAAATAAATAAGATTGAAGTTACTTTTCTGACTGAATTCGTTGAAGTCATCACGCATATGATCATTTTATCTATTTTTCAAACAATTTTTTCTTTATTTTATGTAATTTTACTTTTTTCATAATTTATCAGAACCCTTCAATCTAGCCACTTCAACAAAGAACTTCATACATTTCACCAAAATTATTTTGATTCAACCAATTTCAGAGCCAGTTTAGTGATCATCTTGTTCGGCTTATCAGTCTTCACCATACATGTGACTTTTAATTTTGTGAACGGAGTTGTGTAATAATGAATATGGAGTATATTAAGATTGAATTTACTTTTCTGGCTGAATTGACTGAAGTCACTGTAAAGAACCATTTTAACTATTTTCAAATATATTTTCATTGTAATAATGATTTTTTCTTTATTTTATTAATAAAGAGTATTTTAAATATAATTTTTCATATACTTGTGATACCCGTGACGTGCTCATTAGAGAGTACATACCACGTAGGTTCTTACGTAAACATGTACTCCGCATGTATAGTGAGCGTAACTCTAATGCCAGTGTTACTAAGGATGTTTTTATTTGGACTGTTTTCAATTTCTGACTGGATCAGAGCAGACTTAAATAGACCAGAACAAATTAGATTAAACAGACTAGACTTAGACAGACTAGACCAGACCAAACTTGACTTCCGTAATTATAAAATACACAGAGACCAGACGTTTACCAGCCCAGTTCAGACCAGGCCAAATCAGATCAGACTTAAACAGACCAGACCAGACCAAACTTAAACAGACCCGATCAGACCAGACCATCAAATTACAGTCCAAGTAAAAACATCCTAATTCATTACTTTTTTTACTTTTTTTTAAAGGAAACTGATTATATTATATCAACGCAAATTCTCAAAGATCTTCCAAACATACATCGCCAAACCTCCTCATGAGACTCCGCAGAGCCAAAAGGCCCTCCCACTCTTTGGCTAGACATAGAATAGATTACACCGAAAGGAGCGAGACTATTCGCGAACCATGTGAGAGCTTCAAAGCTTCTAACGGCCAAACAAGCCTTTTCGCTTCCACCCACAGTAACATCCTGAGTAAAACATAAAAACCAAGACCCCAACCTACCTCTAGAGTTCATAACGAAAGTAAAAGCAACATGAGCAATCGAAAAGAAAACAAATGTAAAAGCGATTAAAGTCTTCATGGCTTCCTGCCTTATTTATCCCCCCAAACTTTAGCTTGTAGAACAATGGAGACCATTCTTCAAGCATCGTATTCCAGAGCCTAGTTAAGCACTTCCTCGATGGCGGCGATTCTGGAGGGGGACGAATCATCCACAAAACATCTCCATCCTCCACCACCGGAGGCGGCCAAAGCAACCGCCTCGATCCCCCAATAGCCGATTGGAGCCCAAATTCGCCCCCTTTAACCGAGATCCGAACAGCCAACATTCCATCAAACACAGTTGGTGCGCTTTCCATCTCAGTCATCAACAGAGCCAAAATAGTCAGACCAAGCATCAAAAAATTAACCCTTAGAACCCCAGTCAAAGCAGGTCCACGACCCCCTCTGACCCCCCTTGGACGCGATTGACATCACGACAAAACTCGACCAAAATTTCTCCTGCTGTTTTGTTCCCAAACAACAATCTGTACGTACCTCCCAAGAAGGTCAAAAAAACGTCCACCCTGTATTATATTGCTGCAACCAACCACGGATGAACACGCTCGAGTCTTGGAACAAAAAACCAATCGTTGGCTTCCTTTAGCACCAAATCCTCGATACAGCACCTCACCTATCTCCTTAGTACCGACTCGGACAGACACCGACAAGATCCAGACGCCGCCGCACAAATCCAACCCTAGACTAAGCTAGGCACTTCCACGAGATCATTATTATTTTTACTTATGCGTATGAAAAAATATCATCCCATATTTTAATTTGTAAAATTAGGGTTGGACAAAAAATTGAAAATGCATGGTACTGAACTGGATGGACTAAACCGCAGCATTCCAGCGTAATGGTACCAAATCGATTAACGTACTATAATAGGAGATGAACATTTTATTTATTGATCTCAAACCGATTGAAAACAGTATGGGATGGTTTGAACATTTAAAGCCTATTTTCTAACATTAAGAGCTTGTTTGGTAACACTGAAATAGGATGAATCGGCTGATTCTGCTGAAATTTACGAAATGTTGGCTGAAGTAGCTGCATTGGCTTATTATGCTGAATTATAAAAAAAAATTATATTTAAAATATTTTTTATTAATTGATAGCCGTTATATTTATTTGTGTTTAACATAAGTATTTATAACTATTTGTTGAAGAAAGGAAGAGAAATCGGGCAAATACCTCCAGAATGAGAGCTAGAGCATACAACATTGCGATGAACGACTTTTTAGACCAAGAGAATGATGTTCTGCCCATAATTTGAGTATAGGTTATTCTATAGAACTCGAAATCACTCGATTCGAGTTTCATGTGAATGCTAACTCAATAAGGAACAAATGTTATGAAGACGTCATGGCCAAAATATGAAAGGAACAAGACTCAAATAACCAACAAAGTCAGATGTTGCTAGTGGGATTTCAGGATGCATACCTCTCAGTGTTTTAGCCATAACGTTTGATTGGATGAATAAAATCACGTCATCTAAGTTTTGGTGGATAGAAGACTTCATTATCTACAACTTTGGTGAATGAATCATATCCGAATTCGTAGCGGAACATCCCCAAAATCCCGGGACAAAAACCGACACTTTTTGATCAATTTCGGAAGAAGAGAAAGGAAGCGCATTTTTGGGCGCTGCAACCGGCGCCGGTCAGCCACCAGCGCCGGTTGGAAGGCTTTTTCGCACTAAACGAGTCTGTTTGCGACCGGGGCCGGTTCTAGACTGACCGGGGCCGGTTGGGACGATTTCAGCTCAAACAAAAGGTCGTGCAAGAGGATTTTTGATGGGAAAACTTCACCTTCCTCATCTCTTGATCAAATATTGCTCCATACCTGATTGTTGGGCTCGAATAGACTAAAAGATGTCATTATTTAGCCTATATAAAGCCCTCAATTCATCAAACATAAACATCCCATTCCATACTTTAATTCCTAGTTTCCATACTTTATTTTTGCTATTGTTCTTCAAGTTCTTGAGGAGGAAACTTCAATCTCTGAAACCATTGGTGTTTAGGTATTATTTCCTTTGTAATTTCATGTTTCATTACATTTCAATATTGTATTGTGATTAATATGAGCATTAGAGGCTAATTTCTTAGCTAAGGCTAGGGATGAACTTCTATGCCCACTAGGTGTTTGATAAAAGTTCTAAACCAATAAATTGTGATTTATCCTTTACATTTTGATTGTTTATGACTATGGTGTACAACATAGAAGTATGTTAAACTTAGTTTATGCTTGCAATTAACGTTGAGGTCTAAACTATGAACATTAAAGGATAAACATATATATTACCGAGAATAGAAATATATCCGGTATTATATGATACGGGTGTGATGTTTTGATATTCAACGGGGTTTTCGGTAGATGAATGTAAGCCGTAACGGGACTTACACGTAACGAAAACCACGCTCTTGCTGCCTTAACCGGAGTTGAGAATATATTAGCGACATCGTATTCATAATTTTTGGTAAATAACTAATATTCAACCCTATTAAAGCATTTAAGTGATTCCCGAAGTCTTAGTTGTTGTTATCAATCACTTTAATCAAATTAATTTAAGTTATATCTCTGAAAATTAAAAAGAAGAATCAAGTTGTTGTTTTCATAACAACACACAACTCAAAATCCCTGCACTTTACTCATTTATTTATTTAAAGTCATCTACTCTCGGATTAAATTAAACAACGTTTCCCTGTGGAATCGACCCGGTATTTTACCGGAATTTATTACTATATCGGCACTTGTACACTTGCAAGTTCAAACCGATCATTAATAAAAAAATATATGAAAATTGTTAAAATGATTCTTTACAATGACTTTAGTTAATATAGCTAAAAAAGTAACTTCAACCTTATTTATTTGATTATTACATTGCTCAGTGCGAGAAATAAAAAATTAAACATTTGATAAAAATTGATTGATAAGACCGATAAACTGAAAAAACAGGGTCTTAATATTTTACATTTTTACCAAGCAATTAATTAATTTGTAACTTGAAATTCTATCCACATTCTTTCAAAAAAATCCACTTTAAGTTAAGGGTAATCGAGTAAGACGTGTCATTTGCTTTTCTGATGCATACGAATTTCTGATGCAATCGAGTAAGACGTGTCAACAACATTCTAGCAGCATCAGCTTCGACCACCTAAAAAAATCCAACATGTCAGTTATGCCATCTAGATGGCAATTTCAGAGAAAAATTTTGCATGTCCAAAGAGTAAAAATGCCACCTCAATGACACTTTGAAAGATGAAATGATTTTGACACACAATGACATTTTTTCATTGATCACAGGTAACATTGATAGGAGGTGGCAGAGGCTGCAGAATATTATTTATGTTTAATGTTTTTTTTATTGTCCAGTTTTTTTTTAACTTTTTAAATTTTTAGTATTATCTTATTCTTCAGAAATATTTTTGATTTTTTATAATATTATATGATTTTATTATAAAATAAAGTAAATTTTTTATTTTTTATGTTTTTATTAAAATTTAAAATAAAATTTACTTATTAGGTTAAGGGTAGAATAGAAAGGTAGAATATACTTTAATCCTATTTTCGGAACACAAACAACATAGTCATGTCTATATCTTTAGGGATTAATTTACTCTTATTTAGGACTATTTTTGCTTGACCTTTCAATGACTCGTTCTGCACTATAGATCCGCAAGTCAGGACCAGTCTCTACCTCAGACACCCATTGATTTGCTGTTATGAAGATATTTCAATTCAGCTAGATATATCTCCACTTAAGAAGATGACTTAAATCAAGATCAACTCATCAAAAAGCGTGTGGTAAACAGAATATGAGAGAATAGATTATTACAATGTGGTGTTTTGGCCCCTTTTTTTTGGGGGGGGGGGGGGGTCCAACCTAAGGTATTCGAATAGAGCCACTTAAATGTATTGTTAAATATATTGTCGCAATCCTACACCAATAACTATTAAGGTTTTTTTGAAAGGAAAATGGTTATATTAAACCCATTGAACCAAACATTTAAACATCCAACTTACCCTAGACACCATATAGCCAATATGCCCAATCACACTCTTATCAGATATAGAATAGACTGCACAATACTGAGAAAAACTAATCGATGAACATGTGATAGATTCAACGCTATTATCGGCCAGATTAGACTGATTTTTTGTCATTCATCACGTTTGCATCTCACATATTGTGTTGCCCTCCATCTTCCCGCTGCTCACTCATTGAAGAAGCTAAACAAACCCAAAGGCTGATGGCTTAGCGCGGCTCCAAATCCCTACTTGACAACCTGGTGAGGCTCCAAAACCTTAACGCATGAACGTGTTTTATTCCACTTTGCCAGCTCTTAATTTTGTTGGGACGTATTGTTTGGTTGATAACAAATGACTAGTGTTACTTTTGGTGTATAACTGATGACATGAAAAGAATTTTAGTCGTGTTTGGAACAAGCCTTAAACCTAGTCCTAGAACTGCCTTAAGAATCCAAGATTGATTAATTTTGGCTTACTTATGAATATCTTTTCTCTCCACTCAAATTCGACTTTGTCATGCAAACTAAAGAGAAATTTTTAGTAAGAAAATAATCAATGATCATACAAAGAAAGTTATTTTTCTTTAAAGGAAAGTTATTTAATCAAAACCATTAAATAAGAGATCTTTCCCACAAAGCAAGTTTCCAAAATAAAAGAAATTATTCAAAATTCAAAAAGATTTTCATTCATCTCCTCTAACAAGAAATGTTTTCTTAAGAAATATGTTTCCCTCAAACAAATAATATATATTTTTAAATATCTATAAAGAATCAATTTTCAAATTATTTTCATACAAAGAGGACTTGATATATAAGGAGATATGAGCACATTAAGGAGAGCTCATCAAGTCATGATCTTGCACATTTAAGAGAACTGTGCTCAAAGGAAAGAATTCGTCTTCAAAGGGAAAGATACAACCAATGAGAGTTCGGTTAACAAGGAAATCTTTTAAATGTCATAAAGTCTTGGTAGCTCCTAGACATCCCTATAAATGACCAAGCTCGTGCATGAAGATCGGTGTTCCTGAACTGAAAGCAAAGTACTTAGAGAAGGTGAGTTATACACAGAAATGTCCAAAAAGACCGAGTACCAGCGATAGTTCTATTAGCGATTATATCCCTTGTAATTCAATTACTTATATTGTATTGGGATTAATAAGAACATTTGAAACTGTTTTTCCCCGAAGGTTGGGGTGTGAAGTGAGAGCTTTGTTGTAAAAGTGACAGACTACTTACCACAAGGTAAAGTAGTGAAAACTCTACCTAGAGAGGATAGAGTTGGGGTGGCTCAAGGGTAAACTAGTTGTGTTTGTCTTGTAACTTGTTTAAAGGCTTTTAGTGAAGAGTTTTTCAAATTCTTTCGAGGGAGGTCAAGGTTTTTTAATCCCTGTCGAGACAAGAGATTTTTCCTTGTCAAATTCTTGTGTCCTTTAATTGTTTTTCTCTTGCCCCGCACTAGAACTTGCCGGAAAACTGTCGTAGTTCTATACACACAATCCACCCCCTCTTGTGTGATTCAACTGGTTCATCAATTGGTATCAGAGTAGGTTTTCTTGATATAAAGGGTGAAACCTTAAGAAGAGATCCTACAAATTGAACACGGTTGATGGTCTTGAAGAAGGTTACTCAACCCACCGACCCGCACTATTTAATCACAAGTTCTACTAATTCTGCAAAAGCCGAATGAGGAACTTTATCAAGGTGGACAACTAGCTACCAGGTATGGAATGTTATTGAGGAAGGTGACAATGTTATCACAAAGGTCTCCAAGGAAGGTACTATTGTTCCTAAAACTAAATCTGAATATACTTTTGATGGTTATCTAAAACTCGAGCACAATGTTCAAGCTCTTGAGTATTTGATATGTGGACTTGGTCCTGCTGAACACAATCAGATTCTAGGATGCAAGTCTGCAAAATAAATGTGGAATTTGCTCAAGGTTACTCATGAAGGTACTTACCATGTAAAAAGATCCAAGATTGACATTTTTATGCAAAATTTTGAACTCTTTGTGATGAAGCCTAAAGATTCAATTCGGAATATGATTACATGTTTACTAATATCACTAATGAGCTTTCATCCCTTGGAAAAGAAATATCCGTTGAAGATCAACTAAGGAAGGTGATGACAAGCTTGACATTCACCTGGTGCTGGCTCTATCCTTCAAAAATCAGCGTGTTGACCGTGTTGCTTCTAAGTTGACCTCGTTGACCATTTAGCTCTGAGAATTGACCTGCAGACTAATCACTAAAAAGAACTAAAAAATATATTAGAAGCTTGAGACGCATCAGACGCTGTGTTAAGGAATTATTTCCGGCGTACGGAAATTCCCCCCAGGATATAACGAGCCCTTCGG
The DNA here is from genome assembly GCA_945859915.1 of Cuscuta epithymum. Classification (NCBI taxonomy): domain Eukaryota; kingdom Viridiplantae; phylum Streptophyta; class Magnoliopsida; order Solanales; family Convolvulaceae; genus Cuscuta; species Cuscuta epithymum. Next base: position 354,897 of record CAMAPF010000947.1, on the reverse strand, counting down.
TTATAAAACCGGTACCAGAACTAACGAGAAGAAAACTAGTATATGAACCCAGCAATAAAAGTGCATTTGTTAAAGCCCTACTATATTTCTTTAGAATAGTAATTAAAGCACCAAAGAAATCTCTCTATTCCTTCATCATATGCATCCATGTTTTCATATATACGTATATGTATATATTAGCTAGTAGTAAAAAACCACACATCTCTTACATGGGCAAGTATATACATGTATATATATACACGACCGGTCCACTAGTAAAATATTAGGTTTGAATGTAATTTAATAATATTTACTCATTAAGAATGAAACGTTCATAGTATTCAATAATATATTAAACATATAATTAATATGGTTAAGAACTTAAGACTTCAACCGTGCATCCATTGTAACCTTTGGAAAACTAAACATCAAAATGTTATTTTGCTATATATAAATTATTTACGTAGTGTATTGAATGATACCGAAACATCATTACTAAGAAAGATAAGGATCACATCTAATTCTCCATGAATAAAAACCTCCAGCTATGCAAAGTAATTTTAGGACTAGAAATACGGGACAAAATGGTCTTTAAAGTCTTGATAAAATTTCTCAGAAAAATAATTAAAAACTTATTCATTTGAAATACCCCAAAATTTCCAACAATCCCCCACATATTTCAAATGAATATTTTAAGTATCTAAAAAATAGCAATTCATTACGGGGTTCATATATGGGGTGAAGTTTTTCAATCTGGTGTTCGTAGACTTGAACCGTAGACTTGAACCTAGACGCCTAAGTCTTTAAATATCGAGTTTATTAGTGAAACGTATAGTTTCTATGAACCAATAATCTACTTTGGTAAGTCAGTGTCTTAGGGGATCATTTTTCACCATCACTTTTCTCGTCGTTAACACCGTTGTGCGCCTTTCAGCCATGTGCGTGCCTGGTTTTCTTGAGAGCAGAATATATCACTCCACACAAGAATTCTTATGAGAGTTTGGAAGATATTAGTTCATATCCTTATACCAATTCTCAAAGCAAGTTCGTCCTTGTTCTTCAACCTCTTCGAAATCCATAACTATTGTACGAAGAACGTTGGAGGAAAATCTTTGAACTCTTTCAAAGTTTTATTCTTGCAAAAGAAGGATGCCAAAGTAACTGGAGTGAAGTGGGGATACTTCAAGCAAGCTTAGTGAAAAGTCCAGTCATCACGAAGCAAGGAAGCGCATCTCAAGTGACAAAGAACGGACTAGAAGAAGATGTGGAGAGCTTCTTAAGTACTAGGGTCTAAGTGTTGTAACAAGTTTTTACAAGCTTAGTGGAATAGTGGACTAGAGGAACAAGTTATTCCTTACACCACTATAAAAACCCTGATGTCTCTTATTTACCGCTCTTACTTCTTATACTTATGATCTTAACTGTCTTACTCAAAAGGGCTTGGAATCTGTGATCAACATATCTGATTCTTAAAGTTAACAGAAAGGCAATTATGCCTTAGTGTGTTTACGTGAAGCAACCCGACCGGAACTATCATCTGCTGCAGGTCTGTTCTGCCCAGAACTAGACCAACTCTGTGGGACAGTGTTTTTTCTCGCGAGAAACTTAAAAACCAGAACAGTCTATTCACCCCTTCTAGACCGTTTCTCTATTTTAGCGGGACCAACATGTGGTATCATAGCTTCCTTTTCAGACAAGTGGTACAACCTTGACAACATTGCTAAGGACATTCTGTACAAATCAATAGATGACTGCTACTTCACCATAATCAAGAAGTGCCCAAGTGCCAAGGAGATCTGGGAAACTCTTATTCTCATAGGAGCGGACGATGAGCAAGAAAAGGAACACAAGCTGACTATAGCAATGAAGAAGTTTGATGATTTCAAACTTATACCAAATGAATGCATTGCAGAAATGCATGCACGTCTGTTCACCCTCACAACAGAAATCTCTGAGCTGTGAAAAGAGCTGACTCCCATAAAGGTCAAACTGAAATCTTTTATAGGCCTTCCTTCACCCTGGAATATGAAGGTCACATCTATTAGAGATAACAAGGATCTCATAACCTACAAAACAAAAAAGCTCATTTTAGACCTCAAATCTTATGAGTTTGAGATGAAGGAACAAGAACTAGAAGAGAGGACAACTACTGCCTTTACTACCAGTACATCTAAGTCAAGTGACTTTGATCCCGTAGTTTTATTATCTGATGAATATATGTCTTCCTTTGCCAAAAAGTTCAGGATATTCATGAAGAAACCAAAGAATAGTGATAAGCACAATAGCTACCTATATTTTATATAGGTAATTATGATTATCTGTACAAATATTCAAAGACAAAGCAGGTATAAATCCCATTTTGAGTAAAAACCGCACAAATACGTCAAAGATGAAAACACAAGAGTCAACAATCAAAAGGGGCCGAGAACCGACACTTCGGGGTCAACCATGGGCGTAAAACGGAGCGAAAAATGAAGAATTGCAGTGCAGGGGAAAACCGGCGCCGGTCCACCCTAAAACCGGCACCGGTTTCATTTAAAAAGGCCTTATTACAGTGAACCGAAGCAAGACCGGCGCCGGTCCATCCCTATAACCGGCGCCGGTTATACCATTTTCCACAATTATTCAGCATCGAAGCAAAACCGGTGCCGGTCCACCCCTATAACCGGCGCCGGTCCACCCCGATTCTGCACAAAACATGGAGACGTGCAGCAAGATCTTGATGGGAAAAACCCACTTTCCTTATGATCTGATCAAATATTTCTTCCATGTCTGATTGTTGGGCTCGAATGGACTAAAAGATGCCAATCTTTAGCCTATATAAAGCCCCCAATTCATCAAACAAGATCATCATTCCATTCTTGAAGATTAAATTTCAGTTTTTATATTTCCTTTTTGCATTTTCTTGAAGTGTTGGAGAAGAAGCCATTTCTCTCTTCTACAATTGGTTCTAGGTATTATTTCTTGTATGTTATTGTATTTCATTGTTCTTAGTTACACTTTTGCAATTAATATGAGCATTAGAGGCTAAGTTCTTAGCTAAGGCTAGGGATGAACTTCTATGCCCACTAGGTGTTTGATAAAAGTTCTAAACCAATAAATTGTGATTTATCCTTTACATTTTGATTGTTTATGACTATGGTGTACAACATAGAAGTATGTTAAACTTAGTTTATGCTTGCAATTAACGTTGAAGTCTAAACTATGAACATTAAAGGATAAACATATATATTACCGAGAATAGAAATATATCCGGTATTATATGATACGGGTGTGATGTCTTGATATTCAACGGGGTTTTCGGTAGATGAATGTAAGCCGTAACGGGACTTACACGTAACGGAAACCACGCTATCGCTGCCTTAACCGGAGTTGAGAATATATTAGCGACATCGTATTCATAATTATTGGTAAAGAACTAATATTCAACCCTATTAAAGCATTTAAGTGATTCCCAAAGCCTTAGTTGTTGTTATCAATCACTTTAATCAAATTAATTTAAGTTATATCTCTGAAAATTAAAAAGAAGAACCAAGTTGTTGTTTTCACAACAACACACAACTCAAAATCCCTGCACTTTACTCATTTATTTAATTATAGTCATCTACTTTCGGACTTGAATTAAACAACGTTTCCCTGTGGATTCGACCCGGTATTTTACCGGAATTTATTACTATATCGGCACTTGTACACTTGCAAGTTTAGCCCGGTCAAGTTTTTGGCGCCGTTGCCGGGGAAACGGTCTTGTTTAATAAAGTCCAAACAATCAAAAATCCTGAATTTATTTTATTTATTTTTGACAACTTCACTTGATCTCGGAAGGGTTTATTTTTGTGTGTGTGTAGATATTCCTTTGTGTTTGCATGTATTTGAGAAGTCGAGGTTCTAAATTTCTTGAACCACTTGATCTTGAAATAGAAAAAACTTGCAAACACATTCGGAAGGAGCAAAAAGCCACAAAGATGATGCCCACACTTAACGAACGGAAGAGGCCCGTTGTTGCAACCTCCCCCTCTTGCATTGTGCTAAGCGAAGATGCGAGGGACTATGAACTAAAGCAAAGCTACTTCAATGCTATGCCTCAGTTTCATGGTCAATTGGGGGAGAATCCATTGAACTTTATCACGGAGTTCTATGGGTTCATTCAAGGGATTCCAAGGAACAAGCTAGCCGAAGATGATCTCAAACTCAAATGCTTCCCCTATACTCTCAAAGGGGCAGCAAGAGGATGGTTCCTAGAACAGGCCCCGGCAAGCTACACTACATGGGAAGGTATATACAATGCCTTCATGTCTAAGTACTACACGCCCACCATGACTCAAGAGCTTAGACAACGCATTTTCAATTTCAAACAACAAAATGGTGAGCTCTTTCAAGACGCATGGAGGCGTTTCAAATCATTGCTAAGGGAATGCCCACATCACCGCATTCCCCTAGACCTTCAAATTGACACATTCTACAATGGCTTGAACGCATCTTGTCAAGCCATTGTGGACAACCGAGCCGAGGGCTATATTGGGAACAAGAATGAAACCGAAGCACTCCGAATCATTGAATCCATTGCTTCGAATCCTCAACTCCAAGGAGGTGATTACAAAGTGGTCGGGATTAATGAAATCTCTATCACGACGGAGATAAACAAAAGGCTTGAAGAAATGGAATCAAAGATTGAGCAAAAGTTCCAAACGGCTCTACAAGCCGTATTGGGAGGAGTCAAACAAATAGCCAACGTGGAGAGCATACCGAGCCCGGAAAGTGATTTATCTCAACAACTTGAAGAGGTAAATTATATGAACTCTTATGGGAATCGGGGGAACAATAACTATTCAAATCAACAAAGGTGGAAGCCACAAGCTAGTTCCTCACAACCCCAATCCGGAGCACCTAATTTTGGGCAACCCAAGGAAACTACCATGGAGGATATGATGCAATTCATGTCCAAAAGCATGGCAAGCATGAAGGCCCAAAATGAGGAAAATCATCATAGAGTGGAGGCATCCATTGGGAATCTCCACTCTCAATTCACCAAGTTGGATCTTCGATTTGAAGATCAAAATATGAAGCTCAACCAACGCATCGACACCATTGAGCAATACAACAAGGCATCCATTCGGAATCTTGAAGTACAAATGGGACAACTTGCTCAAAAAGTAAGTTCTAGGGAGCAAGGTAAATTTCCTACAACCACGGAGATGAACCCAAGGGAGAATGTGATGGCCATTACCACAAGGAGTGGTAAGACGACGGAGGACCCGAAGATGCCAGAAGAAGAGGAGACCCCGAAAAAGCAAACCGGAGATGGAGATGAGGAACATATGGTGCCGCCATCCAATATGGCTAACTATGTCCCTCCCATTCCATATCCTCAAAGATTAAAGAAAAAGAATGATGGTGCTCAATATAGAAAATTCCTTGACATTTTTACTAAATTGAGCATCAACATTCCATTTGCCGAAGCGATAGCGGAGATTCCATCTTATGCCAAATTCTTGAAGGGCATACTCTCAAATAAAAAGAAATTGGCAGAATTTGCTACCATTGCCCTTACGGAGGAGTGTAGTGCCATCCTACAAAACAAACTCCCTCCTAAATTGAAGGACCCCGGAAGCTTCACGGTGCCATGTTCTATTGGCAAGATTGGAGAGGTAAGATCCCTTTGTGATCTTGGTGCTAGTATCAACCTCATGCCCCATTCTTTATTTAAAAAGCTTGGTGTGGGGGGACTTCAATCAACCACCATAGCCTTACAACTTGCGGATAGATCAATTCGCTACCCTATTGGAGTTATGGAGGATGTGCTTGTTAAAGTTGGGAAATTCTACTTTCCGGTGGATTTTCTTATCTTGGAGATGGAGGAAATGGAGATCCCTATCATTCTTGGAAGGGCATTTCTAGCCACCGCAGCCGCCCTTATTGATGTCAAAAACGGAATTGTCAAATTCCGTGTTGGGGATGAAGAGCAAGAATTCCATGTTTGGGATTCTTTGAAGAAACACCATGATGATCCCTCTTGTTTTAACATTGACATTCTTGACACTTTGGCTAAAGAGTGTTTTGGGAAAATCATTCATGAAGACCCCTTGGAGACTTGCATCATGCTAGGATGCAATGAAAAAGAAGAAAGTCATGAACTTCTTGAGGAAGTTATGTACCTACAAGCCGGAGCTCCTTTCAAACAATTCCGACAAAAGTTTGAAGATCTTGGAACAAGTAAGTCCACATTAAAACCATCTCTTGAGGTTCCACCAAAACCATCTTTGAAAACTTTACCGGAGCACCTCAAATATGCATTTCTTGGAGACAACTCAACTTTCCCGGTAGTAATTTCTTCTTCACTCACGTCTCTTCAAGAAGAAAAATTACTACGGGTATTGAAGGACCACAAAACATCTATTGCATGGTCCTTGGCGGATATTAAGGGTATTAGCCCTTCTCTTTGTATGCACCGGATTTTTATGGAGGAGAATCATAAACCCACAGTGGAGCATCAAAGGAGGCTAAACCCCAACATGAAAGAGGTAGTTAAGGAGGAAGTTCTCAAACTCCTTGACTATGGCATAATTTACCCCATTTCGGATAGTAAATTTGTAAGCCCCGTTCAAGTCGTTCCAAAAAAGGGTGGAATCATGGTGGTAGCCAATAGTAAGAATGAATTAATTCCTACTAGAATGGTCACCGGTTGGAGGATGTGAATAGACTACCGGAAATTGAACTCCGGCACAAGGAAGGACCATTTTCCCCTTCCATTCATGGATGAGATGCTAGAGCGTGTTGCGGGCAACGAATTCTTTTGTTTCTTGGATGGATTCTCCGGCTATTTTCAAATAGCTATCTCTCCCGAGGACCAAGAAAAGACAACATTCACGTGTCCTTTTGGCACATTTGCCTATAGAAGGATGCCATTCGGGTTATGCAATGCCCCCGGAACATTCCAAAGATGTGTGATGGCAATTTTTGCGGACATGGTGGGAGACTTCATGGAGGTATTCATGGATGACTTTTCTGTTTTCGGAAATTCTTTTGACTCATGCCTACTTTCCCTTGAGAAAGTGTTAACTCGGTGTGAAGAAACCGATTTGGCTCTCAATTGGGAAAAATGCCATTTCATGGTAACCGAAGGAATTGTCTTGGGGCACAAAATTTCCTCCAAAGGCATTGAAGTCGACCAAGCAAAAATTGAAGTCATAAAGAAGCTACCCCCTCCACACTCGGTGAAAGCTATCCGAAGCTTTCTAGGGCATGCCGGTTTCTATCGGCGATTCATTAAAGATTTCTAAAAAATCGCTAAACCTCTATGCGATTTATTAGCCAAGGATGCCCCTTTTGAAATCACTCCAACTCGGCTCAAAGCTTTCAACACTTTAAAGGAAGCTCTTACCACGGCCCCTATTATTACATCACCGGATTGGTCTCTTCCATTCGAATTGATGTGTGATGCTAGCGATCATGCTATCGGTGTGGTGCTTGGGCAAAGAAAAGAAAAGAAACTTCATGCCATATACTATGCATCGAGGTTACTTCATGATGCGGAGCTCAATTATGCCACCACCGAGAAGGAATTTCTAGCCGTCATTTATGCTTTTGACAAGTTCCGATCTTACCTCATTGGCCAAAAAGTGATTGTTTATACCGATCACTCCGCCATCAAATATCTCATGAACAAGAAGGATGCTAAACCAAGGTTAATTCGTTGGGTTTTATTACTCCAAGAATTTGACCTTGAAATCCGAGACAAGAAGGGGAGTGAAAACCTTGTGGCGGATCATCTTTCACGACTTGAAGGCACCCCCAACCCCAAGGAAGAGGAGATAAGAGACGATTTCCCATATGAGCAAATAATGGCAATCAAAGAGGTACAACTACCATGGTTCACTGATTTTGTTAATTTTCTTGCAAAAGAAATTATACCTCCATCACTCACTTTCCATCAAAGAAAAAAATTCCTAAGTGATGTAAAGCATTACTATTGGGATGAACCATATCTCTTCAAACATTGTGCCGACGGAATTATTAGAAGATGTATACCCGATGAGGAAATCATGTCCGTCTTAAACCATTGTCACAACCTTCCTTGTGGTGGTCATCATGGACCGGACCGAACAGCGGCAAAAGTCCTCCAATGTGGTCTTTTCTGGCCAACATTATTCAAAGATGCAAGGAGTTATGTGAAAGCGTGTGACCGATGTCAAAGAACCGGAAATCTTAGCCGGAGGAATGAAATGCCTCAAAATATGATCCTTGTGGTTGAACTCTTCGATGTGTGGGGATTGGATTTCATGGGACCTTTCCCTAACTCATATGGGAAGAGCTATATCCTTGTAGCCGTGGACTACGTCTCCAAGTGGGTGGAGGCAATAGCTCTACCCGACAACACTAGCAAAAGTGTGGGGGAGTTCGTGAAGAAAAACATTTTCTCACGATTTGGTGTGCCCCGTACCATCATAAGTGACAATGGCACACATTTCAAGAATGCCCATTTTTCTGGCTTGCTAAAGAAATATGGGTGCAATTTCCGAACCGGAGCAGCCTATCATCCACAAACTAATGGGCAAGTTGAAGTGTCCAACCGAGAGATTAAATCAATTCTAGAAAAAACAGTCGTCACTTCTAGAAAAGATTGGGCATTAAAGTTAGATGATGCGCTATGGGCATATCGGACGGCTTACAAAACACCGTTGGGCATGTCACCATACCGACTTGTCTATGGAAAATCATGTCATCTTCCCGTGGAACTTGAGCACAAAGCACAGTGGGCACTCTCCAAGCTAAACCTTGATCCTACACTCTCAAAGAAAAGAAGGATGTTCCAAATGGCGGAACTTGAAGAAATCCGAAGGGATGCATATGAGAATTCCCGCATCTACAAGGAAAGAGCAAAAGCTTGGCATGATAAAAACATCAACCGGAGGGACTTCTACGTCGGCCAAAAGGTACTACTCTTCAACTCTAGACTTCGCCTTTTTCCCGGAAAGCTAAAATCCCGATGGTCGGGACCATTCACAATCACCGAGGTCCGACCATACGGGTCAATGATGATTCAAAAGGGTGACCAAACACCATTTCTTGTAAACGGTCACCGACTCAAGCCATACATGGAGTATCATATCACCTCGGCAACCACCGCTTGCCCATTGGAGGAGTAAAAAGGTACGTTGCGTCCAGCCTACGACGTTAAACTGAGCGCTAATTGGGAGGCAACCCAACATAAAATTTCAATTATAAAGAAATATGCTTAGCTCCACAAATATACATTATTATTTATAATTTAACAAATTATAACTAATTATGTTCAAAAAAAAAAAAAACAGGCATATTTCAATTATAATTGAAAAAAAAAAAAAAAAAAAAAAAAGAATCGTACAGTAACCGGCGCCGGTTATACAGAACTACCGGCCCCGGTTTTAAATCACAAAAGTCAGAACACGTTCCCAGGGGACAACCGGCGCCGGTCCACCGGCCCAACCGGCGCCGGTTATATAAAAAATGCTACTGAATCAAAACCCCGAAACACAACCGGCGCCGGTACACCCCTATAACCGGCGCCGGTTATATTAAAACCCCGAATAAATTCAAAGCCGATACACAACCGGCGCCGGTACACCACTATAACCGGCGCCGGTTGTCCCGTTTTTAACCCAACACCAGCCCGATTTCTGTCATTCTCACGAGCCAAAACCCCCCCTCAGTCGAAAGAGCTCCCAAAAAAACCGATACTCACTCCCCCAAATCGCCATAGCTTCGAGTTCTAAGGTCAAAACAACTCAAATCCATCACTCTCAAGGCTCCACAACATCATATTCAAGCTTCTTCTCCACAAAATCAAGGTAAAAAGGCTAAACCCCGAATTTGTTTTCAATTTTCGAAATTCTTTCTTCTTTTTCAATTTTTGGCCGAATTACTTGTTTATAATTGTTAAAAGTTGATCACTTATGCTTATATGATGAATGTAAACATGATTCTTGCCAAAAGTTTGAGATTAAAATTGAGAATTGGGGGAAGTTCTTGCAAATTTTTCATTTTTAAACCCTAGGTTCGAATTTCTTGCTTAATTTCCAATTATTTCTACAATTGATGACTTGAATGATATTGAAATACTTTGTGTTGACATATAAACATTCCAAACATCATTGTTGCATTAATTTGTGATTAAACTTGCAATTTTGGGGAAATTAATGAAAATTTTAGAAAAATATACCTTGAATTGATGAAGTTTATGGTGTTGTGTGTCTATTTCTCTTCTAACCATGCAGGTATGGCCCCGAAAAGGAAGCAAAATGACGGGGCCTCTTCTTCTTCATACTCCCACCCCCGTTTCACCTCTCACGAAAATGAAGAGTGGTACGATACAAGAAAAAAATGGGGAATGGTGGTGGAGAAAACAGTTGACCCAATCATCGACGCCACTTTTGAACTAACGGAGGCATTCATGGAGCTAGGGTGGGCTGTGATGCTTACCCTAACAGGGGCATACTACCCCCAACTGGTTCGTGAGTTCTACGCCAACATCACGGACAAACAAACTGGGTATGCCGTCATTCACTCATTTGTCAAAGGCAAGAACATAAAAATTGATCCAAGTTTTCTCTCCCGCCTCCTCAAGGTCCCCGATGACGGCACAACTTTGGAATTCACCGTTAAAGGGATCTCCAGTGACAAGACTTATGATGAAGTTCGAACAATGGAAAGGTATGAACTCCCAAAGCTCTTCACTAAATATTTGGACATCCGTGAGCGACTCATCATTTACCTCATTGGATTCAACCTTGTCCCCCGAGCAAGTGACCGTCATGTCATCCGAAAAATAGACCTCTACCTTCTCTGTAAAATGGTAGAGGGGTTGGGAGAAACTCCAAAAATATCTCTCCCCCACCTCATTATCAAAGATATGAAGACCGTGGTGCTCTCCAAAAGAGGTGACAAAAACTTTTGCTTTCCTCTTTTACTCACCTTGGTATTCAAACATTATAAGGTGGATTTAAGGGGAGAAGAAGTCATCTACACGGATGACTCCAACATTTTGGACAATACCACCATGAATGCCCTTCAACATAAACTATCGGATGGAGAGTGGACGTTCCCCGGACGATTTTTTGCTAACTTACATGATGAGGAGGAAGCGAGGAGAGCGGAAGAAGTACATGGAGAAGAAGCCATGGAGGATGCTCATGACGATGGAGCCGCACCCGAACCATCGGTGCCTCTACAACCGCCACACACTACCGACCCCGCAATGGCCTACTTGATGCACTCCATGGCCCACATGCATACGCGGCTGGACACGCAAGAGGAGAGACAACAGAGGTTCGAGGAGCGGTTCGACAAATTCGCCGACTACTACTACTCCCAACATGGGTACCCCCCTCAAGACCCAGAAAATTAATTACGGCGTTGTTAATTTTATGACATTGCTTTTCTCAAACACATTTTATTGTGGATGTTGAAAGTATTTTGTTTATCATGCATGGTACATTGAGACAATGTATTCTAAGTGTGGGGGGGTGCATTTCATGGTTAGTTAAACAACCTTTGTGTGCAAAAATATTTTTTTTAGGAAGGTAAAAATTATGTTATTTCTCTTTTTAATGGGTATTTGGTTGAGAAAGTTTTTTTTTTATTCACATAAAAATATCATTTTTTTTAGATTTATTACACTACTTTTACTCTTGAAACCCATTCCCAAAATAAAACCCGTGACTAGGAAATACCATCTTCTTCCCTTTTCAAAAATGGTTTAAGTACATCTCAGATATTCAAGGACCATTTTTGAAAACCAAGCCACCCTCATATCTCATCAAATGTATTTGGATCATCAAAATGACTTTCAGAAAATACTTGTTGAGAACCAATTCAAATGAGTTACAAAAAAAAAAAAAAAAAAAAAAAAAAAAAAACTCATGGTCTCTTCCAAGAACTCCAACTGATCCAATTCTATACTGAAAAAAATCAACACCCCAAAAAGCCACTTGACACTCCCAAATAACCCCAGTCACAATCCACTTACCAATTTTCAAGGGTATAAGTAATTTTTCTAAATCTAATGATATTTTTTGTGTGTAATAGAAAAAATGGGTTTTGGACCGAGAACGAAAAAAAAAAGAGTTTGCAACCATTTTTTTTTACCTCTCTTAAAATATAATTATTTTTGTGCATATATTTTTGTTGAACTAACCAAGGCATCAAAAGGTGACAACATTGCTCGAGGACTAGCAACGCTCAAGTGTGGGGGAATTTGATAAGCACAATAGCTACCTATATTTTATATAGGTAATTATGATTATCTGTACAAATATTCAAAGACAAAGCAGGTATAAATCCCATTTTGAGTAAAAACCGCACAAATACGTCAAAGATGAAAACACAAGAGTCAACAATCGAAAGGGGCCGAGAACCGACACTTCGGGGTCAACCATGGGCGTAAAACGGAGCGAAAAATGAAGAATTGCAGTGCAGGGGAAAACCGGCGCCGGTCCACCCTAAAACCGGCACCGGTTTCATTTAAAAAGGCCTTATTACAGTGAACCGAAGCAAGACCGGCGCCGGTCCATCCCTATAACCGGCGCCGGTTATACCATTTTCCACAATTATTCAGCATCGAAGCAAAACCGGCGCCGGTCCACCCCTATAACCGGCGCCGGTCCACCCCGATTCTGCACAAAACATGGAGACGTGCAGCAAGATCTTGATGGGAAAAACTCACTTTCCTTATGATCTGATCAAATATTTCTTCCATGTCTGATTGTTGGGCTCGAATGGACTAAAAGATGCCAATCTTTAGCCTATATAAAGCCCCCAATTCATCAAACAAGATCATCATTCCATTCTTGAAGATTAAATTTCAGTTTTTATATTTCCTTTTTGCATTTTCTTGAAGTGTTGGAGAAGAAGCCATTTCTCTCTTCTACAATTGGTTCTAGGTATTATTTCTTGTATGTTATTGTATTTCATTGTTCTTAGTTACACTTTTGCAATTAATATGAGCATTAGAGGCTAAGTTCTTAGCTAAGGCTAGGGATGAACTTCTATGCCCACTAGGTGTTTGATAAAAGTTCTAAACCAATAAATTGTGATTTATCCTTTACATTTTGATTGTTTATGACTATGGTGTACAACATAGAAGTATGTTAAACTTAGTTTATGCTTGCAATTAACGTTGAAGTCTAAACTATGAACATTAAAGGATAAACATAAATATTACCGAGAATAGAAATATATCCGGTATTATATGATACGGGTGTGATGTCTTGATATTCAACGGGGTTTTCGGTAGATGAATGTAAGCCGTAACGGGACTTACACGTAACGGAAACCACGCTCTCGCTGCCTTAACCGGAGTTGAGAATATATTAGCGACATCGTATTCATAATTATTGGTAAAGAACTAATATTCAACCCTATTAAAGCATTTAAGTGATTCCCAAAGCCTTAGTTGTTGTTATCAATCACTTTAATCAAATTAATTTAAGTTATATCTCTGAAAATTAAAAAGAAGAACCAAGTTGTTGTTTTCACAACAACACACAACTCAAAATCCCTGCACTTTACTCATTTATTTAATTATAGTCATCTACTTTCGGACTTGAATTAAACAACGTTTCCCTGTGGATTCGACCCGGTATTTTACCGGAATTTATTACTATATCGGCACTTGTACACTTGCAAGTTTAGCCCGGTCAAATAGCAGAAGTCCAACCTCAAACAAAAGACCTTTCCAAAATTCGAAGTCTTCTGATGGAAATGGGGAGCTTCTCTGTTACAACTATCGCCGACCTTCACATTTATTCAAAGTCAACTGCCCCCATCCAATAGTGTCCAAAAGGAAAAGAATGGAAGGCGACAAGAAGTACGACCACGGTTCCAGAAGAAGAAAGGCACTGATAACCGAGCAACCAGAGAAGGACCCTCCTTAAAAAACGGAGTCCGGTTCTGATTCAAAATCAGATGAAGCATTATGTTGCCTCTTCGTAGAAACCGAGGCCATCCGCTTAATTTCACATTTTGATGATGAGGTATCCTCCTCTTCTACATCTAGTGTTTATTCTGTAAGGACAATCTTTACAGCTGAATCAATGTTAGCTCTGTTGGAAAAGTTTAGAGCCATCCAGACCACTTATTCTTCTGTTAAAGAAGAAAACAGTAAGCTAAAAGTTGAGATCTCTGATCTAAGAAGAGAAGTTGAGGTCAAACTTAACATTCTCAAAGAAGAAAGAGATGGGGTGAAAGCTGAAAATGTTTCCTTCTTAAAAGAATAAGAGAAATTGAATACCACGAGATAGACTACCAGACTTTACAGAAGCGCAAGCTACTATGGAAAATATAGTGTTTGTCCAGGGTGTTTCTTTTGGTTCTGGTCTTGGTTAAACAGATTTCAGTGAGTTTTCTTTGAAATCTAACACCTAAGTCGCTAAGAAAAACAAAGTCATAGAGCCACAGACTTCTAGCCCCAATTGTCATACTGGTATATCTTGTACTAAGGTCTATAGTTAGAAAGTCAACCAGACTTCTTCCTAACCAAAAAGGCTACGCAGAAGTATGTAAACAGGAAGCATGATTCTCACAAGTATCTGCCCAAATTGATTCTCACTTCTGTTTACTACGATTTACAGGTGGACAATGGTTACCAGCCACCAAGTTTTCACTTGATGAGAGTCATGAGACCAAAATAGTACCAAATGCCCCGACTGCATGACCCCCTAGGACCCAACATTGGTTGGGTACCTAAATCTTCCTTTTGACTGTGTAACAAATAACAACTGTATGTTGGAGCCGTCTCTGATCAAGAATGGTTTATCGATAGTTGATGCTCCAGACACATGACATGTGACAGAAGTTTCCTAACAGAGTTCCACAAATTCAATGGAATAAGAGTTGTATTTGGTGGACAAGACCGGGAAGGTCAAATAAAAGAAAAGGGAAAGCTAGTAAGGAACCAGATAAGCATTGATGATGTCTCATATGTCAACGGATTGAAGTTCAACCTACTAAGTACTAGCCAGTTCTGTGACAAAGGCTATACAATTGAATAATCAAAGGATATCTATTATGTGAAGCATGAGACAACCAAGGAAGTGGTTCTGACAGCTAACAAAAAAAAAATTATATTGTTGATTGGACCACAAAAACAGGAAGGAGTTTGTTTGATAGCAAAAGGAGATTGAAAGTGTAGCGGGGATTGGCACAAGAAGTTGAGTCATTTGACTTTCAAAACAATCAACAAACTAATAAGGGAACACGTTGTTGATGGACTACGAGACATCGTGTACAAGAAGGAGAACCTCTGCAGTGCCTGTCAGAAAGGAAAACAAGTCAAAAACTCCTTCAAACCCATTGTTGGAGATCTTTCCATAAGTCCTTTAAATCTAATCCACGTGGATGTATTTAGACCTGTTGAAACAACTAGTGTTAGTGGAAAGAGATACACCTTAGTCATGGTTGATGACTACTCTAGATTTACATGGACTATGTCTTTGAAGAAAAAGAATGAAACTCTGAAGAAACTGCCATCTCTATTGAAACTTCTGCAGAATGAGCAAAATCTAAAAGTAAAAAAGATCAGATCAGATAGAGGAAAAGAATTTGTGAACAAGATAATCAAGGAATTCTGTGATCAGAATGGCACTCTACGTCAACTCTCTGCTTCCAGAACACCTCGATATAATGGTGTTGCAGAAAGAAGGAACAAAACTCTAAAAGAAGCTGCCAGAACTCTTATTGCAGAATCAGGCCTACCCATGAGATATTGGACATAAGCAATCACCATTTCCTCTTATACTCAGAACAGAAGCATCATTTACAAAGTTCACCATATGACTCTCTATGAACTGTGG
Source organism: Cuscuta epithymum (assembly GCA_945859915.1). Lineage (NCBI taxonomy): Eukaryota > Viridiplantae > Streptophyta > Magnoliopsida > Solanales > Convolvulaceae > Cuscuta > Cuscuta epithymum. Next base: position 339,094 of record CAMAPF010000947.1, on the reverse strand, counting down.
AAAGGGAGATAACCCAACATCAGCTATTTTCGCATCTATGGATGGAAGTGCTACATACTCAATAATGGAAAAGACAATTTCAAAGTCTTTCACGAAAAAGATGATGAATGAATATTCATGGGATATTTTGATACAAGCAAGGCCTACAGAGTTCTCAAAAGAACTCCAAAAGTACAAGAATCCATACATGTCAAATTTGATGATTTTACCTCCATTGAATAAATAACAGAAACTCTAAATCAAATCAATCTTGTAGAGAAAGCTGAGGAACCAGAAGTGGTGGAAAAAGATAATTCTGATTGGCCAACACCAATCATTAATCCCGTTCTAGAAGAAAAGGATGAAGATGATGAATCATGGGATGAAGATCTAGATCGACCCAAACAACCTTTGTCTGAACATGATTGACCTGAAGATCTAGATCACCCACATAATCAAGTGATTGGACAAATCAGAAGTGGCGTTCAAACCAGATCAACTGCATCATGAAGAGAAGCAATGCTTGTGTGCTACATTTCACAATTAGAACCCATGTCTGTTGATGTAGCTCTTAGAGATTCTTACTGGATCAATGCAATTTAAGAAGAGCTAACTCAATTTGAGAGGAACAAAGTATGGGAACTTGCTCGTAGACTAAAGCACCAGAATGTGATTGGAACCAAATGGGTATTAAAGAACAAAGCTAATGAAGAAGACAACATTGTAAGGAGTAAAGCAAGGCTATTAGCAAAGGGATATTGCCAAGAAGAGGGAATTGATTTTGATGAAACATTTGCACCAGTTTCCAGACTTGAATCCATCAGAATATTTCTTGCCTATGTTGCCTTTAATGACATCAAAATCTACCAGATGAATGTCAAGACTACATTTCTGAATGAGACTTAGAGGAAGAAGTTTATGTAAAACAACCTCCAGGTTTTGTCATCCCAACTCATTCTTTGTGTGTCTACAAGCTTAGAAAGACCCTTTATGGTCATAAGCAAGCTCTTAGAGCTTGGTATGACAAACTTTCCATTTTCCTAGTAAACCATGGGTTTACTAAAGGAAATGTTGACAAAATTCTCTTTTAGCTCTTTGTTGGAGATCATATCTTGTTAGTACAAATTTATGTTGATGATATTATCTTTGGAAGTTCTAATGCAGATCTCTGCAAGAAATTCTCAGAAGTTATGCAAAGTCAATTTGAGATGAGCATGATGAGAGAACTCAGTTACTTCCTTGGATTGAAAGTCAAACAAGTTCGAGAAGGAATCTTTATCAATCAAGGAAAGCACACCAGGGACTTAATCACAAAGTTTGGAATTGAATGGAAAGCTTCTGTCAAGATTCACATGAACACATCTCAAGGAATTGGACCAGATGATGAAGGAATAGATGTTGATGGAACAATGTACTAAAGAATCATTGGATCTCTTGTGTATCTCACTGCCAGTAGACCAAATATATCCTTCTCAGTTGGAATCTGTGCTAGATACCGATCAAATCCCAATGAGAGTAACCTAAGTGATGCAAAAAGAATCATCATATACATCACAGGAAACCCAAATGCAGGCCTACGGTACCGCAAAGGAGGTAACTTTGAACTAATTGATTATTCTAATTTAAATTTTGCAGGTTGCTAATTAGATAGGAAGAGCACTTCTGGTCACTGTCAATTGCGTGGAGGTGGAATACATTGATGCTAGAAGTTGTTGTCCTCAACTTCTCTAGATGAAGCATCAACTAAGGGATTATGGAATTCATGCAAAGGAGATCAAGCTCCTCTGTGACAACACTAGGGCTATTGCAATAATCCAAAACCTCGTGCTTCATTCTGGAACCAAGCACATTGAGATCATATATCACTTCATCATAGATCATGTAGAAAAAAACACATTTGCATGGAACATGTGCCTACTGATGAACAACTTGTAGACATCCTCCTGAAACCCCTCTGTGAAACAATGTAGCACCGCCCCCAAGTAATTTTACTTTATCAAATTATGTATTGAACCCTGAGAAGTGAATAAACGCATTTTACGTGATTGTAAATTTTCTTCATTTCCTTTACGTGAATAGTAAAATTCATGTGGGGCCCACATCGGAAGTGGGGGCCACATGATATTATCGGGACCAAATATTATATTCACTTGGGTCAAGATAATATGTGTATGATAGTGGATATCCTTTTTGGGCCATAGAAATTACGTGAGTAACCATTTGGGCATATAAGGCCCATTTAACGGCACCAGTGTACTGACGGGTAAAAGCCATAATAAATTATGGAGACCGCTAAATTAAAAATTGGGGGATGTATATTCATTCTAAAAGACAATAATAATTGGAAGAATGATACATATTTCATTTGACTCGATAAAATGAAATATAATTAAAACAGTCCGGAAAATACAACTTTCGGGACCAAGTGTACACTTGGGGACACAAAGGGATGACCTCCGACATATGTAGGGGCCACCCCACGTCCTTGGTATTCACAATATCAAGGGGAGCCGCATAAGATCATGGGGAAAGAGGGAGGGTATGACTTAATACCAAGTTGAAAGGAAAAGGGGTCCCTCTCCCCCATATTATTGGTAAATAAGCCAAAAAGGGCATTCACAATCACCCCAGCTCTTGTCCCTCGTCCAAGCCAGCTACATTGAGGAGATAAGGTCTGGAAAAACTCCATTTTTATCCACCATCCACGCACAAAGCAAGGGGAGGAAGAAGGAAAGGAAAAGAGAAGAGAAAAAGAGGAGTCTAGGTGGGAAAACTTGTGGTTAACAAGGTAATGACTTTATTAATCCCATTTCTTCTCTTTAACCATGTTTCATACTCCTAGGACAGTTATACACGTTCAAGGGTGTGGAACGGGGTTGAAAGGAAGTCCTAAGTCCAAGAACGGACTTAGAGAGCAAAGTAGATGGGTTCGTCGGAAAATAACCTTTTAGAGGTTATTGGTGTATATGGGTTTTATGATGATAAAACCTTGTTGTTAACTTGTATAAGGTACTTCAAGAACTTTCACGGAGTTGAAAGGGTCGCCGGAGTTGTCGCCGGAGTTTGTTGAAGTTCGCCGGAGTTTCACCGGGGCCAAATCGGGGAAGCTAGAACTTCATAAGCTTCATTAAGGTGAGAAGACGGCTATATGCTTTATAACTTTTGCGTGAGGCACGAGATTACCAAAATTAATCAAGAATATGTGTTATGAATTGATTAATGGTATTAAAGCATGTGTTATGTCATGTTAGAAGCTATAACATAGTTGGAAAGCATGAATTGTAGGTTTGACTAGTGAAATTATTATAAATTGATATGTATGATGTTCTAAGGACCAAAACAGGTATTTTTGGATGAAGGACTTTGAGGAGTACATGCATGTAAAATTTCACGTTAATCAGACTTCATTTGGGCGGTCAAACGGGCGTTGACCGCCAAGTCAACTGTTATACCCGACCGGGTATTGGCAAATACCCGACCGGATATTGGCAAATACCCGACCGGGTATTTACTGAAATTAGCCCCAGGGGGCTACTGCCTCCTATACCCGACCGGGTATAGGTAGGTACTCGACCGAGTATTGGGTTTACACCCAACGGTCAGTTTTGAATGAGTATAACGTGGGGGCATTCGGGTGAGAACCGTCCACATTGATCATTGAGGATTATTATATGACTATAGGGCTAGGTATTGTCCATAGTTAAAGGAATGAAAGGTTAGCCATATAAAGGTTAGGGTTCGGTAAGGATTAAGGTTGAGTATCCTCGGGACGGTAAATGATCCTAAAACTCGGTTGAGGTTGAGTATCCTCGGGACGGTAAATGATCCTAAAACTCGGTTGAGGTTGAGTATCCTCGGGACGGTAAATGATCCTAAAACTCAGTTGAGGTTGAGTATCCTCGGGACGGTAAATGATCCTAAAACTCGGTAGGGCATAATGAATGTAGAACGTAGTTTGTGAGCTAGGCATTCGGGAATGGATGAGAAAGGTCAGGTAAGTACCTTATCTCTAAAAGACTCTTTAGATGGAAATGACCCACGGGTCAAGTATTTTACAAGTATATACGGTATGTATCATTTTGTGGATGGGGCAACGATGGTTACACCTATACATATATGTATCACCCTATTTTTGGGTCTTGTGTCTGAAACATTAGTTATTCCTCATATAGCCTGCTTGTCACGAGTACTTTTTATGGAGTACTGACCCCTTTGGGGGCCTCACATTTTTCAGGTTAAGGCTTGAGACCTATTCTTGCACCTTTGCCTAGGGTGATCATCAAATAAGGAAGACGTGGTTCGTGCTTCCATTCTTATCTGAAATAATGTAATTGCTCATGGATATTTAATAATGTTTTTGGTAAACTATCAAAGGGCCTGCGTGCTCATGTTTGCCACGTGTGGCTAATTATCAAACATACTTTATTTCCGCATTTGTTTGACTAATATATTGATGTTGATTGTATGGGTTTACTAATCGGTTTGGCAATAGAATCTATCGGACGCCTTGTATGATTCAATCATTGTTCTAAAAATCGGCCTAGGCGGACCGATTAATCGGCCTAGGCGGCCTAGGCGGCCCTAACCGTAGAGGCCGAATCGGCCTAGTCGGCCAAAACATCGGCCTAGTCGGCCAAAAAATCGGCCTAGTCGGCCGCCTAGGCGCTAGGCGCCCCACAACCGCCCGACTAGCGCCTAGCGAGTTTTAGAACAATGGATTCAATAAGAATGGACTACGTTGTTCTTATTGGGTTGTACGGCGGTTGTCTACGTGGCACGGATGCGGTCCGGGGCGTGACAAACAAGGTTCAACAAGTTAAAGTCATGTTTGGCACAACTAGCCGAAAAGATACTTTTGTGAGCTTTTTAATAGCCGTTAGCTTTTAGTGACTGAAAAGATCTTAAAAAGAAAAGGTGGTAGCTGTTTGATAAAAAGCTGACTGTTTGATTTAGTTCGGTTTGGTATACAAGCTGTTAGGATTAATTAATACTAAAAGTCACTAGCTTTTCTTAGATGCTACTCCCGGTAGCATCTCAAAAAAGATCTTTTAATTTTTGAAAAGCTCTTAAATATTGTCATGCCAAACACACAACTAGAAGCTTTTAGGAACTTTTTGAACAGTACAAAAGCTAGAAATCGGGGACTTATGCCCGCCAAACATAGCCTAAGAGAAGAACTGGGCATGATGAATGATCTACCTAGAAATGCCTAAACTAAAAAAGCCTAAGGGTACAACATGGATAGACGAACATAACTGCTTGGGAAAAGCTTGAGTCAACAGAAATGCTTGAAGTCAACTGGAAGCGGAGAATGGTCAAGCCAGAATCTAGTAGAATTGCTTGGACTATTATTAGGGGAATACTTCTGTAATATCAGAAGGTTGTGGACTTGGACAACTTTTTAGGAACGACTGTTGAGGAAAATATTTATTGTGATCAAGTTTGTCTAGAGTCTTGTTATCCCAATTAGAGTAGTCATATCATTTATAGCCTTTATGTAAAGAATAAATGAACTATGGGAATAAGGCCCAAAAAGGCCTTAGGCCTAGAGTTCTAGGTTACCATTTCGGTACCTGTACCTACGCCTATAAGTATGCGTACATGTGGTACACGACCGAATAATCGATAATCAGAAATACACAGTCCCTTTCATTGAGAGTTTTCGTTCCTTCTTTCTCGATAGTATAGCGTAAGAATATCTTCTGTTCAGATTATTTCTCGATCATTATTAAGAATCATTCTCTATATTATTGTAGATCTTATTTAGCTGTTCTTTCATCTTGGTATTTGGGACCAACAACGACTTTTTTTACCAATTTACGTAAATGGGTTCTCTTACTCCCATACCCCTAGAGTTATTATAGCCGCACAGTGATTATTGTGCCTTTTCATCATTACAAACCTTGAAACTGCAAATATAATATCAAACGTCCACTACCCAAATCACTATATATCTCCAATCAATCCCCTCAACCGTTTTACGCTCCATTATCTTGAAAACACTCAAGCTCTCTCTCTCTCTCTCTCTAAAAATATTCATACTTTCAAAAGCTTCAAACCTAGAAATGAACTTCATCAACATCTCCGATCTTTCTTATAAGGAAGACTAAGAGGGACAACGCAAAGAGACACGCCTTTTCAACACTAAAATGGGCCATGGGTTGTTCTTGTGTGCCTTCATTGAAGCATCTCGAGTATAACTCAGAGATACCACTGAAGTCGACTACATGATGGTGATATTCAAGATTGTAACTTTAGACAGACGACGAGCTATTCAAGCAGAAATGAAGAGAGATCAGAAGACATCTAAAAGGAAATTAGAGGCTATTCAGCCCAAGAAGAAGTTTACCTCTGATGTCTCCCCTAAAAGAAAGGTTGTGGCAGAACAACCAAAGAAGAAGAATGCGGAACCTGAACAGCCTAAGAAGAGTAAAACTGAAAAGGAAGTCTCTGAGAAGACGAAGAAAAAGATCAAAGTCGTTGTTGGTGAAGAAGTGCCTGAAGTTTCTACACCTCAGAAGAAGAAAAAGAATAAGAAAAAGAAGAAGCCCAAGAAGGAAGCTGAAACTAAGGGCGAATCAGAAATCCCCTTAGGCGTCTCTCAACCAGAATTCCAGAAAGAGATTCTGGAAGGAAAAGAAGAGATCTACGCTGACTAGAATAGATCTCCTACAGAACAGCTTGACTCACCCATTAGAGAGGTAGTACTTAACCCTCTTGCTATTCTGGACTGACAGTTTGAGAGGGTTCTTGCATGGAGAAGCTGAAGAATGAGCCTCTTAGAGATTTTGAAAAGGGATCTTCCAATTTACGAAGAGGAAGAAACACATGTTCTACAATGGTTATGGAACCCCGAATTCATTACGTGATTTGACTTAGAGTTCCTAATATGATCTCTATCCTGATTGAGAAAATGAAGAGCTTCAAAGGAAAGGTCATCTACCTTTCCATTCCTACACCAGAACCAGTGAAGCCCCTCTCTGCAGAAGAGCTCAAAGAGTTCAATGAATGGCTGATGGCTAGAGCAGTCAAAGATTCTCAAGCACCTACACCTAAGGAAAAAAGTGATAAGGGAGAACCCTAAAATGCCAATGATCAGGGTGCTGCTCAAACCAAGCTGATTGCTCTGTGGCGAGCAAAGATGTCAAATGATGTTGTAATCACCACTGAGGTATCATCTATCCCTTCAACTCAAACCTCGCCCTCTACTACTTTTACACAACAACCATAGATCACTTTTGTTCCCTCTCCCCCAAATCTTCAGAAATTTCTATCACTTCTTAACCTGCTACTCATTTCACTACTCCACCACATTCTCCCCACCCTGAAAGCTCTACTACTTCCCAAGAAAACTCCCACTCTCTTCCCAAAACAAAAACCCTTCCACTGCAACTAGAAATCCCCAACAAAAGAGATAAACTCTTCACATCCCCCTTCACCAAACCGCCAGAACTCTCCCTCTCATGAGAAAGCCACTACATCTCCTAAAAAAACCAAAAGCCCTTCTCCAAAACGTACTCCACCTCTTTAACCCTCCAAATAGAAGTCCCCTTCTCCTCCTAAGGACATAACACCAACACCAAGTTAGGAATCTATAGTACCCCTGAAGAAAAATTGTACTTAGAATTTTCTGTTGTAAGTTTTAGTTTAATCGTCTGCTTGGACATAAGTGCTTCGACAGAACTGCCATTAACTTGGTGTTGGAAATACCTCAAGTCCGGGCAGAACTGCTCACTAACAGAACTGAACTTCAACAGAAGCGCACAAGAGATGCTCCTCAACAGATTTGACAAAGCCTTAGACTTACCCGTTAAATTAACGAGATTCACTCTAACAGATAGGAGCCTCTCGACGGAAGATGCACTGTGCAATGCATTAAATGCTCATTTAATGCTACCCATCCGTTGAGATATTAAAGACGCATGATTGACTGGAGAATCCAGGAGAATAGTAAGTTCACATAAAAATACGGGAACTGGCTGGTAAAGTCTACATGACATTCATTTAATGAAGATGTCTTCTACACTCCAACAGAAAGACCTCTACCAGTATAAAAAAAAAGATACACTTAGAAGGACTGGACAACTACGCACTTTCGAATATCATCTAGAAAATTCTTGAGAGAAAAACCTACTCACTCAACACAAGAATTCTTACGAGAGATTAGAAGATATTATTTCATATCCTTCTACCAATTCTCAAAGCAAGTTCGTCCTTGTTCTTCAACCTCTTCAAGATCCACAACTACACATCTTGTACGAAGAACGTTGGAGGAAAATCTTTGAACTCTTTCAAAGTTATTTTCTTGCAAAAGAAGGAAGTCAAAGTAAGTGGAGTGAAGTGGGGATACTTCAAGCAAGCTCAATGAAAAGGCCAGTCATTAGGAAGCAAGGAAGTGCATCCCGAGTGACAAAGATCTAGACTTGAAGAAGATGTGGAAAGCTTATTAAGTACTATGGTCTGAGTGTTTTAACGAGTTTTTAAAAGCTTAGTGGAACATTGGACTAAAGGAACGAGTTGTTCCTTGAACCACTATAAAAACCCTAATGTCTCTTAGTTACTGCTATTACGTCTTGCACTTAGGATCTTAATACCTATAAGGAAACATTTTTAAAATCATTTTTTTACAAAAAGGACCAAAAATATATAAGAGCATCCGAGCAGATCAAGGAGAGAACGTCAAGTCATGATCTCGCTCGAACCAGGTACAAATGAAAGATTCCATTTCAAAGGGAAAGATACAACGAAGGAGAGTTTGGCGAACAAATAAAGCTTTAAAATGTTATAAAGCGTCAACTCCTAGACATAATGATCAATCTCGTGCATAGAGATGTATGTTCCTAAACCGAAAACAAATTACTCAAAGAAGAAGAGTCATAAAGAGCAATGCGCTACAAGACCGAGTACCAGCGACAGTTCTATTAGCGGTTCTATCCCTTGCGATTCAATTACTTACATTGTATTGGGATTAAGAGGAACATTTGGGAATGTTTTTCTTCAAGGGTTGGGGTTTGAAGTGAGAGTTTTATTGTTAGCTGAGAGTCTCTTCACCCACAAGGTAAGGTAGTGAGAACTCTACCTGCAGAGGTTATAGTTGGGCCGGCTCAAGAGTAAAGTATGAGTGTTTATCTTGTAACTTGTTTAAATGCTTCTAGTGAAGAGTTTTTCAAATTACTCTGAGGGAGGTCGTGGTTTTTTAATCCCTATCAACCCAATGGTTTTTTCCTCGTTAAATTATTGTATTCTCTGATTTCTATTTTCCTGTGTCCCGCGTTAGAAGTTGGTGAAAACCTCCCATAGTTTTACAAACACATAATTCACCCCTCTTGTATGATTCATCATCACGTTCATCAAAGGGTAATTAATTAACTTGTAAAAAAATTAAAACAGATCGATGCAGAAGGTAATTAAGGAAATGCCAAAACCTTTTTCTTTTTGCATTTCCAATTGTAAATGACCGGAAAATCAGCTGGAAAGTGGCATATATGATAGGGTCATGAATTCATTTTCATTGGTTATTCCCGAAAAGTTAGTAGTAAATAATTAGTTGTGCACTTAATATGGAAAAATGAAAGACCAAGACTAATTCTTGTGATTCTTGTGAAACTAATTAAGAGTATACTTTTTCTTTGTGACTAATAAAAAGAGATTAATGATGGAGAATGTCATTCTCTAAGTGAACTTTAAGTACAATTTTTTTCATTCTAAGATCTCTAGGTGATCCTAATTAATTATTTGGTTGCATGCAGTCAATGTAAGAATGACTACCGGAGCCTTAGCTACATTTTATTTATAATTCAACACCAAAATTGTTGTGACATGCTACAACAATACCAAAATGTTTGAGTATGGTTTTATATTTCGATATAAATAAACTACTTATATCAAGTATGAGTTTGAGTATTTCGAAATAAAGCTTCCCAGTATTATTGTTTTACCTTAAATCCACTAGAATGCAAAAACTCCCAAGTATAAAATTTGTTTAATTATATGCCGAATTTTAATAAGTAAACCGAATACTGAATCTATGTACTCTATGATACATTAAAAGACACTTTGCCTCATTTATAAACTTGAGTTATTGAACTTATGTTCATGTTTGAGATTGAACTTTATATACAATTTAATTCACACTTTGAATACACATTTGATCAAATCGAGTCACGAATAATTATTATTCGTGAAATTATGTTAGAGAAAATAGTGGTTGTGTAAAAAACTGAAAACTTTATTCAAAAAATATGTAAATTGTTGAGACAAATAATTAATACTATCCTCCATATCGCATTAGTTGCAACATTGCAAATTACACACTATTCATGTACTCTATTTTGACTACACTTTATTTATTAATGTACGTGAATTATTTTTTTTTGAAAAATATTGCTGAATTCGTCTCCTTAAAAAGCTTCATAATCTGATTTTTAATTATATTTTACTAATACAGAATTATATATAATGACGGTCAAAGTTATGCGTGGAAAAACGTGAAAAAGTGAATGTTGCAACTTAAAAAGAACGGAGGAAGTATCTGTGTATTTATTGATTCCACATAAGTTAGATTACTTTGCATGCTCATTCGTTTGCAAGCATATGTGATACGTATGAAGGAAGGCATAAAAAACAATTGCTGTAACAATTTATTTATGTACATGTAACTCATTTGTGGTTTGTGACTGAACATTTAATTTTTTGTCTTTGAAATTGAGTATTCCTTTATAATTTTTTTTATAGTAAATAAACCCTCTATTACATGAACACGTCGTTTGAAACGTGCCTTACAACGCAACTATGAACGAACTCAAACCAATCTCTAAGATCAAGAGTAAACAAACTAGCCCTAGCAAGAGCATGAACAATGCGAAATTGAGTATTCTTTTTACGTACTACTAGTAAAAAATATTGTGTAAAAATTACTACTAAAATTTTTATATAGTTAACATTTAACAGATGATTCACACATAGTATAAAATATATAATCTCATGATGTACGGGCACAAAATCTAAGATAAATAACCCGCTTACGGTAGTGGAGATTAAAATTAAACACGAATGATTTAAAAAAACACGGTGGGAATCTAACAAAAAGATGAAAATGTGATTAAACTCATATTTTAAATTATTTATATAACCAATCATAATTAGCAAAACAATGAGTTGACCACATTTATGAACTTGAAGATTCTCTCTACTAGTTTGTCTTGTCATTATAATCCGTCTAGATTATTACTCGTATTAGGTTAATTATTTATTTGGCTGGATGTGTTTTAATATAACAATTCTAGCTAATACAAATCACTTTCTGGGAAATAACACTAATCAACATCTTTTAAATAAGGTGGCCGCCTATGTCAACATTTTTAGAGACTTAAAAGCACAGATCTCATGATTTTATTATGAATTATACAACAACAACATCCCAGCCTTAGTCCCAAAAGATATTGGGGTCGGCTAACATAAATCGATACATGATAACACCACCAAAAGGAAAAGAAAGAAAATAAAGACAAAAAAAGCTATTATAAAAAAGATAATATAAAATGGGATGAATATACTTAAAAATGATAAAATAAAAAGGATAAAAATAATGTTTATATATAAGGATAATAGAATAAAAAACAAGAAGAAAAAAGATGAGGGGAAGTAATAATAATACGAGATCACTCCTCCACACCAATACCCGCCCTCCACTTTGCTCTCTCCAAAGCCATACGCTCATCCAACCCAAGAAAAAGCATATAACTTCGGACTGCCCTAACCCACGTCTGTTTGGGTCTTCCTCTCCCTCTCTTCCCTGCCTCTTCTCCACACATCTCAACACGTCTGACAGGTGCATCATTCGGTCTTCTACGCACATGACCAAACCACCGTAGGCGAGACTCCCGCATCTTGTCTTCAATAGGTGCTACTCCCATCCTTTGTCTGATTGTCTCATTTCTCACGTGGTCCTTCCTAGTATGCCCATACATCCAACGCAACATGCGCATCTCTGTCACACTCATCTTTTGGATGGGACATTGTTTCATTGCCCAACACTTTACGCCATACAACAATGCAGACCTAATTGTTGTCCTATAAAATTTACTCTTCAGTCTGGTCGGCATACCTCTATCACATAAAAATCCTGACGCACTCTTCCACTTCATCCACCATGTTCCGATTTTATGGGATACATCTCCATCTAGCTCACCGTCCTTCTGAATTATGAAGCCCAAGTAACAGAACATATCACTGACCGGTATCTCCTTACCATCTAGAGTAATTCTACTATTACCACTACTTCTACCTCCACAAAACTTGCACTCTGTGTACTCTGTCTTTCTCCGACTTAGTCTCAAATCCTTGATCTCCAATGTTTATCGTCACACTTACAACTTTGCTTTAAGACGTGATTACGTCTCATCAATCAATACAATATCGTCAATACAATATTATGAATTATGAGCTATATCTATTATCAAAATATTATAAAATTTATAATAAAGATGGTTGAAATTCATAGAAAATGAATATAAAAATAACAAAGAAAATATATAGGCACCTAGGCAGATTACGTTAGGTCTTTTAGAACATTTGGTTCACTTAAGTGTATCCATTTAAATATAAATTTACATGTGCGTATTTGACTGTTTGAGTACGCCCTTATTCCTAATTTAAGGTTCATAACAGTGTTCCTTTAATCAAACCATACCTCTTTGAATATTCAATTATGCATACAAATTTTTACAATATTTGAATTTGAGTTTGGTGATTCAGTAATAAAACGTGCAGAATAGTTTCTGAATATGTGAACTTATTAACACTAATATACATCTATATGATTAAAGAAAAGTCAATTGTATAACAGGTCAACCATCTTAAAATCGTGAAAAGGGAGAAAGTCATTTTACCCAAAGTAGTTTACCCGCACTATGTTTCAATTAACATAAACTAAGGTTGAATATGTTATACTATACACCTAAATGTCACATCCTCAAACATGCCAAACATGCACTATAAATATGGATACATGTGACCACATTCTAACACACATTTGTATTCTCATAACTTAGATTCTCTAGCCTTGATCCTTGTTGAAACATCACTCTTTGTAGCTCTACCTTGTTCAATCTATATATCCTTCCATTCAACACTCTAGTATAGCCTGTTAGGCACATTATAGCCACTTACACAATTTTTAATCACACATATATCCAACATGCATATCCAGTCAAATTAAAATAAAAAAATTAAACCCCACACACAGATATATTTATATAAATATAGTTTAGATACCAGTCTATTCAATATCCTCACATCCACATCAATAAGTATATATATGCGGAGTATAAAAAATATATCAATATATACAAGACACCACCCCACCCTCACCCACCCCCAAGTTGAAGGAGCCTGCTGGTGACGTTGGATGTGGTATCTTCCCCGCAGCTTTCGCTCCAACACTCTGAGAAAAGTTCTGGGCTTCCCTCATTCTCTCAGTCTCTAGCTATTCTATTTCCCTTGGAATCATCCTCTCTTCCTCTTCTGGATAACTTTTCACACTTATCCCAAAAAACCCTCCCTCTCTCTCCTCTCTCTCTCTCTCTCTACCCCACCCTAAAAAAACCCAAAAAAAAGTTTCCGCAAAACTAAAACAACCTTAATATAATACAATGGGTTTCTCCCACGATTTCCCCCTGTTTAAGCCTGTCTTAGATTAGAGTTATACAACGTACGAACACTGGAATATACATTTGGTTAGGTTTTGTATTATTCTTCATTTCTTGATCTGATCCTTCTATTCTTTATATATGGAGTATTTGAGAGAGCTGGAAGGAAAGAGAGCTAACGATCATCGTTATGGGACGATGGTGAAGGAGAAGATGGCGTGCAAATGCGTGGAGGGCCCGATAATAGTGGGCGCCGGGCCGTCGGGGCTGGCGGCGGCGGCCTGCCTGAAGGAGAGAGGCCTGCCGGCGGGAGCGGTTCTCGAGAGGGCGGAATGCATAGCCTCACTGTGGCAGCTGAAGACATACGACCGCCTCCGCCTCCACCTGCCGAAGCAGTTCTGCGAGCTGCCGTTCATGACGTTCCCGGCGGACTTTCCGACGTACCCGACGAAGCAGCAGTTCTTGGAGTACCTCCACGAGTACGCTGACCGGTTCGACATCCGCCCGGTCTTCAACCGGACGGTGCAGTCGGCTGAGTACGACTCGACGACGGGGTTCTGGCGAGTGAGGACAGAGGACACGGCGAAGAGTGGGGCGGAGCCGATGGAGTATGTATCGCGGTGGCTGATCGTGGCGACGGGGGAGAATGCGGAGGAGGTGGTGCCGGAGATGGAGGGAATGGAGGAGTTTTCCGGGGAGATAGTGCATACAAGTATGTATAAAGATGGGGAGGTTTATAGGGGAAAGAGGGTTTTGGTGGTGGGCTGTGGGAACTCAGGAATGGAGGTGTGTTTGGATCTCTGCAATCATAATGCAGCCCCTTCTCTTGTGGTCCGAGATACGGTAAGAACATGATAATAGCTAGAGATTTTGTGCAGATAATCATCAAAGTATAAATAAATAAATTAATTAATTATAGCACATTTCAAATAACTTGGACTATTAGTGGGTTTTTAAGGTTAGGACTCATTATTTAGATGCTTTAGTTGTTTTATTAAGATTGAATAATAACATAGGCAGTGGTCTTTTTGTACTCATTGGTCTTTTCTTACTTAAAAAAAGCAATTTCTTTTCTTAACAAAATAACCATATTTTACCACACTTTTTGTTAAAGGATATGTATCAAGTCTTCCATAGTTGAATCAAAAGCGGGAATTCCAAGCTTGTGTAATCACATCTACCGAATACTTTTGTGATTTTTTCAATATTGGGTTTTAAGAATATTATTATAGCTACAAAAAGGTGAAACATATATGATGAAATGGTGCAAAATAGGAGAAAAACTTGGATATAATTAAAAAGAGTGATTATGGTTTATTTTCTAAATAGAATATAAAATCATATAGCTTTTCCTTAATTGGATTGAATGAATCGCTTTTTATGAAAACCAAGAACATTCATATTTCAAAAATGTGTTATGTTTATTCCCATTTAAGGATTATCTGTTTTTGCCAAACACATGTATTATGAGACATAACGTAGACCACGTCCCTTTATAAGAAAACTTCTCCTCGTAAATCAATTTCATATTTTTGGCTCCACAAGTCCATAATAGCCATTCATAATTAAGGTTCAAGTTTTTATGATTTTTATTAGTTGCATAGAAAATGTATTCCGCTCCTCCTTTAAAAGGTTTGTTTAACTATTTTTAATTTTTGAGAACTTTTACAAGATAGAAATAATAACAAATATTGAAATATACGAAGTATTACTTAAAGGTATAAACAAAAATATGAATTAAATGACTGTCATAATAACTGTATACTAATATGATGATTGCGTTCAACTCTATACTAAATTATAATATTTCGGTTTTTTCAAGAGTTAGATTGATACTAATCATTCTTTCAAGTCTTGAAATGATAAAATATTTGTATTACTTTCTCATGTGATAAATTAATATTTATTTTGTCATATAAATATGAGTAGTTGTATTTAAGGAAACAAATTATGTCTTAATAATGTTGGAAGTTTCTGTATAACAATGGACATGAAGAGGAGAACCGTACTTGTCCCATTAATTTGTTTCTATTATACGGAGTATTTTATTTTAAAATATTTTCTGAAATGAAGAAAAACTAAAGTCAGAATTCTTTTGTCGAATCTTCTGTGGGATTTTTTTGGGGGGTTGCCGAGAACAGTATATGTGTGGTGAGCTCAAGTTCCAATAGTGGTTGTTCGATCTTCTAAAATGTCAATATGTTAACAGTGATATGATCTTTTCAATCAGCATGCTAGGCCATCTTAATAATATAATGAATTATTAATACCATTAAATAATTTGTTTTGATATCTTTATTGTGTTTTTTTCGCTTTCTTGGAACTCCCAAGCATGCGCAAACAGCCCGGATTGGTCCTTTTAAATGTTGTTTTTTGTCATAAGCTACAGGGATCAACTTAGATGTAATTTGGATTTGTTATATATCTCATCAACCTATTTAATGATTGTTGGAAGAGTTTTTTTGATTTGTATTTTGTGATTCAAATAAGAGATAGTACTCCCGTATTAATCTTTGTCACATTCTTAAAGATATTTAAAACAGATTCCATTTGGCAGGGCTTTGATTATTTAGATTCTGCGTGACAATTTATAACTTTGTTTTTGCATTTGCCTTATTTTAATTAGATTCTGTTGAACATATTTCTTGCTTGCTAACTTGTCATTTAATGATCAAAATATAAGCCCTAAATTTCATTTTATGGTAGAAAATAAGACTATTTGAATATTCCAAAACTAATTAAATATTCTGTGTCTAAAGGGTGTTCGGATCTATTTCTTCAAAATCTTTATGCTGATTAGGAGGTGAAACAGATATTGGAGTATTTAGATGAAAGTTTGGAAGTACTTCTATGTGCTCCAAATTGCTCATTGAGCTAGCTTTTTAGAAATTGGTGAATATCAAGTTCTCAAAAATTGAATCAATTTCAAACACCCCTAAATATATCTCAACCACTACTCGTTCAAATAATCTCTATAAAATCACCTTAAAATCAAAGGACACCACCACCACGACCACCACCTATAGTTGTGAATGTCGTCGGCGGTAGCGGTGGCGGTAGCGGTAGCGGTAGCGTGTCACAAAGATTTCACAGTCAAGAAAGTGAATTTTTGGTCTTTTTTTGGAGTCCTCATTTTATACCTTTAACTTTTCATTTAGTTTTTTTTGACCCGACTTCTCTTGTTTTCATTCGAATAGTTAAGTTATTGGGTAGTATTTTTGCAAATATGAGCCTTAAAGGTTACCTCATCATAGAAGAAGTTTTCTACAAGATGTCATCTTATCTTACTTAATAATAATACTCCGTATTATTGTAATTATACTAGTAGAATATTTCTGTTGCATATGAAGAATATAGTAGATGGATTATTTTATTTGCAGATTGGGATAAAAAATATTTTGTTGATTTGTATAAGGACTAGTGAGGATCTCCCTGTAAAGGGCATATGCACCTTTTTTTAGAATTTAAAAACGATAAAAAAGTTATGGCCCTGGTGAAAAAGGTTCAGCCAAAACCATCACCTCCAGGATGGCAGGTTTATGTCCATTGTGTTTGGTGCTCCCACCGAATTTCCCTTCTTAACCCCTTCCCCCTTATATTATTTACTTGTCAAGAAGCCAATTTTGGAATTTTTCCCCTTATTTTTTTCCCATTTCGGATGAAAATGAAAATTCTCTCTCTTTTTTTTTTTTTTAAATTCGATTTATTTACTTTTATTTTTTTTGGAATTAGGTTCACGTCCTACCACGAGAGATGCTGGGGAGATCGACTTTCGGCCTGTCCATGTGGTTACTCAAGTGGCTTCCCGTGCGAATTGTCGACCGGTTCTTGTTGGCCGTTTCCTGGCTGACACTTGGCGACACCTCCCAGTTCGGGCTGGACCGGCCCGAGATCGGCCCGCTGGAGCTCAAAAATCTGTCTGGGAAGACTCCGGTCCTAGACGTTGGTACACTCGCCAAGATTAAAAGTGGCCACATCAAGGTACCTACCCACATCAATTTTCGAAAACATCTCATCAATGCATGGCCCTCGGATCTCATTTTTTGTTGTTGGTTTTTTCCCCATATATAGGAGCAAAACAAGGGATATACATACAAAAATGAGTATTCTCTTATGCTAGAAATCTTTGAAACTTGAAAATTTTGTGGGTAGGGGGTTTTCATTGACATTTATGAGATCAAATCAGATCATACTAAGGGAGTGTTTGCAACTGCTTTTGCTTAAAAAAGCACTTTTGGAGATGTAAGGAAAAAGTGGTTAGTAGTAAAAGTTGATAGTGGTTGTGAAAAAAGTGATTTTGAAAAGTAAAAGTTGGTAGTGTTTGGTAAAATAAGTACTTTTTGTGTAATAGAAAAAGGAAAAACACTTTTCACACGCAAGCCGAGAAAAAGTAAAAATTGGTAATGTTTGGTAAATAAGTGCTTTTTTTAAGCAAATGCTGAGAAGTGCTTTTTTAAGCTGGTGCAAACGCTCTCTAAACCCGATCAAACCAAAATTCCATAATTATAAAATACATAGAGACCATACATTTACCAGATCAGTTCAGACCAGATCAAATCGGACCAGATCAACAAATTTCAGTCAAAAAGAAAACATCTCTGATCAAAGTATCAAATGATGCTAGATCAGATAAAATGCACGTAATTCAACCCATCATCAGATCAAAACTTATGTAAACAAACCGACAAGATCAAATTAGATTTAAACATATCAAATTAGACAGTAAATCAGACAGAATTTAAAGTTTCGATCCAAGTGAAAACATCCCTATTAAATACGGAGTACTCTCTATGTTTCCAAGATAAGGGTAAATGCATAAACGATGCATTAATTCATCATATTGTTGCATTTTGCTATCATAACTTTTAAGTGAAACAAATCAGTACCATAGCTATTCCTAAAATTTTCAAACATGAATATATTCAAATTTCCGCCAAAACAATCCCATGTGATTGTCGAAATTCTATGCTTACAATCCACCATATATTGGTGGCTTAGATAAAAATAATGTATAATGCACTGTACGTACAAATAGAATTTCAGCTATCACGTATGATTTTTTGACCGGGAATTTATATATATATAGCATTAATTTGTTTCATTTCAAGGTTAAGGTAGTGTTTATCCATTTGGCCCTATGGCCCCTACCATACCGATTTGCTAGTTTTGGTCATGATTTTCACTTTTTCGATATATAAATTTTATACTATTTCTTACTTTAATGTAAATCCTGTATATAAAATTGTAAATTTTCATATCTAATTGCAATATTGCATGGAGAACTTAACTTTTGTATTGGTCAGCTAATCAGCTTTGAGATTCCGTAATAAGACTATCAATTTTGAAACATAGAGATTAGTCTATTTTTCCTGAAAAAGAAATGAAGGCTATACTTGAGTTGAACTTTAACTTTTAGAAAATGCAGTGAAATGGTACTTTGACTTGAGGTGATGTGTGTGTTAGTGGACGGATGTAGAAATACTATCGTATGTGCTTAAAGAATAAGTATACTTGTTTTAAGATAATAGTGGGCTGAACCAATTTGAAAACGAATAGATTATATTAATAATAAGAGATCATTATGATTAAGATATACTCTGTGGAATTGTTTTAGTCAATTCCCTTTTATTAAATTAATATGTAATTGTACTTATTTCTCTCATCTCTACACCAATTCAATCATACAATTTTTATTTTATTATTTCTCGTGCCGATAAAATTTGGCTAAGTTTTAAAGAACAAAGGAGTATAATTCTTCCAAAAATAGGACCTTATGTTTAGTTTTATTTAAATAGGACAAATCTTTTGATTTCTTCCCATATTTAATTAATCAATTAGTTTCACCCTACTTCCCTTGCATAATAACCAAGATTTGTTCATTGGTGGGGGATCAGTCAGTGGTAGTGGCAGCAAAGTCCGATAACAATTTCCGGCGGCATCGCAAAACTCCGGTGAATCGGAAGAGGAATCCATGGGAAAAAATCACGTATCTGGCAGTAGCCGATACGTGACCTAACGATCTTGGCACACCAGTGTTCCACACTTCGAGTCATATGTGGCTATTTCTATTCAATCACAAATAAAAAATCATATTTATGACATTTTAACCTAATAGGTCCTACTTTAGAAAAATGCATTGATTTGTTACGTTCCTATTTAGCTAAATCCGAAAAATTAGATTCTTCTATGCTTTAACCTATTTTAACCTATTGTAAAAAAACCTATTTTAACCCTAGTGTCCAAATGTTACTTGTACAATAATAATTATTGCAATCTTTGAATATACTCCACTTTGAGTACGTAATTGAATGAATGCCTTATCATTCTCCCTTTTTTAAGGAGCCACTGAATCTCCTTTCTTATCACCTTTGTTACGGCGGCCATTCTCAATCTTTTGCTTCCATGCATCACATGATGATATCTCTTGGTCACCCTCAATCATTGCAATAAAATATTGCACTGCCAGCAGCACTTATCAGTGTATCAGTGTGCTTTTCATTACTTTGGCCATAACAAATCAAATTTTTCATCACCCACTTCTCTTTCATACTACTTCTTCTTGGACATAATATCTATGGTGCTTTCTAAAATTTAATGGATTTTGGTGTATACTTGTGGTTTTGATCAATTAAGTAAGTGTAGTCTTTTGTTTTTTTTCTTAATCCCCTGACATGCTTCTATTATGTTAGATTAGGGAGTGTTTGGAATTGATTTTCCTTCTGCTTTAAAAAGAAGCAGAAGCAAAGTCAGAATCAGTTTTCAGAAGTTGGCCTACCCTAACTTCTAAAAAGATGTTTCTAAGGGCAATTTGGAGCACCTAGAATTACTTTTGCACATTTACCCAAACACTCCTATATCTATTTCTACTCCCTGAGGGAGTAGAAAAAGTTTTAAGAAGTATATCCAAACTCCCCTAGGTGTTTATTTGAAAATTATGTTTTTGATGTCATGAAACCATATATGATTATACTATACAGCCATATAAAAATATATATGGCCTCTTCAATTACTTAGTCTGGAGTTCCACTTTCTATTTATCATTTTGTGATTAAAGTCGTATTTACATCGTCTTATTTAACTGTTCGGTCGGTATTATATCCCCTCAAGGTTTGTCTGTCTTACTTTTTTTTTACTATGAAGCCGTATAGATTTTGGGTTGTGGGATCACTATGACCATTCATATTTCATAATAGGGTCCTCCACTTCACATTAGAGCCAAATATGGTTCCTTAAAAACCTCCTTGTTAAAGGTGTGATCTCTTTTGTAGGCAGATTCAATTTTATTTCACATTGTTCACATTACTTTAATGTTTTAGTAACATTTTCACAATTTCTAAATTAGTGCAAGCTCTCCAAAACTTTATAATCTACCTTGCTAGGATTTCCTTAAAAGCATCATTGCTCTAGGATATACTCCGTAGATGTAATGTTTAATTTGAGTGCATATCACCTCCCTGGGCCCTACTTCCGCAGAAGTCATACCGAAATTGTTTGATTCAGTTTCGTATAAGTAACAGTATAAAAGTTATGTCTTCAAAGAAAAGTAAGGGATGATTAGAAAGCATTTCCTCAATTCTCTATATTTGAAGTAATTATGTTTCACCTTGATTTAATTAGTTATTAACGGAACTGTAAGAAAATTACTCCAAATTAAAATCTTACATTGAGAATGCACTAGTATTACCTTATTCCAAATTAAGGTAATGTCTTTTACCTTTAATCTTACATTGAGAATACGTTAATATTACCTTACCTTATTGGCTTATATTCCATTAAAGGTGAAAAATTATATGGAATATAAAAAATTGAAATCTTAAAGTCTTACATTGAAAAACCTAAGTCCATCCCAAATTTAAAAAATGTCTAAAATAATTCGTGTAAAATTTTATTAGATATTTTTAGTGTGCATAAGTAAAGTAGGTGTTTTCCTTAAATATTTCTAAAATAAAATTTGCGGATAAAAACGTGAAAGTGGTTATAAGTATACTCTTATAGTCACCTAAATCTAAAATTTGAATACAATTATAATCATAAAAAATAACTAAATCAATTTTATTTCTACTGTTCAATTGTGGTCATATTATAATACGGAAGAGTACGTAGTTGACTTTTATACGGAGTGTATGTCAATAAATGAGTTCGACTATTAATAGATTTATTTGTAATAGCTTAACTTTCAATTGTGATTTTTATTCTATACGGAGTAATTAATAAAAAAAAAATAGATATGACCAAGGCAAGATATATGAAAGATATGGTCAAAGTAATGAATGAAAGAAGTGAGTGGTTCTATAGGGGTTGATTGATGCTTGATGGATCAGAATCGTTCGATCCAACGGTTGTAGTTTGGACAAACCAATTGTTGCTTATTATCTTGAAGACAATTCAAGTTGATAATCTGAAGTCTTCCAAAAAGGGTGATTGAAAAACTGGAATTGGGGAGCCCTGCCATATGGGTCCATGCCCTACTTATACAACTTGGATTTAACTAAAGATTTTTGTGTTTTTTTCCTTAACTCGAGTATTGATGTGATCAACTTCTGTACAGAATGAAGTGTCTGATAATACCTCCATTTTTTGTTACTTATAAACAAAGTCATTATTATTATTAACTAATACACTTTACTTATTAATGCAGGTCTATCCCGCCATTCAACGACTAAGGCATCATAAAGTGGAATTTGTAAATGGAAGAGAAGAACATTTTGATGCTATAATCCTAGCAACTGGTTACAAGAGCAATGTGCCCTTTTGGCTAAAGGTACATTTGTACATACATTATGGTCCTTTTCAGTTAGATATTTACAAGATTTGAGTCTAATGTGAGGGTGTTTGGATTAAAATTACTCCTCTTTGAAGTAGCAGAAACAAATATTGAATGTTTGAGTAAAAATATGGTATTTCTAAGTGATCCAAAATATTTCTAGAAACATTTTTTTAGAAGCTGGACGAGACAAGTTTCTGAAAAATTGATTGTGATTCTAGTTTTGCTTTTAAAAAGAAAGAAGCAAGATCAATGATTCAAATCCAAATACCTCACACTTAAACCATAATTCTACAATCAACATGGTCATTTTGGGGTGAGTTAGCCCCCCACTTGATGTGTTATGCACATATAAAGTTAAACTTTTGTTATTGGAATTGTAATTTCTTGCCTAACGTAATTCCAATGCCTATTATTTGTTGTAGCAACACCCCTGTTTTGATGAACTAAAAAAAAGCCAATGCTTTAGGCTTTCGAGAGCACATTAAGCTAAAGGCAATGTTTTTGTCAATTTTTTGAAACTCATACAGTATATATTCCCTAATTGTGACAGTTTGTTTCCCTAAATGGAGCCTACGTTTGTTTAAGCATACTTTTAGTCGCCGCAAATATTGCACTTGTTGTCTAAGACCTGCGCTTTTTTTAATCTCTACAATATACGAAGTATAAGTTTTTTTTTTACTTCCTCTAAATTTGACACAAAATTCGTTTTGAAAATAAGATTTATACCGCTTGCAAACTCCATTCTTTCCTTTCCACATCAATGATTTATATTTTCAATGACCTTTCATTAAGTTTTTGAAAACTACTTGCAAACTATTTGTCCCATACTGTTGAATGGAACCTCATGTCTTAACATTTTGTCACTTTGATATGATAAAAATTGACTTTAAAAAAAGAACAAATTTCAATTAGGTTGATCCATGAAGAGTAAAATAGTAAACCTTATAAATTTGGCAGAGTACATTATTTCATATTTCATCACTCCTAATAAGTTCTTTCTTGTGCTTAGGAAAGAGAGATGTTCTCACAAACAGATGGATTCCCAAAAAGGCCATTTCCAAATGGTTGGAAAGGAGAATGCGGGCTATATGCCGTCGGGTTCAATAAACGTGGATTGCTAGGTGCATCATTGGATGCCAAGAACATTGCCCAAGATATTGAAAGGTCTTATACATGTATGTCTCATGCTAAAAATCTGAAAGCCATTGCCCCTTCACCTACGATGACAAAAGTGGTACCATAAAATGGCCTTCTCATACCCAGAGAGGATAAATATATATATAGCTGTCCTATATTTGAGCAAGCAACATGAAATATAGAGTTTGGCTGAGTGTGAGCTGCTAAGGTCTTCATCATTGGTGAAGTTTTGGGAGTACGAATATGAAGTAAAGCGAAAAGATGGGCACTAAAGTTACATTCCCTATACATCTTGTAAATTTTCCTTTTTTTTTCTCATTTTGATAGGGTAGACTTTTCTTAGGACAGCTTATAATTTTCATGTCAAATGTAGGCCTTTTGTCTCTATTTCTAATTAAGAGGGGTTTGAGTTATTTGTTAGTAATATAGTAATCACATGATCCTATTGAACTTTGTTCAAATAATCCATCAGAAAAGCTTAAGATATTCTTAAATGAAACAATTATACCATGAAAGAAAGGAAATCGATCAAAGCCATTGAAATCAGGAAAGGGTCTAACTTGATCCTTGCAAGATGTGTAGAAAAATACATCTGTTTGTCATGTCATGATAATGGGAAGTACCATGGCAATAATTAACATCATATCTGTTAGAACAGGAGGATAACAATGGTAAAATATAAGGGTGTGAAAATATGACTGGACCGGATATCACTTCTAGTCACGTATAAAATACGTTTTGCTAAAAGTTTACTATCTACCTTTATCACAGTAATCGGGTTACAAGATAGAACTTTTGGAATAAAAAGAAGGTGTATAGTGTATTTTAGTTACCGATAAAATAACACCGAACAAGTGATTTGTATATAAAGTGGTATATGTACTTCTATTTTATTACTGCAGATAACAAAATAAAGTACGGCAAAGTTAGACAAATTAATTTGCCGTATATCACTCATTATATTAGACATGGTCCTTATCGTTATTTATAAGTGAAAGGCAGTTTAAAAGAACAGTTTCCAATAAACCGAAATAAACTTTCGTAGAACAGCTATAGACCTCATTGGAATGAAAAGGTACCACACCAAAATACATGTACGTTCGTAATAAATAGTTCCAATTTAATGTAAAACTGTTTTTTACACGAAAAATGTGCTGAAGTACTGCAGCAAAGTAACAACCTTTAAAATAGTAACTTTAAATATTAAGAAATGAGTATATTGAGCAAATACATTAAAGTAACATTATTATTATAATCACTATGAGACACACGTGCACAAGTGTTCTCTTAGTTTATATAATAATAACCATTACATTTAAATAACATCATTTAAATGAATTACATTATTTGTTTATAAAATGATTAACAACCGTGTAATTTAATAATTGAGTTTTATTTTGAATAAATCTCCAACAATCCTCCTCCATTTATTGAAAATAAACTTACTCAATCCTTGCCAAAATAGACCACTTATCAAGACTTATGCATAATTATTGAAAGTGTCGTAACGATTGAACTTTCATTTAGTGCAATATACTTTACAATATTTTGGATCATGCATAATAGTAGACTAAGCTTTGAACTATATAACCACTTTGAAATACTGAAGATATTACACACATAAGTCTTTATACAATTTCACTTAGAAACTTAACACTATTATCGGTCTTGTGTCCATATCCATTCATAAGCTCCAACAAGTAAACCCTTAAACTTGGTGAATCGGCCGCCATTCAAGCTCACATAGGTAGATCTTTAAAATCTGTGTTCTGCAATAAAACACTTTATCAAAAGATCTATTAAGACATAGTCAACCTCATTACACATTGCAGATTCAAGCACTTACCGTGGGATGGTTTTTATTCAAAAGTGCTTCAATCACGGAGTGACTTACTCATCACCATTGAACTCAAGATCTAGCGTTGTACTAGACGTTGAGTTGAGCTTTCTTTCACTTGTGATTGTTTTCTAAGGGCTTTAACCCCATCCCTTTTGCAGTTTTGTACACCATGTCCCTTGGCATCACTTTTGTAAAAGGATCCGCCAAATTCACATGTGATCGTACAAAATCAATCACAACAACTCCAGAACTAATTAGTTCCCGCACATAGCTATGTCTCACTCCTATGTGCCTTGACTTACCATTGTACACATGGTTATAAGTTTTCAATAGAGTTGATGCACTATCACAATGGATTGATATCGGAGCCATAGGTTTAGTCCATATCGGAATTTTCGACACCAAGTCCTTTAGCCATTCCGCTTCTTTACAAGCTGATGCTAAAGCTATAAACTCCGAAGCCTTGGTAGAGTCTGTGATACAAGTTTGTTTCTTAGATGCCCATGATATAGCACATCCTCCAAGAAGGAATAATCATCCACTTGTGGATGAATAATCCTCTTGATTAGTTATCCAACTTGCATCTGAATAACCTTCTAATATAGAGGGTTCACTCTTGTAACAAAAGCCGAAGCTCATTGTTTTCTTAAGATATTTCAGCACTCGCTTCAAGGCTGACCAATGAAATATACTAGGATTACTATTATATCTACTTAGTTTGCCTACCGCAAATGCAATATCTGGCCGGGTGCTAGTCATTGCGTACATCAAACACCCTAGCATATTCAAGATGTGATACAGCGTTCCCACTATTTGGAACTAATTTCCAACTAGAATCCTTGGGAGTGGAAACTGGTGAACAATCCAAACTCCCAAAACTTTTTAACACTTTCTCTATATAATGAGATTGTGTTAAGGTGATAGTATCACCTTGCTTAATTATCCTAGTTCCAAGGATAACTTCGGCTTCACCCATATCTCTCATGGAGAAGTTTGAACATAGGAAAGCTTTTGTCTCTTTCACTTGCCTCAAATCAGTGCCAAATATGAGCATGTCATCCACATATAGACAAATAATGACACCATTACCATGTTCATTAAATTTGCTATACACGCAGTTGTCTGATTGGTTTATTTTAAAATCATTTTTCAGCACCACCTCATCAAACCTTTGATGTCATTGTTTAGGTGCTTGTTTTAGACCATACAAGGACTTGACAAGTTTACAAACTTTCTTTTCTTGTCCTTTAACAACAAACCCTTCGGGTTGTTTCATATACACATCCTCCTCCAATTCACCATTTAAGAATGCAGTTTTGACATCCATTTGGTGAATTACAAGATTGTGAATAGCCGATAAAACAATTAACAATCTTATGGTAGTTATTCTAGCTACAGGTGCATATGTGTCAAAGTAATCAATACCATGTTTTTGTTTAAAGTCTTGTACAACCAATCTAGCTTTAAACTTGTCAATGGTACCGTCTACTTTCATTTTCTTCTTGAAAATCCATTTACAACCGATTGGTGTGCAACCGGGTGGTAAATCACTTAGAACCCAAGTATTATAGCCCATAATTGAATCCATTTCATCATTTACGGCTTCTTTCTAGAAGGAAGCATCTTGAGATTTCATTGCCTCTTCAAAAGAGTTAGGATCCTCCTCAACACTATAACAATATAGTGTTTGAGTTTCAAGGGTCTCTTGATCCCTCAACCAAACATAATTGGAAATCAGGACCAAATGACTTTTCTTTTCTAGACCTCTTACTCCGTCTTATTTTAGGCTTATTATCATGATCCTTTTCCAGTTCATGTAAGTTTGAATTACTTGGACCGGGATCAACATCCTTTGGCCTAGGAATAGAAATGAACTGCTTCTCATCGAAAAGAGCGTCCCTAGACTCAATAACAGTGTGAACCACAATTGAGTCATTCGGTTCAATAACATAGCATCGATATGATTTACTATGTTCAGCATATCCAATAAATATGCACTCTACCCGCTTTGCACCTAACGTTTTTTGTTTAGGTTCCGGTAATCACACGATTGCCCTACAACCCCATACCCTAAGATAACATAGTTGGGGTGTTCTTTTGTGCCAAAGTTCATATGGGGTAATCTTATTTTTCTTGTTAGGAACTCTATTAAGAATATAACAAGCAGTTAACATAGCATCACCCCAAAATCCACTACTTAAGCCCGAATTAGACAACATAGAATTAACCATTTCTTTCAAAGTTCTATTCTTTCTTTCAGCAATGCCGTTTTGTTGCGGCGTGTAAGGGGCTGTTGTTTCATGGATTATTCCAACGGATTCAAAAAACTTAGGCTCATAATATTCTCCCCCTTTGTCAGTTCTAAGCCTTTTTACTTTCTTTCCGGTTTGTAACTCAACTTCCGTTTTAAAAACTTTGAATTTATCCATTGCCTCATCTTTTGAAAATAAAAGATATATATAACAATATCTTGTGCAATCATCAATAAATGTGACTAGATATTTTTTATTTCCAAAAGATGGAGTGCTATGGAAATCACACAAATCACTATGCACTAATTCAAGCATGTTGGATTTTCTTTCAACATTTTGAAAAGAGTTTCTAGTGATTTTGTTTAACATGCAAGTTCTACATTTTTCTATGTTAACATTAAAGCACAATATTCTTCATATTGTGCTTCAACAACCATTACTATATATACTACAACCTGGGATGACAGGCCCTAATGTGCATGGAAGGTATGCAAAGTGACTCCAAACAACGATCACACAATTGGAAATGTGGTCAATACTCTCTTCATTAGGCTCACTTCATCACTAATAATCACACAAAAAAAGATTAAAAAAGCCTGCTCAAATGACCGAAAATGGAACAAAATGTTTTAGCTTGCGTGTGTGATTAATTTTCATTTGATCAAGGCATATATCAGAATATTTACTTCTCCCCTAGTACTAGATGAACTACAAATTGCATAAGCATCGAACTCATTGGAATTGCTATCGAGGAGGATTATGCTTGCATTGGGCGGATCCGGATCCTCTGCCGTAAGGCAGAGGTGCCTTGTGCATCGGAGGGTAGGGGAGTGGCCAACACGGCCTCGAGATCGGCGAAAAAGTCGGGCCCAAGATCTTTGACCGTTGAACTGTTGATCGGACGAACGGGAAGAAGCAAGACGCTCTACCTTACTCTAAAGTAAGGTAGAGGCTCTGGATCCGCATTGGGCAGCATAAATTGTTGTTCCTAACATTGATCATATTGTTTGTTGTCGACCTCAACCCGTTACTAGTATAGTCAATTCAGCCCATACTGATTGGGAACTTATAAAATCTCCTTGTGGAGTTGTGGGGTTGATTGACACTGAAGACTTATCATTTGCTACACAAGAACCCAATGAGAGATATACGCTACTAATAGAACGGATGAAGACAATTTGGGGGGCTGAATAGGGCCACATTGGCTTTATGTTGGTCAAATGTGACTTAGCACTCTACATTCGAAAAGTTAGTTATGTTGATCGAGTTTTTTTAGTTTGAATGTGGTTTAACTTAGAATATTAACATCAATCTAAATAACTTGGTACGCACATAACTACAATTTTAGGACAGTAAAACTAGCTTCATTGTAAAGAATTTGTGTCGCATCTTTAATCATAATTTTAAATTATGAGTCATCTAACTCATATTCCAGTCTTGATGTAACAACCTGCACGTCAGTCTCAATAATCACACGCTCCCTGCCTTTCTTCTTAACCCAAACTGCCACCTCTCTTACCCCAACATACTCCCTCCATAACAAAAAAACTCTTCCCACTTTCCTTTTTCGTCCGTAACAAAAATCTTCTCATTTCTAAATATTCTCATCATACCCTCAATAATTTAGAAAATAATACACTATTACAACTACTTTTTTTTGGATTTATCCTACACTCCATCACATTATTCCACTATCTTCCCATCATGCCCCCAATAATTCATATTCTCTTTCACTATTCTTAATCTACCTACTTTTGAAATGGGAAGATTTTAAAGTTACGGAGGGAGTAATAGCTTATGTGATATTGGGTGACGAGTCTGCAATACTAGCATTCCAACCTTAGTTGATAAAATTGTTGGGGTATCACATAGGGGGTGATAATCGAGTACTTGGATTGCTTAAGGATCGTGTAAGTTCACTTTCCGAATTGATATTTCTCCTCTATTCTTGGGTTACAAGAAATTCAATCTAGGATAATCCTTAAGGACACTCTAGAACTTAGGCACAAGAACTAGAGCCAAACTAGTAAGTATATGGATTGTTTTTGCTTTAATTTGAGTTCCAAAGTGATGAAGATATGTTGGATATTATTCCTCTCTCTCCTCTGTACGAAATATGGTGATATATATTCATAGTAACTGTCCTAGGCAGTTGCAATACGTTTGAGAAACCGCAACACTTTTTGGGGAACTGCTGGAAACTGCCCAACCGTTCTAGAATTCAGTCTAGAACCACAAAGCTGGTCTACTGAAAGTTATACCTCGAGTCCTACCTCGAGTTGCACTAACGTAGACACTTTGGAATTAAACTAGTTCTTATATACAAGTGTGCACTCCACACCTACTAACTTGTATTAGATCATATTTCCAATTCCCATTGGCACTCATGTCATTTCCAATTACACAAAACGGCCGGTGACACTAAAATCACCAACAATCCTCCCCCATTTTAGTGTCACCCATGAAATGACATAACAAAGCTTACAAACCAAAACTTGTACATAAATGGAAATGTCGATACGATTGAATTTCCATCTTAGTATTTTACACATTCAAAATATTTGAGACTCGGGGTGTCCTACGGATTGAACCCTACAACCCATTTGAATACCTCAAGATAAAATACATACAAGTTTCTATACTCAACTAGAATACAAACTTGACACAATTATAAAGTCGTGTGTCCTAATCCCATTCATGACCGTATACAAGCCAAGTCCCATGCTTTTTGAAGCGCGGCTACACTTCACGATCATATAGGTAATTCCTTTACTCATGTACCTACTTACATTTTATCAAAGGAATTATTAAGAAATAAATTCAGCCTCCCTACTACAGGTCCGAACACACACCTTAGGATGATTTTCATCGTGTGTTCCAATCCATTAAGTGTGAGCTTTCCGCATTGAATTCAGCCTCTAACGTTGTATTAGAGGGGAATTGAGTGTCTCACCATTAAGGATTAAATGGACTTTAAACTCATCCCTATAGCAGACTTGTGCACTAAGTCTCGGGCCAAACTTTTGGTCAAGTGGTCCGCCAAGTTATGTTGCGATCTTACAAATTCCACCGAAATTACACCATTCATGATTAGTTCCCTAATCGTACTATGTCTAACACCCAAGTGTCTAGACTTGCCATTATAAACATGACTATATGCCTTAGTCAAAGTGGCAGCACTATCACAATGGATAGAAATAGGTGCAATCGGTTTCCTCCACAATGGAATCTCAAAAATTAAATTTCTTAACCACTTCGCCTCTTTACCGGCGGTAACCAACGGAACAAACTCAGATTCCATCGTTGAACTTGTGATACAAGTTTGCTTCTTGGATGCCCAAGAAATTGCACCTCCCCCAAACAAGAATACTCAACCACTTGTAGACGAATAATCCTCTACATTGGATATCCAACTTGCATCCGAATATCCCTCTAATAGCAAAGGATACTCAAAGTAACACAAACCATAATTCACGGTTCCCTTCAAATACTTGAACACTCTCTTCATTGCTTGACAATGTTGAGTACTATGATTACTAGTAAACCGGCTCAACCTACCCACGACATAAGCAATAGCCGGCCGAGTGCTTGTCATGGCATACATCAAACTACCAATGGCTTGAAAGTACTCAAGTTGTGATACCGCCTTTCCTTAATTAGGCATCAACCTCACACTAGGATCCATAGTGAGCTTGTGTCAAAGCAATTCCTTTGTTTACCCGTTTAATCCTTATACCAAGAATCACATCCGCCTCCCCCATGTCCTTCATGGAAAACCTTGATGATAATAATAACCTTTTGGTTTCATCAACCTGATTTTGGTACGTTCCAAAAATCAGCATGTCATCAACATAGAGACATATGATCACACCCGCCCCTAAGGCATCAAATCGGCTATTCAAAAACACACGTGTTCCGTATATTTAGAATCCTATTCAATGTAGTAAGCCATACATGAGCATAATAGCTTCTCTCCAAAACCCTTCACTCAAACCCGAGTAGGAAAACATATAATTAACCATTTCCTTTAACACTCGATTTTTCCGTTCTGCCACACCATTTTGTTGTGGTGTATACGGAGTCGTGGTCTCATGAATGACTCCAATAGATTGAAAATAATGGGGATCCATATATTCTCCTCCCCGATCAGTCCTAAGACATTTAATTGGATTATCCAATTGCAATTCAACATCGGTTTTATACACTTTAAATTTCCTCTAAAGCTTCATCCTTGGTGTGTAATAAATACACATAACAAAATCGAGTTGAATCATCAATAAAAGTAACAACATACTTTTTATTGCCAAGATAAGGAGTTGAGTGAAAGTCACATAGATCACTATGTACAAGATCTAAAATAGCCGAATTCCTTTCAACAATAGGAAACAGTTGTTTTGTGATCTTAGTAAGCATGCAAGTCCTACACTTATCATCATTATTAATATCAAAAGCCGGAATTAAACCATCTTTAGATATTTCATGCATTTTTCTAAAATTAACGTGAGCTAATCTAGCATGTCAAATCATACAATCATAAATGGAAGATGCCACAAAAACAGAATTATCACTAGAAAATAATTTATTCACAACATTTAAACGAAACATGCGATTTGATAAATATCTAAAACCAACAAACACACCACCCTTGGACAAAATATATTTATCCAAAATTATTCCCAAGACGAGCGAGCTTACGGCCACAGAGCTGGTCTACTAAAAGTTATACCTCGAGTCCTACCTCGAGTTCCACTAACGTAGACACTTTGGAATTAAAATAGTTCTTATATACAAGTATGCACTCCACACCTACTAACTTGTATTAGATCATAGTTCCAATTTCCATTGGCACTCGTGTCATTTCCAATTACACAAAACGGTCGGTGAGACTAAAATCACCAACAAAAATTACTAATGTAATCTATTGCAATCCACCCTGAAGCTCTTCTTCCTCGACGGTCCTTGTATCTCCATATACATTAATTTATATAAAACCCGGATCGGGTTCGATCCATCTAGGCCCCGCTTCGTTGATGCCGGTACTCAATTGCTTCTTACTTCGAAATTTGCAGTTTATTGTTAATTTTATGTTTTGGTTTTGTAATTGAAATAATATACCCATTGTGGACTTATGGTGGCTCGTTGAACATTTAATTTTTTTATTTAAATTCAATCTATTTAGTCTAAGAAATTAATTATTTCGTCAATAATGCATTTTTTAAACATTCTTATATTTAAAAAATAATAATCGAAAGTGGACGGTGACCGAAAACGGCTTGGAACCTGAACACCCGGGTAGCGGTCTTGGTTCCCATTACTCCCAGCCCAAGAGCTGAACAGGCCTGGCCCCTGAACCGGCCCGAGTCCATATACAGGGGTATTAAAAAAGATTGGACCAAGCACTAAACCAGGCAGGTGTTACGCATTATTAGAAGTGGAGCACATATGTGGCTACGTAATCTGTATGCATTAGAAAGGAGTTTGGGCACATTAGTTGACATGATAGGCGGCCGAGTTGCATATAAAAAAGAATGATACTTTTGGTCGCCAGGTGTTTAAACTTATTCTAAATTAAAATCACTTTCTTAGAATTTTGTCTTCCCCAATTTTTAATAAACTTCATTTAATTTCTAACATTCAAAGTATTTATGCACAACTTTCATCCAAACACTTTAATATTTGCTTCTATTTTTTGAAGGAGCATAAGCAAATTAAATTTAAGAAGCAGATCGAAACACTCCTTATAACATTCACTGAATAATGATATGAGTTGAGATATTTTGTAGGAACTTAATTTGTGAATTGAGTGCTATGAACAATCCACCAAACAATGCACGCTGCGCACCATAAGGACACATGCCCCCTTTGCGTCCATCCATCCCTTCATTTCCTATTCATTATTAGCTGTTAATTCATGGTTATGTGATCTATATTTAATATCATGTTTTTATCATCTATTTATCGTTATCTTCTGTCAGAGTTATTTAGTCATATTAAATAATTACAGAGTAATTAATTAAATAGTAATGATAAGACGCATTTAGAAGTGTTTTTAAGATGGCACTACAAGTAGGTAAATAGTCTAATACCTATGGTGTCGTATTTGATGAGAAGCCCACGTAACAATTGCTTTAAAAATCCAAAATGTTAATCCCAATTAACCCAAGGGTCCTGCACCCCGGTTAAATTAACCATGATATCTCAATTAAACACATATTCTAGATGATTATTGTCACTTCGCACAAGTAGCCTCCCTCGCTTTAATCGATCTGGGATCATTATTCCAAATTTTCACCTTTGTGACTAACCATGTATATGTGATTCCAAATTCTATTCGGTACCTTATTAGCCGTTGTGCTATATGAAGTGTATTTCTCATATGCAGGGGTAGCTAGGGGTCTTGTGACTCCTGTCATGCCCCATCTCAAATTTGAAACAACTTGTCTTTTATACTTTCTCCATTCCAAAATTATTTGCAACGCCTATTTTCTTGGACAACATGGTTTGATTTTAGGAAAATTTTATAGTGCATATGCTTTAGGGATGTTTTGGTGCATTCCATATTTGTCAGTATTTCATTGGTAGTTTAATCCACCTCATCAGTTTTATAATTAAAAATACTTCGTACGTTTTTTTGCACAGAGGTCCTTCCCCGGTCTTTTACGTTTTACGCTGACAGAAAAATCCAACTTCTGAGTTATCGTTTGGCTGCGAGAGACATCTGAGGCGAAGAAACCAGGGGGGAGAGGGCCGGAGGAATGAAAATCCGGCATCTCAATCCAAGGTAGGTTCATCATCTCTATTTTGTTGTTGTGCGTATTCACCACCTTTAAATACAGATACATATTCAATTTCTTTGTCTTGAAGGTTAATGTTACTTCCTCCATTATCATTCATCTCCTCTTCCATTAAGTTTTCCGATTTGTATTTGACAAGTACCACCAAATTAGGGTTTTGATGTTACTTCGTAACCCAACCATATCCCTTTAGGTGCACTTTTATTTGGGTTTTGGCCTGCAATTGAAGTGTTCCTCGCTTGTTTAACGATCCCAAACGGATAATGCCCCCTCATATCTGTACACTAATTATTTTAATGATGTCCTGATCATCCTAGGCAAATAAAAGTTCTGAATGTTGAAGGTGAAAGTCTTTCAACAAACTGGAGTTCCTCTTACCTTTCTCATTTGCCTCAGCCACATACATGGGAAGGGGAACAACCAAAATCAATCACTAAATATCCTCCTGACCACTAACTTATATGATAGTATAAGGTTAAAGTTCATCTTATATTATAATGGCAATAATTATAATGTTTTTATTATAGTAGAGAAAAGAGGCGAATGGTTTTTTTGTCCACACATTAAAAAATACCGTACCATGTGTATCATTCTTATGAGTGTATGAGTTCCTGCATGTTCTTTTGGCAGGGGACCAAGAGGTGGCGGTGAATTTATCACTTTTGGTGCTTTTATTGTAACACCACTCATCTTCTGGCATATGTTGCGGCCTGCATGTTACATTGACTTCCTTTGAGATAAAGCTTTTAATATACAATAAAATAATGGCATTTCTAAAAATCTGTATTACTTGCTATATATGCTTGAAATGGTTTCTTAATTGTGCAACAGTTCAATTAATTTTAGCTTCCCTTAGCCCCCCATCAAATGCAGGCACACAAAATTCCATTGCCTTGTTATGATGACATGTTTGTTTCCTTTTCTTTTGGTCAGAAGATTTTGGAGGAGAGGTGGGGAGGGGATGATTGGTTTTTTTTTACTAATTTATCTCTATTCGTAAATCATGTATTTCTTCAACTTTTTCATCTTCACTATCTTCCTGACCATCTAAATGTGAGAATAATTTAATAAAAAAATCACTCACCCCTTAATCAATCACCCACTCACCCCTGAAGTCTCCCCACCAAAGAGGGCTTATATAGGGGGTGGGGGAAATTTAATTATCTCTTCGCTTTGGAATGAAATGAGAAATGAAATAAAACTCCCATCTTGTATTGGCGTTGGACTTTAATGTTGATTGGTTGCTCTATTCTCCACTGCAAAGTTAGTGTGTTGGTCATGGAAAGTTTAACTGTGGCAGGAGTATGAAGATAAAGTGAAAGAAAAGGGTGAAGCACCAGTTATGTTCAGGTTAAGAAGCCATTTTCTTGTAATTTATATAATGTGAATTTGTGATAAGGGCAGTATTACATTTCTTTGAGCTTTTTTGTTGGTGTGAAGAAACCTTTTTCTCATTTCTATGCCGCAGCCATTTAGGACCTCCACCTCGAAGGCGGACTGCATAAGAGGAAGATATGGTCAAGCACCCAAAACTTGAAGTAAGACCTCACTTATGTCCCATACATGTCTCTGACTTGAGAATATAGAGAGTTCTCCATTCACTTTTTTGCAATGAAGTCTGAGAAGAATGAAATACTGGTGCCAAATGACCACCAAAAGGAAAGAGATGGCGAAAGTAGTTCTTCAGGAAGTAAAGCCTCTTCAATTGAGGAGTTGAAAGCCTTCATTACTTCACCTATGAAAAAACTGATTTAGAAAGTATTAAGATGGTTGTTCATTCTGAAGCAGAAAAACATGCTATTTTGGATGAGAATGTGTCATATACGTATAATGGTTTTTGTTGCTGCTGTTATGGTAAAGAAAATGTAATAGATAGGGCGAGTATTTGATAAATGCAGCGCTTATTCTATATTAAGTTGGTATTGTACCATTGAATGCATCTACTGTTTTTTGTCAATCAAAGTGTGTTTGCAATGAGGCTTTAGGATTTACTGTTGCTGGTTTTTTATGTGTGCTTTTTGTTCATCTTGTTCTGATTTTGTTAATGTTTCTGGTAATTAAAGAAAAACACTTCTTGCCTCCAATATTACAAAAGGGTTTGAAGACACTTATAGTAGGGTTGGTCTTGATATAAGCAGCCTCACCATAAGCACAAAAAAAGGGTGAATGACCCTGAAATAGAACTCAACTCTTCATTAATGTAATGTTAAATTGATAGTTTACATGCAAAAAGTTAGCTCTTAACTAATGAGCTGCAAAAAAAAAAAAAAAAAAAAAAAAAACCTTCACAAACAACAAAATATCCCTTCCAAGATCACAAACTATAACTAGCTCAAAATGCCCATCAATACTACCCAACTTATCACGAGCTATCTTCTCAATTTTTCTTTTCATCCCTTCGATTATTTTGTTCCTATCCTTTGCACTCCCATGCTTGACACAAAGAATTGCAATCCTGGATCCATCCCCTGTGTGTATCATCCATACAAGATCTGCGCTTGATAATGGCTGGATTACATCAGCACCAGAAGACTGATTAGCAATGCTTAGAAACTCCACAATTGCCTTGTGTATGATAGAGTGATCGAGAATTCTCCTCTCTAGTATAGGCTGAAGCACATATTTCATGTGACGTAAGACTGATGATTTTTGTAGATGTAGCTAGGAAATGACATCTGCAACACTGGCCACATTCCCTGAGACCAAATTCTTGAAAATCCGGAGTTCAGGTGAATATAGTTCCATCACAAAAGCTTGTTTCTGAGCTACACTCCTGAATTTATATGCATGCTCATTAACAAGCGAAACAACCATATGTCCATATGACGAAGAAGAGAGGCGACATGCCCATGAAGAGATGACATAGAGTCTGCCATTTGTTTTTTCAATGCATTATCTAACATCCTTGTCACCAAATGGACAACATAAGTGTTACAGGAAAGGGTTATAAAAGGCTGATATGATATAACGGTATCTATTAAATAAAAGGCTGAAATATTAGACTAGTTTCTTAGTTTCTTGTAACTCCAAAGTAAGTGAGAGTAATAATTCACAACTCAAATTGTATGTAGAGGGATTGGTTTCATGAAGAAATCAATGTTTAAGAACCAAAAAGTAGGTGGATACCACATATTATCGACTAAATTATTAGTAGAGAGATCAGTTTTATGAAGATATCAATGCTTACTCTACCCGAAAGTAGGTATAAAATATTTTCTTAATATAAATTAGTAAAGAATCAAATCTCTTCTCTGTTTAGCATTGCATATCTCCACACGCAGAATCAAATATAAATAGATAGGGGGATATGAAATGGAAATAAAATAGGAACAAAATCCCTTACATTTCACTATCAAATGTCTTATGTTCCTAATTACAATAGAAATCTGGTGAAGGAATCCCTTCTGTACTGTGAGGGCACCAATAACCCTAAGTAGCAATAGAAATAAGAATAACATTATAACAAGAGGGGGTTCAATTCAAGGGCAATCAAAATTTGTAGGAAATTTATTAGATTTGGAGGAATGAAAAAGGTCCACAATTGCAATACAAATTTGGTGAAGAAATCCATTCAGTCTAATAACCTTAAGTGGCAAAAAAATGAAGAATAACAAAAGGGGATTCAATTCAGTGAAGGTAGGTTGTGAACTAAATGAAAGGGAACAATGAAAAAAAATTACCTCAGTGACAGAAACGGAGTGGGATAAGATTACTGTCAGTGCTGCGATGGAGTGCACTACGAGATCTGGATGAATCGAAAGAGTGAATAGGCACGATGAAGACGAAAGACATACTAAGCAGCACACGGCTGAAGAGAGAAGGAAACTTATCTTTTCAGACAGCACATCGACCGACCATAACTGGTCCATATTCATCCGACGTTGATCGATTCTGGAACCGTACAAAAAGAAAGTCTTTATACGCTCACGTGCTTGGAGTTTCGTTGGAATTTTGATCTGCCATGGCCATGCATGTTTGCTCTGTAGAAGTGAAGACGAAAAATGATATAAGAGCGATAGGAGGCTGTGTTCTGAAAAGGGAAAAAGTGTTTACTATTAATGTTCCATTTTACGCAGTATAAGGTTCACTATGCAATTTATAAAGTGAATACACATATGTTTAAAAAATAGATGAGCTGGACCAATGAGATAATGCCAACTATGGAATGCACCAAAACATTCCATAACATTGATGCACCGAAGAGCTACCCTTGATTTTATTTACTAATTTAGGACATCTATTTTTTATACTTTAATTTGAATTTGCGACTTTGTAGAGCTTTCAATATTGTTTTTGAATACGTAAGTATTGATTAGTAAAACTGATTCAAATATCTATAGGGTGATTTAATTTTATAGTCACTTAATTTTAAAAAATTGCAAATTGCAATTCAATTTTGAGACAAAGGAGGCAAGTAAAATTATATGTGCAATTTATCTGGAGTAAAAAATTTGGATCCCAGTTCATAAAAGAATATTATTAGGCATATTTGTTTCCTATTATGTATTAAACTCTCTCAATATAAATATACATGCCAGGACTCCAATTGGAGTACCCTTTTCCCATTATTTCACATGGTATCAAGAGCCAATTCTAAAAATCCCTAATTTTTTTCTCTCCTCTCGGCCGCGATGTCCTCTTCTCCGATATTTTCAGCTGCGGCGTCCTCCGCCCCAATCGTTGATTCAGCCATTACTTCGCTGACAACGCCGCTCTCCTCTTCTCCTACAGATATTCCGTCTTCTTCTTTTGCTGCCTCTGGACTCTCTTCTTCCTCTATGGAACCGGTCATCTCACAACCATGGATGCCGCCACCTCTCACAACGGAGTTTAGCGCTTGGAACCCTCCAGTCTTCACTTGGACGCCGACCCTTCCTTCTGTTCGTCCACCAGCGCAGTCGGTCATCCCACAGCAGCTTCCCTGGCCGCAGGATGGTTCTCCAGTCCTCCCCTGTACCGAGCAGGCTTCATCTTCCACTTATTTCGGGCCCACTTTTGCTGGAACGCCGGGTATAAATCGCCCAGTCAATGACAACCTCCTGTTCGGATCTCCTATGGCTCGCTTGGCGCAGACCGTCTCTCATGGGATAGCCAATGTTGGTCAAATTGTCACCATAAAGCTCAACGCTGTTGAAGACTATCTCACGTGGCGGACGCAGTTTGAGTCCTTCCTCGTCTCACAAGGGCTTTTTGGCATGGTTGACGGATCAATTCAGGTACCTCCCATGTCTACGGTGAATTTTAATAATCAGCAAATCAGTAATACAGAATATTATTACTGGCTTCGAGTAGATCAAACAATTCGTTCTTGGTTGTTTGCGACTCTTTCTCGCGATGTATTAACTGATGTGCATGATATTAAACATTCATCGGGTATATGGGATCGTTTGCAAAAACGCTTTATGTCTGCCAGTTTACCTCGTGCCATGGAACTTAAGCGTAACCTGAATACAATTAAAAAGAAGGACAACCAATCCATGGAAAATTATTTGCTTACAATTAAGAAATTGGCTGATTCTCTAGCTACAATTAATTATCCAGTGAGCAACAAAGAATTATTGCAGTGCACTCTATATGGCTTGGGACCAGAATATGCCTCCATTGCGGGAACCATTTCTGTAACACCGTCCCCAAATGTATTTACTTTTATTTGAATATTATATTTTAACCTTATGGAATGGTTAAAGAAATTATGATGTTACGAATTTTTATTAATTCTTTCGCAAGAATAGTAAATTCGCACGTGAGGCCCGCCCGGAAGCGGGGGCCGCCCGATATTCCCGGGACCACATAAATTATTCATCTTAGTCTAGATAATAATTATATGGTGGTGGATAATTCATTTGAACCATGGAAAGGTCCAGAGTTGACCGATTGGTCAAGAGAGGCCCAAATACCGGTATTGACGATTTTACCGATAAATGTCCGAAATTGAATTTCGGGGACTTATAAATTAAAGTTGGGGAATGAATATTCATTATAAGGTTCATGTTGGTTAAAGAGCATGTAAAATATTTTATTTGACCCGATAAAATAAAATATAACAAAAACTGTCCGAAAAATACAACTTTCGGGACCGATTGTACACTTCGGGACAAAAGGGGTTGACCTCCCACATGAGTGGGGGCCAACCCACGATTTTGGCCACAAAATGGAGGCTGATTTGTCTCAAACAAGGTCTGAAAACCTTGAGATGATGGGGGAGACCATTTTGACATCCTAAGGACCCCATCCTCACTCATTTGGCAAGAAAGCCAAAAAGAAAATCTCACCCCTCTCTCCCTCACCCCCCATCTCGGCCAGCACCCAAGAAAGAAGCAAGAGTAATTTTCCATCCTCCATTCTCCATCTTTGAAGAGAGCTCAAGCTTAAGGAGTCCAAAAGGAGGTCTTTGAGAAGGAAAAAGTGAGGAGAAAGTGAGAAGGGTTAAGGTAAAGACCTTATATTAACTTTTCCTTTATTTTTCTTCTATCATATGAGATATATATCATATGAAGACCCTTGAGAATGGTTCTACATGATTAAGTGTAGAATGATGGGTTGGAAAGTGGTTCTAGGTCCAAGAACGGATTTGGAAGTCAAAACGACCGGTTTACCGGAAAATA
This sequence comes from Cuscuta epithymum, assembly GCA_945859915.1. Taxonomy (NCBI): domain Eukaryota; kingdom Viridiplantae; phylum Streptophyta; class Magnoliopsida; order Solanales; family Convolvulaceae; genus Cuscuta; species Cuscuta epithymum. The sequence continues at coordinate 298,071 of CAMAPF010000947.1, read as the reverse complement.
ACCTTTAGAGGTTATTTGTATTGATTAAGGTTTTATGATGTTAAAACCTTGTTAGGGACTTGACTTAAGCATTTTTGAACCTCGCCGGAGTTTCGCCGGAGTTGGTCAAAGTACGCCGGAGTTGGTCAAAGCTTGCCGGAATTAGTCAAAGTTCAAATCGGGGAACGTAAAACGCGCTTAAGCTCACTTAAGGTGAGGATGACCGACTATATTGCTTATAATCTTTGGGTTAATTTCATAAGATTACCTAAAGTAATTAAATGTGATTTTCATGGATTATTAATGATTAATAATGCCTAAATGGAAATATTATTGTTTGTGAATAGAAGATGCATAACATACAAGTTTGTGAGAAAATTGTGTATGATGACGCATTATAAATATGATGGTTTAAGGACTGTGTAAACCATGAATTGGTGTGATAAAATATACTTTTACTTCATGTATAGAAATCATGAATGGATAAAAGTGATATTTTTGATATTGAGATTAAATCATACACGGAGTGGAAAATCCGTAGGAATGAACCTTATAAAGATGAATTAAAGATCTTGGTTGGTTAAAGACTAATGGATTAGTATGGAATTCACTAGTCGAGAACGTTAGTATAAAAAGTGATAGAACAAATCCTAAGGGCTTGGATTGTGAAAGATGCACCTTAAACAGTCTTATGAGATGTCTTAAGGTAGGAATGAGTAACCGCTAAATTACATTAGGAGTAGGCCTCATAGGCTACTCAAGATAGAGAAATCCTAGGCATAGAATTTGCTTAGTGAGTTAGTATCGTGACTAGAGGAAGCCTCTAGCACGATGAAGAATGACTGGAGGGAGCCTCCAGCATTCGTGTAGGACGACTAGAGGAAGCCTCTAGCGTAAGTGTAGGATGACTAGAGGAAGCCTCTAGCATAATGTAAGGTGACTGGAGGAAGCCTCCAGCACAACGCATGTAAGGTGATTAGAGGAAGCCTCTAACACTGAATGTAGTGACTAGAGTACGCCTCTAGCACGACAAGACATGACTAGAGGAAGCCTCTAGCATGGTGAACTATTATAGATGGGCGTGGCTTGAAGCCACGGGGAAAGGGTTGAACGTTTTCAAAGAAAAACGTTGGGTCCTCGGGCCGACTACTTGACTTTATATATAAAGTAAGTATATTTTCAAATAGGGTAACCACGGGTTATGACCTATATTATATTATCACCCTATGTGAGGGTCTTGGAAATTGAAACTTTGATTATACTTAGTATAGTTGTCATTGTACTTGTCAAATGCTTCCAAGTACTGACCTCCCCTTCACGGGGGAGGCCACCTCACAGTTTCAGGTAGGGGATAAAGCTCGCTATCTTTGCCGTTGCTTGGGAAGCTTGAAGGAGAGAAGACGTGGTTCGTGCTTCCTCCGTTCCTATTTTAAAATATTTAAATTAATGCTCATGGATACTATTTTCCGAATAATTATTTAGGGCTTGTATGCCCGTGTTTGCCACGTGTGGCTCGAATGCTTGTATTGATATTTCCGCTGCTTAATGAAATGATTTACATTATGATTGTTTATGGATGTACTATTGTGAATGGTATTCAAGACGCCTTGTATAGTATGGATGAGTTGGACCGCGGTTGACTATTCGTACTGTACGGCGGGTTGTTGACGTGTCCGGGTAGGTCCGGGGCGTGACAATTTCTTTATTTCCTGAAAATTTCCCGCCAGATATTCTTCATCCTAGATTAATGGAGGCCGAGCAGCTTATTTTGTTCCAACGACAGCAAGATTCTTCTCAGCTCCAGCCTGCTTTTGGAGTTCATGTTGCCGGTGCTCCGCCGGTTCAGGCTGGACAGCAGCCTTACAATGGCGCTTACCGCGGCAGAGGAGGCCGAGGTAGAAGCGGACGCGGTAGAGGGGGCCGTGGCAGAGGCCGGTCCCAAAATCAAGGCTATGGGCAGCCTCATGGTCAACCAAATGGTTTCGGCCAGCAGATTACACACTTCCAGGGTCAACAACTGCAGCCTCAGTTCTTGGCCGCAGGGGGGGCATCTCATTCACGACCACAAAATGCACCATCTGGTAAATCTGTTGTGTCCACTTTAAATATTAATGCTAAATCTACTATTGGTACTTACTCTTATTATGCAGGTTTCCCATCATCTGAGGGTATTCTTGGTTCAGTACCTTCCCCAGTTGTGTGTCAGATTTGTTTCTCTGCAGGTCATTCTGCCTTGCACTGTCCGTCTCGCTTTTCTCAATCCTCTGCACCTGCGTTGGTTGCTCCCAGTGGCGAATCTAACAATGCTTTGTGGTACCCCGACTCTGGAGCTTCTGCTCATATGACATCGTCTGAAGGTATTTTGTCAAATAAATCCCCTTATCATGGCACCATGTCTGTTAGTGTTGCAAATGGTCTTAAACTTCCCATTGCTAATATTGGTGATATCACATTAAAAACCCCTAGCCGCCCACTGTCATTAAAATCTGTTTATCTTGTGCCTCAAATTAAATTTAATTTAATTTCCATTCAAAAATTGTGCGCTGATAATAACTGTGTTGCTATTTTTGATAAACATTCTTTTTGTGTTAAGGACAAAATTTCGAGGGCAGTTCTACTTCAGGCGCGTCATAATGATCATCTCTACCCTGTCAGTCTCAGTCCTCCTGCATCTCTAGCTTTAGTTTCTACTATTACTTCTGGCCCTGTGTGGCACCGTAGATTAGGACATTGTGGCGAAACTATTTTACGCCAGTTGCGTAGTAGCAAACTTATTTCTAGTTCCTCAAATTTTGAACATGATTGTGTTTCTTGTCGTTTGGGAAAATCTCAACGATTACCTTTTTCAGATGCTAGTCATAATTCTTCTTCACCGTTACAATTAATTCATTCTGATGTGTGGCAATCTCCTGTATTGTCTAATCTCGGATTTAAATATTATGTGTGTTTCATTGATGATTTTTCTCGTTTTACCTGGATTTATCCTTTGCATACTAAGAATGAAGTTTTTACTCAGTTCCGTTTATTTAAAGCGTTAGTTGAAAAATTGTTTAATGCTAAAATTAAAGTTTTTCAAAGTGATGGAGGGGGTGAGTTTGTTAATTTTCATATGCAGCAATTTTTAGCTGAACACGGCATATATTTTCAAAAATCTTGTCCTTATACTCCTCAACAGAATGGTGTTGCTGAACGTAAACATCGTCATCTCCTAGAACTTGCTCGGACTATGCTTCTCACAGCTTCTATTCCAAGCACCTTCTGGGTTGATGCCATTTTTACTGCTGTATATATTATTAACAGACTTCCTTCTCCTACGCTTTTTGGTGTCTCACCATATGAAAAACTTTTTCATAAAACTCCTGATTATAGTTTATTTCGTGTTTTTGGGTGTGCTTGTTATCCGAATTTTTCGGCATCCTCTTCAAATAAACTTTCTCCCCGTTCCATTCAGTGTGTTTTTCTTGGCTATGCATCTGGTTTTAAAGGATATCGCTGTTTTGAGCCCAAGTCTGGCAAATTTTTTATTAGCCGACATGTTCGTTTTCACGAAGAAATTTTTCCATATGCCACTTTGTCTTTTTCCACGAACCTCACCACTCCTGCGTCTTCCAATCTCTATGATGATTTTACTCTTACCAATACTGCCTCTATTTCTCCAAACCGACTCTTCTCCTCTCCTGTACATACCGAACCGTTCAGCATGTCTAGTCCCAGTTCTCCTCTTTATCCACCACGAACATCCACCTTCAGTACACCAAACCAACAACACACCCACTACCCATCTCACACACCACCAGTCCTATCCAACGTCCCAGGCAATGCATCTGATCCTAACCAACTTCACGACCAGCTCTCCAGCCCTTCCCCTGTTCGGCCTACCTCACCTCCACTCATGCCTGAATCTTCTGCCCAGTCTGACGTTAACCCGGTGTCGCAGCAGCTCACGACCAGTGTCCCCGAGTCTTCTATACCCCACAGCCAGCCTCTAAACAATCATCCCATGCAAACCCGGGCTAAGTCAGGCATCTTTAAACCCAAAACCATTTTTAATTTAAACACAGTTACTTTATCAGTTGACCCTACTTGTTTTTCCGAGGCTAATAAACAGTTAAAATGGCGTGAGGCAATGGCAGAGGAATTTAATGCTCTTATTTCTAATAATACTTGGGATTTAGTTCCGTTTGATAATACTAAAAATGTTGTGGGCTCTAAGTGGATTTATAAGACCAAATATAATTCTGATGGGTCTGTTGAGCGTCATAAAGCGCGTTTAGTTGCTCAGGGATTTAATCAGCAGGCAGGTGTAGATTTTTCTGAAACTTTTAGTCCAGTAATTAAACCCACCACTGTTCGTATTGTTCTTACACTTGCCATTTCTTTTGGGTGGGTCATTCGTCAATTGGATGTTAAGAATGCATTTTTACATGGTCATCTTACTGAGGAGGTTTACATGCGTCAGCCGCGGGGTTTTATTCATCCTTTGTTTCCTAATCATTTGTGTCGTTTGCGAAAAGCCATTTATGGTCTTAAGCAAGCCCTGCGAGCTTGGTTTCACAGGTTTAGTAGTTTTCTTCTATCTCATCATTTTACATGCAGCAAGTCTGATAATTCATTATTCATTTATCGTCAGAATAATATTGTCATTTATTTATTACTATATGTTGATGACATAATTATTACTGGCAATTCTTCCGCTGCTATCACCTCTTTTATTCAGCTTGATGCTAAGCATTTTGCAATGAAAGATCTGGGTGATCTTCATTATTTTTTAGGAGTCCAGGCTGTCCGCAATGCTAAAGGTTTATTTCTCTCTCAACATAAATATGTGTCTGATCTTCTTTCTCGCTTTCATCTCCATACTCTAAAGTCTGTTCGTACTCCGCTTGCTACTCGCACTTCTTTATCTCTCACGGATGGGGAACTTCTTGCAGATGCCACTGAGTATCGTAGTATGGTTGGTGCATTACAATATTTAACTTTGACACGACCTGATATTACCTATGCTGTGCATTTAGTGTCTCAGTTTATGCATGCTCCTCGTACTACTCATCTTTTTGCGGTCAAGAGAATTTTCAGGTACTTGCAAGGGACTCTTGATCATGGTTTGTGGCTTCAGCCTACATCTCGGGCAACCTGTGTCATTGCTTACTCCGATGCTGATTGGGCAGGTTGTCCGGATACATCTCGGTCCACAACTGGCTTTGCAGTGTTCTTGGGCCCGAATCTTGTCTCATGGAAATCCAAGAAGCAACCTACTGTCTCCAAGTCATCTACAGAAGCTGAGTATAGAGCCGTCGCTTACACTGTCCAGGATACTCTGCATATTCGTTCTATATTATTTGAGCTCGGCTATCCTGTTACTGCACCAGTCCAATTATTTTGTGATAACATCTCTGCTTCTTATTTGACTGCTAATACGGTTCAGCATGCTCGTAGCAAGCACATACAGATAGACTACCATTTTGTACGAGAACGTGTGGCTCATGGAGACTTAGTTGTGAAATACATTCCCACACAGTTACAATTAGCTGACATTTTTACCAAAAGCCTTTCTAGTCAGCAATTTTATTTTTTGAAAGACAACCTGCGCGTTGTATCTCCCGCACAGTTTGAGGGGGTGTAAAAGAATATTATTAGGCATATTTGTTTCCTATTATGTATTAAACTCTCTCAATATAAATATACATGCCAGGACTCCAATTGGAGTACCCTTTTCCCATTATTTCACAGTTCAGTCTAACTTTTATTCCCGCCTATGCCCCTTCTCTCATATGGCCGAACTTAGGGGGAGGTGGTGGCGATTCTTCTCTTCATTGAGTAGGCTTCATATTTGTTTACCTTCCACCGGTGGGCGTAGCTCAACTGGTAGCGAGGGAGTGCCACAAGGGTTAGGTCCTGGGTTAGAATCCCGGCAACTGTGATGAGAGGTTACTATGCTAAAAATGCATAGGGTCTCTGCAAGTAGCGGGGACGGAGCCCCACTCTCCATCTATCATATTTTGATTATAGTCCAATTTACATCCTTCCATCGTGCTGTCCAGTCGGTGTTGAGGGGCCCTCGGGGATGGGGTGTCATCTTTTTTTTTTCATATTTGTTTACCTTCCACTGTATCATTAAAAATGGAAATTGACGTGATACCTACAACGGGGGTCACACAAAAGGAGTTCAAACCTTTGTTAACCTTAAATGAATTCGTAGAACTTGGTTTTCAAAGTTTAGTCGGTTTTCATCACATTGGCCATAGCGTTAATGCGTTGTGGCTTAGGATATTTTCTTTTGAACTGAAATTTATTGGTCTGGTCTGATCTAGACTAGTCTGGTCTGGACTGATTTATCTGAACTGGTCTGATTTGGTCTGGTCTGGTAAACGTCTGGTCTCTGTGTATTTTATAACTGCGGAAGTCTGGTCTGATCTGATTTGGTCTGATCTGGTCTGTGACTAATAATAGTTCAAAAAAACACCCTTAGTATTTATGTAGTTATTTGGGAGCTCATAGACTCTAGTCATTCCTCCAAGGAAAATGCATAAAAGGGTGATGGGCCTCAACCTTTCAATTAAGGGTTGTAATTGTGGGATTCATTTGTTATTTTCTTCATTCTTTGTGGTTGTATTTGCAAGCTCTTTCAATTTAGAGATTAAGGGGCATTCACTCTTTGATATCATTGACTTCTAAAAAGTTCTTCACATATAATTGTTATTAGTACAATGCACAAATGTTCATGTCCGGAATTCCGGACAGGAACCGCCGTCCGGACGGCGGCGTTTGGCCGCCTTCCCGGTGGCATTTTTTGATGAAATATTTATGGCATGTTCTCCATCAATTCTAGTTTATCCACAAACAAATTCAGCCAAAAACTCAATCGGGAAGGTCGTCAAATGATTTTTGCAAGTTAACTGGTCCGGAATATGTATTTTCCGGACCAGTTAACTTGCAAAAATCATTTGACGACCTTTCCGAATGAGTTTTTGGCTGACTTTTTGTGTGGATAAACTAGACTTGATGGAGAACATGTCATAAAAATTTCATCGAAAAATTCCATTCGGAAGGTGGCCAAACGCTGCCGTTCGGACATCGGTTCCGGTCAGGAATTCTTGACCGGAAGACTACTCTAGTACAATGTGATTATATTCTTTAATTTTGTTAGGGCGGTGAAAGTGTGATTTTTTTCATGTGTGAGTCTTATTACGACTCGCATTCAATGAGAGGAAGCTTTAATTAATCCATCCGTCCCATCAAACTTGTCCAAATATCATTTTTTGGCCGTCCCAAACAAACTTGCTCATTTCCCTTTAAAGTAAGAAATATAAAAATATGTGGCTAAAATTATTTCTTTCTCCTTTGCACAAATTTCAATCACACGGTTTTTACTTTATTAATCTACGTGCAAGTAAATTTTGGGCAAGTTTTATGGAACAAAGGGAGTAGTAAATATGAGTACACCGCACGAATTCTTCGGGATTGTATATTACTCCCTCCGTAACATTTATATCTTCTCACTTTTCTTTTTTGGACGTAACATTTATATCTTCACATTTCTAAATCTTCCCATTATACCCTCAATAATTTAAAAATAATACACTATTACACCTATTTTTTGGATTTATCCTTCATTCTGTCACATTATTTCACCATCTTCCCATCATACCCTCAATAATTTATATCTCCTTTCACTATTTTTAATCTCACACACTTTAGAAGTGGGAAGATATATTCCCTCTGTCTCATTTTACCTGTCCTACTTTCCTTTTTGGGTTGTCCCAAAATAAGTGTCCACTTTCCCTTTTTGGAAAGAAATATGTGGCCTACACCATTTCACTTTATTATACTCAAACTTCAACCACAACTTTTACTTTTTCAACCATTTCATTAATAATCGTGCTAAGTCAAATTAAGACACATAAAATGGGACGGGGTAGTACCTGATAAGGAGGGAGTAATTTACTTCTCGGCCTTTCTGTCGAATCTTTGGGTTGAATCGGTACACCACATACTTCTCCCATCAATCATCACATCTCATATATCTATATGCTTGCCTACAGGAGATGGTTCAGTTCGTGGACCATCGTCCTCCGACTTCTGCATTCTTTTTTGTCGTCACCAACTGAAGGAAATGAAGTATATACTCCGTATGTTTCTTTTTTCCTGATCAGGAATCGAAGAAAGGAGGTTTCTGGGCGAAATGGGACTGGTGATATGACGCAAAACCTCATCTGGGGGTGGGATGGAGGACCCCTACGGCGGGCGGTACGGACTACGGACCACATCACTTTTTTGTCGTCACCAACTACGGACTACTTCGTGGGCACGATCCGGGACGGTCCGGGATTTGGCTCATCTCAATCCCGTCCCGGTTTTATAACAACGGTTCGGTACGGTACAATATAAATCTTTATCCCAATGTTGTCCTATTTAAAACGGGATCGGGACAACCCGAGAAAAACTGAGACGGTTCGGGATGTTCCATAAAATATGCATTTGTGAAATGTGATATAAAAATAATCATAACATCAAAATAAAGACGTAACTATTTTGCAAATTTAGCTTCCCTGAAAAGTTAAGTAAAACCTTTAATTAACTATTTTTAATTTTTGTCTTGTAATTTTTTTTGGTCCCCCTAATCTTGTGTTTTCTTTAGTAGAATAGTAGTGCAAAATATTTTTATACTTTGTAGTACACTTGTAATTTTTTAACACGACATTAAATTAAATAACATATCTACAAAGACTATATATATATATATATATATATATATATATAGAGAGAGAGAGCTCTTCTCATCAGGCCGGCCTGACGGGCTGCCCCGTCCGGCCGAGCCCGTTTGGGTACCTTCCCGGTGGAATTTTTTGATGAAATTTTTTGAGCATGTTCCTCATCAAGTCTAGTTTGTCCATACCAAATTTCAGCTCAAAATTCGATCGGGAAGGTCGTCAAATGATTTTTGCAAGTTAACTGGTCCGGAAAATACATATTCTGGACCAGTTAACTTGCAAAAATCATTTGACGACCTTCCCGATCTAATTTTGAGCTGAAATTTGGTATGGACAAACTAGACTTGATGAGGAACATGCTCAAAAAATTTCATCAAAAAATTCCACCGGGAAGGTGCCCAAACGGGCTCGGCCTGACGGGGCAGCCCGTCAGGCCGGCCTGATGAGATGATTTCTCTCTCTATATATATATATATATATAGAGTGCTCTTCATGTCAGGCCGGCCTGACGGGCTGCCCCGTCCGGCCGAGCCCGTTTGGGCACCTTCCCGGTGGAATTTTTAGATAAAAATTTTTGAGCATGTTCCTCATCAAGTCTAGTTTGTCCATACCAAATTTCAGCTCAAAATTCGATCGGGAAGGTCGTCAAATGATTTTTGCAAGTTAACTGGTCCGGAATATGTATTTTCCGGACCAGTTAACTTGCAAAAAATTTGTGACGACCTTCCCGATGGAATTTTGAGCTGAAATTTGGTATGGACAAACTAGACTTGATGAGGAACATGCTCAAAAAATTGCATCAAAAAATTCCACCGGGAAGGTTCCCAAACGGGCTCGGCCGGACGGGGCAGCCCGTCAGGCCGGCCTGACATGAAGTTTTCTCTCTCTCTCTCTCTCTCTCTCTCTCTCTCTCTATATATATATATATATATATATATATATATATATATATATATATATATTCTAGTAGTTATTTTGGAAAATATTAATTCTATAGCAACACTATAATTTGGAGTAGTAGTTATTCCATCATAAATAGTATTCCGCACGTAATAATATATTATGGTTTAGTATTAGAATGAGAACTAAACAAATTTTAATCAAAAGAAACAAAAGAAATGAGACTAAGAGAGACATGAAATAAGATAAAATCACACTCGGGAGACTAAGGACTAGAAAATTTTAATTGGGTTTGACTATTACATAACATTAGAAATTTAAAATAACATATTAATTTCAAACGGGACACCGGAACGGGACATGATATTTTATAGATATCCCGGTCCTGTCCCGGTTAATATCGGTGCGGGACCGGTTCGGGATGAAAAAATTGTGTCCTAAATGGATCGGGATAGTTTCGGAACGGTATCGAGATTTTTTGGTTTGGGACACCGGGACCGGGATTTTTGCCCACCCCTAGTCATGCTTCCTTACCAAATTCCATGGAAAATAGTGTCCAAATATACATAAAAATTTATCCATTTCTTTAATGTAAAAAATATACTCCCTCCTTTAAATGTTTGCCAAGCTTGACCGGCACGAAAAATAATAAAGTAAAAACTGTATGGTAGATGTTTGTGTAGAGGAGGGAGAAATAATAGGAGCCACAAATTGATTGATTAAAAGGAAAAGTGACAAAGTTTTTGGGACAACCAAAAAAGAAAAGTTGGCAAAGTTATAAAGGACGATGTGAGTATACATTTATGAGTGTTTTTCAATTTTTAATGAGCTAAATCACATAAGTCCCATCAAATATAATATGAAACTAATTTTATAGGCATATGCCGGTGAACAAATATGTATAACTAATTAATCGACCTGTGCTTTGCATAGCTGGGTTATTTTAAAATATAATTCATTAACTAGATTTTGATTTTTAGCACATACTCCCTCCATAGCATTCATATCTTCCCATTTTCCTTTTTTTGGACGTAACATTTATATCTTCCAATTTCTAAATCTTCCCATCATACTCTCAATAATTTAAAAAATAATACGCTATTACACCTACTTTTGGATTTATCCTTCATTCGATCACATTATTTCACTATTTTCTCATCAGACCCTCAATAATTTATATCCTCTTTCACTATTCTTAATCTCACTCACTTTGAAAGTGGGAAGATGTATGTGATACGGAGAGAGTAATAAAATTGAAGTATAGAAAATCAATCTAAATGAAATACTTCATAATCAACACTTAAGTTAAGGTAAGGATATGTGTAGTATATGTAGGATATGTGGAATATTTATTTGTTCTCCTTTTTTCTACTACCTAACATCTTAGAGTCTTAATTAGTGTTCTGTTCTATAAAACTCAAGCATAGAGTATACATATATAATACACTCGCTGTTGTAGTGTACAACACTTAAAATGATATATAGATATATATTTTATTTAAATTTATGTATTTGTGTGTATGAGGATACAAATATATTGCAAATATATTGAGAGTGATACAAATATATTGCAAATTATACATTCTGAATTTTCAAAAAATGCATAAAAATTGATTAAGTTTTAATAGTTGTGTTTCACATATGGTTGAACCATTGAACAAATTAACCATCGGATTTCATTGAGAATTAATAAAAATGTTAGAATTTGTAGCAGCTGAAATAGCTAGGAGATACTTGACTGGTGTTAAAATCTACGAATGCTCTTATATTGTTTTTTATCCACTAACCGGCGTAACCGCTGATCCCGAACATCTAATTTACCAAACATCGTTTCACAACCCGTCAAATTAGTTTGCTAATCAAGTCCGCCAATTAAATTTTATATCAACTATCCGCTACCCAATTCGTCAAGAACTAAATTCCAATTATCAAACATGTCCAAAAAGTGAGTCATCCTTAAATATTGCATATGTTGTTGGGTGTGTTTCGAAAAACTAAGATGATAATTAATAAAATTAATTAAATAAATAAAATGACTTAAAGGAAAACGAGAAATGAGATGAAGCAGAATAAGCCAAAGCTCGTGCCACGCACGATTTCCTTAAAACGTATCCGTTGCCTCCCGGGTGCTAGGAGCGTTGCAACGATCGTTTCCCAGGATACGATGACTTCGAACAATAGTTTAGCACTCAAACTAAAGTTCCAACGAACGTGAACAAAGTAAGAACACTTAGGAATTTTTCGGAGTGACTGGAGGTGTATTTGAGCTAGAAAAACACGTGAAGTTCGTATTGTGTGTTGTGTATTGTTGCAAACCACCTGCAGCCATTTATAGGAAGATTTGTTGTGTGTTTAATGGAGGTTTAATGGATATGAACGTTGGTAATCAATGTCCAGCACGTTGGCATTGATTCTAGTCCAAAAAACTGTCCATTTATTGCAAAGGAACGTTGGGCATTTATGGCGTTACAACGCTCGCACGGAGCAGTAGCCTGCTGCCGAGCCAACTGCGGACGTAGCAGTAGCCTGCTCCAACATGGAGCAAAAATTAGGAAACTAACGGAGGAACAAAAATTAACGTTTATCCCTGCGCGCGTGGAGAGAGCCTTTACCCTAAGGAATCTTAACTCCTTAAGGGGGGTTTCCCTTTATAAAGGGTTCAAATTCCCTTGGGTTTTCCGGTGTGGGAAAAACCACACTAGAAACCCATCATTTTCCTAGTTTTCTCCATTCCAACGGGTAAACTTCGAAAAGCGATTTCTCATTCACCCGTTATCCGTTTTGAGCGTACCATATATCGAATTGTAGCCCTAAGCAAGGACAATCCGAAACCACTTTGACCCGACCCAAATCGGAAGTGGACCCCACTCAAAAAATTGCCCCAAAATGACCATTTAATGCAATTTACTAACACATTTTCCAACAATCCCCCACATGAATGAAAATTGATTTTCGAGACTTAAAAAAGACGCGAAGATAGGAGGACACATTGTGTTCACCGGATGATCCTTGTATACGGAGAGGTAGGTTTAATCCTTTGAACCTTCCGTTGTAAAGACTCGTTTATTTACTGGCTGTCTAGTAGACTCGATGTCTTTGAACTATACTGCCGTCGTGTAAACATTGACTTATCTTTACACAAGAACCTTCCAACTTTGTTCCGTTCTCATGGGTGTCACTACTACATTTTAAGGTCTAATGTAACATTAAAATTGTAACATTTGGATAAAGCGTTACAAAAAAGTACCCTATTGTAATGGTTTTCATCATATTGTTACATTTATCTTGAAACTGTTGCATTTAATATGATCTTATGTAACACCTTTTATACTTTTATATGAACCGTTACATTTTTAAATAAGTGTTACATTAGGCTAACTCTAATGTAACACTTGTCTCATATATAAAAATTAATTGAATGGAATTGAAAATCAGGGAAAATTGAGCGCCACATTTTCACTAAAATTTCATCCGGAAAAGGTAGCACCATCTCTCAACCCGCCAACCCGGATGGCCTAAACACCCAAGGCAAACCAAAAATCTAAAATAACAAAATGAAACCCTACAAAATACACATTACCTCTTCGATCGATATCCTGAACACACGCTCGAAGAGCTCCTCTGTTTCTTCTGATCTGCCGTTGCATCTAAAGGAGCGAAGATACTCTCTAGGACTTGCAGTAGCATTCTTACTCTCAAGCTTCAACGCTACATCATCTCCAATCTACCTCTCTCTATCAGGGATCGGAACACCTTTTCGCAACTCGGTTGAGGTATTAAATTAAATAGTTTATAATGAAATTTGCACTTAGATCCTAGGCTTCAAACAATCGGGCATGAGGCAAGTCTAAGAGTGTTTGAAAGCATTGTTTCCTGTTAGATTTTTATATTTGAAGGTAAAGTGATATTCAACATACTAAGGTGTTCATAATATATTTTATTGAAAATTTACCCTAATGCCCGATTGTTAAGTTTCTTCTCTCTCTGCTATCATCTTTCTTATACCATCGGATTTTAATGTGGTATGTGTATATTGTGCTTAGACCATCTGATTTGATGTAGAGTTGAATGAAAATGGTACTGTCACTAACGGGAAACAATACATGAAGCACATTAAGTGTTTGTGAGTATGCCTTAATGAACTAGGAAGATATGCATGACTTGCTTTGCCCAGTTCATTAGTGATAGTAAAATTATTGTTAAACTTGAAATTTTATGAGCACAATGACACATAATAACCAGATTTATGAGTATGTAAATTAGAAATTTGAAAAAATAAATAAAGAAAAATATATAATGAACAATATCCTTTGTGAGCTTGTTGTGTAGGTAAACCAGAATATGTGAATTTGACAAAAAAAGATACATAAAAAGCTAATACTGAACTAATATGCTTAAGTTAAGTACCTTGCATTAGAAGTTCCACTTACTAAGATCGTATCTTCATTCATCTCAATCTCTTTTATTCTTGGATTATCATTAATTATTTCTAAAGGCTTTAGGTTTTGGATATGGATGATATTTTTTGCTCGTGATAGGACCATTGAAATTGATTGTGATTCTAGGATGCTTTCATGTCAATTCTAGGTATGTTAATCTAGCTACTTTGATTGGTGATTTTCTATATTCCATTCTATTACAATCCCTCTAGTGATGGAGATAAAAAACACTAGTGTTATTTGTTCACATGAAGGCAACTTGCAGATTTCATGTAAAACATAAATAGTCATTATGAATATACTCATGAATGATATTTGGCTTTCTACTGGGTATATTATGCTTACATTCATGAGTTTTCTAGAATATCATTAAAATAATTACTACAAATAGCTGAGAGATTGGGACTAGCATAAAATCCACATAAACTAGTCAGTTAGGTAATCCGCTAATTTGTTTGCTTTTTTGTGCAATATGCCATTCTTTTACTATAATTCTTTTTGGTAGCATATTATCAGATAATGAAGATATCATGTTCACTTTTTAGCATATTAAAGAATGCAAGTGAGATTTATGTAGTTATATTGTCAAAGAAGCTTTTGTAGATACTTTTTGCATTTTTATTCTTACTGCCTAATCTAGGTGTTCTTTCATTTACTTGTACATGTAGGAAAAAAGAGATAAAGATCAATCTAATGGATTTGCAAGATCTTTCAATCAAACTAGAAGATGAATGAAAATGGATTTGAAGATGAAGTGTTATGTCAGGAAGTGATGTTTAATGATCTGACTACCTAAAGGTGTGTCAACTTCCAACTTACTACTCCTGTGAAGTACTCATAATGTGATTCATTTGCTATATAAAAATGGGTTGAGGAAGTGAGTATTTATTGAACATAAAGGTGGGTATTTGGGATGAGTATAAAATTGAATTTTGATTTTCACAGGAGAATATAGTCCATATGTATAAGTTTAGGAGTTTTAGTCAGATTGTTCACTGACCCAGATCTAAAATATATGTATATATCTCCAATAGCAACCACTAATTTTGAGAGTTTCAGGTATTGGAATGTGGCGATACTGCTGCACATGATAAGCGCCTGCAAACTGAGACCACATTTTTCTACCCGGGCAGCTTTCAGTTTTCATTTGAGAGGTAAGTTATCTAGTTTTTTTTTGCTGATGAATCATACATTCATTGTCTTTGTATCTCTTTGGTTCATTTGTTTATGACATTCAAATTATGTAAACAATACACTCGTGTTGAAAGTTCCAATTTATTTTTTATATAATAACTTAACAAGATCAAATACGTAGAGATGGAGGAAAAAAAGATGTATGAACAAACACGTGACATGTTCACTCCAAATGTAAACTTTAATATCTCAACCAATTTAGATAGTTTTGGAATGACAGGTTGAAATGGGTGATTCTTAATTCTATGTTTCTTTAGTTGGTTACTCTTAAATTCCATTTGAATACAAAATGGGTGATTCTTAGAATGATGAATCCTAAACTATTTAGATTTTTAGATTATATACATGAAATTTAAAGTTCTAACGTATTGATATATAGTAAAGGATTTCAAAGAGTTAGTCATTGAATTTCCATAGGGTCCAAGCTCGATTCAGGATCTTAATAAAGATGAGAAAATCCAACTTAACTGTATCCTGTATTATCTTATTCTCTATAGCATGTTGGTTAAACAACGTTTTTTAGACATTTTATATAGAGTAAAAGCATGAGCTTAAACCCTGTTATACTTTGTGCCATTTCATAGCTAGGTACTAATTCAGAAGTTTCTGTTTTAGTTTCTTCATGTTGCTTATGTTCCTGACATAACTTGAAGTTTAACATAGATGTATTCATAGTATAATTACTTAATGAATAGATCATCCTTGATTTCACTTTTTTTTAGTATAAGAGATATATAGCAGAATGAATCTTCATCTTCTTACTCCATTTTGTTATTGACAAAATATTCAAGCTAGAATAATCAACACACCATTTAGATCTTACCGCAAATACCTCAAGAGAAAGGAAATATGTATACAACTCATCCTTACAAAAGAAACTATAAAACCGGCAGTTTACTTGTCCATGTAGCACATAAGGATATTTAAGACTTTAGGTGTTGTCTATTTTACTGCCATAGCTAATAGTGTAGCTCCTATTTTGGTAGTTTAAATGCTCAGTGAGGGTTCTGAAGTGGGTAGATGTGCAGATTTGCAATGCAATATTGTTAAGGTATGAAATTTTTCTAAAGAAATGCTAACTATTTTCTCAAAAGAATCTTGTTGTGTAAGTTCAATAATTTGCATTATTCAACTAAACTAAGTTTCAGGTTTTTGAACAGTTCGATATTGGAGCTCTTTACAATTACAAAAAAATTAAGGTTTGCATTTAGAGGTATGTTAACTTACTGATCTTTGGTTGTTGAGTCGTAATACATTCCACTTGAATCCAACCCCTTGATTAATATATGTTTAGCGATTTAGAATATATCTTTGCCATGGAAGTTTAATTTCCTAACCATGATCCTAATCATTATGTTTAACTTTCATACCTAGAATTATTTGTCATGTAAGAATGTTCTTTTTCTATATTAGAATGCTATTTTATAGTTTCTAAATCTTTCCAAATAACTCTTTTTACTCTATAGTATTGTAGAATATTTTTTTGCTCTCAGAATGTTCTTCACGTTAATATTTGAGAATGGTGCGTAGTATTTGTTTGACAGTTTGAGAATAGTTGTGTAAAATTTGTTTTATTACATTAGAAGTTGGAACTTTGACAAGAATAAACTCTGAACCATATTTTTTAAGAGTCCATACTGATGTAGAAGTTTATATATATATGGATGCTAATGTTTTGAAATATTTTCTTTACAGTTAACGAATTCATGCATATGGAGAGGGAACGAATGAAACCACATATCGGATGATATCGCCTTACAAAACCAGTTGAGAAATTGCCATGGATGCCCCAAATTATGAGCAGTTTATTAGGATTTAGGGTTTTGTATAATACGTAGTACGTATATTTTTGTAGTTGATCGACCGGATAGATACATGGGTGCAATGTACTATAAATGTATCAAATTTGATATTTGTTGGTTATATATAAAAGAATTATTTTTAATACTATTTCTAATTTACGTTTAAATCATTGAAGTTATATATACTGACATACTGAGTAAATGCTATATTAGAATGAATGTAATATTTGTTACGTATTTATGCTAAAGTGTTACATTTGCTTAAGTAAAAAATTGTTACATTTGTGATAATGGGTTTAGTAACACTTTTGGTTTGTTTTCGAAAAGCGTTACAATTGATTTTAAAAATCGTTACGTACCGTTACAATAGAGAAAAGGCAACGCCAGCGAATGTAACGGCATGAAACTGTTACATTTGAAAGAATGTAACAGACTTTTAGACCTAAAGTAACGAATTTGGGTGTTACAAAAGGTCTTTAAATGTAGTAGTGTGTGCCCGTTTTGGCCATGGGTCACCGTCCTGGTTCTGCAAGAGTTTCTAAAGAACTGAGCCTTTACAGTTCTCCTTTGAAGCGGCCCTCTTCTCTCTCACATAGGTGATTCTTTCACGAGTATCCCGCATACTCTTCCAATGTTATCGAGTAGATCAACATTTTAGAATCATTAAAGCAAACGTTTTTGCTAACCTCGTGCGGGAGTCACTGTTTCAACGAGGAGTGGGTAGGAGTCCGGGACCCCCACAGTGACCATCCTTCGCTCTATAATTTAGTTGTCCCATTTGAACCTAGGACCAACTAGGTTGGGTATCCACTATAGAACTTTTCAATTTACGGGCTTTAATCCCATTCCTCGTGTCAACTTCTCCAACAATTCTCTATCCAATGCCTTGGTTAGCGGATCCGCTATGTTATCCTTTGACTTCACGTAGTCAATAGTGATAACACCCGTTGTGAGAAGTTGTTTAATGGTGTTATGTCTACGACGGACGTGTCTAGACTTACCATTATAGAGATTGCTCTGTGCCCTTCCAATTGCCGCTTGACAATCGCAATGTATGCATATTGGAGGGACAGGCTTCTCCCAACTTGGAATATCCTCGAGAAAATGGCGTAGCCATTCCGCCTCTTCAGTGCACTTATCCAAGGCTATTAGCTCAGATTCCATCGTGGATCTGGCTATTAACGTTTGTTTCGAGGATTTCCACGACACAGCTGCACCTCCCAAAGTGAAAATATATCCACTTGTGGACTTTGAGTCCTTAATGTCAGATATCCAACTAGCGTCGCTATACCCTTCAAGTACAGCTGGATACCTTCCATAGTGCAGCCCAAGGTTTTGGGTTTTTCGTAAATACCTCAAAACTCTTACTATTGCCTTCCAGTGTTCATCACCGGGGTTGCTAGTATATCTACTTAGCTTACTAACCACAAAGGCAATATCAGGCCTAGTACAACTCATTAGATACATTAAACTGCCAATAATCCTAGCGTATTCTACTTGAGAAATACACTCTCCACGATTTTTGGTCAGGTGTACGTTTTTATCTAATGGCGTCCTTGCCTCTTGATAATCATCCTTATTAAATTTGGTAAGGATTTTATCAACGTAATGAGATTGGCTTAGCGTAAGACCGTCGGGTCCTCTAATTATTTTAATCCCAAGGATTAAATCGGCCAGCCCCATATCCTTCATGTCAAATTTAGAATTTAACATGTTTTTGGTAGAATTAATCATTAGATTATTGCTACCCACGATGAGTATATCATCCACGTATAAACATAAAATGACATAGCCGTCTACCGTGCTTTTCACATAGACGCATTTGTCACTTTCGTTTATTTTAAACCCATTAATTAACATTGCATGATCGAACTTTTCGTGCCACAGTTTAGGGGCTTGTTTCAATCCGTACAATGATTTAATTAATTTACAAACTTTCTTTTCTTGGCCTGGAACACGAAAGCCCTCGGGTTGTTCCATATAGATTTCTTCGTCTATATCGCCGTTTAGAAAGGCGGTTTTTACGTCCATTTGATGAACTTCCAAATTCCGCAAAGCGGCAATTGCTAGTATCATCCTAATGGAATTTATTCTCGTTACCGGAGAATACGTATCAAAGTAATCATGGCCTTCACGTTGCTTGTATCCTTTGATTACAAGTCTGGCCTTATACTTATCAATGGAACCGTCAGGTTTCATTTTACGTTTAAAAATCCACTTGGATCCCAAAGGTTTACATCCCGGAGGGAGATCAACCAATTCCCATGTGTGATTTTTTAGGATAGAATCCACCTCACTTTTGATGGCTTCTTTCCACATAGGTCCTTCGGTAGACGTTACGGCTTCCGTATAAGTCCGTGGCTCATTTTCTACCAAACATGTTAGAAAATCCGGTTCATTTTCTACCATACAAGTTAGAATATTCGAATCGAATTCTACCAAGTACGTGAGAAAATCCGGTCCGAAGGATTTTTCAACTCTCGCACGTTTGCTACGTCGGGGTTCAGGTTCTTCACCGGATCCCTCGCTAGTATTTTCCATAGCTACGTCAAATGTTCGTTTTGACGTGCTAGGTCCATCGTTGGACTTGCATGGAAATACGTCTTCAAAGAATGATGCATTCCTTGACTCAATTATTGTGTTTTTATGTACATCCGGATTATTCGAATCGTACACTAAAAACCGATAAGCACTACTATTTTGTGCATATCCAATAAAAATACAATCCACCGTTTTTGGACCTATTTTTATTTTCTTAGGTGTCGGTACAAGCACCTTAGCAAGACACCCCCACACTTTCAAATATTGATAGGAAGGCCGTCTGCCTTTCCACAACTCGTACGGAGTTTTATCATATTTTTTCCGGGGAACCTTATTTAAAAGGTAATTGCTTGTTAAGATCGCTTCGCCCCACATATTTTGTGGCAGGCCCGAACTTACTAGCATCGCATTCATCATATCTTTCAATGTGCGATTCTTTCGTTCGGCAACACCGTTTGATTGAGGTGAATAGGGTGCGGTACGTTCATGTACTATACCCACACTAGCGCAAAAGTCACCAATTGGTGCTTCATACTCACCACCTCGATCACTTCTAACCGTTTTAATTCGTCGATTAAGTTGGTTTTCCACTTCATTCTTATAAAGAATGAATTTATCGATTGCTTCATGTTTATTTTTCAACAAATAAACATAGCTATAGCGAGTGCTATCATCGATAAAGGTAATAAAATATTTATTACCGCCACGTGTTTGTATTGATTTAAAATCACAAACGTCACTATGAATTAATTCTAGTGGTTCCGTTTTTCTTTCAACCGATTTGAAAGACGTTTTCGTTAGTTTTGCCTCAACACAAATATCACATTTGTGCTTCACATCAATTGTGAATTTAGGAATGTGTTCCATGTTAATTAATCTACGTATAGAATTAAAATTAACATGTCCTAGTCTACCATGCCACACATTGGAAGACTCAAGCAAGTAAGCAGAAGGGATTTTATTATTATTAATAATAATAGTCGTTACATTGAGCTTAAACAGCCCGTCACATGCATACCCTTTGCCCACATACATTCCCGACTTGGACAAAACTAATTTGTCCGACTCAAAAACCATGCGGAAGCCATGTTTGTTCAACAACGAACCGGAAATCAGGTTTTTGCGTATTTCCGGAACGAACAAAACTTGGTTTAGAGTCAGCTCCTTGCCCGAAGTCATCTTCAGGACCACCTTGCCCATGCCTTCCACCGCGGAATGGGCTGAGTTTCCCATCCACACCTTCTCACCATTTGATGGTTCAAAGGTCGTGAATAGCTCCTGGTTTGAGCAAATATGCCGGGTAGCACCGGTGTCCACGAACCATTCATTGGAATTGGATCCAACGAGGTTCACCTCGGTCACCACGGCCGAGAGGATCATTTCCTCCTCCTTTTGAATCTCGTGGAAGATCATTTTAATCTTCTCAACTTGATTCACAACCGTCTTTGGATCCACCATTTTAAAATCAAGGAATCGACCAACAACAAATTTCTTTGCTCCGGCATCCTCGCTTTTATACTTGTGGTCCAAAGCATTCCATAGCTCCTTAGCCGTAGCTAATTTGCTATAAACGTCGTACAAAGCATCATGCAGCCCGTTCAACACGTAGTTTCGGCATAGGAAGTCAGAATGCTTCCAAGCTTCAACCGCGTTGAAAGATTGCTCATCCACCTCACCCCCGGTTACAACCGGTGCTTCCTCGGTCAAGAAACGTGCAAGACCGAGAGTAGTGAGATAAAATAGCATCTTTTGCTGCCACCTCTTGAAGTTTAACCCATTGAATTTCTCGGGTTTCTCCACAGAGTTGCTTGGCACGGTCACCATAGGGATAGCCCTTTGGTTAACCAAAGCAGATGCACCGCGTTGTGAACTATTGTTCACCGGAGCTCCGCTTTCAGAGTGATTATCGTTCAAACCGTTCAAAGCATTCTGCCCAACAACATTTTCATTTTCTTGAGAAGTCATTTTTTCGTTTCTTACGTTCTTCGGAAACACAGAAACAAGTTCGTTCACCAAGGTGACAAACTACAAGTGTAAGATTGTTTACCGTAGTAGAACAATCACCGAGTACGTTTTAAGTTTGTATCCGTATGATACAAGCTTAGCAACGAAATACGTTTTAAGATTGTTGGGTGTGTTTCGAAAAACTAAGATGATAATTAATAAAATTAATTAAATAAATAAAATGACTTAAAGGAAAACGAGAAATGAGATGAAGCAGAATAAGCCAAAGCTCGTGCCACGCACGATTTCCTTAAAACGTATTCGTTGCCTCCCGGGTGCTAGGAGCGTTGCAACGATCGTTTCCCAGGATACGATGACTTCGAACAATAGTTTAGCACTCAAACTAAAGTTCCAACGAACGTGAACAAAGTAAGAACACTTAGGAATTTTTCGGAGTGACTGGAGGTGTATTTGAGCTAGAAAAACACGTGAAGTTCGTATTGTGTGTTGTGTATTGTTGCAAACCACCTGCAGCCATTTATAGGAAGATTTGTTGTGTGTTTAATGGAGGTTTAATGAATATGAACGTTGGTAATCAATGTCCAGCACGTTGGCATTGATTCTAGTCCAAAAAACCGTCCATTTATTGCAAAGGAACGTTGGGCATTTATGGCGTTACAACGCTCGCACGGAGCAGTAGCCTGCTGCCGAGCCAACTGCGGACGTAGCAGTAGCCTGCTCCAACATGGAGCAAAAATTAGGAAACTAACGGAGGAACAAAAATTAACGTTTATCCCTGCGCGCGTGGAGAGAGCCTTTACCCTAAGGAATCTTAACTCCTTAAGGGGGGTTTCCCTTTATAAAGGGTTCAAATTCCCTTGGGTTTTCCGGTGTGGGAAAAACCACACTAGAAACCCATCATTTTCCTAGTTTTCTCCATTCCAACGGGTAAACTTCGAAAAGCGATTTCTCATTCACCCGTTATCCGTTTTGAGCGTACCATATATCGAATTGTAGCCCTAAGCAAGGACAATCCGAAACCACTTTGACCCGACCCAAATCGGAAGTGGACCCCACTCAAAAAATTGCCCCAAAATGACCATTTAATGCAATTTACTAACACATTTTCCAACATATGTGAGATTAAATATACATGTAAATAACATTGATATGATTGTTTTTAACCTATTTATTTCTTATACTATTTTAATTCATATCAATTCACATATTAATTATAAAAGTTCATTTAATGTTTCAATAATGAAATTTTGTGGACGGGAAATTATATGTTTAGTTTTCAACTATAGTATATCTTTATACGATAAAAAACTATAGTATATCTTTATATATTACGTATACAAAGATACTAAAGTGTCATTACTAAAGTGTCTAAATTCACCCCTATTCAGTTTCGCTCATCTCATCAAAATAACAACTTGTTAGTTTCGCTCACCAAGTAATTTTTTCATTTTTAAAGTTAAAAAGTCATTGTTATATATTCTCATCATCAAATTAAACTCAAATATATGTCACTCAAATTTTGGATGTTTTTAATTGGACCAAAATTTTATGATCTAGTATCGAGTCTATTTAAATCTAATCTTATCTGATCTTGTAACAATCCGGTTTCTGTGTTTTTGTAATTGTCAAATAGTAGTCTGATCAGATATAGTCTGTTTTGATTTGGTCCGGGACCAAAAATAGTCCAAGTAAAAGCATCAATTATCTCTTGGTGTCAGTGAATTAGTTTTTTAAAACTGTTGTTATTGTTAAATTTTTATTTTTAATTTGTATAATGTAGCTTTACATTTATTTATAATATGGGGCCTAAATTAACCTTTTAAACAAGGCTATTTAAAATCAATCATGCTTCGTGACGTAAACATATATTTCTATCCGTGCGGAAATTAAAACAATTCTCTTCACAAAACTAAAAAAGAATTTTTTGTTCATAATTAATTTAACCGGCATGTAAAGTGTTGTGTACAATTTGGCCTGCACAAACAAATTTTCCATTTAAAATTATTAGACAACCCCGTTAATTGGGAGAAATAGTGTGATGTATCGCGTAGTATAACACTTTTGACTAAATGGAAACTTAATTGCACAAATAGGACTAAAATATAAATCATTCACAAATAGGACTAAGTGTTAATTTTCTACCCTAAATACCCCCAATCTAATTAACTAATTACCCCTAGTTCCTTTGGGCAATCGAGGCAGTTTGTTGATGGCGGGGCGGTCTCTTAGTGGTGGGGCAGTATGGCAGTGGCAGGGCAGTCCCACAACGGTGATTGGCGCCAGAGCTCCAGCGAATCTGTCGGCGTGTAACTGGCAGAAAACGAGATCTGGAAATTATGGGCTGATTCCGGCGGCGGCCGAGTGCAGGGCAGCTGTCGATTACTGGTGGTCGGCGGAGGTGGTCGGAGGCTGGCGACAGTGGTCGTAGGCTAATGATGGTGGTCGGTGGTCGGAGGTTGACAGTAACGGATGGGCAGGGCAGTCCAAATGCTACATGGGTATATTTCTCCAAACACACATGAGTACTCCTATTTAGAAAATTTAAAACAAGATAGTCATATTCGTGATTTTAGGCATGTTTTAGTCCTATTTAGGTAATTAACTCTTAGAGCAACTTCTGTTCAAGATAGCATGTTTTAGTCCTATTTAGGTAAAAACTCCAAGAGCAACTTATAAATTTAAATGTAAAAAGTTGTTCTAACTCTTTAATAGTAATACCCAAAGTTATCATTTCAATATGGTTATTATAAATAGATTATGTACTCTAATATTCAATATAGCCAATTTCAATTCTCTTCTAAACTACCAAGTCAGATACGATTCTGTTTTTGTGCACTAACAACTAGTATCAGAGTAGAGTTCTGTGAACTCTGAAGATCAAGAATAGCAATGACGATGAACTATCTCATATCAAATCTCCCTATTCTTGATGGCAAGAATTGGAGCCAATGGTCCATTCAAATGAAAGTGATTTTTGGCTATCAATATGTCTTTGAGATAGTGGAAGGAGGATTTTCGATTGTGTCTGAGAGATCCACGGAACCGAAGAAGAATGCGTTCAGTGAAAACAAGAAGAAAGACCATAGAGCTATGTTTTTTATTCATCACTGTGTTGATAATGCACATTTTGAGAAAATTGCTAATGCTTCAAGTGCTCATGAAGCCTTGCTGGAGAAATGCAACGAAGGAGTTGAGCAATTAAAGAAGGGCAAGCTTCAAACTATGAGAAGGCACTATGAAATAATGCAGATGGAATGTGTTGAGAAGATAGAGGAATATGTGATTTGAATATGTGTGGAGAAAAGATGATTGAGCAGAACATTATTGAAAAGGTATTAATTAAGAACCCTACCTCACAGTTTTGACCACATTATCGTTGCTATAGAGGAATCCAAAGATCTTACAACAATGAAATTGGAAGAATTACAAGGTTCTTTGGAAGCAAATAAACAATGTCTTCTTCAAAGACAGGCAGACAAATCTACAAATCAAGCACTTACAACTCAAACTACCAAGAATCCATTCTGTCACGCCCCAGACCGCAATCCGAGCGCGTGTACAACCGCCGTATAATAAAGTGATGTCACCCGCAAGTCAACCTCACTTGATTACACAAGGCGTTTCGAGAAAATAATCCATCCCTACTCAGTAGTAAACATACATAACAACATCACATTTAAAGCAATGAATAGCGGAAATATTCAACGGTAAGTCATAGGCCACAACCGGCCAACAACATGGGCATGCAAGCCCCAAAAGTAGTTTATAGTAGAACAAATATCCATGAGCAAGTGTTCGGTAGTTTGAAAGAAAATAAGGAAGCACGAACCACGTCTTCCTGATGTGATATCACCCGTGAGAAGGTGCAAGTAGCAAGCTCTAGCTTCAACCTGAAAGTGGTGGGGCCCCCCCGAAGGGGTCAGTACAAGTACCGAGCGAGTAGCAGACTAAATATAGAATAACTAGCGTTTCAAGTATAAGACCCAAGCATAGGGTGATACTTAAATAAATAGTTTTTCCCCCAAGTTATGAAATACTTAATAGTATATATATACTTGGAAAATATCTGATCCGTAGATCACCATTTTATTTGGGAAAAATAGTAATAGTCAATATTCTTGACTAAAAACCCCAACCCACCCATATACCTATGAGTGTATAGGACTCCTCCTTGTCCCTATTTGTATATCATAATCTATGAGTTTTAGGATCATAATCCTTGGATACTCCACCGGTTTGTGAGTGTTAAGGACTCATAAGTCCTAGGGTCCTCCACCAAGTTTTGAGTGTTAAGTACTTTTAAGTACTAGGGTCCTCCACCAAGTTTGAGTGTTAAGGACTTTAAGTCCTAGAGTCCTCCACCAAGTTTTGAGTGTTAAGTACTTTTAAGTACTAGGGTCCTCCACCAAGTTTGAGTGTTAAGTACTTTTTAAGTACTAGGGTCCTCCACCAAGTTTTGAGTGTTAAGTACTTTTTAAGTACTAGGGTCCTCCACCAAGTTTTGAGTGTTAAGTACTTTTTAAGTACTAGGGTCCTCCACCAAGTTTTGAGTGTTAAGTACTTTTTAAGTACTAGGGTCCTCCACCAAGTTTGAGTGTTAAGTACTTTTTAAGTACTAGGGTCCTCCACCAAGTTTTGAGTGTTAAGTACTTTTTAAGTACTAGGGTCCTCCACCAAGTTTGAGTGTTAAGTACTTTTTAAGTACTAGGGTCCTCCACCAAGTTTGAGTGTTAAGTACTTTTTAAGTACTAGGGTCCTCCACCAAGTTTTCCTATGATCAACCTCCTATCAACCTAGATAGAGTCTATATCATACTTAGTTACTCATAACTAATCCAATACATAAATCTTATGTATCACAATCCATGCAAAACCGTGCATTTATATAGATTTATAATTAATTAATACCAAGCAGTATTAATTAAATCCTTTGTTCTTCGGTCCACGTTTTCGTTGACCGACATTTCATACCTTATGTGTTTCAACTTAATCATCATGTAATTAAGTTAATAACATTCGTTTGTGCTTCTAATATACTCCAAGCAAAAATGCATTTCATATAATTCTTCATATCATATTCCATGCATCAACAATTATATTCTTTCATACAAACTTAACCCTAATGGCTAATCACATGTTTAAATATCTTTCAAACATCATTATGAACTCATATAACATTTATTTAGGTAATCTCATAATTAACCCAAAAGTTATAAGATATTAAGCCGTCCACTCACCTTGAACTAGCATTATGAAGTTCTACCCTTCTTGATTGAACTCCGGTGAAACTCCGGCGACTTTTGGTCAACTCCGGCGACAACTCCGGCGACTTTTCCAACTTTTTGAAACCACTTGAAATATCCTTTACAAGTGCCTAACAAGGTTTTAAAATCATAAAACCCATATTAATACAAATAACCTCTAAAAGGTCATTTTCCGGTGAACCGGTCGTTTTGGCTTCTAAGTCCGTTCTTGGACTTAGAACCATCTTCCAACCCATTAAACCATACTTATAACATGTAGAACCCTCTTAAGGATTCTTCACATGATATGTATCTCATGTGGTAGAAGAAAAAATAAGGAAGAAGTTATAATAAGGTCATTACCTTAATTATTTCACACTTTTAGCACTTTAGCTCCTTTTTGGGTGATTCTTCCTTGATGAGCTTTCTTCAACAATGGAGGAAAGAAGAATGGAGAGTCTCCTCTCTCTTGTTGCTGTAGCTTGGCCGAAAATGAGGAGGGGAGAGGGGTGAGGATGGACTTTGTCTCATTAATCCAATGAGTGCAAAAATGAGGGTCCACCTTAGGTACTTTGATGCCTTTCCATTCAATCCCCAAAACTTCCCACCTTCCTACACTTATTCCAGCGGCCCAACCCTTGTCTAGAGTGTCTAATTTCGTGGGTTGGCCCTCACCTATGTGGGAGGTCACCCCTTTTTGCCCAGAAGTGTACAATCGGCCCCGAAAGTTGTATTTTTCGGACTGTTTTAAATATATTTTATTTTATCGGATCAAATAAAATATATTATGTGCTCTTACTCATTATGACATGTATAATTAATATAGATTCCCCAACTTTAATTTATTAATCCTCCGAAATTCAGTTCGGGCTGTTATCAGTTAAATCACCAGTACCGGTAATTTGGGCTTCTTTTGACTAATCGGTCAACTCTGGGCCTTTCCATGGTCCAAATGAAATATCCACCACTATATATTTATTATCTAGACCAAGATGAATAAAATATATGGTTTCGGGGATGTCGGGCGGCCCCCGCTCCCGGTGTGGGTCCCACGTGCAATTTACTATTCACGTGAACGAAATAATAAAAATTTACAACTTTGTAAATTCATTAATCCTTTAATAAGGTTCAATACATTATTTACATAAGAGTAAATATATTTGGGGACGGTGTTACAAGTTCACCCCCCTTGTTTGGGATTTCGTCCCCGAAATCCAAGTAGCTAATCGAAAAGAAACGGGTATTGCTCCCTCATTGAGACTTCGGTCTCCCACATTTCTTCTTCGACCCGATCACTTCTCCACAGAACCTTTACCATAGGAATCTCCTTGTTCCTAAGTTTCTTCACTTGTTGGCCTACTATCTTCACCGGCTCTACCGCATATTGCAAATCCTCACGGATCTCTACCGGTGGTTTCTCAAGAATATGAGATGGGTCTCGTATGTACTTCTTAAGCATTGATGCATGAAACACGTCGTGTATCTTCTCAAGTTCTGGTGTTAACTTGAGACGATAAGCCACGGCCCCAATCCTTTCAAGGATCTCAAATGGACCAATGTATCGGGGGTTAAGCTTTCCCCTCGATACGAATCGGATGATGCCCTTCCCAGGAGAAATCTTTAGGAAGACTTCATCACCGAC
Source organism: Cuscuta epithymum (assembly GCA_945859915.1). Taxonomy (NCBI): domain Eukaryota; kingdom Viridiplantae; phylum Streptophyta; class Magnoliopsida; order Solanales; family Convolvulaceae; genus Cuscuta; species Cuscuta epithymum. The sequence goes on along the minus strand of CAMAPF010000947.1, from coordinate 269,656 downwards.
TTTGAATTCCAACGGTCTCCGCCGTTTATCAGCATAACTCTTTTGTCGGTCTTGAGCAGCCTTCAGTCTCTCTGAATGATCCTCACCTTGGCCTTGGTGATCTCAACCAGTTCTATTCCTTCGAGTTTGGCCTCGCCAACCTCGTCCCAACACAATAGTGTTCTGCACTGCCTCCCATACAATGCCTCGTATGGAGGCATGCCAACACTTGCCTGATAACTGTTGTTTAATCTCAACATTTCAAAACGTGTGCGTCTTCTTTACGCTATATTATACTGCACTCCCATTCTCCTTCATATTTTGCAAAAGGAGCTTCTATGTGAGACAACAGCAGCAAGATTCGAGGTGAGGCAGTGATGGTCCCGGATAGGGTAAAAGTCTAGAGGGGGGGGGGTGAATAGACTTTTAAATCTTTTTCAATTTTACAAAGTTTTCCCTCTAGAAAAGTTGATCTATAATCTTTTGAGAGATTAGTAGATGCACAGCGGAAGTCTTTACCCTTTATGTAATAAGTGTTTGACCACTTTCTAATTTGGGGAAGATTGGACTTAGATAGCTAGCAGTTGGCTTGGCAGTTAGCTTGGCAGTTGGCTAGATAGCAGGGACCTGCTGAGGTAACTGTTAGAGAAATAATGACTTTATGATGAAAGTGATGGTGAAAAGTTGTTTAGAATGAAGAAAGATGTCTGAAAGAGTGCTTTAGTAAGATTAAGGAGAAGTCTAACTGGAGCAGTGGTTTTGGCAGTTGGGTGGTACAAAGGGGACTGCTGAGCCACCTGCTTAGGTTATAAGCAGATTTTCAGAGATCCTTTTAAGCAAAACTTTGTGTTGATGATGTTATGAGGATCTGGTGATGTTGAGTTGTTTAAAGGAAATATATGTATGTGAGCAGGGAGCTCAGCAGTTGGGTGATACTGAGGAGACTGCTGAGGCACCTGCTATACTTTGAAAGTGAATTTCCGAGAACTGATAAAACAACCTTTTTGGTAATACTTTAGCAAGTGAACTGTGTGGGGATAGCCTCAAAGAGAGTGAGTAATTAAGCAGAAGGATAAGCAGTTGGGTCAATTAAGATAACTGCTTAAGATGCTGCTAGCAAACTACAATCTTTATACGAGAAGTGCTGGGTGTGTGTTTTGTTGAATGAAGTGAAATCAACACACGATGTATCCTGGTTCAGAGGTGGTGTAATCCTCCTACGTCCAGTCCCATTCTCTTTCAAATGGATTTTCACTAAAGTATTCAGCCCAATACACTTAGTGACAATCTGGCCTTTACAATACTTAGGCCTAGATTGAAGGTTTTTCACAATGAGTATGACACCACTCAAAGTTACTCAGTCCTTAGACTTTTCTCTATTGATCCAGTGGGGATCAAAAGGTACTCTATCTATCTAACTACACTTTAGGATCCGAACAACTGTTCTCCTAAGTGTTTACAACCACTTGTGAAATGTTACAAGAAAGTTCTAACCTCCAACTATGAACTAAGCTCTAACAATGTAAAAGTATTGATCTAATTTAAGAGCTTAGTGAAGCATGAGGCTAAGCAGAGAGTAAAGTTGAGTTTGCACTTTCTCTTTTGCTAGATATCTCGTATATGCTTTGATGAAAGTATTTCTCTACTTAGGATGCTCAAGCTTATTTTGAAACTCTTGTTTCAGCCTCTATTTATAGGCTTTTTGGTTGATCAATCTTATCCGTTGGTTAGGATAGTTTGATCTCTTCCGTTGAATCACTGGTGAGGACGAATTGTACATTCGTCTTTTTGTGCTGGAGCATTTATTGCGGCTGATCTCTTTGTCTTGCATTATTCAGCAACTGGAGCATCTTTTCTGGTAATGTCTCATGTGTTTATCCCATGCTGTAGGTCTATGTACCTGTTTTAGCATTTAAGGTAGGTCAAATATTGTCTTTCAATCATATACATTAATTAATGTATTTGATTTTCGAGCAAATGGCTCCTATTTTTGTGACAGTTAATTTTTGTGTGCTAATAAAAAATTATACTGGCAGGATTTAAATATCCCTTTAAGGTAAACCTTATTGCATTTTAACTTTCCAGTGTAATTTTTTTATTAGTTCCAAAAATTTTACATTTATTTTGTCACAACATAACGCCAATACTTGAATTTAATTTAGACAAAATGTACGAGTGCAAAGTATAGTGGCATCATCAAAATCTATCAAAATTGGGTACTAACAATTTCCCCCTTTTTGATGATGCCAAAACTATACAACACAAGAACCAAAATATTTTTATTGAATCTTCATTGAGTTTATGTACATTGTTCTAGATATCAAGGTACAATAGTTTATAGTCATTTTCGGACTGAAGAGCTAGTCTATTCTTGTTTGTCTTCTTGTTTCTTCTTAGCAGCTTCTTCCTTGGCTTTGGCCTCTTCTTCCTTTCTTCTTCTTATCTCAGCTTCTTCTTTGTAGAGTTGGTTTTTTCGTCTTGTTTCAGCTGCTTTCTTTGCTGCCAGAGATCGATTGGAGGAGGGGCCTGCTTGTGTTGACTTTTCCCCCTTTTTGGCATCAGCAGGGGTATAACTTTCTCGGAATAGAGCCTCTATTTCTGGATCAGAGTCAACGTCAATTTGTCGTCTTCTAGTTGGATGGAGGTCGTTGACTTCAACAGTTAGTGCAAGGACATTGTTGCGAAGATCCGTTAGATCCACTTTGACGTCCTCTTTTACTACTCGGTCCAGATTTTGAAGCTGCTGATTTGTTGTTTGTTGGTGTTGACCAAGTTTCTTAAGTTCATTTCCTTGTTTGAGGAACGCATCTTGAGTAGCTTTGTGTAGATTGGTGAGATGTGTTGCAACATCAGCTCTTGTTTTACCAATAGCTTCTGAATGCTCTACCTGTTTTGTAACCATTTTCTGGGATAGTTGAAGGATGGCAGGCAGTTCCTTGGACTTGAGATGTTGTATGAACTCCTCATGCGCTTGAATCGTTTGAATGGCCTGTTCAAGATTAGCGGGTAAGGTAGGGACAGAATTCACCTGAGCAGAGTGCTCTGCGGCTTGTGAGGAGGCTGCTGCTGTTGTCAAAGGATGATGATGTCTTTGGTATGTGAGAAGTTGATTGGCCAGTTCATCATCTCTTGCTCTGAGTGCCGCAAGTTCTTGTTTGATTTCTGCAGCCACGGCTTCGTGTTGTGAGGTCTTGATTTTGAGGAGAGCCCTCTGCTCAGCATTGAAGACCTGTTGGATCATAAGGTCATTTCTGATATGCCTGTGGACTTCTTCAAACCTGATATCAAGTCTTTCTTTCATCTGTTTCTGCATTTTAATGAGCCTTTTATGGAGTCTGACCTCTGCTCTGCTAATGAATCTGATAGAAGCTCCCCTTTCTTGAACAAAGAGATTGGCTAAGGATATAGCATCTTCTTCTTTATCAGCTTCTTCTTCGAGACTGGCAGTAGGTTGAGCAGTAGCCTTAGGAGTGATCTGAGCAGTAGCCTGAGCAGTATTCTGAGCCAAGGGTGGTTTCGTGATCATGACGGCAGTTGGCTGCTTGGTTGTTGCTTTGGATGATTCCCCACCTCCTCTTGTTTCATATTTCGATTTCTCCAGGACTCTCCTTAATTCTTCATCACTAGAAGAGGAAGAGGAAATGATTTGTTTACCTCTTGGGCTAGGAGGTCTTTGGAGTGCATTGTCAGCATCATCATCATCATCATCATCATCTAGATCATCATTATCATTGTTGTTTGCGATTGGTTCCTTGGCAGTGAGATCATTTTTCTTCATGGCGTAGACTTGGTTTATTTGATGAAGGTTGGTTGCTTTTGCAAGATCCTCTGTACCCAACCACTCCAATGCAAAGTCTTCTTCATCAATGAAGTATAGTAGGGTCTCTGCTTGATCCCGGATTTTTGTTAGTTTCCACTTTCTCCATTGTTTGACTCTGGTGAATTCTGCCTCTAGTTGCTCTAGTGGGGTCAAGTTTGGTGAGCTACCTGCAGGAGATGGAGACACCTGCTCAAGCAATGGAGCCTCTTGTTCTGGTTCTAGGAGACCCACCTTCTCTAGTAAGAGAGCCACCTGCTCTTCTTTTTGAGTAACCTGCTCTTCTTCTAGTGGAGTTAACTTGAGTGAGTTCGCTACTGGGGATGAAGGAGCCACCTGCTCTCCTTGCTGAGTTAGTCTGGGAATTAGAACAGAGAGAGGGATAGCAGAGCTGTTGCTGCCATTGGACGAGTTGGAAGAGGATTCTGCTTCTTCTTGTATGATGGTTAGAGGAGAGGCTACTGCTTCTTTTTCTTGGATGAATGAGGCCGCTTCCTCAAGTTCGTCTTGCAGATTCCTTGTTGCTGTTCTTTGTTTCTTGGATTTAGGGCCTTGACACCCTGAGCGTAGTCTTTTGGCAGTCTTGGTATCAACTTTGAAGGATACCAAGAGGAGTTCGTTGGAGACAAAGGAGGGGTCTGCCTTTGGTATTTGTGGAGCCCCAGCTTTGGAGGTTTGGTGGAGGAATTTCCTCCAGTTGGTCTCCTCTTTGATTTCCCCTACTATCCCCTTCCTTCTTAGAAGTTCTCCAATCAAGAACCCATACCCTAGCAATGGTAGGCTTCCATCCTTTCCTCGTCCCTTGTGTGACTTGTTTACATACTTCAGGATCTCGTTGTACACATACCGAGACCAGTTGTGTGGGGAGCCAGAGATGATGGCTGCTAGTGGAAGTGCCCTTTGTGCATTTATTTCATCCAATGCAGTTGTTCTGTTGTCAATGCATTTGTATAGGATGTCCATCAGAAGAGAATATTCTGGTACCAGCATGCCCTTCTTTACCTTTAGAGTGTTAAGGTGTTGAGCCTTTGGAAGGAACACAATTTCTTTGAAGTTTTGCTCTTCAAGGGTGATGTCATTGACATTTCTGGCTTCATCCCCAGGTAGAGAAAGCAGCTCCTTTATGTCTTCTTCTTTTATCTCTACCTCGAACCCCATCACTACAGATTTCAACGTCTCAGGTGTGGAGTTGGTGTAGAACTCTGCTACTACCTCGGGGTAGAAACAGGGGTAAGGAAAGGTGGCCATTTTCATGAGTCCTGTTGTTTCTAGCTTTCTGAGAAGTTCCCTCATGAGATCCTTGTTCTCTGCTTTCTCAAGAATTTTTGGAGTATTTAGGATGGACCCGGTGAAGATGGATTTGGAAATTTGGACAAGGGAGGCCATTTGGGTGTATATGGAGAATGGAATGGTTTGCGGTGGTTGGGTGTAATAGAGCTTTTGAGAATGCTTAGAGTAAATTTGAGAGCTTTGAAATAGGTAGAAGGAGATTGCAAAGTGAAAAGTGTGAAGGGGAATGTACGGAGGGAGTATTTATAGACTATCGGGAACTAGCCGTTGGAATATAGCCGTTGAGAGAACGGCTGGACATGCGTAGCATTTACTTCGTTCACACTTGTAGCAGAGGGCTCAGTGTTGGGTAGATTTTTGATGGTTTGTGAAGGCGAAGGTTACCTTTTTAGAATCCTTGATATGAGAGAGTCAAGATGACATATGCGATGTGTTCTGATTCCATGTGTGTTGATCAAAAATTGAGCCAACTGCTGGCTTCAAGCAGTGACCTGTTTTTGGGTCAGTCATCTGCTGGCAGGCATCTGTTCGAGCCTGTGAGCCAGGGTTGTTCCTCCCATTTTTCTTTCCTTCTTCTAGACTTGTCTTTCACTTTAAGAAGGTATTAATGCACTCCTTGTTCTTATGTAGGTAGCAGTGGGCTAGTTGTCGGGCACCTGCTGAGCTTGCTGCTGGCTAGAATGCAGTCAGCTGCTGAGTCAATCTCTCGAACTTTAATACCTTGCAAAATTTAAAAGCCTGATATCGACTTTCTTGGACCTGTATGCTTCATTCCTTGTGATTTTAAGTAGCTTACTCTTGGCAGGTGCCTGCTTTCTGAGTACTTCATAGAGGTTCCCCCTCAGCGGGTGGCTAGGGATTCCCCCTCGATTTTGGAATAAGGTTCCCCCTGAATAGATGCAGGGTTATTCCTTCGCTTGATCTAGATCATCTAACATGCCAAGTTCTTGCCTTAGTTGGTTGAATCTAGCTTCATTTAATGGCTTGGTGAAGATGTCAGCCAACTGCTTTTCCGTAGGGATGTACTCAAGCTTGATGGTCTTCTTCTCAACATGCTCTCTGATAAAGTGATGTCTGATCTCAATGTGTTTGGTTCTTGAATGAAAGACTGGATTATGAGTGATAGCAATAGCACTAGTGTTATCACACAGTATGCTAATCTCCTTTGTTTCTTCTCCATAATCCTTCAACTGCTGTTTCATCCATAGTATTTGAGCACAGCACCTGCCTGCAGCTATGTATTCTGCTTCGGCAGTGCTAGTAGCAATTGAGTTCTGTTTCTTGCTGAACCAAGAGACAAGTCTTCCACCAATTAATTGACAAGTTCCTGAGGTGCTTTTTCTATCAATTTTGCATCCGGCAAAGTCAGAGTCTGAATAACCATAGAGTTCAAAACCTCCATTTGTTGGGTACCATAGTCCAGAGTTAGGATTGACTTTTAGATACCGTAAAATTTTCTTGGCAGCTAGAAGATGACTTTCCTTAGGCTTTGATTGAAACCTTGCACATACACCAACTGAGTAGGAGATATCTGGCCTACTAGTGGTGAGATATAACAAGGAGCCAATCAGACCTCTGTACAGGGTGGGATCAACATCTTTGCCATCTTCATCCTGACTTAGGCCTTGGGATGTATTTATGGGTATTTTCACAGTTGACTTGTTTTCAACCTTGAACTTTTTCATGAGATCTCTTGTATATTTGGCTTGGTTGATGAAGATACCATTGGGAGTCTGCTTCACTTGTAGTCCCAGAAAATAGTTTAACTCTCCCATCATGCTCATTTCAAACTTGCTTTGCATGAGAGTTGAAAATTTCTCACACAATGCTTGATTTGAACTTCCAAAAATTATGTCATCAACATAGATTTGAACGAGCAGTATGTGGGAGTCTTCTTCAATTTTGAATAAAGTCTTGTCTACTTTGCCTTTAGTGAATCCATTATTCACTAAGTATTGAGAGAGAGTGTCATACCATGCTCTTGGGGCTTGCTTGAGTCCGTATAGAGCTTTGTGTAGCTTGTAGACTTGATCCTTTTCTCTATTGATTTCAAAGCCAGGGGGTTGCTCCACATAGACCTCCTCTTCTAGTAGACCGTTTAGGAAGGCACTTTTCACGTCCATTTGATAGACAGTGAATTGCTTGTGGGCAGCATAGGCTAGGAATATTCTTATAGCCTCAAGTCTAGCAACAGGAGCAAAGGTTTCATCAAAATCTATACCTTCTTCCTGGCAGTAACCTTTGGCTACTAGTCTTGCCTTGTTCTTGATAATTGTGCCTTCCTCATCCATCTTGTTTCTGAACACCCATTTGGTTCCTATCACATGTTGATGATAGGGTCTGGACACAAGTTCCCACACATTGTTTCTCTCAAACTGATTTAGTTCTTCTTGCATGGCATGTATCCAGTCTGAGTCAAGTAGGGCTTCTTCAATTTTCTTGGGTTCAATTTGTGAGATGAAGCATGAGAATAGTGCTTCTTTTTGGATTGCTGACCTTGTTCGAACCCCTTCATGGATGTTTCCGATGATCTGGTGTGGAGGATGTTTGTTCAACCATCTAATGTCAGATGAGGTTGTTTTGCTTTGACGTTGTTGTTCATCCTCCATTTCTTCTTCGTCACTATCTTCTGGTAGGGTGGGATGAATAGGAATTTCAACAAGTTCAGGAAGGATGTTTGTTGGTGAGTCACCTGCTGGCAGAGGGCTAACAGTTGAGTCAACTGCTGGCAGTGGACTGACGTTTGATTCAGCTATTTTTTCTCTATCATTTCCTGGAAGGCAGCTTGGAGCCTTTCCAGTGTCCTTCTTTGAGTTGGATGACTCACCTTCTTCTTTTGATTGAGCAGTGGGGTGATTTTCAAAAACCACATGGATTGATTCTTCTACCACCAGAGTTCTTTTGTTGAGGATCCTGAATGCCTTGCTTGTTGCCGAGTAGCCCAGGAAGATCCCTTCATCAGATTTGGGATCAAATGGCTTGAGATAGTCTTTTCCATTATTTAGAATGAAGCATTTGGATCCAAACACATGGAAATGACTAACATTAGGCTTTCTTTCTTTCCATAGTTCATATGGAGTCCTTTTGTAAGTCTTATGAATGAGACTTCTATTCTGGGTGTAGCAAGCAGTGTTGATGGCTTCTGCCCAAAATCTTTTGGGTAAACCAGCTGCTTCTAAGATTGTCCTTCCGGCTTCCTTGAGTGTCCTATTCCTTCTCTCGGCAACACCATTTTGTTGAGGTGTTCTTGCTGCTGAAGTTTGGTGATGAATTCCATTTTCTTCACAGTACTGAATTATTATAGAATTAATAAATTCAGTACCTCTATCTGACCGGATCTTTTGAATTGAGAGGCTTTTCTCATTTTGGATTAGTTTCATCAATTCAGGCAGCTTCTTCTCTGTCTCATTCTTCTTCTTTAGGAATATGGTCCAAGTGTATCTTGAGTAGTCATCAACAATGACCAGGGTGTACCTTCTGCCGCTTAAACTTGTTGGTTCAACTGGTCCAAACAAGTCAAGGTGCAGTAGGCTTAGTGGTCTTATTGATGAACTGACTTCTTTTGATTTGAATGATACCTTGGTTTGTTTTCCCTTTTGGCAAGCATCACAGAGATGGTCCTTTTTATAGTTGATTTCTGGAAGTCCTTTCACTAATCCTTTTCTGGACAGTTTGTTGATTGTTTTGAAGTTGAGATGGCTTAGTTTGTTGTGCCATTCCCAACTTAAATTTGAATCTGCCTTTGTCACCAAGCAGATCCCTTCCTTTGCTGAGCTCCAATCAACAATGTACATGTCCTTCTTCCTTCTACCAGTGAGCACAATTTTGTTATTTTTGACATCTCTAATCAAGCAAATGTCTTTGGAGAATGTAACATTATAGCCATTGTCACAGAGCTGGCTTGTGCTTATGAGATTGAACTTTAACCCTTTAACATAAGATATGTTTTGGATTGTAAGTCCATTGATGGATAGGTCTCCAGCTCCTTTGGTTTCTCCTTGTTTTTCCACATTCCCAAAAGTAACTTTGGGTCCTTCGCTTGCCATATAGTTTGACAGGAGCCGCCTGCTGCCTGTCATGTGCCTGGAGCAGCCTGAATCTATGTACCATGTTTGTGAGTCAACTGCTCCAGCACCTTCCTGTATTCATCATTGTTGAGCAGTAGCCCACAAGTTAGTGGGCAGCTTCCTTTGTACAAGTTTGGGCATCCATGCCCATCTAGAACCATTTAGTTCTAAGCAGATTGGTCTATAGCCATTTGAAGTATTATAATCATGGGGGATGGCTATGTAATTGTTAATCCTTTTTCTTCTTGAAGTTGAAAATGGATTATTGACCTTTGGAGGAGACTGCTTAGTGTTTTGACTGTGGTTGGTCTTATTGGTTGATTGCCAACGGGTTCTTGGGTTTTGATGGTTGGGAAGTTTTTGTCTATACAGGAGATTGGATTTTGATTTGGGAGCAGGCAGGTTCCTTCTTATGGGAACATTCTGAGAATGGGATTTTTGGTAGATTAGCTTTCTTGTGTTTTGTTGGTGGCTTGTGGAGGGTGAGTTTTGAGTGAGTCTGGTGGGGGATACATATCCGAGGCCTCTTCTCTTCTTATTTAAAACAACTTCAGCAGTAGAGTCACTGGTTTTACTATCCATGCTGAAGTTATTCATTTTGTCTTTCAGCTCTTTGTTCTCTTCTTCTAAGACATTGTTTTTGGTTAAGGCATCTAGCAATCTTGTGTGAACAGCCTTAATGTCTTGTTTTAATCTATCATTTTCTGATCTTAAGAGAACATGGTGATTTTGGACTTTTTGGAAATCTTGTAATAAAGATTCCAGAGAAATATTGGTTGGTCCAGAATCACTAGAGCTATAGGAAGAGCAGGATGTTACCTCAACATCATTGTAGTGGTCCTTGGCCATTAGGCATTTAGGGGAGCTGCATTCATCATCTTTACTGAGCCATCTGCTGCTTTCTTCAGTGAGCCAGCTGCCGCCTTCTTCAGCCACCTGCCAGGATCCCAGGCATAGAAGTGCTTCCTCTGAGCTTTCAGATGAAGAGCTTTCACCACTTGAGCTGCTTTCATCTTCACTTTGGGATTCCTCCTTCCTCTTTTCACTTACAAAGGCTTGTCTCTTGCTCTTAAAGTCCTTTTTGTATTCTCCTTTTCGAGCAGTTGCCTGTTGCCCTTGATACCTTTGAGCCAGTGGTAAAGGACACTCATTCTTGTAATGTCCTGGCTGTCTACAGTTATAGCATAGAATAGTGTCCTCACTTGATTGAGGTCTCCCTTGTCTCCTGGGTGGCTGATTGTATGACCTCCTTGGAGCAGTTCCCTCCTTCTTCATGAATCTTTTAAATTTCCTCACAAACATAGCAAACTGCTCGTCAGTGAGGAGATTATTGAGGGTTTTTTCAGCAGATTTTGAAGTGCTTGGCTCAGACACTAGAGCTAGTGTCTTGTATTCATCTTCCTTCTCTTCTTTGATCTCCTTCATTTCAAATTCATAGGCCTTGAGATCACTGAAGAGTTTGTCGGTTGACAGAGTTCTGAGATCTCTGCTATCTCTCATAGCAGTTACCTTCATGTCCCATTTGGATGGCAGGCCTCTCAAGATTTTAAGGGAAATTTCCTTTTGAGAAAGTTCTTTCCCAAGGTCAGAGACCTCTGCCACAATCTTTAGGAATCTGGATTCCATCTCATGGATAGATTCAGTTGACAGCATTTTGAAATCCTCAAATTTCTTGAGGGCTATGGTTAGTTTATTGTCCTTCTCCTGTTCATCCCCTGCTCCAATCTTTGTGAGCTCATCCCAGACATCTTTGGCAGTTTCGCATTTCCTGATTCTGGGAAATATAGATTCATCAACAGATTTGAAGAGAATGTCCTTGGCAATGTTGTCAAGATTGTTTCTCTTCCTGTCCTCAGTTGTCCATTCCATTTTGGGTTTTGGAATGTACACATCATCTGTCCCTTCTGTGGTTCTGGATGTGATGACCTTCATTATTTTGATAGGTCCATCAGTGATTACTTCAAGCATCTCATCATGTAAAGCACTGAGATGTGCTTTCATCCGTATTTTCCAGTCATCAAATTTGTTCAAGTTGAACAGAAGGTTCTTGGCTAACTGACTGTCCATTTTTGAAGGTGTTTGGGAAGTAGAGTGGTTTGGATCTTTAGTTCAAATTAGTCAGAAACTGATTCTAGGAACACCTGCTCTGATACCACTTGATGGTCCCGGATAGGGTAAAAGTCTAGAGGGGGGGGGGTGAATAGACTTTTAAATCTTTTTCAATTTTACAAAGTTTTCCCTCTAGAAAAGTTGATCTATAATCTTTTGAGAGATTAGTAGATGCACAGCGGAAGTCTTTACCCTTTATGTAATAAGTGTTTGACCACTTTCTAATTTGGGGAAGATTGGACTTAGATAGCTAGCAGTTGGCTTGGCAGTTAGCTTGGCAGTTGGCTAGATAGCAGGGACCTGCTGAGGTAACTGTTAGAGAAATAATGACTTTATGATGAAAGTGATGGTGAAAAGTTGTTTAGAATGAAGAAAGATGTCTGAAAGAGTGCTTTAGTAAGATTAAGGAGAAGTCTAACTGGAGCAGTGGTTTTGGCAGTTGGGTGGTACAAAGGGGACTGCTGAGCCACCTGCTTAGGTTATAAGCAGATTTTCAGAGATCCTTTTAAGCAAAACTTTGTGTTGATGATGTTATGAGGATCTGGTGATGTTGAGTTGTTTAAAGGAAATATATGTATGTGAGCAGGGAGCTCAGCAGTTGGGTGATACTGAGGAGACTGCTGAGGCACCTGCTATACTTTGAAAGTGAATTTCCGAGAACTGATAAAACAACCTTTTTGGTAATACTTTAGCAAGTGAACTGTGTGGGGATAGCCTCAAAGAGAGTGAGTAATTAAGCAGAAGGATAAGCAGTTGGGTCAATTAAGATAACTGCTTAAGATGCTGCTAGCAAACTACAATCTTTATACGAGAAGTGCTGGGTGTGTGTTTTGTTGAATGAAGTGAAATCAACACACGATGTATCCTGGTTCAGAGGTGGTGTAATCCTCCTACGTCCAGTCCCATTCTCTTTCAAATGGATTTTCACTAAAGTATTCAGCCCAATACACTTAGTGACAATCTGGCCTTTACAATACTTAGGCCTAGATTGAAGGTTTTTCACAATGAGTATGACACCACTCAAAGTTACTCAGTCCTTAGACTTTTCTCTATTGATCCAGTGGGGATCAAAAGGTACTCTATCTATCTAACTACACTTTAGGATCCGAACAACTGTTCTCCTAAGTGTTTACAACCACTTGTGAAATGTTACAAGAAAGTTCTAACCTCCAACTATGAACTAAGCTCTAACAATGTAAAAGTATTGATCTAATTTAAGAGCTTAGTGAAGCATGAGGCTAAGCAGAGAGTAAAGTTGAGTTTGCACTTTCTCTTTTGCTAGATATCTCGTATATGCTTTGATGAAAGTATTTCTCTACTTAGGATGCTCAAGCTTATTTTGAAACTCTTGTTTCAGCCTCTATTTATAGGCTTTTTGGTTGATCAATCTTATCCGTTGGTTAGGATAGTTTGATCTCTTCCGTTGAATCACTGGTGAGGACGAATTGTACATTCGTCTTTTTGTGCTGGAGCATTTATTGCGGCTGATCTCTTTGTCTTGCATTATTCAGCAACTGGAGCATCTTTTCTGGTAATGTCTCATGTGTTTATCCCATGCTGTAGGTCTATGTACCTGTTTTAGCATTTAAGGTAGGTCAAATATTGTCTTTCAATCATATACATTAATTAATGTATTTGATTTTCGAGCAAATGGCTCCTATTTTTGTGACAGTTAATTTTTGTGTGCTAATAAAAAATTATACTGGCAGGATTTAAATATCCCTTTAAGGTAAACCTTATTGCATTTTAACTTTCCAGTGTAATTTTTTTATTAGTTCCAAAAATTTTACATTTATTTTGTCACAACATAACGCCAATACTTGAATTTAATTTAGACAAAATGTACGAGTGCAAAGTATAGTGGCATCATCAAAATCTATCAAAATTGGGTACTAACAATTTCCCCCTTTTTGATGATGCCAAAACTATACAACACAAGAACCAAAATATTTTTATTGAATCTTCATTGAGTTTATGTACATTGTTCTAGATATCAAGGTACAATAGTTTATAGTCATTTTCGGACTGAAGAGCTAGTCTATTCTTGTTTGTCTTCTTGTTTCTTCTTAGCAGCTTCTTCCTTGGCTTTGGCCTCTTCTTCCTTTCTTCTTCTTATCTCAGCTTCTTCTTTGTAGAGTTGGTTTTTTCGTCTTGTTTCAGCTGCTTTCTTTGCTGCCAGAGATCGATTGGAGGAGGGGCCTGCTTGTGTTGACTTTTCCCCCTTTTTGGCATCAGCAGGGGTATAACTTTCTCGGAATAGAGCCTCTATTTCTGGATCAGAGTCAACGTCAATTTGTCGTCTTCTAGTTGGATGGAGGTCGTTGACTTCAACAGTTAGTGCAAGGACATTGTTGCGAAGATCCGTTAGATCCACTTTGACGTCCTCTTTTACTACTCGGTCCAGATTTTGAAGCTGCTGATTTGTTGTTTGTTGGTGTTGACCAAGTTTCTTAAGTTCATTTCCTTGTTTGAGGAACGCATCTTGAGTAGCTTTGTGTAGATTGGTGAGATGTGTTGCAACATCAGCTCTTGTTTTACCAATAGCTTCTGAATGCTCTACCTGTTTTGTAACCATTTTCTGGGATAGTTGAAGGATGGCAGGCAGTTCCTTGGACTTGAGATGTTGTATGAACTCCTCATGCGCTTGAATCGTTTGAATGGCCTGTTCAAGATTAGCGGGTAAGGTAGGGACAGAATTCACCTGAGCAGAGTGCTCTGCGGCTTGTGAGGAGGCTGCTGCTGTTGTCAAAGGATGATGATGTCTTTGGTATGTGAGAAGTTGATTGGCCAGTTCATCATCTCTTGCTCTGAGTGCCGCAAGTTCTTGTTTGATTTCTGCAGCCACGGCTTCGTGTTGTGAGGTCTTGATTTTGAGGAGAGCCCTCTGCTCAGCATTGAAGACCTGTTGGATCATAAGGTCATTTCTGATATGCCTGTGGACTTCTTCAAACCTGATATCAAGTCTTTCTTTCATCTGTTTCTGCATTTTAATGAGCCTTTTATGGAGTCTGACCTCTGCTCTGCTAATGAATCTGATAGAAGCTCCCCTTTCTTGAACAAAGAGATTGGCTAAGGATATAGCATCTTCTTCTTTATCAGCTTCTTCTTCGAGACTGGCAGTAGGTTGAGCAGTAGCCTTAGGAGTGATCTGAGCAGTAGCCTGAGCAGTATTCTGAGCCAAGGGTGGTTTCGTGATCATGACGGCAGTTGGCTGCTTGGTTGTTGCTTTGGATGATTCCCCACCTCCTCTTGTTTCATATTTCGATTTCTCCAGGACTCTCCTTAATTCTTCATCACTAGAAGAGGAAGAGGAAATGATTTGTTTACCTCTTGGGCTAGGAGGTCTTTGGAGTGCATTGTCAGCATCATCATCATCATCATCATCATCTAGATCATCATTATCATTGTTGTTTGCGATTGGTTCCTTGGCAGTGAGATCATTTTTCTTCATGGCGTAGACTTGGTTTATTTGATGAAGGTTGGTTGCTTTTGCAAGATCCTCTGTACCCAACCACTCCAATGCAAAGTCTTCTTCATCAATGAAGTATAGTAGGGTCTCTGCTTGATCCCGGATTTTTGTTAGTTTCCACTTTCTCCATTGTTTGACTCTGGTGAATTCTGCCTCTAGTTGCTCTAGTGGGGTCAAGTTTGGTGAGCTACCTGCAGGAGATGGAGACACCTGCTCAAGCAATGGAGCCTCTTGTTCTGGTTCTAGGAGACCCACCTTCTCTAGTAAGAGAGCCACCTGCTCTTCTTTTTGAGTAACCTGCTCTTCTTCTAGTGGAGTTAACTTGAGTGAGTTCGCTACTGGGGATGAAGGAGCCACCTGCTCTCCTTGCTGAGTTAGTCTGGGAATTAGAACAGAGAGAGGGATAGCAGAGCTGTTGCTGCCATTGGACGAGTTGGAAGAGGATTCTGCTTCTTCTTGTATGATGGTTAGAGGAGAGGCTACTGCTTCTTTTTCTTGGATGAATGAGGCCGCTTCCTCAAGTTCGTCTTGCAGATTCCTTGTTGCTGTTCTTTGTTTCTTGGATTTAGGGCCTTGACACCCTGAGCGTAGTCTTTTGGCAGTCTTGGTATCAACTTTGAAGGATACCAAGAGGAGTTCGTTGGAGACAAAGGAGGGGTCTGCCTTTGGTATTTGTGGAGCCCCAGCTTTGGAGGTTTGGTGGAGGAATTTCCTCCAGTTGGTCTCCTCTTTGATTTCCCCTACTATCCCCTTCCTTCTTAGAAGTTCTCCAATCAAGAACCCATACCCTAGCAATGGTAGGCTTCCATCCTTTCCTCGTCCCTTGTGTGACTTGTTTACATACTTCAGGATCTCGTTGTACACATACCGAGACCAGTTGTGTGGGGAGCCAGAGATGATGGCTGCTAGTGGAAGTGCCCTTTGTGCATTTATTTCATCCAATGCAGTTGTTCTGTTGTCAATGCATTTGTATAGGATGTCCATCAGAAGAGAATATTCTGGTACCAGCATGCCCTTCTTTACCTTTAGAGTGTTAAGGTGTTGAGCCTTTGGAAGGAACACAATTTCTTTGAAGTTTTGCTCTTCAAGGGTGATGTCATTGACATTTCTGGCTTCATCCCCAGGTAGAGAAAGCAGCTCCTTTATGTCTTCTTCTTTTATCTCTACCTCGAACCCCATCACTACAGATTTCAACGTCTCAGGTGTGGAGTTGGTGTAGAACTCTGCTACTACCTCGGGGTAGAAACAGGGGTAAGGAAAGGTGGCCATTTTCATGAGTCCTGTTGTTTCTAGCTTTCTGAGAAGTTCCCTCATGAGATCCTTGTTCTCTGCTTTCTCAAGAATTTTTGGAGTATTTAGGATGGACCCGGTGAAGATGGATTTGGAAATTTGGACAAGGGAGGCCATTTGGGTGTATATGGAGAATGGAATGGTTTGCGGTGGTTGGGTGTAATAGAGCTTTTGAGAATGCTTAGAGTAAATTTGAGAGCTTTGAAATAGGTAGAAGGAGATTGCAAAGTGAAAAGTGTGAAGGGGAATGTACGGAGGGAGTATTTATAGACTATCGGGAACTAGCCGTTGGAATATAGCCGTTGAGAGAACGGCTGGACATGCGTAGCATTTACTTCGTTCACACTTGTAGCAGAGGGCTCAGTGTTGGGTAGATTTTTGATGGTTTGTGAAGGCGAAGGTTACCTTTTTAGAATCCTTGATATGAGAGAGTCAAGATGACATATGCGATGTGTTCTGATTCCATGTGTGTTGATCAAAAATTGAGCCAACTGCTGGCTTCAAGCAGTGACCTGTTTTTGGGTCAGTCATCTGCTGGCAGGCATCTGTTCGAGCCTGTGAGCCAGGGTTGTTCCTCCCATTTTTCTTTCCTTCTTCTAGACTTGTCTTTCACTTTAAGAAGGTATTAATGCACTCCTTGTTCTTATGTAGGTAGCAGTGGGCTAGTTGTCGGGCACCTGCTGAGCTTGCTGCTGGCTAGAATGCAGTCAGCTGCTGAGTCAATCTCTCGAACTTTAATACCTTGCAAAATTTAAAAGCCTGATATCGACTTTCTTGGACCTGTATGCTTCATTCCTTGTGATTTTAAGTAGCTTACTCTTGGCAGGTGCCTGCTTTCTGAGTACTTCATAGAGGTTCCCCCTCAGCGGGTGGCTAGGGATTCCCCCTCGATTTTGGAATAAGGTTCCCCCTGAATAGATGCAGGGTTATTCCTTCGCTTGATCTAGATCATCTAACATGCCAAGTTCTTGCCTTAGTTGGTTGAATCTAGCTTCATTTAATGGCTTGGTGAAGATGTCAGCCAACTGCTTTTCCGTAGGGATGTACTCAAGCTTGATGGTCTTCTTCTCAACATGCTCTCTGATAAAGTGATGTCTGATCTCAATGTGTTTGGTTCTTGAATGAAAGACTGGATTATGAGTGATAGCAATAGCACTAGTGTTATCACACAGTATGCTAATCTCCTTTGTTTCTTCTCCATAATCCTTCAACTGCTGTTTCATCCATAGTATTTGAGCACAGCACCTGCCTGCAGCTATGTATTCTGCTTCGGCAGTGCTAGTAGCAATTGAGTTCTGTTTCTTGCTGAACCAAGAGACAAGTCTTCCACCAATTAATTGACAAGTTCCTGAGGTGCTTTTTCTATCAATTTTGCATCCGGCAAAGTCAGAGTCTGAATAACCATAGAGTTCAAAACCTCCATTTGTTGGGTACCATAGTCCAGAGTTAGGATTGACTTTTAGATACCGTAAAATTTTCTTGGCAGCTAGAAGATGACTTTCCTTAGGCTTTGATTGAAACCTTGCACATACACCAACTGAGTAGGAGATATCTGGCCTACTAGTGGTGAGATATAACAAGGAGCCAATCAGACCTCTGTACAGGGTGGGATCAACATCTTTGCCATCTTCATCCTGACTTAGGCCTTGGGATGTATTTATGGGTATTTTCACAGTTGACTTGTTTTCAACCTTGAACTTTTTCATGAGATCTCTTGTATATTTGGCTTGGTTGATGAAGATACCATTGGGAGTCTGCTTCACTTGTAGTCCCAGAAAATAGTTTAACTCTCCCATCATGCTCATTTCAAACTTGCTTTGCATGAGAGTTGAAAATTTCTCACACAATGCTTGATTTGAACTTCCAAAAATTATGTCATCAACATAGATTTGAACGAGCAGTATGTGGGAGTCTTCTTCAATTTTGAATAAAGTCTTGTCTACTTTGCCTTTAGTGAATCCATTATTCACTAAGTATTGAGAGAGAGTGTCATACCATGCTCTTGGGGCTTGCTTGAGTCCGTATAGAGCTTTGTGTAGCTTGTAGACTTGATCCTTTTCTCTATTGATTTCAAAGCCAGGGGGTTGCTCCACATAGACCTCCTCTTCTAGTAGACCGTTTAGGAAGGCACTTTTCACGTCCATTTGATAGACAGTGAATTGCTTGTGGGCAGCATAGGCTAGGAATATTCTTATAGCCTCAAGTCTAGCAACAGGAGCAAAGGTTTCATCAAAATCTATACCTTCTTCCTGGCAGTAACCTTTGGCTACTAGTCTTGCCTTGTTCTTGATAATTGTGCCTTCCTCATCCATCTTGTTTCTGAACACCCATTTGGTTCCTATCACATGTTGATGATAGGGTCTGGACACAAGTTCCCACACATTGTTTCTCTCAAACTGATTTAGTTCTTCTTGCATGGCATGTATCCAGTCTGAGTCAAGTAGGGCTTCTTCAATTTTCTTGGGTTCAATTTGTGAGATGAAGCATGAGAATAGTGCTTCTTTTTGGATTGCTGACCTTGTTCGAACCCCTTCATGGATGTTTCCGATGATCTGGTGTGGAGGATGTTTGTTCAACCATCTAATGTCAGATGAGGTTGTTTTGCTTTGACGTTGTTGTTCATCCTCCATTTCTTCTTCGTCACTATCTTCTGGTAGGGTGGGATGAATAGGAATTTCAACAAGTTCAGGAAGGATGTTTGTTGGTGAGTCACCTGCTGGCAGAGGGCTAACAGTTGAGTCAACTGCTGGCAGTGGACTGACGTTTGATTCAGCTATTTTTTCTCTATCATTTCCTGGAAGGCAGCTTGGAGCCTTTCCAGTGTCCTTCTTTGAGTTGGATGACTCACCTTCTTCTTTTGATTGAGCAGTGGGGTGATTTTCAAAAACCACATGGATTGATTCTTCTACCACCAGAGTTCTTTTGTTGAGGATCCTGAATGCCTTGCTTGTTGCCGAGTAGCCCAGGAAGATCCCTTCATCAGATTTGGGATCAAATGGCTTGAGATAGTCTTTTCCATTATTTAGAATGAAGCATTTGGATCCAAACACATGGAAATGACTAACATTAGGCTTTCTTTCTTTCCATAGTTCATATGGAGTCCTTTTGTAAGTCTTATGAATGAGACTTCTATTCTGGGTGTAGCAAGCAGTGTTGATGGCTTCTGCCCAAAATCTTTTGGGTAAACCAGCTGCTTCTAAGATTGTCCTTCCGGCTTCCTTGAGTGTCCTATTCCTTCTCTCGGCAACACCATTTTGTTGAGGTGTTCTTGCTGCTGAAGTTTGGTGATGAATTCCATTTTCTTCACAGTACTGAATTATTATAGAATTAATAAATTCAGTACCTCTATCTGACCGGATCTTTTGAATTGAGAGGCTTTTCTCATTTTGGATTAGTTTCATCAATTCAGGCAGCTTCTTCTCTGTCTCATTCTTCTTCTTTAGGAATATGGTCCAAGTGTATCTTGAGTAGTCATCAACAATGACCAGGGTGTACCTTCTGCCGCTTAAACTTGTTGGTTCAACTGGTCCAAACAAGTCAAGGTGCAGTAGGCTTAGTGGTCTTATTGATGAACTGACTTCTTTTGATTTGAATGATACCTTGGTTTGTTTTCCCTTTTGGCAAGCATCACAGAGATGGTCCTTTTTATAGTTGATTTCTGGAAGTCCTTTCACTAATCCTTTTCTGGACAGTTTGTTGATTGTTTTGAAGTTGAGATGGCTTAGTTTGTTGTGCCATTCCCAACTTAAATTTGAATCTGCCTTTGTCACCAAGCAGATCCCTTCCTTTGCTGAGCTCCAATCAACAATGTACATGTCCTTCTTCCTTCTACCAGTGAGCACAATTTTGTTATTTTTGACATCTCTAATCAAGCAAATGTCTTTGGAGAATGTAACATTATAGCCATTGTCACAGAGCTGGCTTGTGCTTATGAGATTGAACTTTAACCCTTTAACATAAGATATGTTTTGGATTGTAAGTCCATTGATGGATAGGTCTCCAGCTCCTTTGGTTTCTCCTTGTTTTTCCACATTCCCAAAAGTAACTTTGGGTCCTTCGCTTGCCATATAGTTTGACAGGAGCCGCCTGCTGCCTGTCATGTGCCTGGAGCAGCCTGAATCTATGTACCATGTTTGTGAGTCAACTGCTCCAGCACCTTCCTGTATTCATCATTGTTGAGCAGTAGCCCACAAGTTAGTGGGCAGCTTCCTTTGTACAAGTTTGGGCATCCATGCCCATCTAGAACCATTTAGTTCTAAGCAGATTGGTCTATAGCCATTTGAAGTATTATAATCATGGGGGATGGCTATGTAATTGTTAATCCTTTTTCTTCTTGAAGTTGAAAATGGATTATTGACCTTTGGAGGAGACTGCTTAGTGTTTTGACTGTGGTTGGTCTTATTGGTTGATTGCCAACGGGTTCTTGGGTTTTGATGGTTGGGAAGTTTTTGTCTATACAGGAGATTGGATTTTGATTTGGGAGCAGGCAGGTTCCTTCTTATGGGAACATTCTGAGAATGGGATTTTTGGTAGATTAGCTTTCTTGTGTTTTGTTGGTGGCTTGTGGAGGGTGAGTTTTGAGTGAGTCTGGTGGGGGATACATATCCGAGGCCTCTTCTCTTCTTATTTAAAACAACTTCAGCAGTAGAGTCACTGGTTTTACTATCCATGCTGAAGTTATTCATTTTGTCTTTCAGCTCTTTGTTCTCTTCTTCTAAGACATTGTTTTTGGTTAAGGCATCTAGCAATCTTGTGTGAACAGCCTTAATGTCTTGTTTTAATCTATCATTTTCTGATCTTAAGAGAACATGGTGATTTTGGACTTTTTGGAAATCTTGTAATAAAGATTCCAGAGAAATATTGGTTGGTCCAGAATCACTAGAGCTATAGGAAGAGCAGGATGTTACCTCAACATCATTGTAGTGGTCCTTGGCCATTAGGCATTTAGGGGAGCTGCATTCATCATCTTTACTGAGCCATCTGCTGCTTTCTTCAGTGAGCCAGCTGCCGCCTTCTTCAGCCACCTGCCAGGATCCCAGGCATAGAAGTGCTTCCTCTGAGCTTTCAGATGAAGAGCTTTCACCACTTGAGCTGCTTTCATCTTCACTTTGGGATTCCTCCTTCCTCTTTTCACTTACAAAGGCTTGTCTCTTGCTCTTAAAGTCCTTTTTGTATTCTCCTTTTCGAGCAGTTGCCTGTTGCCCTTGATACCTTTGAGCCAGTGGTAAAGGACACTCATTCTTGTAATGTCCTGGCTGTCTACAGTTATAGCATAGAATAGTGTCCTCACTTGATTGAGGTCTCCCTTGTCTCCTGGGTGGCTGATTGTATGACCTCCTTGGAGCAGTTCCCTCCTTCTTCATGAATCTTTTAAATTTCCTCACAAACATAGCAAACTGCTCGTCAGTGAGGAGATTATTGAGGGTTTTTTCAGCAGATTTTGAAGTGCTTGGCTCAGACACTAGAGCTAGTGTCTTGTATTCATCTTCCTTCTCTTCTTTGATCTCCTTCATTTCAAATTCATAGGCCTTGAGATCACTGAAGAGTTTGTCGGTTGACAGAGTTCTGAGATCTCTGCTATCTCTCATAGCAGTTACCTTCATGTCCCATTTGGATGGCAGGCCTCTCAAGATTTTAAGGGAAATTTCCTTTTGAGAAAGTTCTTTCCCAAGGTCAGAGACCTCTGCCACAATCTTTAGGAATCTGGATTCCATCTCATGGATAGATTCAGTTGACAGCATTTTGAAATCCTCAAATTTCTTGAGGGCTATGGTTAGTTTATTGTCCTTCTCCTGTTCATCCCCTGCTCCAATCTTTGTGAGCTCATCCCAGACATCTTTGGCAGTTTCGCATTTCCTGATTCTGGGAAATATAGATTCATCAACAGATTTGAAGAGAATGTCCTTGGCAATGTTGTCAAGATTGTTTCTCTTCCTGTCCTCAGTTGTCCATTCCATTTTGGGTTTTGGAATGTACACATCATCTGTCCCTTCTGTGGTTCTGGATGTGATGACCTTCATTATTTTGATAGGTCCATCAGTGATTACTTCAAGCATCTCATCATGTAAAGCACTGAGATGTGCTTTCATCCGTATTTTCCAGTCATCAAATTTGTTCAAGTTGAACAGAAGGTTCTTGGCTAACTGACTGTCCATTTTTGAAGGTGTTTGGGAAGTAGAGTGGTTTGGATCTTTAGTTCAAATTAGTCAGAAACTGATTCTAGGAACACCTGCTCTGATACCACTTGATGGTCCCGGATAGGGTAAAAGTCTAGAGGGGGGGGGGGGTGAATAGACTTTTAAATCTTTTTCAATTTTACAAAGTTTTCCCTCTAGAAAAGTTGATCTATAATCTTTTGAGAGATTAGTAGATGCACAGCGGAAGTCTTTACCCTTTATGTAATAAGTGTTTGACCACTTTCTAATTTGGGGAAGATTGGACTTAGATAGCTAGCAGTTGGCTTGGCAGTTAGCTTGGCAGTTGGCTAGATAGCAGGGACCTGCTGAGGTAACTGTTAGAGAAATAATGACTTTATGATGAAAGTGATGGTGAAAAGTTGTTTAGAATGAAGAAAGATGTCTGAAAGAGTGCTTTAGTAAGATTAAGGAGAAGTCTAACTGGAGCAGTGGTTTTGGCAGTTGGGTGGTACAAAGGGGACTGCTGAGCCACCTGCTTAGGTTATAAGCAGATTTTCAGAGATCCTTTTAAGCAAAACTTTGTGTTGATGATGTTATGAGGATCTGGTGATGTTGAGTTGTTTAAAGGAAATATATGTATGTGAGCAGGGAGCTCAGCAGTTGGGTGATACTGAGGAGACTGCTGAGGCACCTGCTATACTTTGAAAGTGAATTTCCGAGAACTGATAAAACAACCTTTTTGGTAATACTTTAGCAAGTGAACTGTGTGGGGATAGCCTCAAAGAGAGTGAGTAATTAAGCAGAAGGATAAGCAGTTGGGTCAATTAAGATAACTGCTTAAGATGCTGCTAGCAAACTACAATCTTTATACGAGAAGTGCTGGGTGTGTGTTTTGTTGAATGAAGTGAAATCAACACACGATGTATCCTGGTTCAGAGGTGGTGTAATCCTCCTACGTCCAGTCCCATTCTCTTTCAAATGGATTTTCACTAAAGTATTCAGCCCAATACACTTAGTGACAATCTGGCCTTTACAATACTTAGGCCTAGATTGAAGGTTTTTCACAATGAGTATGACACCACTCAAAGTTACTCAGTCCTTAGACTTTTCTCTATTGATCCAGTGGGGATCAAAAGGTACTCTATCTATCTAACTACACTTTAGGATCCGAACAACTGTTCTCCTAAGTGTTTACAACCACTTGTGAAATGTTACAAGAAAGTTCTAACCTCCAACTATGAACTAAGCTCTAACAATGTAAAAGTATTGATCTAATTTAAGAGCTTAGTGAAGCATGAGGCTAAGCAGAGAGTAAAGTTGAGTTTGCACTTTCTCTTTTGCTAGATATCTCGTATATGCTTTGATGAAAGTATTTCTCTACTTAGGATGCTCAAGCTTATTTTGAAACTCTTGTTTCAGCCTCTATTTATAGGCTTTTTGGTTGATCAATCTTATCCGTTGGTTAGGATAGTTTGATCTCTTCCGTTGAATCACTGGTGAGGACGAATTGTACATTCGTCTTTTTGTGCTGGAGCATTTATTGCGGCTGATCTCTTTGTCTTGCATTATTCAGCAACTGGAGCATCTTTTCTGGTAATGTCTCATGTGTTTATCCCATGCTGTAGGTCTATGTACCTGTTTTAGCATTTAAGGTAGGTCAAATATTGTCTTTCAATCATATACATTAATTAATGTATTTGATTTTCGAGCAAATGGCTCCTATTTTTGTGACAGTTAATTTTTGTGTGCTAATAAAAAATTATACTGGCAGGATTTAAATATCCCTTTAAGGTAAACCTTATTGCATTTTAACTTTCCAGTGTAATTTTTTTATTAGTTCCAAAAATTTTACATTTATTTTGTCACAACATAACGCCAATACTTGAATTTAATTTAGACAAAATGTACGAGTGCAAAGTATAGTGGCATCATCAAAATCTATCAAAATTGGGTACTAACAGGCAGCGACTGCGAGATTCGAGGTGAGGCAGAGGTAGTGAGCTGCGAGCTAAGGCGGCAAGCAGAGGGGGACCAACAGTGAGCGACGTCGAGCAGCGGTGAGAAACGGTGGAGCATCCGTGAGCACCCAAATCCGGTTCGAAGTAGCTTGTTGGTCGTTGTTCTCCCCTCTTCTTCTGTCATCTTCTTCGTCTTGCTTAATCTCTCTTGGTCTCCTGGTTTTTTCCTCTTCTTCGATTTCATTGCAGATCTAATTTTCCGTTTCTTTGATTTTAAAAAAAGGTAAAATTTTGTTTTAAAAATGCCATCAAGTTGGCAATATTACTCTTCAAAAATGTCATGTTTTGCTTTGAAAATTTCACTGAAATGGCATTCTCGATTTTTGTTTGGCATTTTGAGAAAAAGAAATTGGCATTAGCGTAGACAATGGACATATCTGCACCGGTGGGGGCCAGTTTTGCAGTGGTGGAGGCCGGATCTGCAGGGGCGGCAGCTGGATCTGCTCAGGAGGCCTCCGGATCAGTTGGGACAGCGGTCAACAACAGCGTTCGGCGGCGGCAGACATATCTGCAGCTGCGACGGCCAAATATGAAGTGGCGGCGAGCAAATCTACATCAGTGGTCAGTTTTGAGGCGGCGCTGGCGGCTGGCAAGCGGCGGCGTTGGATGACCGGCGGCGGTCTGGCATTCTGCACCAACAGTATGTTTTCCCAAGTTCAGAGTTATTTCTGTCCAATTACATAATAATAACTCCTATTTAGAGAATTTTTTAACATTAGTCTTATTTTGGCAACTTATTTACTCTTACTAGGTAAATTCCCCATAGAAATTATATAATATCCGTACATTAGTATCATGTCTTAAGCCTGAATATGAGACTCCACTCTATAAAACAAAATATTTGAATGACAACTCAACCACATATAATTTGACTTTATCAACAAAAAGATTTTTTCCTATTTAATTTGGAGTTATTTTGTTGACAATTGTCACGATAGTCGATCAACTGGACATATACATACATCTTGATTAAGACGTTTTATTTCACAATTGTTGCAATATATCGTAAATAATCACTTCGGATTCACACGGAGCTGAGGCACTTGAAGTAATTTCTCATTTTATCTAATTGCGTGGTGGCAATTAAGGATTTACTCCCTATTTGTTGTCCTTGAAGAAATTGAGACGCCACAATACAAATTAAACTATCATTCATCAAACTAGTGGGTAATAAATACTCCGTATTTGACAAAAAAGATTAGAAATGAACAAAACATGAAAAAAATTAAAAATTTTGAAATCACTTTTGCATGTCTCTGATAAGAGTGGAAGTGGAAATAAATGTCAAAACAACGTTTTTATCTAATAAAAAAACACAACGCAGTAAATGTAATTTTGAAATCAAGTAGGGTATTTATGTATTTGTACATCTCTTTTTCAAGAGTCCACCACCAAAAACTTAGCTATAAGTATTTTGAACTTTCCTTTAATTACATATATTATACTTTTGGAGTAATAAATTCCTTTCACTCATTTAGAGCCCTTTCGCCGGTAACACTGAAATTGACTGAATCGGCTGATTCTGCTGAAATATCATTAAGTTCTGGTTGAAGTGGCTAGATTGGCTGATTATGTTGATTTACGAAAAAAAATTATACCTAAAATATTTTTTATTAATAAAATAAAGAAAAAGTTATATGAGAAATAGCTAAAATGATCCTCTACACCTACAATAACTTCATCCAATACAGCCAGAAAAGTAATTACAATCTTATTTTTTCTATTATTACAAAATAAAGTCACCAAACGGGCACTTAGTTGAATTATATTGTATTTTGTAACACATAAAGAATTTTTGTATTTTTCTTGTAAGCCCATATAGGCCCAACCGTGTTGGTGATATGTGGGCCAGCCCGGCCCAGTCCCTTAAGCCAAACTATATAGACGGGTTAGACCTACAATTTTCTTACAAAAGCCTGTATTGGCCCAACCCATGAATTTTTATATATACATATGAGTTCAGTTTGACCCAACCCGAACTCAATATTTTTGGGTCGATATTGCCCAGCTTAGCCCGTTGATGATCTCTAGGCTGAATTCATCCAATTTGAGTATGAGCAATTTAAAGTACATGTTGTGCATATATAATATTAAGAAGGTGAGCATTTCAGTTTCAGTTCACTTTTATCGTTTTTCATTTTGTTCTGGTATGGAATAGATTGGTAGAATGATTACAAAAAAAAAATTGTACTATGTTTCAGTTTGGTTCAGATCAATTTAGTTTGATTCGATTAGATTTGGATTTAATATTTTTTTATTAATATGTTAAGGGCAATTATATTTATAGTTCGATATAGTTTCATTTGTTTTTTCATGATTTCGATTGGGTTCATTACATATGGTATGAAAAAAATATTATAAAACTCAAATCAAATTGCATATGATTTGATTTCGATTCAAGTTAATTTGATGTGGTACTATACATATATATATTTTTTTGAAAGTGATGTGGTACTATATATATTCGAGTTAAACAGAACCAATAATACAATGCTAACCCTATAAGAAAGCATGGTATGTTATTATTCTATGTACGTAACATTGAGACTCTCCTCTAACTCTAATAAATCTGGTAGTTGGTTGTTAATATAGTGCGTCAGCGGTCGACGATCCAATGCATTTAAATCTTTACTGTAGATGTCTTGCTCTCTGCCATGCCACCGGCCGGCGGCTGCTTTGTCAACAATCCGGCCTGCGTATATATATCCTCCCTCCGTTTCCCAAACAAAGACACATTTTCATTTTTTTGGATGTTTCAAAAACAAAGTCACATTTCCCTTATTTCCTTATTTGTCAAAGAAATCAACTTCAAAACAGTGCCAAAAAGTGTCAAACAGTGTCTAAATCAAACAGTGTCTAAACAAAATTTTCTACAATAAAATCAATTTATTTCCTTAATGCTAGAGAAGTCAAACCGTGACTTTCTTTGACAAACGGAGGGAGGCTAAATGTGTTAATAATTAATGCTTGGACAGCTACCTATAATTGGATTTATCAGTCATGTGACGGTGACGCCATTTCCATACCTGTAGATCACTATTTGTTGTAAAAATTCTCATCTCACAATATAAATATATACTTCCTCCGTTCTGTTTTAATTGCAACAGTCAACATTTCACGTTTGCCAACGCACAAGTTTGACCATTAATATCTTTCATTCCTTATTAGTAAAAAATTCAAAAAATTCATATTTTGAAAATTTAGAATGAGAAGAATTTAATAATATTTTTTTAAAAATTAATTTATAATACATTAATGAATAAAATATAGTCAAAGTAGAATATGTGAATAGTGCAAAAAGTTCAATGTTGCGATTAAAAGAGAACGGAGGATAGTACTTCGTATAAGGCTATAAGCTCTTTAATTATCATTGGGCCATTGGGGTATGTAGTATGTACTATGTGGTGCATTTTTATAGGCTTCCTCATATCTTTTAATTGTGATGTTATTTAATAAGTCATAAAAAGTTTTTAATTCTATGTCTAATATTCTTAAGACTTTTTAAAAACAAAATATTTTTGTGAAACTACATTGAGTAAATTCTCGAAAGTCTATAACTTTTAGTATTAATTACTCACAACAGCTAAGTGTATCAAACATAACTTGATCAAATTAAAGTCACAATTTTTTATCAACCTGCTATAATCTTTTTTCTCGTAAAGTTTTTTCAATTTCTGAAAATCTAATCAAAATATTTTTCAGTTAATTGTGTCAAGTATATACAAGGTATGGTTGAAGTTCTACCGAGTTCTACACCATACTTAGCCCAAATGCGTTTAAAATTAGAGGGTGATGTAGAAAGTCAACATTTTTATACATAGTATTAATCAATGTGAAAGTCAAATCTTCTTTATTGTTGATAATTAATTTCAATTTAATAATTATAATTTACTTTGAAAAACTACATTAAAATCTTTATAGAATTACAAAATCCAAATAAAAAATTAATTAATAATTAATATTATAATTAAGACAATAAACGAATTTGTTTGATCTAAAAATCCATTTTAACTATAAGGAGACAATAACGACCTTTAGAAAAAGATTGGCAATGATAATATCGGGGCCGGTGATTGGGCCTTGGGGAATTGGCATAGTCAATCTAGGGCCTCCAATCTTTTTATGATAAATCCCATAGATAATTTCATTACTCAAACATCTTTAGGGTATGTTTGGCACAACTAGCTGAAAAGATACTTCTATGAACTTTTCAGTGACTGTTAGCTTTTAGTGACTGAAAAGATCTTAAAAGAAAAATGCAGTAGCTGTTTGATAAAAAGATGACTGTTTGGTTTAACTCTGTTTGGTATACAAGCTGTTGGGACTAATTAATGCTAAAAGCTACATACTTATCTGAGATGCTACTCACTGTAGTATCTAAAAAAAATCTTTTATTTTTGTAGAAGCTCTTAATAATTGGCATGCCAAACACACAACTAAAAGCTTTTAGGAACTTTTTAAATAGTACAAAAGCTAGAAGACACTAACTTATGCATGCCAAACATAGCCTTAGTCACTTGAGTTACAATATTACAATATAACGTGAAATTTACTCATACTCCGCCAAAATCACTCAATTTGAATTGATCACCTTAACAAACTTTGAGCAACACGATTTGAGAACTCTTACAAGAAATAACTTTTAAAATGACTACTCCCTCTGTCACCTTATTCCAAAAGTGGCCGGAAAATTAAAATAAAAATATTGGAAGGTGCGTTTCGTCTGGATGACCTCCAAACCACCTACGTCTTTGGATTTTTCGGATCTATTTGAATTGTTTTTTAAAAATGAATTCACTAATATCACTTTTCTGTCGGACTTTCCGGTGACAAGGGTGTCCAGAAACAAAAAAAAAAGAAATACGGCCTCGTGGTCGACTTGTTGAGGCGCACCTTGTTGTGATAACGGAGTTCAAATACATGATACACTTTGATAAAAAAAATGAAGTGCATGACCGTGTGGAGGTTACAGAACCTGAAATAAGGCTAGACCTCTGGCGCGCACGGGTGTATAACCTACTGTCACTTTGTTGACTGAGTCACCGTAACTTACTCCTTCACCATCCTGCCGGGTCGAGGTGTGGGGACTCCTAAAGCGGGAGATTCCACCTTTTGGATCAATGTAAACATTGAAATTTTAAAACAAGTGAGAGTGATCCAATGAATCATACCCACACTTAAGTATTCCGTCCTTTGTGAAAGTTATTGGTTTCAAGTCATGAAGTGAAATTGGAAAGCTTTATTAAATGATATGACGATTTTATAGCCTCTTGAGCTAGTTTGAGTTGCCGTATTATCATTATTTTATCTGGACTCAATAAACAGTGGCCTAAGAATTGATGATTTTATATTCTTGCCAAGAATATAAACAAGGAATCCAGCCACAAATGAACTTAGCTCTGATACCCTGCGTGTGAAGATGAGATTTCATTCTAAAAGGTATAGAGAGTAATCAAGAATTTATATAATTTTTTTGTTTAATAATTTTACGGTGTGGGAAAAGACTTTAACCCAACTTTTAAAACCTAACAAATTGTTCAAGCAACTTAATACTTCTCTCTAGAGTTATAGTGGGGTTTAGCCTTTGATCAAAGTGCCCGAATCAACCGATCCCAATAAAAAAAGTAGATTCTATGGTACCCATAAGGTACTATACCTTTGTCCACATGAACCAATGAGAATGTAGCAGTTGAATTATTTAAATCTAAATTAAAAATGATAAAGTGATATAATCCAATTAAATGAATGATATGTACAATACCCCACATTTTAGAAAGGTACCAGAATTGTCACAAAAAAACATTAACAACCATCTTGATGAGGTTACCATAATACGGACTAACTTACATGTTTCACACTGCCATAAATTTGGGTGTGTACATATTATGTGCAGCTGCCCCCGAACTTCATTTCACCTGTCTCCCCATCTATATGTAACGTGTGCCGATAGCAGCACCGCATTTAATGCTGCAAAATTCGTATGCACTTGCGGATTAATAATCTTTAATAATGATTTTTCTTGCATTTTCCTTTTTTTTTTGTCTCGTTTAATTTGTTTCACATTGTACTCGATCCGATTTGTTTGGTTCACCATTGCTACTTCAATTTCAAAATATCACTAATCACCATTCCAATTAAAAGATTTGAGGGGGTGATGTAGTTATTAAAGAAAAGTAATTTTTGTAGTTGATATTGAATTGATAAATTGAGAATAAAATAATGATTTATAACCATGTACACAAACTTTACAGAATATGGTATAAGAAAATATTAGTTGACGGACCTAAACGGAAAGATGGAACAATTTAGATCTTTGGATGTTTTTACTTGGACTGTAATTTGTCCCAAACCAGACCAGATCAGATTAGACCAGACCAGGCCAGACCAGATCAAACCAGGCTAGGCCAGATCAGACCAGACCAGACTTGGGTAGTTATAAAAATACAAAGAAATCAGACCAGACCAGTTCAGATCAAACATGACCAGACCAGACCAGATCAGACCAGATCAGACCACACCAGCAAATTACAATCCAAGAAAAAACATCCTTAAATGAAACAAATTTGGTTGTGATTCTAAATCATTCTTAATTTCTTCATACTCTATCAATTCAATATCAACCACATAAACTCACTTTCTTGATAATCACACCACCTCATGTCCCAGTGTCAATGGAACAAAGGAATCAGGGGGCGTAATTCACAAGATGGCAATAGTGTGTCATAAGTAGGGGTGTAAACGAGCCGAGCCGAGCTTGGACGAGTTAAATATTTCGAGTTCGATCTCGAGCCGAGCTCAGCTCGAGCTGTATTCGAGCTTGATTCGAGCTCTGGTCAAGTTTCGCTAATTAATTTTTAGAGATTTGAACTTGAATTAGATGCTCGAACTCGAGCTAAAAATATTATAGGTGTACTTTTTCATTCTCATTTTTAGGTTATTTCTTATTTACTAACATTTGTATTCTTATTTTATTGTCAATAAATATTAAGAGTACATATTATAATTATTACAGTTTATGAGTATAATAATAATACTACACACATGTTATTATTTTTGTAATTATTACTATTATAATATACTCCATCTGTGATAAGTATTGAAATGGAATAGTCCTAAATTGGAATATATATTTCAAAAAGTGTATATATATAATTATTACATATATATTTATTATATATAAAATATGACACAAAGGCTCGCGAACCGGCTCGCGAGCAACGAGCCTAAAATAAATAGGCTTGAATTGAGCTTGTTAACTATTCGAGTCGAGCCGAACTCGAGCCGAGCTTAATATGACCGAACTCGAGTCGAACTTTTCCCGAGCGATCCACGAGCGGCTCGCGAGCGGCTTGGCTCATTTACACCCCTAGTCATAAGGGAGAAGTCCTAATTTCAACTCAATCACACTAACAGACAACTATTAGGTCGATTCTAGGGGCTTAAGGGCTGAGGGATGTGGTGTCATTCATTTTTTTATAATGGGATGGAGAAGGTAGTATGTTATTGTAGGCTTGTAGCTACATCATAGATCAACCCGCCTCATCATCGCCTTAATGTAGATCTGTCCTGAGTGAGACTTGGTCAACCCATTACACTTGATCCAATATAATGGTCCTTTTGAAAGGGTTGGGTACGTTTTATTACCAATTTACCACCATGGCTAGAGGCGGTTTAATGTGTATAGTTGATGTGTTGCTTTCCTCAAGCAGCCCCATTTACTCTTCTTCTAATCTCACTTATTATAAATACTGCTCCCACTCTCATTATTCCTTACCTCCAATCATTTTAGCATCCTTTAATTTTCTTCTTCATCTCCACTCTCCTATCAAAACAATACTTTCACTGACAAAGATGGAGCACAATCATTTCATCATTAAACTCCTCACATTTCTTTGTGTAAGTATATCTTTAATTTGAAACCTAATTAGCTGTAACAATTAGCTTCTTTTGTATATTGGGTTCCATTACTTCCATATTTATCTCAATGTTTTGCATTAATTCTTTCTTGGTCATATCGTGTCCCTTGATTTTTGTTACAATAGATTGAACTCAAACTATATACTACGGAGTAGTTTATTAAGTTTGTTATTTGGTTGAGTAGTGGCTCAGTTTGAATATATATTCATTTTTTTGTTGAAAACATAAAACCAAAATTTTGAAAATCAGGAAAATTAATACTACCATCTTTCAATTTTTAGAGCATCCCAGATCCTGTTTGGAGTGCATGTCATTATATTTTCATTATTTGGTAGTAATTAATTCGTTTTCTTTTCTTTTTTTCGATTTTTTTATCAGATGGCGGTGGTGGCAAGCCAAGCAGCATTATCTCCCTCACCGGCGCAGAGTTACTGGAATTCTGAGCTTCCAAACACTCCAATTCCCCAAGCAATCAAGGATTCCCTATCCCAAACACCTGGTTAGTTCTCCTTTTGAAAATTAAATACCCCTAATATTTACTGTACTTCTTTATATCATTCGATCCATTATTCCATTAGAAAACATTTTTTGAAGATGTAACCATTTTCACGTAAAACTTACATTTTCATATATTTATATTGCTATTGATAATTATAAATTTAAAAAAAAAAACATTTTGAAATTTTGAGATCAGATGAGACGAACTAATAATTTTTAAAAAATACATTAATAAATAAAATACTACGTAGTCTTTGTGTAACTATATACTGATCTGATACACATTTCTTTGTGTAAGTATATACGTAGTATTAAAGATCAATTTGAAACTTGGAACTTAAATATTGAGTCTCTTTTTTTTTTCCTTTATTAAATGTTGAGTTGTGCGTGCACAAGTCTTGGTCGAAGTAACAAATTAAACTAAAAAATGTTACCCAATTTAAGAGTGATGATGGAGTATGCAAAACATAACTTATTATGTATACACGTAGTATAAATCCTAATACTCCGTAAAAGATACTACCTCCGTCCCAAATTGAGTTGCAAATTTGACTTTTCTTGGTCAAACGGTTTGGTTTTGTTCGCTTGATTAGGATGCCAATTTTTATTTATATTCTAATTTGGAGTTTACAACTTTGAAGAGATTTTAATGTAGTTTATGAATATATAAATTTTAATTATTAAACATTAAATTAATTATCAATAAGGAGGATTGACTTTTATTATTGATTGACAAAAAAATGTTGATAAAGTGATGTGGTCCACATACCTTTGTCCACATGGACCAATGAGAATATTAAATTATTTAAATCTAAATTTAAATGATAAAGTGATGTGGTCCAATCAAATGAATGATAGGTACGATACCCCATTTTTTAAAAAGATACCGAAGTTGTGACCGTTGAAAAAACGTATCATTACATATTACTGACCTTTTGTTATTATATTTGACCTTTTGTAGAGTGGCTGGAGTTGAAGGGAACTGATGTAGCAGTTGGAAATGGCGGAGTTGGTGTCCACACCGGCAAGGGAACCACCGTCGGTGTCAGTAAAGGCGGCGTCAGCGTCCATGCCCCTGGAAAGTCCGGCGGTCAAGGTACTAACGTTGGCGTGGGGAAAGGCGGCGTCAGCGTCCATGCCCCAGGAAAATCCGGTCAGGGGACCAATGTTGGTGTCGGGAAAGGCGGAGTCAGCGTCCATGCCCCAGGAAAATCCGGTCAGGGCACCAACGTCGGTGTCGGGAAAGGCGGCGTTAGCGTCCATGCCCCCGGAAAATCCGGCTCGGGGACTAACGTGGGCGTCGGAAAAGGCGGTGTCTCCGTTGGAACCGGTGGAAAACACGGAAAGCCAGTTGGAGTACACGTCGGGGCCGGCAGCCCTTTCAACTACAACTACGCCGCAAAAGAAGACCAGCTCCACGACAACCCTAACGTCGCCCTCTTCTTCCGGCCCGCCGCCTTACATCAAGGCAACGCCGACATGACCTTGCACTTCACGAAAACCGCCAACGACGCCGTTTTCTTGCCCCGGACGGAATCCGAAAAGATCCCCTTCTCCTCCAAGAACATCCCGGAGATTCTCAACCATTTCTCCGTCAACCCCGACTCCGACGAAGCTCAGGCGATGAAGCAAACCATCAAAGAATGCGAAGATCCCGCCATCAAGGGAGAGGAGAAACAATGCGCCACATCACTCGAATCCATGGTCGAATTCTCCAAATCCAAGCTGGGCAGCGACAAAAAAATCCAAGCAGTATCAACCGAAACCCTCGCCGGAGAAACGTCGTCCCTTCAGAAATACACCATTTCAGGCGTCGAAAAACTGAACAAGGAAGAAGGAGTGGTGGTCTGCCACAAGCAAAACTACGCATACGCAGTGTTCTATTGCCACAAGTCAAAGACGACAGATGCTTTTAAGGTTTCTCTGGTCGGAGCTAATGGAGGTCTGGTCAAGGCGGCGGCGGTTTGCCACAAAGATACCTCCGGTTGGAACCCAAAGCATTTGGCTTTCCAGGTGCTTAAGGTCAAGCCAGGGACGGTTCCTGTTTGCCATTTCCTTCCAGAGGATCACATTGTCTGGGTTGCCAAGAACTAAAAATCTTAATCTTAATTAGCTGTTTACCTTTTCCATGCTTGTTCAATATATTTAGGAGCCTGTGTCTTTCTAGAATCATTAGAATGTATCTTTACAGATCATATATGATTCAGGGTATACTCATGTTTCTCTTGTTTTTCTTAGTACGTGTAATAATACCTCAGCTCAAAAAATAGCGTGTATACAATATATATGTGGTTGTTAATAAAAGATTCCATGTTCGTTTTTGGTGGGTGAAACTGTACAAATATTTGAATTCATATATATATATATATATATATATATATATATATATATATATATATATATATATATATATATATATATACTCCCTCCGTCCCAATTTGTTTTGCAAAGTCAACATTTTTTGGTCAACCAATAATAAAAGTCAACTCTTCCTATGGATAATTAATTCAATTTTTAATAATTAAAATTTACATATTCAAAAAGTACATTAGAATCTCTTCAAAGTTGCAAACTTCAAATTAGAAAATATTTAAAAATTGACATTCTAATTAAGTGAACAAAATGAGACTGTTTGACTAAGAAAAGTCAAATTTGCAACTCTTTTTGGGACGGAGGTTGTATATATATACACATACATAGTAGCTCATAGATAATAACACAAATAATTGCGAGAAAAAGGTTTAGCA
The DNA here is from genome assembly GCA_945859915.1 of Cuscuta epithymum. NCBI lineage: Eukaryota > Viridiplantae > Streptophyta > Magnoliopsida > Solanales > Convolvulaceae > Cuscuta > Cuscuta epithymum. The sequence goes on along the minus strand of CAMAPF010000947.1, from coordinate 234,318 downwards.
ATGTATATATATACAAAACATAATGTGAAACAGAAGGTTAAAATTGTTTTCAGCATAAAATAAACAGGTTGTTCAACCCAACAGACACAAAAAGTTTAAAATTTAATAGTCCGTACTAACTATTGATCGACAGGTTCAAGTTGTTCTTGAAGAACTAAAAATTAATACTAGTATAATGCAAATTTAGACTACGTCTAATTTAAATCTCACAAAAAATTCAAGATATAAAACGACAACATAAAAAGGTAATTGAGCATAAAAATTTTATGACTGAATGATTATGGGAACATGTCACGAAAATAGCCTTACTGATACATTTTGCATTATTTGTGTATTCTTCTCAATTAATAGAGAAGCCCTCCAGCTTTTCATTTTCACTATAAGAATAGCTAGGGCTCTCAATCTCAGCTTCAAAAACCATCAGAGGCCCCTCCCAGTTCTTATAATTTGCAATTAAAAATGTGAAATAAACTTATATAAGTATGCACTCTCTAAAAGCAGGGAAGTAGTTAGAATTATCTCTATGGGTGCCTGATCAAAGTGATAGCTATCCAGCAAGTATATTCATGTAAGTTCCCTTGGGGTTGCCTTTCATAACGGGAAAGGATAATAGAAAATGAAAGTTAATTTATAGCACCGTTATAGTTTGTAGCACCGTATGGTCCACAATGCTTTTTTCTTCTTCTAAAAATGCAGAATAACCACAGCAATGGACAAAACTAACCAGTCCAAGCTAATAAGGAATTTGAGAACGGAAACACATAAAATTTCCTTGTCAAGCTGAAATAGAATTAATTAGGAGGGAAATGTATGCACAAAAAGCAGGGAAATGTATGCAAAGAGGCTGGTTTTTTTGTTGGTTTAACATTTTTTTTGCCATTATTTTTTATTATCATATCAGAAAATTTTACCCTTGTTTATGCTAAAATAAACTAATCTAAAAAGATATGAATTGAATGAGTATCGTACAAATGTAAATCAACAATGATTCGATTAAAAGTAAGAATAATACTACGTATAGTAGCTAATAGATATTGATTGAATCGGTTTGCACAGTTTGAATGCTTAGTTGATCATGAATGATCGTTTGTTTACATTTGCCACTACTCTATGTATTTATTCATCAACTTGACTTGATTTAACTCTATCCGAATTTACTGTCTTTGTTCATTAACCTTGGAATGGACTCAGTTTATTTATCTCGGACTGGGCCTTTCTTCTGATCGAATAGTACTAGGTCCTATTTCAAAGAAAAATACTCCCTCCGTCTCTAATAACTTTGTCAAGTTAGACTGACACGAGAATTAATGAAATAAAAACTGTTTGGTTGAGGTTTGTGTAGAGCAGAGAGAATTAACTGGAACCACAAATTCTTTACTTAAATGGAAATGTAGCAAATTAATGGGACATCCAAAAAAGGAAAGTTGACAAAGTTATCAGGGACAGTGGAAGTAATATTTTGGGCCCAACAATTTCCCCCATTCATGATGTTGGTGGATCGAGCGCGTGAAATGAGAACTGTCGTCATGAATTTGAACTTCTTACTTCGATCTTTACGCTTCTCAATTACTTTTGCATTAACCGAGTAACCAAGCCGTCTCTTTCTCTAAGTTCCCTTTATTCCAGTCCATGGAATCCGTCTCCTTCTCAATGTTAGGAATTAATTCACGCAACACAAAGAACAATAAAGAAGAACACACGAAATTTGGTAACCAAGTTCGCCACGAATGACTACGTCTGGGGGCGCTACCAAGTCAGGAATGTTATTAATATTTCGGATCAACTGATTACAAGGGAGAGAGCTTGTATTTATAGAGAGTAAATCATAACCCCTAAATATAATAGGACGCACGTGGGGCCCACACCCGTACGGCCCAAAACTGTACGGAAACTCGCGGCTCCTCAGAAACGGACCCAAAAAAATTTGACGGATAGAGCTTGGTTATACGGTCTCTAACACCTTACAATCTCCCACATTGAGACTGTCTTCTTCAAATCTTCCATTCTTAGCATGGTAGCGTCGGGCTCCTTCTTCAAGTACCAAGGCCAATTAAAGCTATGCGAAGCTTCAATTTCTCTAAGGTCACCACCTTAGTAAAATTGACTCCAGAAGATGACGAATGTAGTAATACTTCAACCGAATGTGTTTGGTTCTCTTGTGAAAAGCTGAGTTGTTTGCCAAGAATATACTCCCTCCGTTCCCGAAAGAAGTTCTCATTTTCCTTATTTGGATGTACCTAATTTAAGTTCCCATTTCCTTAAATGGAAAGTTATCTGCATCAAAACAGTGCAAAACAGTGTCAAACAGTGTCGAAACAGTAAAATTTACCCCTGGTAAGTTTACTTGCATAAAAGTGTGTGAAAGTCAAATGGGGAACTACTTTCGGGGACGGAGGGAGTAGCACTTTGACTGTCAATGTAAAATATGTTATTCTTGTACTCCTTTGCAAGTTCCCCAAGTAAATTCTCAAGCCCCACCTATTCCTTGTTTGCCTCAGTAATGCATCAACATGTCCCAGCAACTCCACGTTCTTTCCATCAAAACATAAGGTATTAGAAACAGTTGATACGCTTGTAATTTTCGTGTGTTTGTTTACATTTTTAGTTAGTTTTGGTTGTTTAATATTTCAGAAATTACACACTTTTGGTGTAATAGTTTAGTTTGTTAAATTCTTGTAAATTGTTTAGATTAGGTTTATTCTGAGCTCAAACAGGTCTACTATCACTCAAAAGACAGTTGGTGAACCCCAAAAGTGGAAGGAAGGTGCAAAATCACAAGACAAAAGGGAAGATCCTGATTTTTGGTCTATACCCGGTCGAGTATCATCTATACTCGATCGGGTATCTTGTTGAAATTTCAAATCGGATCGGATCCGAAAACAAAGGAACATGCAAGGAAGATTTTGACCACGATCGAGTGTCTATACCCGATCAGGTACACCGACATACTCAATCGGGTATGGCTATAAATTTTACTCTAATTTCGATCGAGTATAGATCGAATTCGAGTTTCTACACATACTCGATCGGGTACATGTATATACCCAATCGAGTACCCGAGCTGCACCCCTAAAAAGCCTATAAATACACCTCATTTCCTTCACAATAAGAACCAATTCCTTTATACTCTTAAGCTCAGTTTATAATAGCATTTCTTTATATTTCTTCTAGCATGTTTAGTCTCCAAATGAGGAGCTAAACTCTCATTTCTTGGTATTGCTCTTGAAGCTTGTTGATTATTAAAGTTGTGAGTAATTTTCTTAACTTCTTTCCTTGAATATTAATTCTTCCTTAAAATACTATTTCTATATCAATGTTGGGGAGTGTTGCTAAGATGACAATTAGTTAACATCTTGACATTGGTCTTAGTAATAGCTATTCCTTCCTCTATGTTAATATTGGGGAGTGTTACTAAGATGACAATTAGTTAACATCTTGATATTAACTTTAGTAGGATTCATTTTCTTTAATATTCTTCCTTGAGTATTAATTAATTCCTATTCATATTTCATATTAATATTTTGAACATTACTTAAAGGATCAACTAGTTTTGTTTCATATATTAATTATTACTAGAAACGATCAACGAACCGATGGTTAATCGTTGATAGTTTCACAAGTAAGTAACTTCGGTTTATTAATGCACGGTCGTGGTTAATAAACTTAAGAGAGATTAATTTTATTGGTTAAACCGAAACCGTTGTGTTGAGGTTATCAATCTCAATTGATTTCATCAAGGAGTGAAGAGATTAAATGATACTATCAAGTCGGTATATGACGTTGTTCTATACTTGACTAATAGTAAGGGTTATTAATGAACCGTCGTTGTTAATAGCTATCCTCGATGAATTGGATATACTCCTCGATTGAGTATTCGAGAGGAGATAAGTTATAGATATAACAATGATCGACTAAAATATATCAACAAGTGGAAATAGCAATGCCAAGTCCCTTTTATCTTTGAATTAAAACCCATATAACTCGTTCATCTTCGCGTTTAATTTAATTAAATCACAAAATCAAAAACCCCTTTTATTTACTAGTTCATTAAAAAGGAGTTATTCTTTTCCCTATGAATACGAACTCTACTACGCTATACTACGTATAGTTGTTAGTATTGAATTATTTTGAGTGCACACACGACAAAGTGCACGTCAACAGTACCTTTCAAATACCTCAAGATCTACTTCACAGCTTCCCAATGTTCTTTTCCCGGATCTCCCATGAATATGCTCATTACTCCCACCGCATGTGCAATGTCTGGCCTTGTGCACACCATAGCGTACATGATGGTGCCAATTGTCGAGGCGTATGGGATATTATGCATTTGAGCAGGCTCCTCCTTGTTCTTTGGCAAATCTTCCTTGCTAAGCTTGAAGTGAGTACCGAGTGGTATACTTACTGTCTTTGCATCTTGCATTCTGAATCTTTCCAAGACCTTCTAAATGTATTCTGCATGTGAAAGAAACAATCTGCCTGCTGTCTCATTCCTCTCGATTCGCATGCCCAAAATCTGTTTCGCCTCTCCAAAATCTTTCATGGAAAAACATTTTGACAACTGGATCTTCAGCTTTTCAATCTCCTTTGAACTAGCTCCTACAATTAACATGTCATCTACATATAATAGCAAGATAAGATAACAGTTCTCAGTCCTCTTCTAGTAGCAGCAATTGTCGGTGTGGCATCTCAAGAAATTTATTTCCCTCATGAAACCATCAAATTGTTGGAAATATTGGGAGTATTTCAAATGAATAAAACATTTATTTATTTTAATTATTTTTTCACACATTAGTTTATTGATAATTATTTATACATCTTATACATAATAAAGTTATAACTTCAATGAAAAATAGTTTTTGAACGTTTGGATTTGCACGTTACAAACATTTCATGGTTTATTGACTAAGATTAAAATACTCGTAAGGGTTGTTCTACTGCTACTAGCAGATATCTTTAAAGCATAACGATATTTTCTTCCAATGGGCACATGAGCCGTTTGTTGCTTTTAACATGGAATAAAAATACAAAAAATCTATTGGCACACATTTTTCACACACACAAACATGAGTTATGTAGGTGTGTGTATGAAAATGTGTACCTCAAGCTTGATTGAATTTAATTAACCACGAAGATGAGCGACTTATATGAAATTTAATTCAAGAATAAAAGGCACTTGGCTTTGCTACTTTCCACTTGTTGATGCATTTTAGTTGATCCTTGTTATATCTATAACTTATCCCCTCTTGAATACTCAATCAAGGAGTATATCCAATTCATCGAGGGTAGTTATTAACAACGACCGTTCATTACAACTCTTACTATTAATCAAATACAGAACAACGTCGTATAACGATTTAATAGTAGCATTTAATCTTTTTAACTCCTTGATGAAATCAATTGAGATTGATAACCTTAACACAACGGTTTCGATTTAACCAACAAAATTAATCTCTCTTAAGTTTATTAACCACGACCGTGCATTAATAAACCGAAGTTACTTACTTGTGAAACCATCAAAGATTAACCATGTCACGCCCCAGACCGCAATCTAAGTGCGTGTACAACCGCCGTATAATCAAGTGACGTCACCCACGAGTCAACCTCACTTAATTACACAAGGCGTCCTAGAAAACAATCCATCCATACTCAGTAGTAAACATACATAACAACATCACATTTAAACCAATGAATAACGGAAATATTCAACGGTAAGTCATAGGCCACAGCCGGCCAACAACATGGGCATGCAAGCCCCAAAAACAGTTTATTGTAGAACAAATATCCATGAGCAAGTGTTCGGTAGTTTGAAAGAAAATAAGGAAGCACGAACCATGTCTTCCTGATGTGATACCACCCGCGAGAAGGTGCAAGTAGCAAGCTCTAGCTTCAACCTGAAAATGGTGGGGGGCCCGAAGGGGTCAGTACAAGTACCGAGCGAGTAGCAGGCTAAATATAGAATAACTAGCGTTTCAAGTATAAGACCCAAACATAGGGTGATACTTATATAAATAGTCCTCTCCCCCAAGTTATGAAATACTCATTAGTATATATATACTTGGAAAATACCCGATCCGTAGATCACCGTTTTATTTGGGAAAATAGTAATAGTCAATATTCTTGACTAAAAACCCCAACCCACCCATATACCTATGAGTGTATAGGACTCCTCCTTGTCCCTATTTCAATATCATAATCTATGAGTGTTAAGTACTTTTAAGTACTAGGGTCCTCCACCAAATTTTGAGTGTTAAGTACTTTTAAGTACTAGGGTCCTCCACCAATTTATTATCCGAGTGTTAAGGACTTTAAGCCCCAGGGTCCTCCACCAATTTATAATCCGAGTGTTAAGGACTTTAAGCCCCAGGGTCCTCCACCAATTTATAATCCGAGTGTTAAGGACTTTAAGCCCCAGGGTCCTCCACCAATTTATTATCCGAGTGTTAAGGACTTTAAGCCCCAGGGTCCTCCACCAATTTATAATCCGAGTGTTAAGGACTTTAAGCCCCAGGGTCCTCCACCAATTTATAATCCGAGTGTTAAGGACTTTAAGTCCCAGGGTCCTCCACCAATTTATAATCCGAGTGTTAAGGACCTTAAGCCCCAGGGTCCTCCACCAAGTTTTGAGTGTTAAGTACTTTTAAGTACTAGGGTCCTCCACCAAGTTTTGAGTGTTAAGTACTTTTAGGTACTAGGGTCCTCCACCAAGTTTTGAGTGTTAAGTACTTTTAAGTACTAGGGTCCTCCACCAAGTTTTGAGTGTTAAGTACTTTTAAGTACTAGGGTCCTCCACCAAGTTTTGAGTGTTAAGTACTTTTAAGTACTAGGGTCCTCCACCAAAATATTTTCCTATGATCAACCTCCTATCAACCTAGATAGAGTCTATATCATACTTAGTTACTCATAACTAATTCAATACATAAAGCTTATGTATCACAACCCATGCAAAGCCATGCAATTATATAAATGTATAATTAACTAATATCAACCGATATTAATTAATCCATTATTCATCGGTCAACGTTGTCGTTGACCACCAATTCAAGCCTTGTACATATCAACTTAATCATCATATAATTAAGTTAATAATACTCATTTGTGCTTCTTTTACACTTCAAGCTAATATGCATTTTATATAATTCCTCATATCATATTTCATGCATAAACAATTAATTCTTTTCATACAACTTAATCAGGTTGGCTAATCACATGTTTAAATATCTTTTAAACATCATTATGAACACATATAACATTTATTTAGGTAATCTCATAATTAACCCAAAAGTTATAAGATATTAAGCCGTCCACTCACCTTGAACTAGCGTATGAAGTTCTACCCCTCTTGGTTGAACTCCGGTGAAACTCCGGCGACTTTCGGTCAACTCCGGCGACAACTCCGGCGACTTTTCCAACTTTGTGAAATCACTTGAAATACCTTTCACAAGTTCCTAACAAGGTTTTATAATCATAAAACCCATATTAATACAAATAACCTCAAAAAGGTTATTTTCCGGTGAACCGGTCGTTTTGGCTTCTAAGACCGTTCTTGGACATAGAATCACTTCCCAACCCATAAATCCATACTTATAACATGTAGAACCCTCTTAAGGATTCTTCACATGATATATATCTCATATGGTAGGAGAAAAATAAAGGAAAAGTTATAATGAGGTCATTACCTTAATTTACACACTTTTCCTAGCCTTTTTCCTTCTTTAATCCCACTCCTTGGACCTCTCTTGCTTGAGCTCGAGTTGCAGCAATGGAGAAAGGTTGGAGAGCTTTTTCTTCCTCCTCCTTTGGTAGCTAGGCCGAAATAATGCATAGGGGAGATGTTGGGGTGTCCTTTTTGTCTCCTTTGACAAATGAGTGAGGTCAAAGGGCCCCCTTGCACCTTCCTCCACTCAATCTCTTGTCAACCTAGGCCCTTCCTTGTTGTTACAGCACAAAAAAACGTGGGTTGGCCCCCACTCCTGTGGGAGGTCATCCCTTTGTGTCCCGGTGTGTACAATCGGTCCCGAAAGTTGTATTTTTCGGACTGTTTTAATCATAATTTATTTTATCGGGTAAAATAAAATATATTATGTGTTCCCCATCATACTCACCTTTGAAATAATATATATCCCAAAACTTTAATTTGGAAGTCTCCGAAATTCATTTTCGGGCTGTTATCCGTTTAATTGTCGGTACCGGTAATTGGGCTTCTTTTGACCAATCGGTCAACCCCAGGCCTTCCCATGGCCCAAATAAGATGTTCACCACCATATAAATATTATTTCGACCCATAATGATAATTTATGTGATCTCGGGAATATCGGGCGGCCCCCGCTCCCGGTGTGGGTCCCACGTGCAATTTACTATTCACGCGAAAGAAATAATAAAAATTTACAACTTCGTAAATTCATAAATCCTTTATTAAGGTTCAATACATTATTTACATAAAAGTAAATATATTTGGGGACGGTGTTACAAGTTCACCCCCCCTTATTTGGGATTTCGTCCCCGAAATCCAAGTATCTAATCGAAAAGAAATGGGTATTGCTCCCTCATTGAGACCTCGGTCTCCCAAGTTTCTTCTTCGACTCGATCACTCCTCCAAAGAACCTTTACCATAGGAATCTCCTTACTCCTAAGCTTCTTCACTTGTTGACCAACAATCTTCACTGGTTCCACCGCATATTGCAAGTCCTCACGGATCTCTACCGGTGGTTTCTCGAGAATATGAGATGGGTCTCGTATGTACTTTTTGAGCATTGATACATGAAACACGTCATGTATCTTCTCAAGTTCAGCCGTCAACTTGAGACGGTAAGCCACGACCCCTATCCTTTCAAGGATTTCAAATGGGCCGATGTATCGGGGGTTAAGCTTCCCCCTCGATACAAATCGAATGATGCCCTTCCAAGGAGAAATTCTTAGGAAGACCTCATCACCGACTTCGAACTCCAACGGTCTCCGCCGTTTATCAGCATAACTCTTCTGTCGGTCCTGAGCAGCTTTCAGTCTATCCCGAATGATCCTCACCTTGGCCTTGGTGATCTCAACCAGCTCTATCCCTTCGAGTTTGGCCTCGCCAACCTCGTCCCAACACAATGGTGTTCTGCATTTCCTCCCATACAATGCCTCATATGGAGGCATGCCGATACTTGCTTGATAACTGTTGTTATAAGCAAACTCCACTAGGGCCAAATGCTTGTCCCAACTTCCTTGGAACTCCAGCGCACATGCCCTAAGCATGTCTTCCAAAATCTGTATCACCCGTTCGGACTGTCCATCCGTCTGTGGGTGAAAGGCTGTGCTAAACTTCAGTTTAGTACCCAACGATGCTTGAAACTTTGGCCAAAATCGGGATGTGAATCGTGGATCCCTATCCGAGACAATGGATATTGGGACTCCATGTAATCTCACAATCTCCTCCGTGTATAGCTTGGCCAATCTTTCAAGAGGATAAGTAATGTTGATAGGCAGAAAGTGTGCACTCTTGGTGAGCCTATCAACCACTACCCATACTGCATCGTAGTTGTTCACTGTTCGTGGCAGCCCCACCACGAAGTCCATGGTCACATGTTCCCACTTCCACTCTGGGATGGTGAGTGGCTGCAAGAGCCCTGCTGGGTGCTGATGCTCTGCCTTAACTTGCTGGCAAGTAAGGCATCGACTCACATACTCTGCGATATCTCTCTTCATACCTGACTACCAGTAACTTTCCTTCAAATCTCGGTACATCTTAGTACCTCCTGGATGCATAGCATATGCTGAAGAATGAGCCTCCTCAAGTATAGACTTCTGGAGCTCCTCATCCTTTGGTATGCACACACGATCTTTAAACATCAAAAGACCGTCATCACGTACCCGAAAATTCTCAACGGGCCCCTCAAGGATCCTTTCACGGATCTTCTGACATTCCTCATCAATGGCCTGACTTCGACTAATCTCGCCCAATAGGGTGGGCCTAACCTCAAATTGAGCAATGAAAGCCCCACGCGTGGACACCTCCACGCGTGCCCTCAATGCCCGCAGACAAGTAAGTAATGTCCCTTACGTACTCTTCCTGCTCAGTGCGTCGGCCACTACATTGGCCTTTCCGGGATGATAGTCGATGATCAAGTCGTAGTCCTTGATCAACTCCATCCATATCCTCTGCCTCATATTCAACTCTTTTTGAGTGAATACATACTTCAAGCTCTTATGATCTGTATAAATGTGACATGTCTCCCCGTAGAGATAATGTCTCCAAATTTTTAGTGCAAACACTACCGCCCCCAATTCTAGGTCATGGGTAGGGTAGTTCACCTCGTGCTTTCTCAATTGCCTTGAAGCATAGGCAATCACCTTACCGTTTTGCATCAGTACACATCCAAACCCTTGGATGCTAGCATCACTGTAAATATCATACCCTATCCCCTGTATGGATAGGGCGAGGACTGGTGCTTCGGTAAGTCGTTTCTTCAGTTCAAGGAACCCTTTCTCACACTTGTCGTCCCATATGAACTTGGCCCTTTTCTTTGTGAGCTTCGTTAATGGAGACGCCAATACGGAGAATTTTTCAACAAATTTACGATAGTATCCCGCTAAGCCAAGGAAACTACGTATCTCTTTCACATTCTTGGGTCTCTCCCAATCCATGATAGCCTTTATCTTGGCGTTATCCACAGCTACGCCTGAACCGGATATGACGTGACCGAGAAAACCAATCTCCTTGAGCCAAAATTCGCATTTAGAGAACTTGGCAAAGAGTTGCTTTTCCTTTAGCCGATCAAGTATAAGCCCTAAATGATGTTCGTGCTCCTCCTCGCTCTTGGAGTATATTAAGATATCATCAATGAATACTATCACAAATTGATCTAAGTATTCACTAAACACACGGTTCATCAAGTCCATGAATGCTGCCGGTGCATTGGTTAAACCAAATGACATCACAAGAAACTCGTAGTGACCATATCTAGTGCGAAATGCACTCTTAGGTATGTCACTCTCCTTGATCTTCAACTGATGATACCCCGACCTCAAGTCAATCTTCGAGAATACTATGGCCCCTCGGAGTTGATCAAACAAGTCATCAATCCTAGGTAAAGGATACCTGTTCTTTATTGTGACCTTGTTCAACTGTCGGTAGTCGATACACATTCTTAGCGTACCATCTTTCTTCTTTACGAAGAGTACGGGTGCTCCCCACGGTGAATGACTGGGTCTGATGAACCCGTTGTCCAGTAATTCTTGTAGTTGGATCTTCAACTCTTGGAGTTCGGCCGGCGCCATTCGATAAGGAGGAATCGAAATGGGTTTGGTTCCCGGCTCCACTTCAATTACAAACTCTATCTCTCTATCGGGTGGAAGCCCCGGTAGGTCTTTGGGAAAGACATCCGGGTACTTGCACACGACTCGTACATCCTTGATGTCAACTTCTTTCTTCATATCGTCCACCACGTACGCAAGGTATGCGTGGCACCCCTTTCTCATCATCCTCCGTGCTCTCATCACGGATATGATGCAAGCATTTGATTTCCCCCGATCTCCTTCGAAACATAGCGTGTTTCCTTGATCATCCTCGAGCTCCAACACCTTGGTGTAGCAATCTACTCGAGCATGGTGCTTCTCAAGCCAATCCATTCCTAGGATTGCATCGAACTCCAACATGCTTAGAGGTACGAAATCACAAGTCAAGGGTTGACCCGTCACCTCTACCTCACATGATGGATAGTAATGATTTCTCTCCACATCGTCTCCTAACGGTGTGGAGACTAGCAACGTTTGCGTCATAGGTGTCAATGGCACGTCAAGGCCCTCGGCGAACGCCTCACTCACAAATGAGCGTTGTGCCCCGGTATCGATGAGGATCCTCGCACACCTACCATTGATCTTTAATGTTCCTACATTTATACACCATGTAAGATACATTTTCTAATGTTTTTACACATCTTTAGGAGGTTATTAAGTTAATACTAAGGTTTGGAATCAAACGGGGGTCCAAACGTAGAAGAACGGGGCGAAAAAAATAAATTTTCGGGGGTTGGGGGTCCACGCACGGCGTGCCTGGGTGGCACGCACGGCCGTGCGTGCAACGAACCCTCCCTACTTGCCACTGCCGGCCAGGCACGATGCCACGCACGGCGTGCCTGCGGCCGTGCCTGGCCGAATTTCTTCGGGGCGACACTGCCTTCCAGGCACGGTGCCACGCACGGCGTGCCTGGCCGGCAGTGGCTGTTTCCCAGCTGATTTGGCCTAACTCACCCGGTTTGACCCCGGGGTGGCCCGCACTCAATCCCAACGACGTATAAGATCAAAGTAAGCCTAGAAATGCCCAGAATAAGTGTATTACCTGCGACAGAGTCCGGGTTTGCCCGCGCATCCGCCTCGGTCATCGCGTAGACTCGTGCTTGGGTCCCGCCTTGATTTACGGACGCGGCATGACTTGTGGACGCGCCGCCTCTTCCCGTACCGCCGTTTGACGGGCCCGCACGGTTTCTTCCCGTCATGGTTCCTCCTCCGGATCCCGGATCTCCTCCTCCCCCCAATTGTGGGCAATTGGCCTTCATGTGGCCCGTGTTCCCACATCGGTAACACCTCGGGGGTGCGTTGCACTTCCCGGAGTGGTTCTTTGAACAGTTGGCACACATAGGAGGCCCCGTATTTTGAGAGGAGGATGCGTGCCACCAAGCATCCTTGTTCTTCTTCGCCGGTGGTGCCGGTGCCTTGAACGTACCACCACCCCCACCGTGGTTATTCTTCCGTGCTTGCTCGGGCGGCCCCGAATTATGCCATTTTCTCTTTTTCGCCTCCTCGGCGTCTCTTTCTTTTCTCTCGTTCCATTGAGCCTCCCCAAGAAGGCCCTGCTCCACCACCTCGCTAAAGGTCATGTGGCGCTAGTACGTAGCCCGATCACGGATGTCCAAGAGTAAGGCATCCCAAAAGTGCTCCGACATGCGGTCCTCATTGATCGCGTACTCCGGTAAGAACCTAGCCAAGGTTCTAAAATCTTGCTCCAATTGTTTAACAGAAACACCTTCATTCTGTTTGAGGTTGGTGTACTCCCTACGCTTGACATTTTTCTCGTAGTCAGTGTAGTATTGGTCATAAAATTCCTGCTCAAAATTCAACCACGAGACCTCCCCATGGTATTTCCCTTCTACACTCTCCCACCACGTGGAAGCTATCCCCTCGAGCAGCCGTGAAGCAACAGTCAAATTCACGTCCGGTGAAATTTGCATGTCTTTTGCCGCATCCTTCACCTTCTTTATCCAATCGGCGGCAACGGTGATGTCACCGGTGCCGTCAAAGGACTTACACCCCAAGGCCCTAGCCTCCTTGAGGTACTTGGAGATTCTCACACAAAAACCTCCTTCACGCCCACAATGTGACGCCGCGGGAGTGACCCTTGAAGCTCCCCGGCTTCCTTGACCCGAACCACCGCGAGAGCCACGCCTTGCTTGGCGCCTAAGGTCTCTCCTCAGTTTTTCTTTTTGATACCACTCAAGCAATTCGCCCATTTGGGCGAACTTGGCATCACTCTCTTCATCATCATCATCGGTGTATGTGTCACCCCCATCATACGGGGTCTCCTCATGCTCCGTTTCTGGAACGTAGGTTGAGTCATAGTCCTCGGTGTTGGTTTCATACACCGAGCTCACATGGCTATCACTCACAGTTTGAGCTTGATGACCTCCACGGCTTCCACGGCCTCCACGGTCTCCTCTCGAACCCCGAGATGCAGCCCGGCTTCCCCTTTGGGATGCCACCGGCGCCTGCCCCCTCGGATTGTTCTTGGTCCCCATTCGCCTGCCCTCCATTTCTGAAAGAAATATGGATGAGTCATTAGACTCCTATAAATGTCAATTGACGGAAGAACGTTACAGACACGTATTGGCCCAAGTCACTACCATACCAATTGTTAAGGGTACCGTCTTAACAATTAGAGGCCTTGCAACTTAAGCACCAATAGTCCTATAACGTCAAAATACAATGCTCATGGTTTTCGGTAAAAACTCTTTTGCAAAATCTTTTGTGAGAGGTTGATTATATAGTTTAGAACTGAGATGGCTCTGATACCACTTAATTGTCACGCCCCAGACCGCAATCTAAGCGCGTGTACAACCGCCGTATAATCAAGTGACGTCACCCACGAGTCAACCTCACTTAATTACACAAGGCGTCCTAGAAAACAATCCATCCATACTCAGTAGTAAACATACATAACAACATCACATTTAAACCAATGAATAGCGGAAATATTCAACGGTAAGTCATAGGCCACAGCCGGCCAACAACATGGGCATGCAAGCCCCAAAAACAGTTTATTGTAGAACAAATATCCATGAGCAAGTGTTCGGTAGTTTGAAAGAAAATAAGGAAGCACGAACCACGTCTTCCTGATGTGATACCACCCGCGAGAAGGTGCAAGTAGCAAGCTCTAGCTTCAACCTGAAAATGGTGGGGCCCCCCGAAGGGGTCAGTACAAGTACCGAACGAGTAGCAGGCTAAATATAGAATAACTAGCGTTTCAAGTATAAGACCCAAACATAGGGTGATACTTATATAAATAGTCCTCTCCCCCAAGTTATGAAATACTCATTAGTATATATATTGTAAGGAATAAATGTAATTAGATTTTGATGATGCTATAGGATTAGAAAGTTAAAGTACCCCAATTAGATTTTATGTATTAGAATTTTCAATTGTAAGTATTAGTGTAGTCTGCGATCAGAGTTGCTCAGGTTTGGATCAGATCAGAAGTGCATCAGAACTGCTCGACCAGACTCGATCTATGAGAACTGCTCCATCAGAGTTCTCTTGCCAGAAGTCCATCAGAGTTGCACCATGAGAGTTGCTGATAAACTTGGACATCTGATAGCCGATGAGAACTACAGATCAGAGGTACTCATCAGTGGACCTATCAGAGTCAGAGTTAGAGTTCAGTCAGAGATCAGAAATCCATCAGAACTCAACTCATCAGAAAGCCATCAGAATCCAACACATCAGAAGAGCCTGATCAGAGCCCGACTAACACTTAGAAGATTTCAAGCAACATTCATCAGCTATGAATTCAACGGGTAAAAACATCCAACGGCTAGAAGACTGTGCATGAAAGGAAAGCATTTAATGCACATTAAATGAGCCTGATACGCTGAAGGATTGATTGCAAATGATTGACCAAGAAATCCGGGAAGATATATTATAAAAATAGAAACCTTCCAAAACGGCGGTCAAGTCAACTGTACGCGCATTTAATGCAGTTGTCTCCTCCTCCAACGGGCAGACAACCCCAGTATATAAGCTACTCACCGAAGAATAGGAAATGAACTTTGCTACAACCTTTGGTCATCATAATTCAAGCTCTCTTGAGACTCAAATTCTACAATCTTCAACAAGACAAGCTTACGTTGGGAAGATTCCAATATCCATAATCTCAAATCCCAACACACAGCAAAGTTCATCCTATTTCTTCAACACTTCAAGAACTTCATCAAACATCTTTTGTGACGAAGCAAGTTGGAGGAAAAACTCTGTGTTTTTCAAAGGATCTTCTGCAAAGAAGGGCGTCCAAGTAACTGCAGTAGTGAAGTGGTGATACTTCCGGGAAGCTGAGTGAAAGGACCAGCCATCAGGACGTGGAACTGCATCCTGGGTGGCAGCTAGGCTTGAAGAAGGCGTGGAGAACTTCTTAAGTACTAGGAACTAAGCTTTGTAACCGATCTACTTCAAAGCTAGTGGAACAGTGGACTAGAGGAACACGTTGTTCCTTGAACCACTATAAAAATATCCGGTGTCATTTACTTTACTGCAATTTATATTTCTGCACTTAGGATATTTACTGTTAACTCTTAGACTTGGAATCTGTGTTCAGCAGATCTTGTTTATAGAGTTATCAGAAAGGCATTTGCCTTAGTGTTTCTGAGGCTACCCGGACAGACCAGAATCCGCTGCCAAGGCCAGTTCTGATATCAGAACCAGCCTTTCTCTGTCACCAGAATCCGACATTCTCTGACAAGCCATTTTGGACTTAGAGAAATTTTGAAAAACTAATCAGTCTATTCACCCCCCCCCCCCCTCTAGACTGATTACCACATTAAACGGGACCAACATATATACTTGGAAAATACCCGATCCGTAGATCACCGTTTTATTTGGGAAAATAGTAATAGTCAATATTCTTGACTAAAAACCCCAACCCACCCATATACCTATGAGTGTATAGGACTCCTCCTTGTCCCTATTTCAATATCATAATCTATGAGTGTTAAGTACTTTTAAGTACTAGGGTCCTCCACCAAATTTTGAGTGTTAAGTACTTTTAAGTACTAGGGTCCTCCACCAATTTATTATCCGAGTGTTAAGGACTTTAAGCCCCAGGGTCCTCCACCAATTTATAATCCGAGTGTTAAGGACTTTAAGCCCCAGGGTCCTCCACCAATTTATAATCCGAGTGTTAAGGACTTTAAGCCCCAGGGTCCTCCACCAATTTATAATCCGAGTGTTAAGGACCTTAAGCCCCAGGGTCCTCCACCAAGTTTTGAGTGTTAAGTACTTTTAAGTACTAGGGTCCTCCACCAAGTTTTGAGTGTTAAGTACTTTTAGGTACTAGGGTCCTCCACCAAGTTTTGAGTGTTAAGTACTTTTAAGTACTAGGGTCCTCCACCAAGTTTTGAGTGTTAAGTACTTTTAAGTACTAGGGTCCTCCACCAAGTTTTGAGTGTTAAGTACTTTTAAGTACTAGGGTCCTCCACCAAAATATTTTCCTATGATCAACCTCCTATCAACCTAGATAGAGTCGATATCATACTTAGTTACTCATAACTAATTCAATACATAAAGCTTATGTATCACAACCCATGCAAAGCCATGCAATTATATAAATGTATAATTAACTAATATCAACCGATATTAATTAATCCATTATTCATCGGTCAACGTTGTCGTTGACCACCAATTCAAGCCTTGTACATATCAACTTAATCATCATATAATTAAGTTAATAATACTCATTTGTGCTTCTTTTACACTTCAAGCTAATATGCATTTTATATAATTCCTCATATCATATTTCATGCATAAACAATTAATTCTTTTCATACAACTTAATCAAGTTGGCTAATCACATGTTTAAATATCTTTTAAACATCATTATGAACACATATAACATTTATTTAGGTAATCTCATAATTAACCCAAAAGTTATAAGATATTAAGCCGTCCACTCACCTTGAACTAGCGTATGAAATTCTACCCCTCTTGGTTGAACTCCGGTGAAACTCCGGCGACTTTCGGTCAACTCCGGCGACAACTCCGGCGACTTTTCCAACTTTGTGAAATCACTTGAAATACCTTTCACAAGTTCCTAACAAGGTTTTATAATCATAAAACACATATTAATACAAATAACCTCAAAAAGGTTATTTTCCGGTGAACCGGTCGTTTTGGCTTCTAAGACCGTTCTTGGACATAGAATCACTTCCCAACCCATAAATCCATACTTATAACATGTAGAACCCTCTTAAGGATTCTTCACATGATATATATCTCATATGGTAGGAGAAAAATAAAGGAAAAGTTATAATGAGGTCATTACCTTAATTTACACACTTTTCCTAGCCTTTTTCCTTCTTTAATCCCACTCCTTGGACCTCTCTTGCTTGAGCTCGAGTTGCAGCAATGGAGAAAGGTTGGAGAGCTTTTTCTTCCTCCTCCTTTGGTAGCTAGGCCGAAATAATGCATAGGGGAGATGTTGGGGTGTCCTTTTTGTCTCCTTTGGCAAATGAGTGAGGTCAAAGGGCCCCCTTGCACCTTCCTCCACTCAATCTCTTGTCAACCTAGGCCCTTCCTTGTTGTTACAGCACAAAAAAACGTGGGTTGGCCCCCACTCCTGTGGGAGGTCATCCCTTTGTGTCCCGGTGTGTACAATCGGTCCCGAAAGTTGTATTTTTCGGACTGTTTTAATCATAATTTATTTTATCGGGTAAAATAAAATATATTATGTGTTCCCCATCATACTCACCTTTGAAATAATATATATCCCAAAACTTTAATTTGGAAGTCTCCGAAATTCATTTTCGGGCTGTTATCCGTTTAATTGTCGGTACCGGTAATTGGGCTTCTTTTGACCAATCGGTCAACCCCAGGCCTTTCCATGGCCCAAATAAGATGTTCACTACCATATAAATATTATTTCGACCCATAATGATAATTTATGTGATCTCGGGAATATCGGGCGGCCCCCGCTCCCGGTGTGGGTCCCACGTGCAATTTACTATTCACGCGAAAGAAATAATAAAAATTTACAACTTCGTAAATTCATAAATCCTTTATTAAGGTTCAATACATTATTTACATAAAAGTAAATATATTTGGCGACGGTGTTACAAACCATCGGTTCGTTGGTCGTTTTTAGTAATAATTAATGTCGGAACGTTAACTAATCGTCACTTAGCAACCCTCCAACATTAATATAGAATGAGTAAGGGAAAGGGGTGTATTTATAGCAAAATGTAAGAAATAACTATTCTAAACCATCCACGACCTGAGATTAAGGGAAGAATTAATAATCAAGAGAAGAAGTTATGGAAAAATATAAGAAATAACTATTCTAAACGGAGCTTAAGTATATGGAAGAAGAGATGATTCTTTTGTGAAGGAAAAGGGGTGTATTTATAGCAAAATGGAGGTGGCAGGGTGTTGTACTCGATCCAGTATATGGGATACTGGATCGAGTATGAGAGGAAATTTCTAGGAAATTGTGGAAAATAGGCATACTCGACCGAGTATTTCAAATACTCGACCGAGTAGGAGACATGATTTTTATCAAATATTCAGCCACGCCCTTTTGCTCCCAGATTTGATTTTGACCAGCATATCCGATCAATACTCGACCGAGTATTGGTAGTACTCGACCGAGTACTGAACAAATTTCAAAATCTTCATTTGATCTTCTCCCTTTTGCACATTCTTTGGTCTTTAGGATCCATCCTTTGATTATTGGGATGATTTTGACATGTCCTAAACTCAGAAAAATCTTAATCTAAACAAATTACAAATAATTTTACAAACTAAAATATTACACCAAAAGTGTGAAATTTCCAAAATATCAACCAACAAAATTAACTAAAAACACAAACATACACATGGAAATTACAAAGGATCAAGTGTATAGATGGGCAGTGGACTTAGCAGTAGGCTACTGCTTAGTTGACTGCTGAAACAGCTGCTCAATATAGGAAGTGATTAGTGTGTGCTCTGTTGACTGAAAGTAAATCAACACACAGTGTATCCTAGTTCAGAGGTGGTGTAATCCTCCTACGTCCAGTCCCACCCTCTTTCAGATGGATTTCCACTAAAGTATTAACCCAATACACTTAGTGTCAATCTACCCTTAACTCACAACTGACCTAGATTTAAGGTGTTTCACAAGGAGTACACACCACTCCAAACTACTCAATCCTTAGATTTTCTCAATTCATCCAATGGAGATCAAAAGGTACTCTATTTAACCATACTTAGGACTTGATAACACAGTCCTTCTAAGTGTTTACAACAATTTATGATTGAACAAAAACTAGCCTCCAACTAAGAACTAAACATCCAGAATATAGCAATGAGAGGTTCTAACTTGGAAGTTTAGTGAAGCAAGAGTCTAAGCACAGAGCAAAGTTAAGCAGGCATTTTCTCTTTTGCTAGATATCTCTTGAATGCTTTATGGGATTTTCTCTACTTAGAAGGCTCAAAAACTTGGTTTAAGAACTCATGTTTCTGCCTATATTTATAGGTCTCTCCAGTTGATTAATCTCATCCGTTGGTTGAGAAGAGATTATCTTGAACGTGTTGAAATGTGTCTTCTTGTGCTGGAGCAAATATTGTTGATTTATTTGTCTTCACTGATGAGCCCATGAGAGATCAATTCAGAATCAATCTTCATGATTTGTTGTGTGCGTCCCATGCTTTAGGCCCTATGTACTCTTTGGCTCTGGCTTCTTCTTCTTTGGCTTTGGCTTCTTCTTCTTTTCTTCTTCCGATCCATATTCTTTAGAATTTTCTTTGTGGTTTCCACCTCTTAACCTAGCTTTTGTAGGTCACTTCCTTGTTTCCAAAACGTTTCTTGAGTGGCCTTCTGATGGACTTTGAAGTTCTCAGATATGTCCTTGGTGAGTTGTTCAAATGAGTTGGCATGGGCTTCTTGCTCTTTAATGAGTTTGTAGGAGAGCTTTATCATGGCTGGAAATTCTTCATTCCTTAGCTTGTTGAGGTCTTCATGCTCCTGTATCTTTCGAAGAGCCTCCTTAAGATTAGGAGGAAGAGAAGGTAGAGAAGGTACCTGGGCAGAGGGCCCTGCTTCATGATTTGAGACCGTTGTTTGTAATATAGGCTGTTGCTGCTTCTGGAATGCTAGAATCTGGTTTTCTAGTTCTTCATCTTTTGCTCGAAGCGCAGCTAGCTCATGCTGTATGTCGGATGTTGAAGCGGACTGTTGTGAAAGTTTTGTTTTGAGCAGGGCTCTTTGCTCAGAGTTGAATACTTGCTGAATCATTAGATTGCTCCTGATATGTCTGTGTACCTCTTCAAATCTCATATCTAGCCTTTCATCCAGTTGCTTCTTCATGCATGTTAATGATGCAAATCGGATTTAAAAAAACACAAATTGCGGCGCTTTTTCCTTAATATGCGCCGCACAGGAATTAAAAATAAAAAAAATATGGGTTTGCGGCACTTTTATTTTGATAGGTGCCGCAAGTATAAACGTTTTTTTTTAATTTTATAATGTATGCGGCACTTTTTTTAAGAAAACGCCGCACAGTGAGGAGAATTATATTTTAATGATTAATTTGTATGAGGTGCTTAATTACAATAAGCGCCACTAATATTTTCTCTGCGGCGGTCAAATATGCGGCATATCACTGTTTTCCACTAGTGGTGCAAGCCTTTAACATAATAGGTGGATGAAAAGTCTTGGTAGAACCAATACCTCCAACATATATACTATCCTAAGATACAACCAAGGGATTTAAGAATAATTAATCCTAAGCAGGGACGGATCCAGAATTTCGAGTCAAGAGGGGCGAAATTTTCTTCGTTAGTGTAGGAGTTGAAAAAATTTCCTCTAGTGTAATAGGGTGAAAAACAATTCGTTAGTTTAGCGGGTCGAAATTTTTCACTAGTGTAGGACTCTGTGGTTAATTTTTGTTTAAAAACTTCCATTAGTAAATACACGATGACATTTAGTGCCCTTGAAAGTCCAAGGGGAGCGGTTCCCCCCCCAAATCCATCCCTGATCCTAAGAATACTAGCCGCACCATTTTTTATTAAGCCAAATCAAGCTAATTTGAATTGTTCTAATAAAAAAAGGTTTGTTCCTTTTCAATAATCTCCCTCATATTATTTCTGATTTAGACTTCTAATTTCTGAAATCTTCCTTCACTTATTGTCAACAACTATGAAGCACGAGTATATTAATAAAAGATCAAAATGGGAAGAAAGCATACCTGCCTCACAAAGCATAGAACGCCATGGACTCTTTTATTTATTATATTGTCAACCTTATTCTTTTATACACGGTACGTTATACATTACACAGACATCAGACATGTATGTAGTGGCTGACAATTAAGCTGGCCTAGCCGAGGTTCTTAAAACGTTAAGTTGGGGAAATACGTCTCCCATGCAGTTCTTAGCATACCAGACAACATGATTCTCTGGAAGGAAATGGCAAACAGGTTCATCAGTCCCTTGCTTGACCTTAAGCACCTGGAAAGCCAAATGGTTTGGGTTCCAACCAGAAGTATCTTTGTGGCAAACCGCCGCCGCCTTTACCTGAGCTCCATTAGCTCCGACCAGGGAAACCTCAAAAGCATCCGTCGTCTCTGATTTGTGGCAATGGAAGACGGCGTATCCGTAGCTCTGCTTGTGGCAGACCATGACCCCATCGCCTTCTTCATTCATTTTCTCAACGCCTGAAACGCTGTAATTCTGAAAGAATGAGGTTTCTCCGGCAACGGTCTCCGTCGATACAGCCCGGACGATCTTCTTCCCCTGCCTCCCCTGCATCATAGATATGGCGAAGTCGACCATGGATTCCAGTGACGTGGCGCATTGCATCTCCTCTCCTTTGACAGGGGGTTCTTCGCATTCTTTAATGGTTTTCTTCATCTCCCGAGCTTCATCGGAATCGGGTTTTACGGAGAAGCGGTCGAGGATTCGGGGAATCTCCCGGGAGGAAAACGGGATCTTTTCGGATTCCGTCCGGGGCAGGAAAACGGGGCCGTTCGCTGGCGTGGATAATCGTAAGGTCATGCCGTCGGCGTTACCTTTGTGTAAGGCGGCAGGCTTGAAGAAGAGGGAGACACCGGAGTTGTCGTGGAATTCGTTTTCCGTCGCGTTGTGGCGGTAGATAATGACGCTGTTTAAGCTCTGAAATTCCTTTGCGAAGGAGGAGGACCAAGCAGTAGCTGCTGCAGTTGGGAGTGAATTTTTGATTGCTGGGGGCATGGCAGTGTTGGGAAGCTTCGTATTCCAATACATGGTCAGCATACAAGAAGATGAAGCTGCTGCATCGCTTCCCACCATACATAACTGATGAAAAAGAACACAAACAAATTAAATGGAAACATAATTGCAACATAATTGCACACATGCATGGAACAAAAACTTAAATCTTTCACAAAATAAGATTAAATATTGATTTTTTTTATCTTTAACACGTCTAGTCTAATTAATTAATGGGAAATTAAACCAGGGCGGTCAATTGGTGACGGGGAAGTCCGACGATGGCGGGGCAGTCTGGTGGTGGTGGTCCCGACCAATGTCGGTGGCGGCGGACTTCCGATGGCAATGGCAGACGTATTGGTCAAAAATCAGGAAATGTTTTTGGCCCACCGAAGCTTCGGTGATGGCGGCGACAGGCGGGGGGCAGCGGCTGGAATCTAGGCGACGAACTCCGCCAAAAGGATGCAAGTGGTGGGACTAGACGGGGTTGGGGCATTTTTGTCCAATCACAAAAAAATGAGAATTTTCAAACTTTTGATTGACACTTTTTTTGTAGGAGAGAATCAGGAGATTTGAGATTTCAAGATCAGAACATTGACATTTTCTAAAATAAAAATCTACACCTTCCTATTTGTGATTGGACAAAAATAAGGTTGTAATAATATTAATTATGTATCTAAGACTTTCCCTCTCTAGGGTGAATTCCGCCTTTAGGGTTTTCTTCTCCGCTATCTATTCTTTCGAGGGAGCGTCAGTCTCCCTACACTAGCTAGTTAGGTTTTTTTGTTCCGCCAATCGAGTTTTGCTCGTGCGGCAGAGGTTTTCGTGGAATGAGAGCTTCATGATTGGAGTTTCAGAACGTGAGTGGAATGCAAGGGCGGTGGGGTGCGGATTGGATTTTTTGGGAAAAGAAACACAAAGCAACATCATAGAGATTCAGACGAATTTTCTGAGGGTTGAAATTCTCTTCTACCATACCACAACAACCTGCCCTCCTCAGGGGCGGATGCAGCTTACAAGGGTTGGGGGCACATGCCCCCAATGACTTTGTCATTTTACTTGTTAATTTTTTATTTTTAAATACAAATAGAATAATGCCCCCAATAAAAAAAAGAATGCCCCCATTAATTTTTTTGCCAAACCATAGGGCCTTTTTAATTCCATGGTCAGTCGGTCCTATTTAATTATTTAGCCTTTGTTTGCAACCACTTGTGCATAAATAAAAGCACTTTTGGGAAAAAGTGATTAGTAGTAAAAGTTGGTAGTGTTTAGTAAAATAAGTGCTTTTTGTGTAATAGAAAAAGTAAAAACTAGATTCTACATGAAAACCAAGATAGTAAAAGTTGGTAGTGTTTGGTAAAATAAGTGTTTTTTTCTTAAAAGAAAAGCCAAAAGCACTTATCAAACAGAGATTGCAAACAGAGCCTTAACCTATTGTTTTAATAATTTAGTTGCTAAAGAAGCCCTAACTTCTCCTACTTTGATTTCCAAAAAAAAACTTCTCCTACAATATATAACCTAAATTAGTATTTTAGTCAACTTTTTAGTAAATTAGGGTATTTAGCCTATTAGTATAATAGTATTTTAGTCAACTTTTTAGTTCTTCTTATTACAATTTTTCTTCCTAAATTACTATTTAGTATTTTTATTTCGTTTTGCTTGGTGAATAATACAATTATATATTTCGTCTTCCTTATATTTGGTTATTTCGTCTTTTGAAATTTGAAGTTAATTTATGTTTAGTTATTAAAACCAATCACTTTTACCTAATAGGTGCCCCCAATGGTAAGATTTTCTGGATCCGCCCCTGGCCCTCCTCTGGAACCACCTCCGTGCGAGGAAGCAATTTTGAGAAAGTTTTTATATCGTATTATTTTTCCTGTCGTAGTACTTACTTTTATTTCAGTTCGAGCATATATGGTTGGACTATTTGATTTTTGAAGGACTTTTGATAGACATTGCTTTATTTTCGATCATTTTAAGTTTGTTTTGCTCGTTTTATGTCTAGCGAATCAGGTTGCTTTGTATGGATGATTGACTCTAATTCTATTACTAGGGTTTACGATCGGATCAGTGATAATTATCTAATTTTTATTTTGCATGTTTGCTCTATATTAATAAAAAGTCGTTTTAATAAAAAAAAAAAGGTTCTAAGTTCTAACAATATTGCCATCCCGTCAGATCGCAAGTTGCTTGTGGCCGAAATATATTACGAGTACTCGTAATTGTCCACAACACACAGAATGATAAAGAGTAAACGGTCAGTTTGGTTCTCGAAGTTGCAAAAAGGGGGTCAAATAAGTCCTTATATAGAAGATTTTGTCCGGACGTGCTATTTGAGGTGGCTCCCGATAGAATTTTTTGATGAATTTTTTTAGCATTTTATTCATTAAGTCTAGTTTACTCATACCAAATTTCAGATAACAATTCAATCGGGGAGACATTCAAATGAATTCTTGAAGATAACTACGCTTTTAACGGCACAGTTATCTTCAAGAATTCATTTGAATGTCTTCCTTATTGAATTGTTAGCTAAAATTTGGTATGAGTAAATTAGACTTAATGAATAAGATGGTCAAAAATTTTCATCAAAAAATTCCACCGGGAGCCACCTCAAATGGCACGTCCGGTCAAAATTTTCTATATAGGACTTATTTGACCCCTTTTTTGCAACTTCGAGGACCAAACTGACCATTATCCCCAATGATAAAGGTAATTATTACCCATCCAAACAGCAGTATGAAAAGGCTATTGTAGTTCCTATCAGCAAACTAATTAATTGTCCAAATAATGGTTTTATCCTTGCTCATTTTTATTATCACAAAATTTATTGTGCAAATTCAAATATTTAATGTTTTGTTTAAAACTTTGACCCAAAAATGAAGGGTACTAAACGGATCCTTGGTGAAATTCATAGTTACCATCATTCTGATTGCTAACCGTAATAATAAGTAAGAAAGGATCATCATATTAAATTTCACCCAGGTTAACATAAACATAAAATAGAAATTGAAGAATTTAAGTAATCTAATATACTAATCGCTAATAGAATATACTTACACAAAGAAGCATGGGGATCAGATGGTACTCCATATAAAAACACTCCGTATATGTAAAGAGGTAGTGAAGTAGAATGAAAAGGAAAGTCAATTAAAGATCACGTAGTGGATGTAAGGAATGGACAAATGGTTGCAAGCGGTAATTATTATTTATAGCAAGTGCAGAGTTTAATAGAGAGAAATTGTTCGCCCCTACGTGTCTACACACCACCCCTTCCATAAAATAAAATTGACCAATTCTTTTTTTTTGCTTCCAAAAAATTTTGTTATTTTCATTTAAAATAACAAATACTATCGTATGTGATTAAAGTTGTTTCTATCTTCTCTGCACAAATCTTAAACAATAATTTTTATTTTATTATTTTACGTGCAAATCAACTTTACCCAAATTTTATGTGGGACTGAGGAGTATATAATTACTTATGTGGGTATGTGTGGTAGTAATTCAACCCACTTAATTCCCATGTCACCCATGGTTTAAAACTAAGATTCACAATTTCATTCATGGTCTTAACACGCTTATTTGACACATCATTAGTGGCTTACCTTAAGCCATTTCAGCGGACATTTAATGTAACACCCTGATCTCGCGGGGTCTGATGTGATTACTCATTAATGATATCCAGATCCAGTAATGTCCCAACAAATCAATACGAGTCTTTCACAACACACTTTGTTCACACTCGTGTGTGTCCTGAAAAACTTTACATGGGTCACTCGTTTTAAGGTTAGTCTCGTGCAAACACCCTTAATAGAAGATGTACTTTATTGGTGTGAGTAGTGCTATTAATCTTTTTAAATTAATCTCGAGTATTACATTTAACCTCAAATCAAACGACATTCTATGACTTATAACTGTTAAGAACATTAAATTGTTAGTTTTGGAAAGAGTTGAGAAGAAAATTTGTATCACACTTAATTAGTTATGAAAATTTGAACTATTAAAAAAATAGTTCACTCGGAGGATGTAAATTGGAATTTAATCACAAGCTGACACATAGAGAGTGAAGCTCTGGCCCAAGCATATGCAGAGACTCTATACATTTTTGCATATTAATCTCTTGTTGCAGTTGTCATGATTCAAACTCATGACTTATCCCTTATGACACTTCCTATCTACCACTTGATCGAGCTATGCTCACGCACTTATTAATTAGTTAGGAGTAGCTACCTGATAAATTAAACATACGCCTTTGAAAATCTTGAGCAATGTTAAGCGAATCGCGATGTAATCTGTTTAAGTGTTGGAGGTGAATTCATTGAATGTAAGAATTAATGTGATAAAATTGGGATCATAGAAAAAGATTCACAACTTAAGAATGTTCCTATACGAGCAGTAAGAAGTTAGGTTTTGTTTACTTATTTCTCTATTTTTATATTTTGTTTTCTGTTTCTATTTCTCAATTTTCCATTTTCTGAATCTCAACACATGTATTTCAAATTTTCTCTGTTTTCCATTTCATTATTCGATTAAGATTGAGCAATTGAAATCTGTTAAATCGTAGGAGGAAAAAATGATAAATATTATTTGACACAACAAAAAATAAATATGTGTGCATAAAAATACAAAATAAAGTATGTACTCGTAATTAATAATATTACGGTTATTGCTATTTATGTTAAAGAAATATTCTATTATTAATTAACCTATTAATTAGTAATAGTTTTCTTTGTAGGTGTGCTATGTATTCGGCTATTCTCCTATATACGTAGTATATGAGAGGCCGCAGGTTTCAATATAATAAGAAATCAATACATTAAAATTATTTCATTGTTATTTAGCTTATGTTCTTGTTAAATAACATTTGAAATAACACAAAACGTTTACATATCAAATTGCATCGTCTCATTTTCACGAACAAAGTTTAACAAGCGAATAATTTAAGTACTTTTATATATAGTTTTTAAGTTAAAAATATATCTTTTGTTGCGCTTATAGCTACAACCACATCAAAAAGTGTCATATTTTTAAAAAGGATTTTTACAAGAATATTACTAAAATAAAACATATTTACATAAATATGACTATTCATTACTACGATGTGGTGTTGTGATAACTTAAGCTCATAACTTGAAATTATTTATGTAAATTATTTTTTTCAAAAATTTAAATATTCATTATTTTAAGCTCATGGGGTAAAAAAATTAAAGCCAGATATTTTATTATTGATCTATGGATTAGAAACTTATTTATTTTGCAACAAAATTATAATAATACCTAAAAGTGTGTTAAACGCTAACACATTGATTTTCCTAATTAAAAAAATAAAATATAGTATCCGCGCGACATACACCATTGCATGGATCTCGATAACTTATGTGGTTTTAAAGAAAATAGCTCGATCATATACTAGAGTGCAAACAAATACTACGTACATAATAACACACATTATACCACTGCGTATTTTCATTTTTGGAAAACACGGAAATATGACTCCTCTTTAAGTACAAAATCAGAAACGTGTCTCAATTTTTCAAATGTGAAGAATAAACAAATTAACCAAATACGTTTTCTAATTTTTTCTTCTTCCAGTTTTCTAATTCTCCTGCAAAAAAATATTCCTATAAGTGAACGGATTGTTTTCATAAGGTCGGCTTTCTAACTTTAGATTAGTGACGCATACGCATGCGACATGTTTCAACTACCTCACGAAGTCGCCGGCATATCATGGCAATGTGAAAAAAAACGTCGTATTGTTTCACCTCACTCCGTATTACTAAAGATAAAATGGAATAGCTTTAAAGAATTATTAAAGGTGATTATTACTTTTGTTATATGTTGACAAATTGTTCCCTAAATATTTTTCATATCTCATATTCAACTAATACCATTCATCTTGTTAAGGATGTTTTTTTGGACTGTTTTCAGTCCCAGACCAGACCAGATCAGACCAAACCAGACCAGACCAGACCAGACTTGACTTCCGTAGTTATAAAATACACAGAGACCAGACGTTTACCAGACCAGACCAGATCAGACCAGACCAGACCAGATCAGACCAGACCAGACTAGACCAACAAATTTCAGTCCAAAAGAAAACATGCTTATTCCATTCTAGACATATTCTTTGTTACCGCCAAATACAAAATATCATGAGTTCACATGTATAATAGTCCATCTCATTTAAAAGAATTTAAATTTAATGTTTCTTTATCATTCAAGGATGGAAATGGTGTCATTGCATCTTTAAGAAAATATCATCTATATATTTTAAAAGAAAAGTAGAAATTCAAAATCTTCAAAGCTCTAATTGAGAAGACAGTAGTTTCTTATAGGTTGGGTCAGGTGAAAAGATCATGGATAAGAATTTTAGATGAGATGAATTCCAAAAATATTGGGAAAATCTAGTTCAAATTAAATAGGAATTTTATCAATTCAGGATCCGAAAGATGGATGGATTATCAATACATGACATGAAAGATGAAATGTATCGATATAGGACCCAAATGATGGAAAACTGTCAATCTTGGATCTGAGATTTCATAGGTTTTGATTTATTTATTCCAAATAATACTTAATATTTATAAAATAAAAACAATAATAAATTAGGTCCTAGATTAACAGTTTTCAATCATTCGGGTCCTAAATTGATAGTTAGCTATTATTGGAGTCCCTTTTTGATGCATTTCATCTTTAAGGTCCCGAATTGATAATTTGTCCTTCTTTCAGGTCCTGGATTGATAAAATTCCAATTAAATACTAATTATTAAGAACACTAAGTTACTTATTGCACAAGATACATCGATTTTCCCACAAGAAAGGGGTTATATGGCTCCATATTTCCACACTTATTAACATGTTCCACAAACAAAGTAGGCTTTTCATTGAAAACGGAGTGCAAAGTCTTATTTGGACAATAAAATGGGGTGCAAACTCAAATTATCCAAGGAAAATCGCATTTATGGTCCATCAGTTATCCAAGAAATTGAAATCTGAGACTCGTATTTCTGAGATTGTAAATGGCACCCCTCAATTGTCCAAAATGCTGTAAATGTGATACTTTTGAGGGGCGAAATATACAATTTGTGCAAGAGTACATTTCACAGTACATTTCACTACTTAAAGGACCACATTTACAACAATTTGGACAATTGAGGGGGACATTTACAATTTCAGAAATACAGGTCTAAGATTTCAATTTCGTGGATAACTGAAGGACCATATATGTGATTTTCCCAATTATCCAAATTGGTATTCTTTTTATCATAAATACGTAGTATAATATACATTCATAAATTTTAAAAAAGGGAAAAGGGTTAGATAAGTCTTTCTACTATTTTCAATTGATCACTTAAACCCATGTACCGAAAAGTATAATTTCTATAAGTACGCTTACTTTACAAAATTGATCAATTTGGTCATTAATTTTGTTTTTAACTTGTATTTTAAAAAATCTAAAAAATGTTAAACTTTGAAGAAATATAAATAAATTTGTGAAAATTTTAAGAATGTTACCGTCAATATTTTTGAAAATTTGAAATTGGTTTTATATTTTATGCATTTTAACTTTATTTTTTCAACTTTTCTGATTTTTTAATTTTTGTTTTAACTTTTTTAAATTATTTTTCTATTTTTACATTTAGCCTATTTTTGATATTATTACATTGTTATATTAATTATATTTAAAAAGTAAACGTATTTATATGATGCTTTTTAGTAGAATGGCTAAAATGATGGATATGATTGGAAATAGTAGAAGGGTCTATTTGACATTTTCCCTTAAAATAATATTCGGAATTTGTCGAATCAATAAGTGGTAATACTATACTATCTTTGTCTCGTTAAATTTAATTAATATTGGCTTGCACATGGATTAAAAAAAGTAAAGGCTAAAAAGTCAAATAAGCCCCTGTACACGTCCATAATGCTCAATTCGACCCCTGAACAAAAAAGGTCTCAATTGACACCTTGAACTGGATAGAAAGTTTCACATTTAACCATTTGGAGGTAACCATCCGGTTATTGCCACGTCATCAGGTCATGTGCCAACTGTGCATCTGATGTTGCAACTCAAGGGGTTAAATAAGCCCCTGAACCCAATCGAATTGTTCAAATTGCCCCCTCAACCGTTAAAAAGTGTCAAAATTATGAAAAAAACAAATATAAATAATATACAGTTCGAAAATAATAAATATAAGAATGAAATATTTACATTTTGCATTTAAATCAAAATAAAAATAAAATATAAACTAAAATAATTTCTTTATCTTTATTTCCAAATATTTTATTTATATTTTATATATAAAATATGAAAGTTATGTGTACAAACATACATACACACATATGTATTACCTTACTTTATACTTGGTATAGTATAATGGGAGAATGATCCTGTCCGAACGTTCAGACAGGATCCTCCGTCCGAACATCCCCGTTTGGGGCCCTTCCCGGTGGAATTTTTTGATGAAATTTTTTGATAATGTTCCTCATCAAGTCTAGTTTGTCCATACCAAATTTCAGCTCAAAATTCGATCGGGAAGGTCGTCAAATGATTTTTGCAAGTTAACTGGTCCGGAATATGTATTTTCCGGACCAGTTAACTTGCAAAAATCATTTGACGACCTTCCCGATCGAATTTTGAGCTGAAATTTGGTATGGACAAACTAGACTTGATGAGGAACATGCTCAAAAAATTTCATCAAAAATTTCCATCGGCAAGAACCCCAAATGGGGATGTTCGGACGGTGTTCGGACGGGGAATGTTCGGACCTGAACATTCCTCTAGTATAATGTACACATAATTACTACGTAATATATTTAATATGTACAACTACTATAATTTAAATTTATATATATATATATATAATAAATAATAGAAGTATGTAATTAATATTTTTATATTTTAATTCTTATATAGCACTGTATAAATGTTTTATGGGCTAAATAATTAGTATTAAGTATAGAATTTAATGTTCTATTTGTCTTTTTTCACTTATATAAATATAAAACAACTAGTCTAATTAGTATACTTCGAAAAAACACAACTACATCTAAAAAAATACTTTTAATATCTGATTATACCAAACTAATATATTTTAATCTATTTTGTTAATAAATTAAAAATACAAAATGAATTTAAAAAATGGAAAACGTAAACATAATATAAATCATCAAACCAAAAACCGAGATAACAAAATCTTTAAGTGTATATTTTATGTTCTATTATGAATTTTGACTCTAAATTCCTGATTTTGACTCCAAACAACATAAAACTCGAACCAACACCTAGTAAACATAACTTAGCTAAAATTGAGACTTGCAACACCTTAAAGTTAGGAAAATCATCAAAAGATGATCCCAACTCGCATCAAATGCGTGTCTAAATACGGACTTATCAATCGTCACTCTATCCACTTGTGAAGCCGAGTACGTTGTAGCAACATCAAATGTGTGTCATGCAATTTGGCTCCACCACATATATTGCAAGTTCTCAACATGTTTGAAGAAGAATCAACAACAATATTTGTGGACAACAAGTCATCTAATGAATTAGCAAAGAATCCAGAGTTTCATGATCGAAGTAAGCAGTCTAAGCATGTAACACTCGATATCATTTCATTCGAGGAATGATAACGAAGAAGGAAGTGCAAGTAGAGTATGTGAAGACTCAAGATCAAGTCGTTAATATTCTTACAAAGCCGCTCAAGCATGACGTTTTTACAAAGATGCGGAATCTACTTGGTGTTGCCAAGTCAAGTTTAAGAGGGGATGCTAGAAATTAAACTTGGCTTAGCTCATAATAATTGGGTCAATGGGAAGTTAGCTTATTGGGCTAATAGTTGTCTAAGAAATAGTCAAATTTGTTAGCTCATAAGTTAGATTTAGTAGACAAAGATGTAATGTACTCTTTAGTTAATGTACCTAAACAATTCTAAGATATTTTACTAAGCTAGAATCCTATAGAATATTGTAGAATATTAAGGAAAAAGAAGTGCCTAGAAAGATCATATAAGACTTATAAAGTGAGGGACACTCCTCGCCTATTTGTAAAGCAAGACAAATGCTCCAAATCAACAAAAGTTCCAAGTTTTCTCAAAATCATCTCTTAGTCTCTTCCACACACAATCACCCAATTATAATACTCATCAACTCTTTTCTTCCAACAAAAAATTATCTTATGTTTATTATCTTCTTCTCTAACAGGATTATAGGGAAGTTGTTATGAGGGGCCTAGATAATTATTTTCGGAGTTTTTCCCTAATATTACTAGACTAAAGCTGATTTCTATAAATGTGACCATATTTATATTTGGACAAAAAAATGACTAAGAAAATTATATATATCTGGAAAAATATGAAGTGACTGCCAATATCCATGTCACTGTCCAATTTCGGATGTCACTGCCACCATTATGCGTGTCACTGCCACCAGGGGCGGATCCAGAAAATCTTACCATTGGGGGCACCTATTAGGTAAAAGTGATTTGTTTTAATAACTAAACATAAATTAACTTCAAATTTCAAAAGACGAAATAACCAAATATAAGGAAGACGAAAAATATTACATGTTACAACTACTCTCGACGAGTTTTCATATTTCGAAAACGATCCATCACAGCTTTGTTTTCATTTTAGAAATGTCCTCTGATAAGTCCGTATTTGGACACGCATTTGATGCGTGTCCGGGTCGGATTTTGATGATTTTCTCGGCTTTAAGGCGTTACAAGTCTCAAATTTGGCTCAAGTTGTGTTTAGCAGGCGTTGGATCGAGTTTCGTTGCATTTGGAGTTGATTTGAAGAAGTTAGAGTCCGGCAATCGGCGCTAAAGAGACAATCGGGAGGAGATAGAGAGCATTCAAGGAAGAATTGAGAGATTTGGAGGTCACCAGGTGATTCACGGCGAAATTTTGATGAAGAAAGAGCATTGGGATCGACCTCGTTTGAATCCGGGCACGTTTGGAGCAAGAAAACGAGAAAACGGAGCGAAAAAGTCAGACGCACGGTCGTGCGTCTGGGACGCACGATCGTGCGTCCATTACTAAACAGCGATGAGGCCCCTGCCTGCTACGCACGATCGTGCGTAGGCAGGGACGCACGATCGTGCGTAGCCCCGTGACACGCGCGGAAATTTCCTATTTCGGCCCAAATTCGGTTTTTTTCCCCTTTTTTCTATAAATAAGGCCTCCCTAACCCTTTTTGGGGGTTACGAACATTACGGAGAGGCCTAGGGACGAATTTAACACCGTTTTTACGCTATTTTCTTCCAAGACCCTGGGATTATTTGTAAGTTCATCTTTTTAATTT
This sequence comes from Cuscuta epithymum, assembly GCA_945859915.1. NCBI lineage: Eukaryota > Viridiplantae > Streptophyta > Magnoliopsida > Solanales > Convolvulaceae > Cuscuta > Cuscuta epithymum. Next base: position 200,554 of record CAMAPF010000947.1, on the reverse strand, counting down.
AATGACAATTATTTCTATTCATCCCAATTCTGTTGATTCTTCAATTATGAATTGTGAGTAGTTTAATTAGGGATTTGGGGTTGATGAAGGGGTTAATCATGATTCATGGCTAGATTCTTGTCGGTTTAATTGCATGAATGCCGTTTAATTTGTGTCTGAATAATTTAACTGATATCTCTTGTAACCTAGATGGCCACTAGAATTACAATTGCTGATAGAATAAATTAAGAGAGATCTAATTTGTTCTAGGACACATTCACACACACTTAATCGTTCGCTAAGAGATTAGTAGCGATTAAGGGGCCGTAAGCTCGCTCGTCTTGGCAATAATTTAGGATCCTGTCGCATGAGAGATCAGCCTGGTCCCCTAAATTATTGTACTCTACGCCGCGAGAGCGGTAAGAACTTAGTAATGATTAGCTAGGCTCAATTAAATTAAATTCATGTAATTAGGCCTGATCTGCCAGAAAATCTGGTTACCCCGGAATCAATCCCTGTTCCCTTCGTCGTTAATTGAGAAGAAACCAATCTTTTATTTTTATCGCTCATTAGCATTAGTTTTAATTTTAATTCAACCAATCAATCTCGCACACTTGCATTTATTTATTTTTATTTCTTTTTAATCGCTAAAGTTTAGTTAATCTTTATTTCCCTTTTGTCCGTCCCTGTGGAGACGATACTCGTACTTTACACCACTTTTCTACAACTATTTTTAAGTGCGAGAAAACTCACATCAGTTTTTGGCGCCGTTGCCGGGGACGGTGTCGGATTTAAGGGTTAATTAATTTTAGCGACTTGTTTTTAGTTTTTTTGTAGGATTTTTGTCTACTAACCTTGCAGGTCAGATCTGTTTATGCATACACGCTCTAAGAAGGGAGAATCACTAGTCCCTCTTAATCCTGAGATCGAGAAGCTAGCTAAGCAGAACCGCAAGGCCTTTAGAGAACAGAAAGCAACCATGGATCAACCATCCAATTCTGGAATAGCTGGGACGTCTGAGGTCCAAACCACTTCTGGTAATCTGGATTTTTATGTTAATACCTCTCCCCAGTCTTCGCAAGAAAATTCACCTAGAGCTTATCCGGGGTATCAAAATCTTCGTACCCCATTCTTCCCCCAAAATCAGTCCACTCCACAACTAAATCTTCCACCACTCTATCAGCTCTTCCAAAATACTTCTATTGCTCCCGAAACCACTTTTCAAAACCAAACCTTTGGGATGCAAGGTCTAGGGCAAAATAATCCAGTCTTTCAGCCCAGACAGAACCCACCGTCAGTCACACAAAATCCACCCCCTACTCAGCCACAAAATCAGCCTATCCAACCCCAATATCATCAATTCCATCAAACCCAACCTCAGCCAAATATCATCCGTCCACAACCCATAAGACCACAACCAGTTCATCAGCCGAGATACCAAGCTCCTCCTTACCAAAACTATGTTCCACATGACAATCCACTCTATCAAGGAGAGAGCATTGCAGACTTCCTAGCCCCCGAGATCACAGAGTATGATAGCATTCAGGTACCGGGGATTACTGCACCCCGTTACGAGATCAAGCCAGCGGTGATCAATATGGTCCTGAATAATCAGTTTGGAGGGAGCCCTACGGAAGATCCAGTGGCACACATTACCAAATTTCTGAGGATGTGCCAGACTTTCAAGATCCCTGGGCTAGATGATGATCAGGTACGGATGCTACTATTCCCTTTCTCTTTGAGGGATGACGCGCAGAGGTGGTTGGATAGCAATCCACATCACCACATTCAGACTTGGGATCAACTGCACAAGGCCTTCATAAAAGAATACTTCCCAACATCAAAGGCCATAAAGTTGAAGAAGCAGCTACAGGAATTCAAGCAAGGTTCTTTGGAGACACTAGCTGAGGCGTGGAAGAGATTCAAGGTGCTGAGAAGAGCTTGCCCTCAAGGCAAGATGACTGATTGTGAGGTTCTATCTTGTTTCTATAGTGGACTCAACAATGAAGGGAAGATGATGCTTGATGCTTCGGGAGGTGGAGCTTTTCCTCAGTTGCCATCTGAGGTTGCGGAAGAATTAGTGGAGAAGATTGTGTCAAATAATGCTTCATGGTACAGTTCTCGGGACACACCTCACCAGAAGGCCCCGGGATTGTACGAGATCAGTGAGAATTCTGCCCTTTCTGCAAGGGTAGATGCTTTGACCAGTATGATTCAGAAGCTTGCTACTACAGTGGAAGACAATCAAAAGAAGACGGAACTTGCTCTCTCGGTGCCCAGTGTGAATATGGTAGCCCCCGTTCCTCTTAGTCCCTCTTGTACTATGTGTGGGGGACTCCATTCGTCACATGAATGCACAATGATGGCACACTCGGCAGCCCCTGGAGTAGAGCAAGTGGATGCGATGTATTATCAGCGACAGGGCTACTACAATCAGCCCTACGGACAGCAGCAGCAAGGGCAATACGGGCAAGGAAATCAGCAGCAGACTAGAAACTTTAATCAGCCCCAGATACCTCAAGGCCAGCAACAAGCTCCTCAGCCGGCGCAAGGAAGCTTTAGAAGGGAGACTGAGCAAAAATTTTCTAGCTTAGAAGAAGTGCTCAACAAATTAGCACAAAATCAGCTGAAAGCAGACTCAAGGATGCAAATGTTTGAGGCAAGGATGCAGAGCATGGAGACTCACATGGGGCAGATCTCAAAGGCTTTATCTGAGAGGCCTCAGGGATCCCTCCCTAGTAATACTGAACCAAACCCCAGAGAACATGTTCAGGCAGTCACCTTGAGGAGTGGAAAAGAGCTGGAACCTGCTGCCATAACACGGAAGCCCGATGAAGTTCAAGTTGAACCGGCTGTCCGGGAGGAAGAGAAGGAGAAAGATGAGGGAAGAGAGGTGGCGGCTGCACCAAAACAGTCCGTTCCGGTCAAGAATTACACCCCACCTCTCCCCTATCCGGCGCGATTGACTAGGAAGAACGATAGTGACCAGTTTGGTAAGTTTCTGCATCTCATGAAACAAGTGCAGATTAACTTACCATTCGTGGATGCACTAGCTCAGATGCCGAAGTACGCGAAGTTTATGAAGGATTTGCTCACAAACAAGAGGAGGCTGGAAGAAGCGTCTACTGTGACGCTTAATGAGGAGTGCTCAGCAGTGATACGGACAGATCTGCCGAAGAAGCTTAAGGATCCAGGTTCTTTTACTATTCCCTGCTTTATAGGAGATCTTACTTTCGATAGGGCCCTGGCTGATTTGGGTGCAAGCATTAATCTGATGCCTCTTGCTTTATATGAAAAGCTTGCACTCGGTCCACTTAAACCTACACGTATGTGCATTCAGTTGGCTGATCGTTCAGTCAAATATCCCCAAGGAATTATTGAAGACGTGTTGGTTAAAGTGGACAAATTTATTTTTCCGGTAGACTTTGTTATTTTGGACATGGATCAGGATCGGGAGGTACCATTGATTTTGGGCAGACCATTCTTGGCAACTGCCCGTGCACTTATTGATGTTGGAGATGGTAAGCTTGTCCTCCGCGTTGGGGATGAGTCTGCCACCTTTGACATGTCCAAAATAATGAAGAGGCCCTGTCAAGATAGTGGTGAGTGTTTTTACATGGATGTGGTTGATTCTTTGGTGGAGGATTGCATTCCTAACATGCTTTCTGATGAAGCCTTCTTTGATCTTCTTTTGGATGATAGTTTGTCAGCAGAGGATCTTGAGCTCCTCCCCAGTTTTGATTGTCTTATGCTTGATGGGGAGGAGAACTCAAGTGATGCTAATGATGTGAAGGGGAAGGAAGATGACTTAGATAAGGTGGAGAAGGAAGACTGTCAGACTGATTCTTCTATTGTTACTCCTTCTCCATTAAATCTAAAGCCTCTTCCCTCCCACCTTGAGTATGCGTTTCTAGATGATAGTCCTGACCTCCCTGTTATTCTTGCATCCGGGCTTGAGCCATCCCAAAAATCTGCATGTCTTGACTTACTTTGTGAACAAAGGGAAGCTCTAGCCCGGAAACTTTCTGACATGAAAGGAATCAGTCCTGTTTTCTGCACTCATAAAATTTTGATGGAAGATAATGCTAAACCGGTAGTGCAGCCACAAAGGAGATTGAATCCTAATATGCAGGAAGTAGTCAGGGAGGAAGTCATCCGTCTGTTAGATGTAGGAATTATTTATCCAATTTCAGACAGCTCTTGGGTCAGCCCGACCCAGGTGGTTCCCAAGAAAGGGGGGATGACTGTGGTTAGGAATGAGAAAGATGAGTTGATTGCTACACGTACGGTCACCGGATGGCGGGTTTGCATTGATTACCGAAGGTTGAATGCCGCCACCCGGAAGGACCACTTCCCCCTCCCCTTCATTGATCAGATTTTAGAGAGGCTAGCAGGGCATAAGTTTTACTGTTTCCTTGACGGGATGTCGGGATACTTCCAGATCCCCATAGCCCCCGAGGACCAGGATAAGACCACTTTTACATGTCCATTCGGTACCTTTGCTTATCGGAGGATGGCGTTTGGATTATGTAATGCCCCTGCTACCTTTATGAGATGCATGCTTGCTATTTTTGGGGATTTCATTGGGAAGTTTATGGAGGTTTTCATGGATGACTTTTCTGTTTATGGTGATACTTTTGATGAGTGCTTAGAGAACTTGAAGAAAGTCCTGGTTAGGTGTCGAGAGGTGAATTTGGTACTTAACTGGGAGAAGTGCCACTTCATGGTTAGTGAGGGAGTGGTCCTAGGGCATAAGATTTCAAGTAGGGGGATAGAGGTTGATCCGGCTAAAGTTGATGTGATTTCTAAACTACCTCCCCCTACTTCGGTCCGTGCCATTAGGAGTTTTCTAGGCCACGCAGGTTTTTACCGTAGGTTCATCCAGGACTTTTCTAAGATAGCCAGACCCATGACAAAGCTCCTTGAGAAGGATGCACCGTTTGACTTCTCAAAGGAGTGTTTAGAGGCTTTTGAGTGTTTGAAGGAGAAACTGGTCAAGGCACCGGTGGTAGTAGCTCCTGACTGGTCTTTGCCTTTTGAGATTATGTGTGATGCTAGTGATTTTGCAGTAGGAGCCGTTCTTGGGCAGCGTCGAGATAAACATTTTCAGCCTATTTCTTATGCTTCAAAAACTCTCGATAGTGCCCAAGAAAACTACACTACCACTGAGAAAGAATTGCTTGCTGTTGTGTTTGCTCTTGACAAGTTTCGTCCTTATTTGATTTTGTCTAAGGTAGTGATATTCACCGATCATTCTGCTCTTAAATATTTGATGCAAAAAGTGGATGCTAAGCCTAGATTGATTCGGTGGATATTACTACTCCAGGAGTTTGATATTGAGATTAGGGATAAGAAAGGGGCTGAGAATTTAGCGGCTGATCACTTGAGTAGGTTAGAAAACCCCTTTCTTGATTCCCTAAGTGAGAGAGATATTGAGGGTACTTTTCCTGATGAGAGACTGTTGAGGATCGTTGGTGAGGTGCCTTGGTTTTCTGACATCGCCAACTATCTTGTTGGGGGTGTTGTTCCTTCTGATTATACACCTCATCAACGAAGGAAATTTTTTGCTGATTTGAAATATTATTTCTGGGAGGAACCATATTTGTTTCGTATTTGTGCTGATCAGGTTATTAGAAGATGTGTTCCTCTTAGCGAAGGAGTTGAGATTCTCAAACATTGTCACTCCGGACCGACTGGGGGACACTATTCTTTTAACCGGACAGCTCGTAAGGTGTTGGAATGTGGTTTCTTCTGGCCCACGTTGTTTAAAGATGCTCTAACGTTTGTGCAGGAATGTGACAGGTGTCAACGCACCGGGCCGGTTACCAGGAGGGATGAGATGCCCCAGAATTTTATATTGGCTTGTGAGGTATTTGATGTTTGGGGCATTGACTTCATGGGACCGTTCCCGGGTTCTAAAGGTAATAAATTCATTCTGGTTGCTGTGGATTATGTCTCCAAGTGGGTTGAGGCTGAAGCTCTGCCCACAAATGATGCTAGAGTTGTGATTCGTTTTCTGAAAAAATTGTTTTCTAGATTTGGAGTGCCACGAGTTTTGATAAGTGACAGGGGAACTCACTTTAGGAATGATCCCATGACTCGCCTTCTGGCAAAATACGGGGTCACTCATAAAGGGGGCGTCCCTTATCACCCTCAAACTAGTGGCCAAGTAGAGAACTCGAATAGGGACATTAAGACCATCCTTGAGAAGACCGTTGAGACCCATAGGAAGGATTGGTCTGATAAGCTAGATGATGCGCTGTGGGCACTGCGTACAGCGTATAAGACACCCATTGGCACTACTCCGTTTCACTTGGTTTATGGGAAGGCATGCCACCTTCCGGTAGAGATAGAGCATAAGGCCTACTGGGCCTTGAAAATGTTGAATAAGGATTTGTTTTTGGCGGGTCGTGAACGGCTTTGGAAGCTCAATGAGTTGGATGAGTGGAGGCTTATGGCCTATGAGAACTCTAAAATTAGTAAGGAGCGTACCAAAGCCTATCATGATCGGCACATTAAGCAAGGAAAAGAGTTTTGTAAGGGGGATCAAGTTCTGCTATTCAATCCCCGAATGAAGATTTTTAAAGGAAAGTTGAAGTCTAGGTGGTCCGGTCCTTTTGTAGTGAGCGAAGTTTTTCCGTATGGAACTGTTGAGATAGATCATCCTGAGAAGGGCCGTTTTAAAGTTAACGGCCATCATTTGAAGAAATATTACGGAGGACCGCTAGAACGCAAGCGTGAGGTGACCTTTGTCAGGAATTTGGAGAGATGAGTGCGTAGTTGCGTCGGGCAAACGACGTTAAAAATAGCGCTTCTCGGGAGGCAACCCGAGCTTAATTTGTTTTTGTTTTAGTATAGTTTTGTTGCTTTACAAAAAACCCACAAAAAAAAAAAAAAAAAAAAAAAAAAAAAAAAATTTACTGTTCGTTCGGACGCACGGTCGTGCGTCCAGGCACGCACGCCGTGCGTCAAAGAAAGGAAAGCGGGGGAGGCTACTGCCATCGACGCACGATCGTGCGTCCCCCCCTACGCACGATCGTGCGTAACTAATGACACGAGAAGGGTGCGTCTGCCATCGACGCACGATCGTGCGTCGCCCCCTACGCACGGTCGTGCGTCCCAAATTTCCAAAATCACCCCTTTTCAAAACATAACCCAAAAACCATATCATCCCTCATCTCCCCCTCCCTTGCGCGACCACCAAACCGAGAAGCCCCCCTTGCGCGACCGCCCAGCAGCCACGACCACCGCCCTGCCGCCGCACCGCCGACCCACCCGCGACCGCCGCGTTCGCCGCGACCGCCGCGCCACCCACCACCCACCGCCCTCTTCTCTCTCTCTTCTCCAAGGTATCTCCTTCTTCTCTTTTCTTCCCCTTTCTCCATTAATGGAGGTTTCTCCAAGCTTTTCTAGAAATCCAAATTCTTATGCTCTAAAATTAGGGATTTACATCCACATGATTAAATTGAAGCTTGTGATGATGATTTTGATATTCTATGATTGATGAATTTATTTATTTAGATTGAAATCCCTAATTTTTGAGCTAATTTAGCCAATTTAGGGTTGAAAATTGATGAATGTGAGATAAATTTGGGGTTTTTTGTGCTCCTTGCTTCAATTAAGGAATGACTTGTTGATTATGATGTTGAATACTTGTTGTTGAGTTAAATTGAGCATAAATCCCCAAATTTTAGGCCAAACTTTGTCCAATTTGAGAATTGAGAGTTCTTCCCCTAATCTAATTTCTCTTTAATTCTTTTGGGAGGAACTCCATTCTTAACACTCGTTTTGATAAGGATTCTTGCTTGTGACCTTGTTTATACCGTGTGTCGTTGAAATATTTGACTTTACTTCAAAGAAATTTTCTTTGATAAAAATTCAAAAGTTTCAACTCTTCTGGTTAAACTTGGATTGGTTGATAATTATGTTGATGCTCTTGAATGACTGATTACTGACGGGGTTATTACTGTTGATTTGGAGTTTTATTCTAATACTTGGAAGCCCCGTTGGAATGGTTGTTGTTGTTGTTGAATTGTCTTGACAGATGCCACCAAAGAAGCGAACCAAGAATGTTGGAACCAGCTCTAGTCGGGCCACAGGTGCCCGATATCAACCTCAATTCCCGAAGGACGAACAAATGATCACATATCTCGATTTGCTGAAAAAGGAGGTGGGCACGTTTCATTATCCTGATGAGCCCACCTTGACAGCCGCTGGGCTTCATGATGAGGTGATGACGCTACTCCGTCGGGGATGGTGGCAACACCTTTTCTTTGGCATCCGAGAGACCACATACAAAGAAGTAACTTGCGAAGTGTTGGCCACAATTAAGGTGCCTCGATCTATCAGTTTCTCCGATAACCACCGACCCCTAATTAAGTTCCGGGCTTTCAATGAGGACCATGCCATATCCATTTACAACATCCAGTGGCACTTAGGTTTTACCCGGATTGAGGATAGAGCAGATAATGAAGCAGGATTGACTGATTTTCCACGAGAAGTAGACCGCCAGAGGTTTTGGGAGAGTATTTCTAGAGACGGCGGCACTTATGACCCCCGGGACACCCCTAGCACCTTGTTATATCCACGGGCGTACAGAGTTATCCATTCCCTCCTTTCATCCACCATCACTGGGAGGGCCGAGGTAGCAGGCAAGGTCTCCACTACAGATCTTTTGTGCCTTTATTGCATGATCCACAACAAGCTACCACACATGGGTGCTATCATTGCCGGCCTCTTCCACCGTCAGTCTACCTACAAGATCAAGGCTATCTTTTCTGGACCCTACATCACCTGCCTTCTGCGTGGGATGGGTTACGGCGACCACTTTGTCAACATGGATGAGAGTTCTTACTATGCGCCGTTGACTAAGCTTCCAGAGCTGAACACCGGAGTGGCCAGAAGGAGGCGCTTAGCAGAGCAGCCAGTTGAGGGAGAGCAGAGAGTACCGCATCAGGCGGGGATCCATATTCAGGAGGGCGGCGCAGCTGGCCACGTTGACGATGATGATGAGGAGCACCACACTGAGGGGGGAGGAGCAGCTATGGACCATGGTGCTGCTCATTCTATTCCTGTCATGCCACCTGCTTTTCAGGATGCTTTTTCGAGTTGGCATGAGGAGCAGAGGGCTTATCATGTCGAGTGGAGGGAGAGTCAGCAGCGCCATCACAGGTCACTTTTTGAGAGTCAGCAGCGTTTCTTTGCCGATGTTCAGGCAGAGCGACAGAGACAGCAGGAGCTTTATCGCCAGATGAGGGCGGACCAGCAGGCATTCTTTCAGGAGGTCCGGGCAGAAAGGCAGACTTACCACAGAGAGCTCCAGCGGACCATTCACGAGGACATTACGACCGGGTTTTCCAACCTGCGCGTACAGTACGCGGAGTTGGACACTCGTGTCACATCCTTAGAGTCCAGCTGGAGTTCGTTCTTTGATGCACAGCAGCCACCGCCACCTCCGGAGCAGTAGTGATTTAGTAGATTGTTCGCCGTTAGCCTCTGTTCTCTGATTTTTGTTAGATGACTGTATCTATACTTTCACACTCACTCACTCACTCACATTACTCTTTACTATTTCTCCGTATTGCTTGGATTTTGTTTGTGTTTTGATGATTGCAGCTTACTAGTCCCGTGGATGAAATTGCCGAGTTCATTTCACACAGTTGAATTCTACACCAACCATCGCCATAGGGAAGTTGCTTTGGTTCTTATTTTTGTGATAATGACTTGAGTTAATGTTGAGCACGCGTGACCCTTTCCTCTTTACCCCTAATACATAATGCATTTTTGGTCATCGAGGACGATGCCAAAGTTTAAGTGTGGGGGAGTGAATTGGGCATTCGGGCAGTAGTTGTCACATGTGATTTGTTAGAGTTAGCATGCGCAGGTGTTAGTTGTATATTCATAGGAAATTCATGCAAAATTTTTGAAAATTTTTCTTTAAACTGTGTCTTTGTGAGCTGGCTAGCATTTTGACTATGCTTTTAGAACATCTTTGAAGTATTTAGGCTTAAATTGCTTACACTACAATCTAGTTGTTGAAAGGATGAAGGCATTAGTTACCCATTGAATTAATCCATTAATCATCCACCCTACCTGAATAAGACCCTTTAGGAGAAGCCATTTTGAGCCTGACCTTTCTTTGTTTACCCAATTAATTTAGCTCCATAGCCAAATGGCCTGTTTCCTTACCCGTGAATATTTCTGACTTAGTCCTGATGTTTAGGGAATTAAGGGATTAATTTGATAAGTTTAGGGAAATTTGTGTAGGAGCCAACTTTGGCACTGTTCCTATGCCCCAAATGGGGTAAGAGCAGTCATCTTTTAGGAATATGATACTTTCGAGGATTGCATTGTAGGCATGGATTCACTTTTAAATTAATGAACTTTAATTGCTATTTTTCCTTGGTGAGGCCGAGATTAGAATGGGGTAATGTCTAGTGAGAATCCGAAAGGTGAAAAATTAATATAGCTAGACCTCTTATCTTGCGAAAAAGGGAATGGGAACCCTGGTCAAAAAGCGTAAGATGAGACTTGGGTATCTTTCGAAAGAAACGGCGTTCTCGTGCCAACATGACAAGGAAAACTAAACTTAAATTAATGAACTTGGAGGCTATCTCAAAATTTAGCTTTAGTCCTCCGCGTACTTCAAGTATACGTCAAAGCACAAATGGGCCGAGACGGTTTAGCTTAGTTGTACACCATGTCTACTCTTTGCATAGGTTTAAATGATTGTTCCTAAATTATGGCCTACTGAGTCCTTTGATCCTAAGAATAGCCCTGAAGTTCCTGAAAACATTGGATCTTTGTTAGAATATTCCTACCTCTCAAAATAAAGGGACTACTTTCATTATTATCCATTCACCATCAAATTCACAAGTCCTTCTGATCAGTAGCTAGCTTATTAGTGAATGCTGTCATTACTTTGAGGATGTTGTGAATAATTGTGTCAAATAGTTTAGCTTGAGTACAAAGGTGTAGTTTAGGGAAGAATTTTCTTGGTTTAAATTGTCTGTCCTGTGAATATCCCTTTAACTACGTATGTATGCTAACTGTTTTAAATTCCGTGTGGTGATTATCGTAAGTCCCGATGTTCGATTTGCTTGAGGACAAGCAAAAGCTTAAGTGTGGGGGAGTCTGATAAGTCCGTATTTGGACACGCATTTGATGCGTGTCCGGGTCGGATTTTGATGATTTTCTCGGCTTTAAGGCGTTACAAGTCTCAAATTTGGCTCAAGTTGTGTTTAGCAGGCGTTGGATCGAGTTTCGTTGCATTTGGAGTTGATTTGAAGAAGTTAGAGTCCGGCAATCGGCGCTAAAGAGACAATCGGGAGGAGATAGAGAGCATTCAAGGAAGAATTGAGAGATTTGGAGGTCACCAGGTGATTCACGGCGAAATTTTGATGAAGAAAGAGCATTGGGATCGACCTCGTTTGAATCCGGGCACGTTTGGAGCAAGAAAACGAGAAAACGGAGCGAAAAAGTCAGACGCACGGTCGTGTGTTAGTACCCAATTTTGATAGATTTTGATGATGCCACTATACTCTACACTAGCACATTGTATCTTAATTAAGTTCAGTCACTAGTCTTTAATTTAATCAAAAATGACAACATAAATGTACAATCTTTTGAGTCTAATGACATATTACCGGAAAAGAAAAAAATGCAATAAGGTAATTTTTTCTGTTACCTTAAAGGGATATTTAGATCCTACCGGAATATATTATTTAACTCAAAGATTAACTATCACATATTTTTGGCACTCGGATATCATACACTGAATGTGTATGATTGGAAGACAGAACTTGACCAACATTAAATGCTAAATCACGTACATGGTCCTACAACATGGGACGTCCTTTTGGAGTGAAGCAGCAGCAGCATGGGACGCACACATAATGCAAGACAAAATGATCAGCTACAAATTAATGCTCCAGCACAACAGGACAAGAGTACTACTCGTACTAATCAGAATTTCAACGTCAAAGATTAATTCATCTCAACCAACGGATGAGATTAATCAACCATGAAGGCCTATAAATATAGGTAGAAGCATGAGTTCGAAGATAAGCTTGAGCATCCTAAGTAGAGAAATACTTTCATCAAAGCATATACGAGATATCTAGCAAAAGAGAAAGTGCAAACTCAACTTTACTCTCTGCTTAGCCTCATGCTTCACTAAGCTCTTAGATTAGATCAATACTTTTACATTGTTAGAGCTTAGTTCATAGTTGGAGGTTAGAACTTTCTTGTAACATTTCACAAGTGGTTGTAAACACTTAGGAGAACAGTTGTTCGGATCCTAAAGTGTAGTTAGATAGATAGAGTACCTTTTGATCCCCACTGGATCAATTGAGAAAAGTCTAAGGACTGAGTAACTTTGAGTGGTGCTATACTCATTGTGAAAAACCTTCAATCTAGGCCTAAGAGTTGTAAAGGCTAGATTGGCACTAAGTGTATTGGGCTGAATACTTTAGAGGAAATCCATTTGAAAGAGAATGGGACTGGACGTAGGAGGATTACACCACCTCTGAACCAGGATACATCGTGTGTTGATTTCATTTCATTCAACAAAACACACACCCAGCACTTCTCGTATAAAGATTGTAGTTTGCTAGCAGCATCTTAAGCAGTTATCTTAAATGACCCAACTGCTTATCCTTCTGCTTAATTACTCACTCTCTTTGAGGCTATCTCCACACAGTTCACTTGCTAAAGCATTACCAAAAAGATTGTTTTATCAGTTCTCGAAAATTCACACTCAAAGTATAGCAGGTGCCTTAGCAGTCTCCTCAGTATCACCCAACTGCTGAGCTCCCTGCTCACATACATATATTTCCTTTAAACAACTCAACATCACCAGATCCTCATAACATCATCAACACAAAGTTTTGCTTAAAAGGATCTCTGAAAATCTGCTTATAACCTAAGCAGGTGGCTCAGCAGTTCCCTTTGTACCACCCAACTGCCAAGACCACTGCTGCAGTTAAACCTCTCCTTAATCTTACTAAAGCACTTTTTCAGACATCTTTCTTCATTCTAAACAACTTTTCTCCATCACTTTCATCATAAAGTCATTATTTCTTTAACAGTTACCTCAACAGTTCCCTGCTATCTAGCCAACTGCCAAGCTAACTGCCAAGCCAACTGCTAGCTATCTAAGTCCAATCTTCCCCAAATTAGAAAGTGGTCAAACACTTATTACATAAAGGGTAAAGACTTCCGCTGTGCATCTACTAATCTCTCAAAAGATTATAGATCAACTTTTCTAGAGGGAAAACTTTGTAAAATTGAAAAGGATTTAAAAGTCTATTCACCCCCCCCCCCCCTCTAGACTTTTACCCTATCCGGGACCATCAAGTGGTATCAGAGCGGGTGTTCCTAGAATCAGTTTCTGACTAATTTGAACTAAAGATCCAAACCACTCTACTTCCCAAACACCTTCAAAAATGGACAGTCAGTTAGCCAAGAACCTTCTGTTCAACTTGAACAAATTTGATGACTGGAAAATACGGATGAAAGCACATCTCAGTGCTTTACATGATGAGATGCTTGAAGTAATTACTGATGGACCTATCAAAATAATGAAGGTCATCACATCCAGAACCACAGAAGGGACAGATGATGTATACATTCCAAAACCAAAAATGGAATGGACAACTGAGGACAGGAAGAGAAACAATCTTGACAACATTGCCAAGGACATTCTCTTCAAATCTGTTGATGAATCTATATTTCCCAGAATCAGAAAATGCGAAACAGCCAAAGATGTCTGGGATGAGCTCACAAAGATTGGAGCAGGGGATGAACAGGAGAAGGACAATAAATTAACCATAGCCCTCAAGAAATTTGAGGATTTCAAAATGCTGTCAACTGAATCTATCCATGAGATGGAATCCAGATTCCTGAAGATTGTGGCAGAGGTCTCTGACCTTGGGAAAGAACTATCTCAAAAGGAGATTTCCCTCAAAGTCTTGAGAGGCCTGCCATCAAAATGGGACATGAAGGTAACTGCTATGAGAGATAGCAGAGATCTCAGAACTCTGTCAACCGACAAACTCTTTAGTGATCTCAAGGCCTATGAATTTGAAATGAAGGAGATCAAAGAAGAGAAGGAAGATGAATATAAGACACTAGCTCTAGTGTCTGAGCCAAGCACTTCAAAATCTGCTGAAAAATCCCTCAATAATCTCCTCACTGACGAGCAGTTTGCTATGTTTGTAAGGAAATTTAAAAGATTCATGAAGAAGGAGGGAACTGCTCCAAAGAAAGCATACAACCTGCCACCTAGAAGACAAGGGAGACCTCAATCCAGTGAGGAAACTGTTCTGTGCTACAACTGTAGACAGCCAGGACATTACAAAAATGAATGCCCTCTGCCCTTAGCCCAGAAGTATCAAGGGCAGCAGGGGACTGGTCCCAAAGCTAGTTACAAGAGGGACTTCAAAAGCAAAAGACAAGCTTTTGTAAGTGAAAAGAAAAAGGAGGAACCCCAATCTGAAGATGAAAGCAGCTCAAGCAATGAAAGCTCCTCATCTGAAAGCTCAGAGGAAGCTCTTCTATGCCTGGGATCCTGGCAGGTGGCTGAAAAAGGTGGCAGCTGGCTCACTGGAGAAAGCAGCAGATGGCTCAGTGAAGATGATGAATGCAGCTCCCCCAAATGCCTAATGGCTAAAGACCACTACAATCATGTTGAGGTAACATCCTGCTCCTCTTATAGCTCTAGTGATTCTGGACCAACCAATATTACTCTGGAATCTTTATTACAAGATTTCCAAAAAGTCCAAAATCACCATGTTCTCTTAAGATCAGAAAATGATAGATTAAAACAAGACATTAAGGCTGTTCACACAAGATTGCTAGATGCCTTAACCAAAAACAATGTCTTAGAAGAAGAGAACAAAGAGCTGAAAGACAAAATGAATAACTTCAGCATGGATAGTAAAACCAGTAACTCTACTGCTGAAGTTGTTTTAAATAGGAAGAGAAGAGGCCTCGGATATGTATCCCCCGTCAGACTCACTCAAAACTCACCCTACACAAGCCACCAACAAAATACAAGAAAGCTAATCTACCAAAAATCCCATTCTCAAAATATTCCCACAAGAAGGAACCTGCCTGCTCCCAAAACAAAATCCAAATTCATGTATATACAAAAACATCCCAACCATCAAACCCCAAGGACCCGTTGGCAACCAACCAATAAGACCAATCACAGTCATAACACTAAGCAGTGTCCTCCAAAAGCCAATATTCCATTTCCCAGTTTAAGAAGGAAAAGGATGAACAAATACGTAGCCATCCCCCATGATTATAACACTTCAAACGGCTATAGACCAATTTGTTTAGAACTAAATGGTTCGAGATGGGCATGGATGCCCAAACTTGTACAAAGGAAGTTGCCCACTAACTTGTGGGCTACTGCTCAACAATGATGAATACAGGAAGGTGCTGGAGCAGTTGACTCACAAACATGGTACATAGATTCAGGCTGCTCCAGGCACATGACAGGCAGCAGGCGGCTCCTGTCCAACTATATGGCAAGAGAAGGACCCAAAGTGACTTTTGGGAATGTGGAAAAACAAGGAGAAACCAAAGGAGCTGGAGACCTATCCATCAATGGACTTACAATCCAAAACATATCTTATGTTAAAGGATTAAAGTTCAATCTCATAAGCACAAGCCAGCTCTGTGACAATGGCTATAATGTTACATTCTCCAAAGACATCTGCTTGATTAGAGATGTCAAAAATGACAAAACTGTGCTCACTGGTAGAAGGAAGAAGGACATGTACATTATTGATTGGAGCTCAGCTAAGGAAGGGATCTGCTTGGTGACAAAGGCAGATTCAAATTTGAGTTGGGAATGGCACAACAAATTAAGCCATCTCAACTTCAAAACAATCAACAAATTGTCCAGAAAAGGATTGGTGAAAGGACTTCCTGAAATCAACTTCAAAAAGGACCACCTCTGTGATGCTTGTCAAAAAGGAAAACAAACCAAGGTATCATTCAAATCAAAGGAAGTGGAATCATCAACCAGGCCCTTAAGCCTACTACACCTTGACTTGTTTGGACCAGTAGAACCAACAAGCTTAAGTGGTAGAAGGTACACTCTAGTTGTGGTTGATGATTACTCAAGATACACCTGGACCATATTCCTAAAGAGGAAGAATGAGACAGAAAAGAAGCTCCCTGAATTGATGAGACTAATTCAAAATGAGAAAAGCCTCTCAATTCAAAAGATCCGGTCTGATAGAGGTACTGAATTCCTTAACTCTATAGTAATTCAGTACTGTGAAGAAAATGGAATCCATCACCAAACTTCAGCAGCAAGAACACCTCAACAAAATGGTGTTGCTGAGAGAAGGAATAGGACACTCAAGGAAGCCGGAAGGACAATCTTAGAAGCAGCTGGCTTACCCAAAAGATTTTGGGCAGAAGCCATCAACACTGCTTGCTACACACAGAATAGAAGTCTCATTCATAAGACTTACAAAAAGACTCCATATGAACTATGGAAAGAAAGAAAGCCTAATGTTAGTCATTTCCATGTGTTTGGATCCAAATGCTTCATTCTAAACAATGGAAAAGACTATCTCAAGCCATTTGATCCCAAATCTGATGAAGGAATCTTCCTGGGCTACTCAGCAACAAGCAAGGCATTCCGGATCCTCAACAAAAGGACTCTTGTGGTAGAAGAATCAATCCATGTGGTTTTTGAAAATCACCCCACTGCTCAATCAAAAGAAGAAGGTGAGTCATCCAACTCAAAGAAAGACACTGGAAAGGCTCCAAGCTGCCTTCCAGGAAATGATAGAGAAAAAATAGCTGAATCTAATGTCAGTCCACAGCCAGCAGTGGACTCAACTGTCAGCCCGCTGCCAGCAGATGACTCACCAACAAACATCCTTCCAGACCTTCATGAAATTCCTAAACACCCCAATCTACCAGAAGAAAGTGAAGAAGAAGAAGAGGAGGATGATGACCAACAAAATCAAACCAGCATCTATCAAACATCTGACATTAGATGGCTGAATCAACATCCTCCACAACAGATCATTGGAAACATCCATGAAGGGGTTCGTACCAGATCAGCAACTCAAAGAGAAGCACTATTCTCATGCTTCATCTCTCAAATAGAACCCAAGAAAATTGAAGAAGCCCTTCTTGACTCTGACTGGATACAAGCCATGCAAGAGGAACTCAACCAATTTGAAAGAAACAATGTGTGGGAGCTTGTATCCAGACCCTATCATCAACATGTGATAGGAACCAAATGGGTGTTCAGAAACAAGATGGATGAAGAAGGCACAATTATCAAGAACAAGGCAAGACTAGTAGCCAAAGGTTACTGCCAGGAAGAAGGTATAGATTTTGATGAAACCTTTGCTCCTGTTGCTAGACTTGAGGCTATTAGAATATTCTTAGCCTATGCTGCCCATAAGCAATTCACTGTCTATCAAATGGACGTAAAAAGTGCATTCCTAAACGGTCTACTAGAAGAGGAGGTCTATGTGGAGCAACCTCCTGGTTTTGAAATCAATAGAGAGAAGGATCAAGTCTACAAGTTACACAAAGCTCTATATGGACTCAAGCAGGCCCCAAGAGCATGGTATGACACTCTCTCTGAGTACTTAGTAAATAATGGATTCACTAAGGGTAAAGTAGACAAAACTTTATTCAAAATTGAAGAAGGTCCCCACATATTGCTTGTTCAAATCTATGTTGATGACATAATTTTTGGAAGTTCAAATCAAGCATTGTGTGAGAAATTTTCAACTCTCATGCAAAGCAAGTTTGAAATGAGCATGATGGGAGAGCTGAATTATTTTCTGGGACTACAAGTGAAGCAAACTCCCAATGGTATCTTCATCAACCAAGCCAAATATACAAGGGATCTCATGAAAAAGTTCAAGGTTGAAAACAAGTCAACTGTGAAAATACCAATAAATACTTCCCAAGGCCTAAGTCAGGATGAAGATGGCAAAGATGTTGATCCCACCCTGTACAGAGGTCTGATTGGCTCCTTGTTATATCTCACCACTAGTAGGCCAGATATCTCCTACTCAGTTGGTGTATGTGCAAGGTTTCAATCAAAGCCTAAGGAAAGTCATCTTCTAGCTGCCAAGAAGATTTTGAGGTATCTAAAAGGCAATCCTAACTCTGGACTATGGTACCCAACAAATGGAGGTTTTGAACTCTATGGTTATTCGGACTCTGACTTTGCCGGATGCAAAATTGATAGAAAAAGCACCTCAGGAACTTGTCAATTAATTGGTGGAAGACTTGTTTCATGGTTCAGCAAGAAACAAAGCTCAATTGCTACTAGCACTGCCGAAGCAGAATACATAGCTGCAGGCAGCTGCTGTGCTCAAATACTATGGATGAAACAGCAGTTGAAGGATTATGGAGAAGAAACAAAGGAGATTAGCATACTGTGTGATAACACTAGTGCTATTGCTATTACTCATAATCCAGTCTTTCATTCAAGAACCAAACACATTGAAATCAGACATCACTTTATCAGAGAGCATGTTGAAAAGAAGGCCATCAAGCTTGAGTACATCCCTACGGAAAAGCAGTTGGCTGACATCTTCACCAAGCCATTGAATGAAGCTAGATTCAACCAACTAAGGCAAGAACTTGGTATGTTAGATGATCTAGATCAAGCAAAGGAATAACCCTGCATCTATTAAGGGGGAACCTTACTCCAAAATCGAGGAGGAACTCCTAGCCATCTGTTGAGGGGGAACTATCAGAGGTATTCATCTCAGTTTACTCACAATTCAAAAGGAATGAAGCAACAAGGTCCAAGAAAGTCGATATCAGGCTTTCAAATGTTGCAAAGTTTAAAAAAAAAAAAAAAAAAAAAAAAAAAAAAAAAAAAATTCGAGAGATTGGCTCAGCAGTGGACTGCATTCTAGCAAGCAGCTGGCTCAGCAGGTGCCTGACAACTAGCCCACTGCTGCCCACATAAGGAGAAGGAGTGCATTAATACTCTCTTAGAGTCAAAGACAACCCTGGCTCAGAAGCTTGAGCAGATGCCTTCCAGCAGATGCCTGCCCCAGGAGCAGGTCCCTACTTCAAGACAGCAGTAGGGTCAGCAGGCAACTGGCCAAATAGACCACTGCTACATGTGTAACAAGAGGAATTGAATTAATACTTTCATAAAGAAGAGTACAAGCTTGGAACAAGGGAAGCTCAATGGAGGTAAAGACACTAGTTCACAAATTCGAACAGATGTCTGCTAGCAGATGTCTGCCTCAGGAGCTGAAGCCTGTCTTAGGACAGCAGTTGGCTCAATTTTTGACCAACACACATGGAATCAGAACACATAGCATATGTCATCTTGACTTTCTCATATCAAGGATTCTAAAAAGGTAACCTTCGCCTTCACAAACCATCAAAAATCTACCCAACACTAAGCCCTCTGCTACAAGTGTGAACGGAGTAAATGCTACGCATGTCCAGCCGTTCTCTCTAACGGCTATATTCCAACGGCTAGTTCCCGATAGACTATAAATGCTCCGTCCGTACATTCCCCTTCACACTTTTCACTTTGAGATCTCTTTCTACCTAATTCAAAGCTCTCAAATTCACTCTAAGCACTCTCAAAAGCTCTATTACACCCAAACCACCGCAAACCATTCCATTCTCCATATACACCCAAATGGCCTCTCTTATCCAAATTTCCAAATCCATCTTCACCGGGTCCATCCTAAATACTCCAAAAATTCTTGAGAAAGCAGAGAACAAGGATCTCATGAGGGAACTTCTCAGAAAGCTAGAAACAACAGGACTCATGAAAATGGCCACCTTTCCTTACCCCTGTTTCTACCCCGAGGTAGTAGCAGAGTTCTACACCAACTCCACACCTGAGACGTTGAAATCTGTAGTGATGGGGTTCGAGGTAGAGATAAAAGAAGAAGACATAAAGGAGCTGCTTTCTCTACCTGGGGATGAAGCCAGAAATGTCAATGACATCACCCTTGAAGAGCAAAACTTCAAAGAAATTGTGTTCCTTCCAAAGGCTCAACACCTTAACACTCTAAAGGTAAAGAAGGGCATGCTGGTACCAGAATATTCTCTTCTGATGGACATCCTATACAAATGCATTGACAACAGAACAACTGCATTGGATGAAATAAATGCACAAAGGGCACTTCCACTAGCAGCCATCATCTCTGGCTCCCCATACAACTGGTCTCGGTATGTGTACAACGAGATCCTGAAGTATGTAAACAAGTCACACAAGGGACGAGGAAAGGATGGAAGCCTACCATTGCTAGGGTATGGGTTCTTGATTGGAGAACTTCTAAGAAGGAAGGGGATAGTAGGGGAAATCAAAGAGGAGACCAACTGGAGGAAATTCCTCCACCAAACCTCCAAAGCTGGGGCTCCACAAATACCAAAGGCAGACCCCTCCTTTGTCTCCAACGAACTCCTCTTGGTATCCTTCAAAGTTGATACCAAGACAGCCAAAAGACTACGCTCAGGGTGTCAAGACCCTAAATCCAAGAAACAAAGAACAGCAACAAGGAATCTGCAAGACGAACTTGAGGAAGCGGCCTCATTCATCCAAGAAAAAGAAGCAGTAGCCTCTCCTCTAACCATCATACAAGAAGAAGCAGAATCCTCTTCCAACTCGTCCAATGGCAGCAACAGCTCTGCTATCCCTCTCTCTGTTCTAATTCCCAGACTAACTCAGCAAGGAGAGCAGGTGGCTCCTTCATCCCCAATAGCGAACTCACTCAAGTTAACTCCACTAGAAGAAGAGCAGGTTACTCAAAAAGAAGAGCAGGTGGCTCTCTTACTAGAGAAGGTGGGTCTCCTAGAACCAGAACAAGAGGCTCCATTGCTTGAGCAGGTGCCTCCATCTCCTGCAGGTAGCCCACCAAACTTGACCCCACTAGAGCAACTAGAGGCAGAATTCACCAGAGTCAAACAATGGAGAAAGTGGAAACTAACAAAAATCCGGGATCAAGCAGAGACCCTACTATACTTTATTGATGAAGAAGACTTTGCACTGGAGTGGTTGGGTACAGAGGATCTTGCAAAAGCAACCAACCTTCATCAAATAAACCAAGTCTACGCCATGAAGAAAAATGATCTCACTGCCAAGGAACCAATCGCAAACAACAATGATAATGATGATGATGATGATGATGCTGACAATGCACTCCAAGGATCTCCTAGCCCAAGAGGTAAACAAATCATTTCCTCTTCCTCTTCTAGTGATGAAGAATTAAGGAGAGTCCTGGAGAAATCGAAATATGAAACAAGAGGAGGTGGGGAATCATCCAAAGCAACAACCCAGCAGCCAACTGCCGTCATGATCTCGAATCCACCCTTGGCTCAGAATACTGCTCAGGCTACTGCTCAGATCACTCCTAAGTCTACTGCTCAACCTACTGCCAGTCTCGAAGAAGAAGCTGATAAAGAAAAAGATGCTATATCCTTGGCCAATCTCTTTGTTCAAGAAAGGGGAGCTTCTATCAGATTCATTAGCAGAGCAGAGGTCAGACTCCATAAAAGGCTCATTAAAATGCAGAAACAGATGGAAGAAAGGCTAGATATCAGATTTGGAGAAGTCCACAGCCACATCAGAAGAGATTCAATGATCCAACAAGTGTTCAATGCTGAGCAGAGAGCTCTACTCCAAACCAAAAACTCTCAGCAATCTGCCTTGACCAATGAAATAAAGCAGGAGATTGCAGCACTAAAAGCCAAGAATGAGGACCTCGAAAGACAAATGCTAGCACTTCAAAAGCAGCAACAAGCTCAGCCTACTGCAGCAGGTACCTCTGAGCAGCTGCCTTCTCTCTCAACCTTACCTCCTCATCTTCAGCAGACTCTCCAAATGGTGACAGAGCATGAAGAATACCTCCTGAAACTAAGGAATGAGGAGTTCCCTGCCATGTTCAAGCTCTCTCAGAAATTCCTTATGGACCAGCAGGCTCATGCTAGAGCCTATGAACAGCTCACTAAAGACATTGCTCACAACTTTCAAGTTCTTCAAAAGGCTACTCAGGACACCTTTTGGAAGCAAGGGTCTGACTTTCAGAAGCTAGGTCAGAGCCTAGTAGCTACTCAGGACAAGCTTCAAAGATTAGAGAATGAGGTCAAAGATGAAGTCAAAACAGATCTTTTGGACGTCAATAATCATATCAAGGCCCTGTCCATTGAAGTCTATGGTCTGAACACATCCAGAAGACCACATGAAGACCCTGACTCTGATCCGGAGATAGAAGCTCTATTCAACGAAAGCCAGACCCCTGCTGATGATGCCAAAAAGGGGGAAAAGACAACTCAAACAGGTCCCTCCTCCTCAAGATCAGCAGCAGCAAGGAAAGCAGCTGAAACACGAAGGAAGAACAAGCTCCTTCAAGAAGAAGCAGATATCAGAAAAAGGAAAGCAGAAGAAGCAAAAGCAAAAGAGGAAGCCAAGAAGAAGTTGGAGGAAACCAACAAGAGTAGACTTCAAGGAAAGTCCGAAAGTGACTAAAAACTATTGTAATTTATACTTTAGACCAATGTACAATTATCTTAAATCAATGAAAACATTTCTTTCTTGTGTTGTATAGTTTTGGCATCATCAAAAAGGGGGAAATTGTTAGTACCCAATTTTGATAGATTTTGATGATGCCACTATACTCTACACTAGCACATTGTATCTTAATTAAGTTCAGTCACTAGTCTTTAATTTAATCAAAAATGACAACATAAATGTACAATCTTTTGAGTCTAATGACATATTACCGGAAAAGAAAAAAATGCAATAAGGTAATTTTTTCTGTTACCTTAAAGGGATATTTAGATCCTACCGGAATATATTATTTAACTCAAAGATTAACTATCACATATTTTTGGCACTCGGATATCATACACTGAATGTGTATGATTGGAAGACAGAACTTGACCAACATTAAATGCTAAATCACGTACATGGTCCTACAACATGGGACGTCCTTTTGGAGTGAAGCAGCAGCAGCATGGGACGCACACATAATGCAAGACAAAATGATCAGCTACAAATTAATGCTCCAGCACAACAGGACAAGAGTACTACTCGTACTAATCAGAATTTCAACGTCAAAGATTAATTCATCTCAACCAACGGATGAGATTAATCAACCATGAAGGCCTATAAATATAGGTAGAAGCATGAGTTCGAAGATAAGCTTGAGCATCCTAAGTAGAGAAATACTTTCATCAAAGCATATACGAGATATCTAGCAAAAGAGAAAGTGCAAACTCAACTTTACTCTCTGCTTAGCCTCATGCTTCACTAAGCTCTTAGATTAGATCAATACTTTTACATTGTTAGAGCTTAGTTCATAGTTGGAGGTTAGAACTTTCTTGTAACATTTCACAAGTGGTTGTAAACACTTAGGAGAACAGTTGTTCGGATCCTAAAGTGTAGTTAGATAGATAGAGTACCTTTTGATCCCCACTGGATCAATTGAGAAAAGTCTAAGGACTGAGTAACTTTGAGTGGTGCTATACTCATTGTGAAAAACCTTCAATCTAGGCCTAAGAGTTGTAAAGGCTAGATTGGCACTAAGTGTATTGGGCTGAATACTTTAGAGGAAATCCATTTGAAAGAGAATGGGACTGGACGTAGGAGGATTACACCACCTCTGAACCAGGATACATCGTGTGTTGATTTCATTTCATTCAACAAAACACACACCCAGCACTTCTCGTATAAAGATTGTAGTTTGCTAGCAGCATCTTAAGCAGTTATCTTAAATGACCCAACTGCTTATCCTTCTGCTTAATTACTCACTCTCTTTGAGGCTATCTCCACACAGTTCACTTGCTAAAGCATTACCAAAAAGATTGTTTTATCAGTTCTCGAAAATTCACACTCAAAGTATAGCAGGTGCCTTAGCAGTCTCCTCAGTATCACCCAACTGCTGAGCTCCCTGCTCACATACATATATTTCCTTTAAACAACTCAACATCACCAGATCCTCATAACATCATCAACACAAAGTTTTGCTTAAAAGGATCTCTGAAAATCTGCTTATAACCTAAGCAGGTGGCTCAGCAGTTCCCTTTGTACCACCCAACTGCCAAGACCACTGCTGCAGTTAAACCTCTCCTTAATCTTACTAAAGCACTTTTTCAGACATCTTTCTTCATTCTAAACAACTTTTCTCCATCACTTTCATCATAAAGTCATTATTTCTTTAACAGTTACCTCAACAGTTCCCTGCTATCTAGCCAACTGCCAAGCTAACTGCCAAGCCAACTGCTAGCTATCTAAGTCCAATCTTCCCCAAATTAGAAAGTGGTCAAACACTTATTACATAAAGGGTAAAGACTTCCGCTGTGCATCTACTAATCTCTCAAAAGATTATAGATCAACTTTTCTAGAGGGAAAACTTTGTAAAATTGAAAAGGATTTAAAAGTCTATTCACCCCCCCCCCCCCTCTAGACTTTTACCCTATCCGGGACCATCATCGTGCGTCTGGGACGCACGATCGTGCGTCCATTACTAAACAGCGATGAGGCCCCTGCCTGCTACGCACGATCGTGCGTAGGCAGGGACGCACGATCGTGCGTAGCCCCGTGACACGCGCGGAAATTTCCTATTTCGGCCCAAATTCGGTTTTTTTCCCCTTTTTTCTATAAATAAGGCCTCCCTAACCCTTTTTGGGGGTTACGAACATTACGGAGAGGCCTAGGGACGAATTTAACACCGTTTTTACGCTATTTTCTTCCAAGACCCTGGGATTATTTGTAAGTTCATCTTTTTAATTTAATGACAATTATTTCTATTCATCCCAATTCTGTTGATTCTTCAATTATGAATTGTGAGTAGTTTAATTAGGGATTTGGGGTTGATGAAGGGGTTAATCATGATTCATGGCTAGATTCTTGTCGGTTTAATTGCATGAATGCCGTTTAATTTGTGTCTGAATAATTTAACTGATATCTCTTGTAACCTAGATGGCCACTAGAATTACAATTGCTGATAGAATAAATTAAGAGAGATCTAATTTGTTCTAGGACACATTCACACACACTTAATCGTTCGCTAAGAGATTAGTAGCGATTAAGGGGCCGTAAGCTCGCTCGTCTTGGCAATAATTTAGGATCCTGTCGCATGAGAGATCAGCCTGGTCCCCTAAATTATTGTACTCTACGCCGCGAGAGCGGTAAGAACTTAGTAATGATTAGCTAGGCTCAATTAAATTAAATTCATGTAATTAGGCCTGATCTGCCAGAAAATCTGGTTACCCCGGAATCAATCCCTGTTCCCTTCGTCGTTAATTGAGAAGAAACCAATCTTTTATTTTTATCGCTCATTAGCATTAGTTTTAATTTTAATTCAACCAATCAATCTCGCACACTTGCATTTATTTATTTTTATTTCTTTTTAATCGCTAAAGTTTAGTTAATCTTTATTTCCCTTTTGTCCGTCCCTGTGGAGACGATACTCGTACTTTACACCACTTTTCTACAACTATTTTTAAGTGCGAGAAAACTCACATCATCCTCTGTCACAAAAGCGTCATTTCCAGCTTGATTGTCATGGTTATCTCTATACAAATAGCAACACAAACAAAATGCTTTGTCCTATTAGACACTTTATTCCAACCAATTCCCTTATTGATCAAACCAAGAAGGATTAAATCGGCAATTTTTTTTGTCTATAACTTTCTGAGGAAATTCATGGTCACGAGATTGACAAGGTTCTCTAAGTAAGTATTTTCTTCTTATTTCATCTCTTGATTAGAATGATATTTCATTTTTTTCCTGTCTACGGGATCCCAAGTGATGGCATTCAAATCAAATTCTTTAGAAAGTGAAGAAGTTCTAGTTAATGCATTATCACATAACTTTCTCCAACATCTCCATTTTGATTGGATGGAGGTGGTGTTTTTCTTTTAAATTATTGTAGTATCATTGTTTAATTTGCCCAAATAATAATAAAAAATTATTGATATCAAGTGAAAAACATTTTTAAATTATATTATTCACCAAGCAAAACGAAATAAAAATACTAAATAGTAATTACTAAGTATATTTAGTCATATCTAACACTAAATTCCAAATTTTCAAATCTCCGGGAGAACCCTAATATAGTTAATCGGTAATACACATCCTAATAAAGGAAAACTATAACCACAAGTTAAAATTTGGTTCCCGACTCTAACAAATTGAGCAAATAATTGGACCATTTCAAAAGTACAACGAAAGAGGCAAATAGCAACTAACTAAAAAGAATAATAATTAACTCAAAATCACACAGTTACTCTCAGTAATAACCATCGAAATAACAATTAAACAAGTTTCAAATAAGCTATTAAATTGTAACTGGAATTTACTAATTTAGGAAGCAAAATTGTAATAAGAAGAACTAAAAAGTTGACTAAAATACTATTATACTAATAGGCTAAATACCCTAATTTACTAAAAAGTTGACTAAAATACTAATTTAGGTTATATATTGTAGGAGAAGTTTTTTTTTTGGAAATCAAAGTAGGAGAAGTTAGGCTTCTTTAGCAACTAAATTATTAAAACAATAGGTTAAGGCTTTGTTTGCAATCTCTGTTTGATAAGTGCTTTTGGCTTTTCTTTTAAGAAAAAAACACTTATTTTACCAAACACTACCAACTTTTACTATCTCGGTTTTCGTGTAGAATCTACTTTTTACTTTTTCTATTACACAAAAAGCACTTATTTACCAAACACTACCAACTTTTACTACTAATCACTTTTTTCCAAAAGTGCTTTTATTTATGCACAAGTGGTTGCAAACAAAACCTAAATAATTAAATAGGACCGACTGACCATGGAATTAAAAAGGCCCTACGGTTTGGCAAAAAAATTAATGGGGGCATTCTTTTTTTTATTGGGGGCATTATTCTATTTGTATTTAAAAATAAAAAATTAACAAGTAAAATGACAAAGTCATTGGGGGCATGTGCCCCCAACCCTTGTAAGCTCCATCCGCCCCTGACTGCCACCGCCTGTGTCACTACTGCCGCCGGTCACAGTGACACTGCCACCGCCCCAGTGACACCCGACACCACTATAGTGACGCCGGAAACAATGACGTTGTCATAGTGACGCCGCCACAGTGACACCGTCAAGGTGGCAGAAACACCGACCACCATCTCCACAGCCAACCGCCCAACCGCAACCTTAACCCCAACCTTCAGCAGTGGTTAACCACCGCTGCACCACCGTGCTTGACCGTTGAAATGGCCGCCACAGCCCCAGAAGCTCAGATCCCAGTCAAGCCCCAGTCTCTAGCCCCCAGCCCCAGCCAGCAACAACACATCCCAGCCCCACTACACCTGAGTCACACAACATCCTATCCCCACAAACAACGCCATAGCTTCCTGCCTCAACACAAACCTCGATCTGAAAATTAGATCTGAAATCTGATTCTGTGGGCAAGGCAAAGCTACAGTGAAGAGTTGGAGCATCGATTGAGAATCGCATATATAGACCGAGCGCCCTGGAGGCCGGCAGAGGCGGTGGCGTCAAATTACGGCGGAGGCGGCGATCGAAGCTGGAGCCGGTACAATCTAGAGGCGGTGGCAGTGCGATGGCGGACTGCAGTGGCGCAATGGGAAACTGAGAAAGTGCGATGGCCGACTACGAAGGTGCCATGGGCGACTGCATTCTGAGCTGTGGAGAAGAAAGATGGACTGCGGAGAAGAAAGATGGAGGCGGCGGGCTAGAATCGGAGATATGGAGTCTTCAGACCTGGTGGAGGAGCTGTGCGGAAGTGGATGGAAGAGCTTTGCAGAAGAGATAAAGTTGAAAACGGGAGGTTAGCGTTAAAATAAAAGCGGAAGAGTTGCGGTCATGTTTGTGTCTTTTTTTATTGTGGTCATATTTTTGTCCAATATAATTTGAGAGGTAATATTGGTGTCATTCTTTCATTATTTTCTTCACTAACAGGATTATTCAAACTTGTAACACTTCGGTTATTGAAAAAAGATTCAATACGCATGGGTCAAGCATATACTAATTACTCTCTCCGTTCCATTTTACCTATCCTATTTTCCTTTTTGGGTTGTCCCAAAATAAGTGTCTCCTTTCCTTTTATGGAAAGAAATATGTGGCTTACACTATTTCACTTTATTATTGTTGAGGATCGATTTCTTTCC
Organism: Cuscuta epithymum; assembly: GCA_945859915.1. Lineage (NCBI taxonomy): Eukaryota > Viridiplantae > Streptophyta > Magnoliopsida > Solanales > Convolvulaceae > Cuscuta > Cuscuta epithymum. The sequence goes on along the minus strand of CAMAPF010000947.1, from coordinate 172,438 downwards.
GATTTAGGTCTCCAACCCTTTTGCTATACTCACACACACCACTCTAGGCTAGACCACAGTACAACACCTCACCATGTTTTATCTCCAACCACTAAGGTACCTCTCTCACTCTCACACTAAGGAAGGAGAAGAAGAAGAGCTCTGCTCACTACTCTCAGGAATATCTCACGCAGGCTACTCTCACAGAAGGAAGACAAGGCTCCTAAATAATAGGCTGGCTACACGAAGGACATTCACGGGTGTTACAAATACAAAGGAGGGCTGCAGCGGACAGCTCAAAGGGGTCACTCCATATAAGTCAAAATGGCTATATTATTGGTTAGGAGAGATTCAAAAGGAGTATAAAAGTGGGAGTAAACATGGAGTGAAATCAATAATAAAGTGGAAGGAGATCTTGGTAGGACCAATACCTCTAACAATTATACTCAAATCTCAATCACAACTTTTACTTTTTCAACCGCTTTATTAATAATCGTACCAAATAAAAGTGAGACACATGAAATGGGATGGAGGCAGTACAAAGCATAAAACACCATCAACTCTTTTATTGTCAGCCTTGTTATTTCATTATACACGGTTATATATTACACATACATGTATGTTGTGGCTGTCAAGCTGGCCTGGCCTAGATATACGGAATTACGGAGTATATTAACATTGATAGAAAAGGGAAGTAACAGGGGCCGGCGAAGAGCTGAAGCAGAGTTGGGTATATATATACGTTGCACATAATTAGTTGTTAGCAAACCAGACAACGTGATCCTCCGGCAGGAAATGGCAAACGGGAACAGTCCCTGGCTTGACCTTAAGCACCTGGAAAGCCAAATGCTTTGGGTTCCAACCGGAAGTATCTTTGTGGCAAACCGCCGCCGCGATTACCTGTGCTCCGTTAGCTCCGACCAGGGAAACCTTAAAAGCATCCGTCGTCTCTGTTTTGTGGCAGTAGAAGACAGCGTATCCGTAGCTCTGCTTGTGGGAGGCCACAATCCCGTCGCCATCTTCGTTCAATTCCTCAACGCCTGAAATGGTGTACTTCTGGAGGGATGACGTATTTCCGGCAATGGTTTCCGTCGATACCGCCCGGATCTTCTTCCCCTGCTTCCCCTGCAGCTTGGATTCGGCAAAGTCGATCATGGATTCTAGTGACGTGGCGCACTGCTTCTTTTCTCCTTTGAGAGCGGGATCTTCGCATTCTTTGATGGTTGTCTGCATCTTCCGAGCTTCATCGGAATCGGGTTTTATGGAGAACCGGCTGAGGATTTGGGGCATCTCCCGGGAGGAAAACGGGATCTTTTTGGATTCCGACCGTGGCAAGAAAACGGCGCCTTTCTCGGGCGTTGAGAATCCTAAGGTCATGCCGTCGGCGTTGCCTTTGTGTAAGGCGGCGGGCTTGAAGAAGATGGCGCCGTTTGAGTTGTCGTGGAGTTGGTCTTCCGTGGCGGCGTAGATGTAGCCAAAGCCGTGGCTGTGTAAGCTCTGAAATTCCTTTTTTGCGAAGGAGGAGGACCAAACAGTGCTAGCTTCCTTAGCTGGGAGGGAATTTTTTATTGCTAGGGGCATGGCAGTGTTGGGCAGCTTCGTATTCCAGTACATGCTCAGCATAAGTGATGATGAAGTTGCTGCATCGCTTCCCACCATACATATATCTAATGAAAAAAATAGCAACATATTAAAGGATTATCAATTTTTTGGTCTTACATTCTTTTTGTATACTAGGGAGTACGTATATTTCTTTCTCCTCTTTCCAAATTTTAACTACACCTTTCTATTTTAAGAAAAGTAGAATTATGTGATTGATAATGAGTTAATAAAGCGAGAATAAAGTAAGAATGAATTAGAGTCACACAAATGTTACCAAATATGGTATGAGACAATAATAGAGGGACATCCAAAAATGGAAAAATAGAACAATTATAGGGGGACGGGGGAGTACCTCAAAGGTGTCACCACTAGTGTCATGTCAATGGTGGACTGGGACGGGCTAGTCACACTCGGGACCCGGCCCAGACCGGTACTGTTTAGTCCCGGCCCGGCCCGGGTCTAGGACCTGACCCGGTTACCCGACCCAGGATTTAATGAGGCGGGTTACGGGCTGTGTTTTAAGGTGACTGGTCGGGCCGGGCCTTTTTTTTTTAATTTTCCCCATTGGGCTGGGTGCTAGGTGGGTGGGGTTGGTTGGCTGGTTTGGGGTGGGGCGTGGGGGGTTGGAATTAATTCAAAAAGATTAAAAAAAAAAAATTATTTCATACTCGACCCGGTCCCGGGGGTGAAAGAAATTAATGTCAACAAATTTATAAGATAAAATATCTAATATCCTGGTAAGTAAATCAGCAAGAAAAATTCTTTAGTATACATCTAATACCTTCCTATTTTTGCATATGTACGCATACAATTCATTTAAAATTCTTTAGTATACATCTAAATTGAAAGCACGCCTCTATCTACCATTCTCGTTATAAATAAGATGTGAGGGTCTCCATTGAAGTGGTTTGGCCGTGTGCGTAGAATACCAAGTAATGCACCTATTAGACGAGTTGATAGGTGTGTACAAAAGGTGGGGATCAGAGGCAAATGAACAATCAAACATATGTGGATTAGAAGAGTAATGACTAATGACTGGTATGTTTCTTCTTAAGTTTGTTGAGAATATGACTCTGGGAGAGCAACGTGAAGGACTGGAAAAATGATGTGATCTCTTATTATCATTTTTATCCTTTTATTTGTTTTATCTTTCTTATATTTTTAATTTATCCTTTTAGTATATACTTGTATATTATTGTAACTGTTTTCATCTTATCATTTTTATCATTATCTTATAATTATCTTTATCTTTTTTTATATATTTCATTATCTTTTTATTCTTTCTTATCTTTGTTTTCTTTTTGGCCTAAATACCATGTATCGATTCATGTTTGCGACTCCAAAATCTTTTGTGACCAAGGCTTGAATGTTATAGCTATTGTTATATATTAATTCTATCGTAGTTTAATACCACACACCATATTAGGCTTGAACAAGATCATATCAGAGCAAGCTTAGATAATATATTATAAACAGATAAAGTAGACTTTTATTAGACTAGACCAGAAAAGTTTAAGCCAATCCATATTTTAATAGACCAGACCAGATCATAAAAATCTCATCCAAATAAAAACATCATTAAAACTTTCAACATGATGCTTAAAATTAAGAGATTATTTGATAACATTGAAATATACGCAGCATTGGTTAAAATTTTAAATTGATGAAATTCAGACTTAAATGATTGAATCGGTTGAATTCTAGGGGGAAATTATATGCAAAAGATATTAGATAAAGGGAGGTTTTCCGAAATAGGAGTAAATGAAGTTTGGAATTCCAAAATAGGACTCATATGTTTTTCTTACCAAAATAGAACTAACATGACAGTATTTACTGCCATCTTGTAGGCATAATTGCCAAATAGTTGCAGTACTATGTATTTAACATAGCATTATTTATTACGAAGTATAATTAATGGCAATATTTTTTTAATGATGACAGCATTTTTCATTCATGACAGTAACGACTCCTATTTCGGGGAGAAAACATAGTAGTCCTATTTTGAAATTTCAAACCCCATTGGCCCATTTACTCCTATTTTGGGTAATTTTCCTTAGATAAATTAAAAAAATACTCCTCCGTCCCAATTTGTTTTGCAAAGTCAACAATTTTTTGTCAACCAATAATAAAAGTCAACCCTCCGTATCGATAATTAATTCAATTTTTAATAATAAAACTTTACGTATTCAAAAACTACATTAAAATCTCTTCAAAGTTGTAAACTCCAAATTAGAATATAATTAAACATTGACATCCTAATTAAGTGAACAAAACGAGACTGTTTGACTAAGAAAAGTCAAATTTGCATCTCTTTTTGGGACGGGTAGTAATAAACTACATGTATTATGAAAAAGCTAACTAACGTAGTTCTTATCAGCAAAATATATTAATTGTCCGAAAACTTATTTCAACTCTACTTATTTTTATTATTACAATATTTAGCATGTAAATTCAAATATTTAATATTTCATAAAAACGTTGACCCGAAGATAAATGCTACTAAACGGATTGTTAGTCAAATTAGTAGTTATCAATGTGATTTGTTAACAATAAGAGCTGAAATTACTAATTGTTAGTCAAATTAAATTAGTAATTAAGAAAAGGAGCTAATTCCAAGCAGATTATCATAAGACACATACTCTGTATTAAAGCATCTATGTATTTAATGTACTGAAATCTTATGGAGTATACTTACACAAAGAAGTATGAGGATGAGATGGTACTCCATTTAATAACCACTCCCTAGATGTAAAAAGGCAGTGAATTCGAAGCACAATGGAAAGAGGAAAGGCAACTAAAGATTACTCGAGCTGTATGAATTAAAATGGTTGGGGGCGGTAGTAACAATTATTTATAGCGAGCGCTCCACAGTGGAGGAGTTTACCAACCTCTCAACTTTAGTTTTGTGTTGTTTTTGTTTTGTAGATGTTCGAAACTACTACTATGATTTGTTTGTTTATTTGGCAATAACAAGAATATTACTCTCCTCGTTCCAAAAAAAACGTAAAGTTCGGTTTAAATTGGACGCTTACTACAAAGTGAGAATAAAGGAAATATCACGTATACGATTGAAATTGAGTAAGAAAAATATAAATGAATATTAATCTCACAATCCTGTGTCCACAAAGGACCGTACAAAGAATTTTTTTATACACTCCAGAAAAATAAGTGAGAAGAATTTTATAAGACATGGATAATACTAAAAGCTAAGTAATGGAAAAAATACCTTTTTTTAATTTAAAAAATAAGACTAGTTACACTCTAAAGCAAGAAACTCTTAAATACGAAGTACTCCCTCCGTCCCGCTAAGATTGTCTCATTTTACCTTTTCGGAAAATCCCACTAAGATTGTCTCATACCAAATTTGGTAAAGTTTGTGTGACTCTAAATCATTCTTACTTTATTTTTACTTTATCAATTTAATATCAACCACACAAATCCATTTTTTTTCTTAATAATCGTGCCACCTTCTCTTGTCTCAATCTTAATGGGACGGAGGTAGTACATTTTACTTAACTACCCTTTATAATATGTAGTGTCCACTTCCGACCACAGCGATCATTAATTACCGACTAGTGATCACCGTCAAAGTGACCGCCGCCGCCGGCCAAAGTGATCACTGTCGGAAACATTGACCACCACCGCTGCAGTAGGACTGTAAACAAATTGAATCGAGTCGGATATCCCTCTATTTGACTATAATTTGATATCTTTCTATTCCAATCGAATTCATATTTGTTTAATATTCAAACTTAAGAGAGTATTTGTATTTAATTTGATTAACTTTTCAAATATATATGATTGTATTTGCATATTATACTCCCTCCGTCTCTTATAACTCTGTCAATTTTCCCTTTTTGGATGTCCCATTAACTTTGTCACTTTCTCATTTAAGTAAAGAATTTGTGGTTCCGGTTAATTCTCTGTCCCCTGCACAAATTTCAATTACACAATTTTTACTTTATTAATCTCTGTGCCGGTCAAACTTGGCAAAGTTATTAGGGACGGAAGGAGTATTTGAATAGAATATATCATCACTAAATTTTTCCTAATTATATTATGTATTATGCATAGTATATACTATCGAATAATGTTTAAATTGTAATGTTAATTAGAACTAAAATGAAAATAATCAAATATAATACTGTAAAATCACATTTCTTTCTTGTTTTTGTAGGGCATTTTGCATGGTAAAAATCTAGAACCAATAAACTAAAAACGAATGTGAGATTTTAGCAGTGTATGATATTAGTAGAGCAAAAGTATATATGAGATGGACTTGTATGTTGTCTAATAATATTAATGTGGCACAAACATTTATATGTGGGGTTTACTTCAATGGAAATTATTTTTTGTAGAATAAGTATCAGAAGTCTTAAATCAATTACTTTTCCATTATTTATTTGTTAAAGTCAAGAGATTTATATCATTGTTGATAATCAAGAAGATTTTTTTTACACCTCTTATTAAGAATTATAGTATGTAACACTATAATCAGTTTTAAAACTCAATAATTAAGGAAGTGAACACACACATATATATATCTATTTATTAAAGTAAAAAATTTATGAAAATATTACATTTGCCTAAACCCTAAACTCTAATATTTGTCTCTTTTACAGTTTAGTTATTTGTCTCTTTTTCTCTTTTTAATAAATTTTTCGAATCAAAATACATTTATAACCAATTTATTAGCCTTATCCCTGTTTACATATTTTCTTCCAACAACTACCTCAACTCACTAAGTCACCGGCATGTCATATCATAGCACTATTAAAAGGCAATACTGTTTTTTTACACGCTAGATTCCCTTTAGATGTGTTCACATATTTCACATTCCCACCTCATCCATGACGGCCCGCAACACCGACCGGACGACACAATAAGAGAATGTAAATTGGACTATAATCACAATTTGACAGATAGAGAGTGTGGCTCTGTCCCCGCTACTTGTAGAGGTCCTATGCATTTTTAGCATGGTAACCTCTCATCGCAGTTGCCAGGATTCGAACCCGAGACCTAACCCTTGTGGCACTCCCTCGCTCACATTCACCCCACACGGCACACCGTTGATCTTTTTATTCCTTTCTAAACATATTTGTTTACATCATACAAGGATGGAAATGGTGATTGCATCTCTAAGAAAAAGCATCTGCATTTTTTAAAAGAAAAGTAGAAATTCAATGTCTTCAAAGCTATAATTGAGAAAAAAAAATCTTAATTATAGATCATGTGAAAAGATCACGGATACAAATTTAGATGATGAGATGAATTCCAAAAAATATTATGAAAATCTAATTCAAATAATATTCCGTAATTAAGAACTCTGAGTATATATGGGTCCATATTTCCATGTTTCAGTATGTCATGTCATAAAAAATATTAGCACTCTTTCTATCCTTAATACTTCGTAATAAAACACATTCATGGATTTAAAAATATATTCAGGATCGGTGGAAGCAGCAAGTGGTAATATTATACCCTCTTTGCCTCATTGTTAACACCCGTTTGGGCTTAGTACATATTTGTATAGCTTTATTATTGGGCCAAGGGCTTTGTTGTGTATATTTACTTGTAGGCCTGTTAATGGGTCGGGTCCGGGCCGGAACGTAGTGTTCCAGACCCGGACGGCCGGACCCGCTAAGTTAATAATGGATCCAGACTCGACCCATTTACCCGGCGGGTCTGAAAATTTGGACCCAGACCCGCACCCAACAGGTCTCGGAACCGGGTCGGGTAGACCCGCCAAGTATGATACCGTTATAAATGTTTGTGAAAATAACAAGACCTCTCTCTATGTGCAATGTAAAGAAAAGTGCATAAACTAAAAAGCAAAATATATCCTCACTTTTAAAAAAAAATCAAGGTTTCTCATATTATTACTTTTATCCAATAAAGTATTGGTTCTTGCGTATAACTACACACTCTGTGTCGCTTTTTCTCGTACATATAGAGAGTGAGACTCTGTCCTCGGTACTTGCAGAGGTCCTATGCATTTTTAGCATGGTAACCTCTCATCGCAGTTGCCGGGATTCGAACCCGAGACCACCCGTGTGGCACTCCCTCGCTCACATTCACCCCACACGGCACACTGTTGATCTTTTTATTCCTTTCTAAACATATTTGTTTACATCATACAAGGATGGAAATGGTGATTGCATCTCTAAGAAAAAGCATCTGCATTTTTTAAAAGAAAGTAGAAATTCAATATCTTCAAAGCTATAATTGAGAAGAAAGTTTCTTAATTATAGATCATGTGAAAAGATCACGAATACAAACTTAGATGATGAGATGAATTCCAAAAAATATTATGAAAATCTAATTCAAATAATATTCCGTAATTAAGAACTCTGAGTATATAAGGGTCCATATTTCCATGTTTCAGTATGTCATAAAAAATATTAGCACTCTTTCTATCCTTAATACTTCGTAATAAAACACATTCATGGATTTAAAAAAATATTCAGGATCGGTGGAAGCAGCAAGTGGTAATATTATATCCTCTTCGCCTCATTGTTAACACCCGTTTGGGCTTAGTACATATTTGTATAGCTTTATTATTGGGCCAAGGGCTTTGTTGTGTATATTTACTTGTAGGCCTGTCAATGGGTCGGGTCCGGGCCAGAACGTAGTGTTCCAGACCCGGACGGCCGGACACGCTAAGTTAATAATGGATCCAGACCCGACCCATTTACCCGGCGGATCTGAAAATTTGGACCCAGACCCGCACCCAACAGGTCTCGGAACCGGGTCGGGTAGACCCGCCAAGTATGATACCGTTATAAATGTTTGTGAAAATAATAAGACCTCTATGTGCAATGTAAAGAAAAGTGCATAAACTAAAAAGCAAAATATATCCTCACTTTTTTAAAAAAAAAATCAAGGTTTCTCATATTATTACTTTTATCCAATAAAGTATTGGTTCTTGCGTATAACTACACACTCTGTGTCGCTTTTTCTCGTACATAGAGCTCGTAGAATAAATTTCAAATTAAGTCATAAAAGATGTCTTGGACTATTGAGAATATAAAAACATATTGTACGGAGTGTATCATAATGATATAATAATTGACGGTACAATCAAAGAACCAACTGAAACGGCTAAGAAGTTTGATTGGGAGACCTAATTTCATGGTGGTTTCATGGATTTTACGGGGTATGGAACCGAGTGTTGTTGTGTCAATACTGTTCCATGATGAGGCTAAAAAATTATGGGACTAGCTGGAGAAGCGCTATAGCGTCGCTAATGGTCCCCGATTGCAGCAGCTACGCGCCTCGATTACGGAGTGTAGACAGAGTAAAACCATGACCGTGGACACCTATTACACGACACTCATGGGGCTGTTTGATGAACTTCATCGGCTGAAACCATTACACGTTTGCTCGTGTGGGCAGTGCACGTGCGATGTCGTTGGGAAATTCGCAGCCGATCGGGAAGAAGAAAATTACATCAATTCCTTGTTGGTATTGATGATGAGGCTTACGGAACGGTCTGGTCCAACCTTTTGTCTCAAAACCCGTTACCAGACCTTGGACGTGCGCATCAGGCATTCTTGCACGAAGAGAATTCGAGGGCAATTGCACATGGAAAGACCGTAGCAGCGGCTAAAGTTCAGGCGTTTGCGCTTAAAGTTGACCGGACTGCCAGGACCCGGGATGAAAAGGCAAACCGTGCACGGCCAGTCTGCACGCACTACAGGCAGAAGGGGCATGAGGTGTCAACATGCTTTAAACTCCGCGGATATCCGGAGTGGTGGGAGGAACGCCAATGGGCTAAGGGGAAGACCGGAGGCCGAGAGGGACACTCTGCCGGGGGGGGGGGGGGTGCTCGCACATATACCATAGCAGCCTCTTTTCCTTCGCCCAACGTTGGTAACTCCTCGGATGGAAAACCGAATAGGGCTTCTGGCAGTGAACCGAATGGGGTGCCCTCTTTGAGTAAGGAGCAAATCCAGGCTCTTTTGAATCTAATTAATGTTGATTCACGTTCTTGTGACCGCATGTCAGGTAAGCTTTTATCTCGTCTTGATTGGATCATCGATACCAGAGCATCTCATCATGTAACGGGCGATTTTACATGTCTTCTCAATCCTATGCGTATACACGTTTGCCCGGTTGGGTTGCCGGATGGTAGACAGGTTGCTGCCAATTTTGAAGGGCGTGTACCCCTATGTGACAAACTTGTTCTTGAAAATGTGTTATATGTACCAGGATTGAACTGTCATCTTATCTCGGTCTCTCAGTTGATCACCGACCAATCTGCATGTATTATCACTTTTACTAATAATCTTTGTGCTATACAGGACCAACGCTCGAGGAGCCTGATTGGAGCCGGTGAGAGGCGAGATGGGTTGTTCTGCTTCCGAAGATTACCTGTTATTCGTGTTTTTCGAAGGGGTGCTTTGACAGATTTTGATTTATGGCATCGTCGTTTGGGTCATCTTTCCAACCGAGTGCTAAAGTTATTACCTTATTTTTCTGCTAGTAATTTACCGAAGAAATTAAATAAGGCTTGTGAAGTTTGTCCCCAAGCCAAGCAAGTTCGCGATTCTTTTCCGCTTAGTAATAATAAAGCCAGTCGGATTCTTGAATTAATTCATTGTGATTTGTGGGGACCCTATAAAACCACATCTACATGTGATGCAATTTATTTTCTTACGTTTGTTGATGATTATTCTCGAGCTGTTTGAGTGTATTTACTTCGGGACAAAAAGGAGGTGCATAAATTTTTCCCTTCATTTTTGGCTAGGGTTGAAAAACAATTTGATGTGCCTGTTAAAATTGTACGGAGCGACAATGGAACAGAATTTAATTTCATGTTGCCTTATTTTGATGACCGAGGGATTTTGTTCCAAACCTCTTGCGTTCACACCCCACAACAAAATGGGCGTGTTGAGCGTAAACATCGGCATATTCTGAATGTAGCACGGGCCTTAATGTTCCAAGCCAATGTATTGGTGGCCCTGTGGGGTGAATGCGTCCTCACGGCGGTGTACTTGATTATTAGGATGTCGTCGGGTATTTTTTTGGGGGGGGAGACCCTGTATGAGGTTCTTACAGGGGTCACGCCCACGCTTTCTCATCTGTGCTTTTTTGGGTGCCTTTGCTTTGCGCATAATCCTTACTCTCGCAGTGATAAATTTTCCTCTCGAAGCCGTAAATGCGTTTTTCTTGGTTATCCCCATGGTAAAAAGGGATGGAGATTATATGATTGGCATACGGGGGATATCTTTGTTTCCCGGGACGTGCAATTTCATGAGGACGAATTCCCCTTTACTTCCCAGGTCACGGCTCCTACTCCTGCGCATGCTTGGCGAGTCAACCCCGGCATTTGACCTGGATGATGTGCCCCCGACTACTACTGCCTTCGACTGCGATACTAATATCCCTTTGGTACAAACTGCCTCCGACTCCATTCCGTCTTCAAATACTGCCACGGTTGACCAAGCGGATCCTCCACCCTTGGGCCGCAGGTTGAGATCTAAACGGACGACAATTTTGCTTCGGGATTTTGTTACGAATAATGTTACAGTCAGCCCATCTCAGTCGCACACTGGTTCCGACAGCTCCTCAGGTACGCCTTATCCTATAGCCTTTTTTGCGAAATGTGATAATTATTCTTCCCATCATCGGGAGTTTCTTGGAGCTATTCTTGCAGGTCAAGAACCTCGGTCTTTCCGAGATGCTATGGCTGGCGCCAAGCCATGCAACGAGAAATTGAAGCTCTCGAGAATAACAAAACTTGGACCATGCAGCAGCTTCCTCCCGGTAAAAAGCTCTTGGGTGCAATGGGTGTATAAAATTAAATAGCATTCCGACGGCACCGTTGAGCGTCTAAAAGCCCGTCTCGTTGTCTTTGGGAATCACCAAAAGGAGGCCATTGATTATACCGAGACATTTGCACCGGTGGCCTAAATGGTTACCGTTCACACTTTCTTGGCAGTGGCTGCAACGAAAAATTGGGAGTTACACCAGATGAATGTTCATAATACATTTCTTCACGGTGATCTGAATGAGGAAGTTTATATGAAACCCCCTCCTGGGTTTTATTCATCACAGCCTTGACAGGGTTTTATTCATCACAGCCTTGACTTGTCGTTTGACAAAATCTCTATATGGCTTATGCCAGGCTCCTCGCTGGCTCGCTGCTAGTTCTCTAAATTGGCGACCTCTTTACGCCAATATGGGTTTATTCAGTCCTACTCTGATTACTCATTATTTACTTTCCGCCAGGATCAAGTTCAATTGCATGTTCTTGTCTATGTCGATGACTTGATTGTTGCTGGTAATAACTCTGCTGCATTATCCAAATTTAAATCCTATCTACACTCATGTTTCCACATGAAGGATCTGGGTGTTCTAAAATATTTTCTGTGGCATTAAAGTGGCTCACGGGCCAAAGGGATTATTTCTTTGTCAGCGCAAATATGCATTGGATATTATCTCTGAGATCGAACTTCTTGGTGCTAAACCAGCTCTTTTTCCTATGGAGCCCAATCACAATTTATCTCTTGCTACGGGTGCTCCACTATCAGATCCGGAATCATATCAGCGGCATGGGCGGGACTGGGTCTGGGAAGTGGAGGCCCAGTACCGGCTCAGGTGGGTTCCAGAACCGGGCTGGGGTCGGGTCGGGTTGAGTCTTGTTTTCTTCTTCTTTTTTGGTTTTTCTTATTTGTTCCTATCCCCCCAGCCCCCCCCCCCCCCAGACCAAACCACCCAGCTAGCACCCAACTGACCCAAATGACCCAATCCATTTGGGAAAAAAACAAAAAACACAAAATATTTTGGGCCCGGATCGGTCTTGGACCGGTCTACCAAAATGCTGACCCGTAGCCCCGCCCCAAAAACACCTCGATTCAGGCCTAATGGACCAATCTTGGTCCCGGTTGGCGGGCCGAGATGATACTACACAGTACCCGCGCTGGGCCGGTCAACGGGCTGGTCCAACCCTAGCTAAATTCAATGCAATTTGTTATCTTGATAATTGTGCACTACTTGTGCGTATGGCTAGGTTTCAAGTCTAAATTATTTCAAATCAAGTCATGAATTTGCCTAGAATAGCATTTATAATTTAGAATGCATTCACTTAAGGATGGACCCGGGCCGGGCCCATTCCGGTTTGGGCCTGGGTCCGGCCGAGCTTTTTTGGGAAAGAAGAACCGGAACTGGCCCGGGTAGGCAGCGGTTCCTTGTCAAGCCGGGCCGGTTCACTTCTTTTTGTTTTAATTTTCTTTTGCTTTACTAATTAACCCCCGACCCCCCCCCCCCCCCTCACACCCCCCACCCCCAAACCACCCAGCCCAACCGGGAAAAACGAAAAAAATTGAAAAAAACAAAAAAAAAAAAGGCCTGAACCGGGCCCGGCCGGGCCGGTTCGCCTTTTTCATGACCCAGGCCCGGAACCCTTAACCCTAGGCCCGAACCGGAACCATAACCGGTTTCCCGGGCCGGGCCAGTCCTAAACAGTACTGGGCCGGGCCGATTCCAGGCCAGGCAGCCCGAACCGAGTTCATCCCTACATCCACTACGAGATGAATTTATAATTGAGAATAATTAGATAAAAATAATATTCAAGGAATTTGTGGGCGAAATGGGAAATGTGGGACATAATCACAATAACCATTTTGAAACTTACTGTCAAAAGTTCAAAAACTGAATCTAGTGGTGTTGAAAATGCGATGTGGTATTTTTGTTCACCATTTTTTTAGTGACAAAGGCCCAAAATCAAATAATGCCTAATAGTAGGCCCCAAATGGCAAATACATCATTCTGCCAGTAGCTTGAATAGGTCCACAACATGTGACCAACCCATATGAAGTACTGCTTCACTATCTCTAGAAAATTCACGTGAAAGCCAGCTCCCAATTCTTAAGACTCTAGTGACAGCTCATAACCGGTGATATAGTCCGTCCACCGAACACTCCAATGCAGTCGGCCCGTCAGAATTTTTTAGCAATGGAGGATATGTTCAACTTTTAAAATATGGAAGAAGCCAGAGCAGCTAGGGGTGGATCCAAGCCGGGCCAAGGCCCGACGGGCTTTTGGATATTAAGTGGTAGGCCCAGGACTAGATCGAGTATCCACCGGGTCCGGTCCAGGTCCAGGCCGGGCCTGTTATAATATTTTTTTATTCTTTCCTAACTACTCCTTGACCCCCCCCCCCCCCCCCCAACCCCCAAACCGGGTCAAAACACCTTGGTGACTCAGCCCAACCTGGAAGGAAGAAAAAAACTGAGGAAAAAAAAAAATTAGGCCCGCACCGGATCCGGGCCGGTTCAGATTTTACCTAGCCCGTACCCACCCCGGATAACCCCCCCAAACCGGGCCTAGACCCGGAACCGGTACCCGGTTCCCGGGCTGGGCCCACACAGTACCGGGCCGGGCCGATTCCCAGGCCGGGTGGCCCGAACCGGGTCCAAGCCTAGGGGCAGCACTTTAACCTATTTCCTTTTTTGACCGTCCCAAAAAATAGTTTTCATTTCCCATTTTGGAAAGTTTTGTGTGGCTCACATTCATTTACCTTTTTCTTGCTCAACCACAACCATACATTTCCACTTTATTAAACTCCGATCCAAGTTAATGTGGGAACTAATTTATGGGACAGAGGGAGTAGCTGAATTGCTGGGGGGTTCTCCATCTAGATCAGGGGTGAAGACAACGTTTATTCAACTCCTCCAAGGGTCCAACCACCAAGGGATCAACAAATCAAAGTATCAAACTGCTCTAAAACGAGCATTTGTGCATATCACTATCTATCACTATCTAACAAATTCCAAGTTCTTTTGAATAAATGGCTAATGGAAGAATGAAGGAGATACTATTACAGTAGAACATTAAAGAATAAATAAACAGACAAATTCAACTCGGAATAAAACCTATTGCTTATATTTTCCTTCAGCGCTGTCCAGCGAACAGGCAAGAACATCTAGCTGCTATGTCTAGTCCTGTGATACAGAGACTTGAGCATTCTATCTGTATTCAAAATTAGAAAAATACAATACATACATGGGGATATGCATTCAGACAGAGGGATACCTAAAGAACACAGAATATTAAAGATAAATAAGAGAGCGGGAGCTGGAATACCTAGATAAACCTGTATAAGAAACAACTTTACTACATTAGTACAACTTCATAACTCAGGCCTTCTGATCGAACCGTTTATGCATTAGCTGACAGACTATCTTCTTCTCCACTTGAAAATTGTATTCAGAAGTTTCACAACACGTCTTCTTCTAACTCATCTGGCACATGCAACTTCTCAATGGCCGCCTATTAAATAGGATATACAAGCACATGTATGAGCTCAGATCAACCTGACACTTGGTCTTAGTTTTACGATGTATGCAAGGCGGAGATGGAGAGAGATTTGACAAATATCTCATTTCATTCATACACAAAAGATACAAAATACAAATTTAAAGGCTCTGGGATAGCAATTTAAAAACGTGTCATGTGATTTAAAAGTTATCAGAACGTGCTTTTTGTTTGGAAACGTAGTATCTCGAAGCAGTGTTTTGGTTGATTGTGGGGATAGGTTTTTTGTCAAACATTATTTTGAGGTGTTTCAGTATAATTTTTTGAATTTTTATAAGTTGAAAATAGTTTTTTTTTAGGTTTTTTTAAAATTTGAGCGTTTTTGAGTTGTTATCTTCACAAAGAATCATAACTGACAAAACACACACGCTTCTTGATTTTAGAGTGTTGGGGGCATTTCATGCTTCATCAACATCCCTCCAAGACGCTTAATGGCAAAAGATTCTACTTCACATAGCGATTGTCCAAGCAAATACGATTAGCCAAACACCTCCAAAAAAACATATTCAGAGTTAATGCATAGCACTAATAGGGAGTTTGTGTAAATCCTTGGAAAAGCAGTGTATAGTAGGACATAATTTCATGGAAGAGCAGAAGTCCTAAAGAATGACCTTAATGGTGGCAACATCGGTTGCAGATGGTCTCATATCCAATGCTAGGCCAAAATGAAGCATGGCTTTGTCATGAATGTTTTGCCTTTTGTAGATCCTACCCATCAAAGCGTACACACTGCTCTCATGAGGAGCATGTTCTTTAAGATCCTCTAATACTTCCAAAGCCGCATCAAACTTTTCCATACTCACAAGTATGTTTGCCTTTTGATACATTGGGAGGGGATTTTTCTTATCAGCTAAAATAGCCTTCTCCATCACTCCTAATGCTTCCGCATATCTCTGACCATCGACGAAATCACGAAACACGCAACAATAATGTTCAGACAACGGTGAAAACAAAAAAGTTTTTTTCCTATTTTTCAGATCAACAGATAATCCACTAACCTTCAATGCATGTAAAGCAGTCCCTAGATATGACAAGATAACGGAAGAATGGGGATTGATTTGGAGAGCCATGCGGAAGTGATGTTCTGCAAATTCAAACTTTTCTTGTCGGAGATAGACCATCCCAAGACCATACCAGGCATTATAATGTCTGTTGTCAACCCCAAGCGCCCTCTGATAACTCCGAATACCATTCTCAAAGTCCTCCACTGCAACATACCTAATAAACAAAAATAATAATATTGTAATTGTAAATTAGATTAATTAAAGCACTAAACCAAAACCAAAGACTTCTTTAACAGTACATTATCGTGCAATTGAAATCACAGTAACTAAGAGTTTTTTTGGTTGGATGTTTGTGGAGGATATGGGATGAAAGTGGGGTGATGTCTGTTTGGTTGGGAGCTATGTAGCACGGAAACTCTCGGGAAAGAGTACGTTTCCCATTTCGGAAACTCTCGGAAACTCTTCAAAAAAGTTTTTTTAGCAAAAGTTGACGTTTCCCGTTTCCCGTTTCCTTATGATTTTCGCGTTTCCGTGAAACATAGGTTGGGAGAGATAGGGGCTTGGGAAGGGAGAGGAAAGTGGTGGAACCTATAAACTCCTCCAAGCTCATCAAATCTCACTCCTGCTTATTTTGAGGATCTAAGAGGGTTGAATTTTCCCCACCCTCACTAAAAATTAAAATGGTGCATTATTATTATTAGACATTTCAATGACTATCTTTTTATCGGATGTCCCCGAAGAGAATGACTATCTTTTTAGTTACAACAAAAATCACATCAAATATCATGATATAATATCACTACGTATTTTTCTGAAATTCTTAATGTCTAATTCTTATTGCCTGCACCAAATCAAAAATAATAGATAGCATATTTTAAAAACTCTCCTACTCCCCTTCCCTGTTTTAAACACCCAATGGGAACAGGCTAAGTTCTGATCGAATCATTGAATGTAACGTCACAAGATAACATCAGAGCGAAAAAATAAAATGAAGGGAAAATTGTAAGGCATACTCATGACCACAAAGAGTGTGAGCATATGCAAATCTGGAATTTAGTTGTACAGCTCGTTGCAAATTTTTAAGAGCAGTCTCGTGGTCCTTCTGTGAACTGTAACAATTTCCCATTGCACACCTGCAGCATAAGTATATCCACTAGTAAATCAGTTTGGCTTTAAAAACACCATCCTACTTTTAGTTAAAGAATATTGCAAGATAGTGAGGTATGCAGTTATGAAGCCAAAACATATTCCATGCAATAGCAGTGAGAGACAGCCACAAAAGATTAAATTTGTTCAGATTGTTTATGGGCAATCACAGCCATGTACAATGGCACAATGTTAATGCATGTGTCCTCAGTCTTGAGATAAAAAACAGCAGCTGCAGTTTTGCTCAGAAAAGATGGAGACCGAAACCAATACAGCAAATTCAGCAATACGCATTAGTAAAGTCAAGTTTAAACTACTGAATGCCACTTAGCAAGTTCAGAAATATTACCATGATTGAGGAGCTAATTTATCAGTTGATACCAGTTCCTGCGCCAAGTAACTTAACTTCATATCCTCCTTCAAATGCTGAAATGTGTGAAACATATCCTCAGAAAAAACAGAAAGCAGTGTTATTCAAAACATAGATAAGCTTTCTTTTATGTGATTTAAAGATTCTTTTTTGGTAACTGGATAACAAGAAACTGCTTCACAAGATCAAATAAATAAAATAGGTTAATGGAATAATGGAAAATTTTCAATGACAAGTTCTTGTAAAAAATCAGTGAGATTTCAGAGTTGAAACTATACAGTAAGTTACCAGCTGTATGACATGCAATGAAACGAAAACCATCATTCTAATTGTGAAAGTATTATTATATCTAAGAATATGCTTTAGGAATATACTCTAGACATTATTATTGTATAGCATTCTATATAGGAATATTCCATCATCTTTGTAATATATATAGGGTCTTAACCCTCCAATGAATACACAGAAAATCTTTCCTCCACTCTTCAATATTATTTTAGTTTATATGTTAACACTAATAGTACAAGATGTGGCACATGCAGCATGCAGAAGTTGAAGTGATCGAACTCACATATAACACTGTCGAATATATGTCCAATCCCTCTAAACTGTAAGGTGAGGTTAAACGGGCAAGACTGAATGCACGATCTGCTTCTAGATAATCAACCATTTCAAAGTATGTTTTCCCAATCTGACGTTTGAATTAATCAAAACCAAAAGATATCAAAACATCAACAGAAGGTCTGAAGTTTAGAGCTTAAAGAGTTTATGAGCAGATGCAAATAAATGAATGGTTACAAGTATACCATCACAAACAGAAAGGAAATAAGATAACCAGTGTCAATTATATCATCACAAAAAGAAAAGAAATAATATAATCAGTTTAAACACAGAATGATACAATGGTTGGTGGTTCATCAATCTTTCCCACTATAGTTTCTGTCTAGAATGGTCCTTGAGATAGCAATAATTTGATAATTCATTATCTTCTAACATATTTCTTTTTTCCCACTTCCTCCTTTCACCTTTTTGTTTTTAATTGATTATAAGAGGTGAGGAAAAAAGAAAAAAATACAACTAGGCCATAAATCAGGATAACTTAGAGCTTCAGAGACATGGGATGGCCTTACTGCTGTTACAATAAACCTATGGGTCCTGAGATCTACCAGAACTAATGCATTTTCATGAGATCTCAAGCAAGTTATGACTAAAAAAGTGCCTATGAGAATACAGAGCTCAGTTATTTCTCAAATTCCATGCCCCATTGTGTGTGCCTCACATCTTTAAAAAAACAACCTTATTAATGGAATGGCCCATATGATTTTAACAAAAAAACAGTAAATTTGGTTCACCTTCGTTGCAAGCATTAAAACAAAAACATTGATTACAAGGGTAAAAAATTTGAAAAGTTATCTTAAAAACTCACTTGGGAAAGCACCCATCCAGTGTTATAATGTTTGTGTGGAAGTTTGTTATACATATTCAAGGCATCCTGAATTATCAAGATTTTCAGCAGTAAGAAAATCAACCAAAGAGGATAGGGGAAAAACAAATTTTGTGTATGACAAAAAAAAAATCTCATTTACCCGGCATCTATACAAACATGAAAGTCGAAAGCCTTCCCCAAGGGTCCGCAAAAGGGCCAATATGTCTAAAGCCCCATATAGGAGATCTGTGCTGGCCCTGTTAATACTTGGACACTTGCTAGGCCCTTCATGTTCAATAGTTGTACTATCTAAAGATGCAGACATAGTAGGGACATTAATCCGTGAATCATCGCAAACATCCCGAACTGCAGAGGAAGAACTGTGATGATTTAGTCTTCTGAATGCAAAGAGCGTCATTAGAAGGGTACACAAGCAGCAGCATAATATGGATTACAGTCTTTTCCTTTTGTTTTTCATTATTGCACCTCTATTGTGGAAGAGGGGACAATGCAAAAGCTGCAAGTGCGTCCATTGTGTGGCATATTTTTTATACATATAGCCAAGGCATTTCGTTCTTAGCAGATATTTCTTAATTGGCTTTCAATATAAAGGATAACAAGGATAACACATGTGAGCCCGCTACCATGTAAAAAGGCCAGTAGGATAACACATGTGAGCCTGCTACCATTCAAGGGAATCAAGGCACCAAAACCTAATGATCACAAAATTCAATGCCACAAGTAGTTCCCTCTCGCTAGTAGGAAGAGTGTTGCAGATAGCAAGAAGGTTATTCACTCAACCACTCCCTGAGTTTTTCGTTACGGTTATTAAATTCCCGATATATTACAAAAGGAATCCTTTTTCCATCACTTGCAATGGAGCCAAAGATTCATTATTTGTTTGCTTGAGAATATGATGGAATAAAGCAAAATGCCTCACCAAACTGTCGGCTCTTCTTTGTTATGAAGCAACAGTCAGTCCATGCAGTTTTGGACGCGATTTTCATTATGGGTCATCCGGAAACAGTCTCTCTGTGCTTTAGTACAGGGGTAAGGCTGCGTACGTCCAACCCCCCCTTACCCCACCGTAGGTGGGAGCCTTTGCGGCACTGGGGTAAATGATGATTGATGATTGATATTACAAAAGGGATCCTGAGCTCTGATTTTTTTAAAACACCATATTGAATATGTTAAGGCATACTGGTCTTTTGACAAAGAAACTATGTTGAGACTATTGCACAATTGAGGACCAAAAGTCCAAAATACAACAACGCTATGGTAATATCAAGGACAAATAGTCCAAAAGAACATCCTAAAGGATTTGAAGATGTGTATACTTTACGCTTCATTTTATCATCGTTATCCGCACCATAAATCCTAAACTCCAACTAAGTACACTAATTTTCACTTAAATGATAGTCAATCTGTAGTCAATTAATTTTCTACAATATGTTCAATTGATCATACTATAAATTCATGCAATCCATTAGCAGACAATAAATTCCTGGAAATTTAGTTAACAGAAGGTATTCAAATATAAAAAACAAATTGAAAGTGGTACTTTATGTTGGATGATATTCCAATCAAAAGCTTTTACTTCATTTTATGCAAATTAAACTTAATCATGTTAAGTGAATTAGTCAATATAAATAAAAAGGGCATATAAAACCAAAAAAATCATGAAAATTTTAAAGTAAGAAAATTTGCTTAAAACCATGAAGTAGCCCGTCAATGTACCTTCATCGAAGTTTTCACTAGCCCACGATTGTGCCTTTCTAGTTGTCATGGAACGTAATGTCATTGCACCCAGCTTAGAGCTACCAAGGAATTTGGATGAATGGTTTAATCCATTTCCAGATCCTGCGGATGTAGTTGAGCTAGTGTTACTCACTGATTCTCCGCCAAGTCTTTGTCGAGGGCCAGAATCAGAAAATAACCTCCCTGATATCTGCACAAATCAGAGATCAGCATCTCAGGCACAACTTGAAAAAGGAGAAAAAATGAAAGAAAATAAATAAATTTAAGAACTCATGAACAAATATTTTTCTTGCATTATCTACAGATTCTATACATGTTAAGGAGCAAGGTAGAATAGATCATCTGAGTGTGGTCTCGACTTTTACAATCAGTTTTAAAGCCAGTAATATTTGCTACCACAAAAATAGTCATGCATATGCACATCAAGGTACCAAATTTTAAAATGTCCATTCATTTGCACTTATACATTGTATCACCATTTTTCACTTTTGTTATGGCTTATGATGAGAATACTGTAGTGCATTTCATGTCAGACTATTAAAAATCAAAAGCATCTACAATAAAAGCATAAAATCTGATCAACTTTATTGCAAAAGAGGACTAGGTTGTCTGTTGGAACAATATATGTAAGGATGAATTGAGACTTTTTGTTTCCAAGGGGGGTAATGTAGAGGACTCCTTAGTGTGTCTGTCTGGTATTAGATTATTTTTCATTAGACTTTTCACATAAATTTTCACTTCAATATGTTGTTAACAAAATATATGCACACAGAGGAAATCTGCAACCCATTTTATAACCTTTCTCAACTTCCCCTCATCAACAAACTTTCTGCGGGGCCGGGTGGGATGAACAATAGGGTTCACAGTTGATCGCAAAGAGTTGTGACCACCCTGTGCGGATGGGAGAACCCCGTTTTGTGGTGCATTTCTGCAGAGAGGAGGAGGAATTATACCTGAAATCTGGAAAACATTGAAAAATGCTAAAAACAGAAATACATATATGTAGCTAATGTGAATATAAAATTGAGAGCTTCATGTCGCTATATGATTGCATTTAAATTTAAAAGGGGGGTCATCACAATACCTGTGAAACCATTGGCGAAGGAGTATTGCAGAATGCCATATTAGCAGAGCTGCCACCAAGAGTCTGATTTGTAACTCCACCAACTACTGCTCCATTATAATTTCCAGTAAATTCGCATAAGTTATTGCTATGCACATGACCCAACTGTCTTGGACTTCCATCTTCAGAGAAATTTTTTTTGTTGGAAAATACAGTATGATCTTCAATAGATGCTGATAGAGATTGAAATTGACTTCCATGAAGTGTGTGTTGCTTTTGAACACGAAGAGATGCTTCTTCATCAAACACTGAAGCTGCCTCTTCAGCAGCGCCTGGAATATTTCATGCATGATAACTAATAAGTGGAACCAATGATTGATAAAAAGATATCTGATATAACTAAATAGTGATAATGATGCTGATGACATTCCTCTATCAGGCAAGTATTGTAAAATACTCCCTCCGTCCCATTTATATTGTCCCAGTTCCTATTCACTTGGTCAACACAAATCACTCTTAATTTCTTACTTCATATATCAAAAAATTATCAAGTTTGATTCAGGTTTTTGCGACTTTGTAAAGCTTTAAATGTAGTTTCTGAATATGTAATTTTTTTCCTAAAAATAATTTGAGTGCGGACAGGGATCTGTTTGCTTTATCGTAAACCGTAAAGGGACAATATAAATGGGACGGAGGTAGTAAGGTAGTAAACATACTAACTTAGTAGGATAACATTTAAGGTAGGTGAAATAGAACCCTCTAATACTTTGCATGGAAAAGTTATGACAACAGTTCATTTTGTTAAAAAACATACGGTTCCACTCATTGGTGAAAATGTAAGGGATCGACCATAAGCTATGAAATTACAATACCAATTTCATCAAATAATCATAAAACATTGACAAATAGAACTAGTCAAGTGAGCAATAATTAGTTTGCTAAGTCTTAACAAATAAAACTAGCCCAGGTGTGAGGAGGGAGAGAGGGGGTGGATTCAGAGAAAGAGAGGGATGAATAGAGCACAAAAGTGACATTGAGTTAAAAACAAATCAATAACATGTTGCTGCAGCTACCAGAACAGCCAGCTAAGGGGTGAAGGGAAGCTAATTCAAATAATCATCACACCATTTATAACCAACAACAAGCAAGCACTGCCACATTATCCTTACTGTACCAATTCAAGACCAACCATCATAGTTGGAGCAAACATAAGATGCACCTAGGATTCAATTTAGCCCAGCACAATGCACTGCTTCTGATAGTTTTTACTAAACTTGTAGTACAGCTATAGTTTGTCTAAGGAACACTTTATAATAATGTATATATGCAGCGCCCGCAGACCTAGTACACACAGTTCTTCATAGGCAGCCCATAGCAGTGGATCCATTGACAGAGCCCGATTGAAATGGTGAATGGCACTCTTTTTTCTGTCTGTATACCTGCAATTATTCTCCCTTACCATTAGAAGCGTGAAGGAATAATTAATCCATGGAAAAGGAAAACTATTCAGGCAGACACTATTCATATTCATATTTGTATGCAATGTAGTATCTATCACAAACTCACAATACATGGATATTGGAACAATTCACAAAAGGGTACTTGAGCATCTCAATTACTCAAGAAGATTTCGTATTTGTCACAAACAAGAGCTGCAAAAGGAGATAGGAACTAAAGAAAATGTGTCACAGATCAGAGACTCAAACTGACAGCAAGCTGAGACACCAGAACATTTTGGGGGTGGAGGAAAGAGGCTAGCATTTCAAGTTCAACATTGGTGGAAATAGGGATGCCACACAGATGTTTGTATTACAGAGAATGTGTTATGAATAATGCAAAGTTTTAAACCAAGTAATATTGTGCTCCTCCAGTTCCTCTAATTTTACAAAAGAAGCTGAGAATATACTACTTCAATCAATTCAGTCATGCGAACAAAATAAAAGTATGTTCTTCTTGAGAGTTGAGACTATGAGGTCATAAAATATAAAATATAACCTACACAGTCATAAAGGAGCTACTTGCAGATCCATGTGTAGCAACAAGAAAACAAGTATCATAGTTGTGAGTGCATGCCCTCATGACAAATAATAAAACGATGTGCTCAAAGGCCTCAAAGTGATGTTGATTTCTTTAAAAGGCAGCCGGTTTGTTTTCATCATGAAGAAGTTAAACTATTGTCAAATACAGCAATTAATTAATTGGAGGACATTACTTCAATAAATAATAATTGGGGGACAACGTAAAAGTAGGTTGAACCTGTAAATTAGCCCAAGAAGATAATGACCAGCAGCACCATTTGGAACCTGAGCTTAAACAGTTAAACATGAGCCATTCCTCCTCAGTAAGAGCAAAAGTAAACATGAACTTCTACCATTATGTAAACGATTCTGCAAACAATATAATGAATCAATGATACTGGGCGTGTTAAAGTTGTACCTCTGAAGTTGGACCATCAGTATGGGATAAAGCCATTTCTGCTTCATTAAGTAGGTCCATCTGAAAGCACGAAAGTGCAAATAAGTAGCGCGATTGAGCCATGTGTGTTCCTTCATGAGACAATTTTAAGAAAAAGAAAAATAAGCACAATTTTTAGCTTCAAATACTTAAAACCATAAATGAATGAAACTAATATAGTTCTGATATCAACAAGAATTCAATCTAAATACCTTTGAGGATGTGGTATGCAGCATAGGCTTGATTATTCTGCAAGTAGCAAGCAGCTAGCAACTGCATATTTATCTGCATTTGGAAAATCGTGTTTCAGAAAATGTAAGGATGTCCTAAAAGCAACTCGGTACAAGTTCATTATATGTTATGAACATAGTTAAATGAAACTCTGTATGTATTAGAAATTACAGATCATGGATCATCAGTAAGTGGAGAGGCTGCCTAAAAAAGAGTAATCAGCTTACATTTCTCAAATAGATTGAACTTATAAATGCTCACCCTTGTTTTTACTTTCCTCTAGGCTATTCCTGTGTTTTCAAAAGACAGCACAGTGTAACTGCCACTAGGTAAGAAATTATGATACACTTTAATTTCTTTATTATGTATTAATCATGTCCACTCTTAGAAATTATCCGGCAATTCTATCTTCTCTCACTTAAGTTTCTTCCCCAGTAGTTCTTCACACGCTACACATCTTAACTCAGCGATGGGATATTAGTACTACATCATCCGTCCCATTTAAAGGTTCTTGTCCACTATTCTCCGGTCAACTTAAATTGTTCTTGATCTTTTACTTTATATATCCAACTTTTATCAAATTTGATTTTTTTGTGACTTTATAAAACTTTTAATGTAGAGTCTGAATATTTAAATTTTATTTAATAAAAATAATCTTATTATTGACAAGTATCAATTAACTTTCAAACATCTTTAACAGAGCGAGTATATGTTATACAATCGGTTTCTTGCCTTGACTAAATGCAATAGGAAATCTAACTGCTAGTGAATTACCCCCTCCGTCCCGCAAAGAAGTTCTCGGTTAGACCTACACACATATTAAGGAAATAAACTTACCAGGGGATAAATTTGGATAATTTTTACTGTTTTGACACTGTTTCGACACTGTTTGTCACTGTAAGGCACTGTTTGACATTGTTTTGCATTGTTGGCACTGATTTGATGTAGGATAACTTTCCATTCAGGGTAAGGGGAACTTCTTTTTGGGACTGCTAAAAAAGGAAAGCGGGAACTTCTTTGCGGGACGGAGGGAGTATAAGAATATCTGGCTGAGATGAATGGAGGAATGAGTGAAAGTAGTATTAAACTACTGAAGCTTCGGATTTTCAGCTCCAGCTGAAAACCTTTGAATACATTAAGTAATCCAGCTACACAAACTTCAAAACTAAGCATGAATGCCAAATTAAATTTACATCATTCAGATTAAACCACAAAGCAATCCAATTTTTTTATACAAGGAATCAACTGGATACAATTATAAATAAATAAAAATGTATGATTGAAGAACCCTAAATTGTTTCCGATGAATGTGTATATTCAAGATTGGGAAATATTATCAAATCAACATTTTTACTAAATACGGAAGTTATAGCCGATACAAAATTTGAGCGCCATGACTGCGCCTACCTCTGACGGGGCTTCGGCACAGAGTCGTTCGCACATAAAAATGGCGTTGCGGTGCATGAAGTGCCGCAAACTGTTTTGCACACAATCTACGAGGATGGCTTCCATGGCCAGGAGAAGAAGAAGCTGGGTTCGGTCTTATTACCAAAATACCACTGGAAATATCATGAGACTTCAAAATATCATCCTAGCTATTTAGTCGCTAATACTGCAGTCCCCCTCCCCTAACTTTGTCTCCTTTATCTGTTCCATTATGTTGTCACATACCATATTTAGTCATATTTGTGTGGTTACAATTCATTCTTACTTTATTTAGTCATATAAACTGTCCAGTTTAATTCAAAAATTATTTGAGTGTTTTTCCGATTGAATTTTTAGCTGAAATTTGGTGTGGATAAACTAGACTTCATGAAGAACATGCTCAAAAAATTTCATCAAAAAATTCCACCGGGAAGTGCCCTAAATGCCCTCGGCCGGACGGCGGTTCCCGTCAGGCCGGCTGGACAGGAAGACTACTCTTCTTAATAATAACAGACTTAACAGCCATGTAATTATGTAAACGAAGTACTCATATTATCATTTGAGATACTCTTCGCTGCGTTACCCGCGTGTGGTTAGCGTGAAACGAGGAGAAATATCTAGGACAAGGCCTAGATACGTACTGAAACTAGGGTTTTCAGGCAAGCAGGCAGGGGCGAATGGTAGACGGGGTAAGAGCGCCAACGTTGTGGGTTAGAGTGGTAGAGGTGGTCGTGTATCGGGGGTTTTAGATGTTTTGGGAAGGTACTGGGGTCTTTACTTTTTAGATGTGATTGGGTAGGGATAACGGATAGATTTCACAAGATTGGTTTTTAATTGAATTTAATTTAATTTAATACGGAATCGGTGATGGTATCATGTTGTAACAATTGTATAGATAATAGATAATAGATAATAGATAATAGATAATAGATAATAGATAATAGATAATAGATAATAGATAATAGATAATAGATAATAGATAATAGATAATAGATAATAGATAATAGATAATAGATACTCCGTAATAGATAGTAGTAATAATAGTAAATATAATTACAGTAAGATATTTATAATAGAAAAATATTATATTTAAAAATAATATTTATAATAGAAAAATATTATATTTAAAACATATTTTATGAATAAAAATAAAGAAAAAATATATGAAGAATAGGTAAAGTTGTCCTCTGCAGTAACTTCAGTCATAAAAGTAACTTCAATTTTACTTATTTTGATTATTGCACAATTTAGCGTGCAAAATCAAAGTTACGTGTTTAGTGAAAAAGTTGGTTGTAAGCCAGAAAATGGATCACCAAACGGACTCCTACTTAATTAAGGTGATTTTCATTGTTATATTACTTTGACACCACTCGTACTACATCCTGGCTCCGCCCTTGTGCATATACGTACTCATTATTTGTCATTATAACGTTCTCATTATTTGTCATTATCAATTTATCATAATGCATTCATGTTGTGGATTCATTCAAATAGCTATTAGCTAGCATAGCGAGACATAGGAGAAGGTTTTTCTTCCGTCCCACCGTGCAAGGTATACTCCGTATTTACTTTGTGGTTTTTACGAAAAAATAGTGTTACTCTCTAGATTTAACTTGACTAACATTTCAATTTTTCATTTTATGCATACCTTTATGAATCAAATCAGACCAGACCAACAAATTTTAGTTTAAAATATTCACATGATCTTTTTTGACTTCATTTTATTTATTAATGCGCGGATTTTTTTTGAAAACTATTGTTGAGTTCGTCTCATTACAAATTTTCATGATCCATTTTTATTGTTGATGAGTTCGTCTCATATTTTGATATCTAGGAAGTTGCAATCCTCAGATCCTCATTTGTGATGTATTTAGTCCTTCCAGAGAAAATACGACTTTTGAGTCTATATACCAATCTGCATTTTAAATCAGATTCTATGTAATGTATATATCCAATAATTCTTTAAATATGATAAATGCAAGCACCAAACTACAACATTAGACTGTTATTATAATAGCGATGTACTAATCCAAAAGGGGATAGTACTATTATTGTTTTTATTATTTTTACTATGACTATTAACATATAAAATATGTAATATATATCTTATTACAATATTATTCTTATAGTTTGTTTTAATATTATTATGGGAAATTACCTTAAATAGGAGTAACTGAGTTTTGAAATTCCAAAATAGGACTACTATGTTTTTCTTCCCGAAATATGAGTTGTTACAGCCATGTATGAAAAAAAAAATTGTCATGATTGAAAAATATTGTCATTAATTATAATAAATACGGCCATATAAAATGAACCGTACTGCAACTATTTGACAGTCACGCCTACAAGATGGCGGTAAATACTGACATGTTAGTCTTATTTCGGGAATAAAAACATGGTAGACTTATTTTGGAATTCCAAACTCCATTTACTTTTATGTTGGGAAATTTCCATGTTATTATTATTGTAGTTGTCATCATTATTACAAGTATTATGGCTAAACGTAACTCATATGGAGTAAAATTTATTACTAAACTATAGATATTGTATTAAATACATGAGATCCAAACTTTGCACTTGAAATTTTTAGGAAAGAGTGTTTATACTTTATCAAAAGCACCAATGATTGTAAAGATGCATCAGGTATGAAAAAAGTATTGGTGTAATAATCAAGAATCAATAAAAATTTGTTCAGTATGCATCTTAAATTGTACATTTTTTATTGTTTGACCTTTCTAGCCCTCTTCTTCTGTTTCCATTGTGTTCCTTGCCCTTAAGATGAAAAGAAATCCGCAACCATTCTGTTTGCTTTTAAACTCTTTAGTAAGTTTAATCTACTACATTCCAACATTTATTTTGGTTAAGATGAAAAATCTTTTACCTCTTTCCAATAAAAAACATTCCAATGGAATTAGGCCCCCTGGTCTCATCCTCAAACAGTGTTGCAACAAAGACCATTTAATTAGCCGTTAACTTTTGATTTCACGTGCGGAGTTATGTAGGGCTTGTTTGCAATCACTAAAGAAAAGTGATTTTGGCTTTTTTTTAAGAAAAAAAACACTTATTTTATCAAACACTACCAACTTTTACTTTCTTGGCTTCCGTGTAGAATCTATTTTTTACTTTTTCTATTACACAAAAAGCACTTATTTTACCAAACACTACCAATTTTTACTACTAATCACTTTTTCCCAAAAAGTGCTTTTATTTAAGCACAAGTGGTTGCAAACAAAGCCGTAATCATAAGAAAAAGTAAGGCCGAAGTTACTTCTCTTATTGTATTGGCTACAGTTACTATATAGGATCATTTTAGATGTTTTTTCATATAATTTTTTTCTAAAGTAAAGTCGTTGGCAATTTATATGGGAATACCACTTTTTATTGGAACATGAACCTATTATATATATGTGTGTGTGTGTATGTATATATATATATATATATATATGGAAAAACTTCCGGTAAGGTATACCTTACCGGAGCCGCCGTGTGGCCTCCACGTTTTGAGGGCTTTCCCGGTGGCATTTTTCGATGAAATTTTTTGAGCATGTTCTTCATCAAGTCTAGTACATTCATACCAAATTTAAGCAAACAATTCAATCGGGAAGGCAGTCAAACGATTTTTGGAAGATAACTGCGTTTTATATGTATATAAAGGGTGCAGTTATCTTCCAAAAATCATTTGACTGCCTTCCCGACTGAATTTTTTGCTGAAATGTGGTATGGATGTACTATACTTGATGAAGAACATGCTCAAAACATTTCATCGAAAAATTCCACCGGGAAGGCCCTCAAAACGTGGTGGCCGCATGGCGGCTCCGGTAAGGTATACCTTACCGGAAGAGTTCCAATATATATATATATATATATATATACTTGTATATGTATGTATGTATGTATGTATGTATGTATGTATGTATGTATGTATGTATGTATGTATGTATGTATGTATGTATGTATGTATGTATGTATGTATGTATGTATGTATGTATGTATGTATGTATGTATGTATGTATGTATGTATGTGTGTGTGTATGTATGTATGTATATGTATGTATGTATATGCACATACACACTTTTTTTATTTAATCCAATATACATGTCTTAGACAAATTGCCAATGCAATGCATTGGTTACATTTAAGGACTAAATACATTTAAGTGAGATTAGTAGACATTTAGCAAATTGTAATCCTCCTCATTTAGGATAAATTTAGTCCTTTTACAGAAAACATGACTTTTGAGTCCATATACCAATCTACAATGCAGTGGTTACCTTTAAGGACTAAATACATTTAAGTAAGATTAGTAGACATCTGGGAAATTGTAATCCTCCTCATTTGTGATATATTTAATTAGTCCTTCTAGAGAAAACATGAATTTTGAGTCCATATACCAATCTACGATGCATTGGTTACCTTTAAAGACTAAATACATTTAAGCTAGTGAGATTAATAGACATTTAGGAAATTGTAATCCTCCTCATTTGTGGCATATTTAGTCCTTCTGGAGAAAACTTGACTTTTGAGTCCACATACCAATCTACAATCCATTGGTTACCTTTAAGGACTAAATACATTTAAGTGAGATTAATAGATATCTAGGAAATTGTAATCCTCCGCATTTGTGATATATTTAGTCCTTCTAGAGAAAACATGACTTTTGAGTCCATATACCAATCTACATTGTAAATTAGATTATATGTCATGGATCCAATAAGGTGTACTGGTGTGTGCTTTTGTGGTGTATTGATGCATATTGTAATTAACATTAGATGTCTTTTTGTATACATTGATGTAACATATTTAAAAATTTTGTGATAGATACATAAATATTGTAGTATTTTGAATTTGAATTTTTTTTAATTGAACCAAACTATATGTGTGTACTTATATATACTATTAATAAATCTTGTGCATCGGATCCAAGATCTAATGGACTTAAATATATTAAAAATACATTAAAGTGGGACAAAATTGTGGTTGCATATATGTAAATAAATCAAAAACTTTATTCTTTTCAAAATTTTGACTTTTTGTGTGGAATAGAGGGGAAATGATTCTGCTCCTGCTTCTTTTTTAAAGCAGAAACAGAAATAGAATCAGTTTTCAGAAGCTGATCTCCCCATGCTTCTAAAAACACTGATTGTAGGAGTAAATTGGAGCACCGGAATCACTTATGCATTTTCACCTAAACACTCCAACTTTTGCTTCTGCTCCCTGAAGAGCAGAAGCTGTTTTAAGAATCAGATTCAAACACTCCCAGAGTATGGTAAATGACCAAAGGTAGATGATGAAAACCATATGAATAAAATAGTCCACTTAAGATGATCAAAAGTGGAGTCATTGGCAATTTATATGGGAATATATACCACTTTTTATTGGAACTTGAACCTATTATATATTTAATTATGTATATGCACATACACACTTCTTTTTATTTAATCCAATATCCATGTCTTACAAAAATTGCCAATGCAATGCATTGGTTACATTTAAGTAGACTTGCACAAAACCATGTCGGGCCGCCCAGCCCGCCTGCACAAATGGGCGGGCTTAGGCATATATATTTACCCACCGGGCCGGGCCGGGCCGGGCCGGGCCCAGCCCGCAATAACATATGGGCGGGCTTGAGTTAGAGTGTAGGCCCGTTACAAAAAATCTACACATTAAAAATATCGTAGCAATTTTTATTATATATGCATATTTATATGTATATATATACTAATTTATTTATTTATTTACATGTACACATGTATATTTATATTTACTAATTTATTTTTATACATATTTATAGTTTATTATGTTTAAGTTTAAGTTTTTAGTTCTTAACAACTAGCCCAATCAATATAATATTTATTTTGTACTTAAAGATAATACTTTGTGCTTGAATTTTAAATTTTAGATATAGTTTGTCTTTATTATTTTTGTAAGTTTTTTTTTGTGTATGTGGTGAAATGCCTATAAACATTATAAGCGTATTAGCAATTTTTTATAAATTGTAATATTATTTATAAAGCATTAAAAAATTATATAATTTTGAAAAATTTATTAAAGTTTTCTGGGCCGGGCAGCCCGGTGGACTACCCGGCCCGCTCTTACGGGTGGGTATCCAATAAGGTGTATGATCGTGTGCCTTTGTGGTGTATTGAAGCACATTGTAATATTAGATATCTTTTTGTATACATTGATGTAACATATTTTGAAATTTCTTGATAGATACATAAATATCGTAGTATTTTATTTGAATTTAAAAGTTATTTATTTGAACCAAACTATATGTGTGTACTTTTATTATTTTATATACTATTAATAAATCTTATGCATCGGATCCAAGATCTATAATGGACTTAAATATATTAAAAATACATTAAAGTGGGTCAAAATGTGGTTGCATTTATGTAAATAAATCAAAAGCTTTAATCTTTTCAAAAAGTTAACTTTTTGTGTGAGATAGAGTACGGTAAATGACCAAAAGTAGATGATGAAAATCATTTGAATAAATAGTGCACTTAAGATTATCAAAAGCGCAATCGTTGGCAATTTATATGGGAATACTACTTTTTATTTGAACCTAAACCTATTATGTATTTATATATTTATATGCATATACACACTTCTTTTTATATAATCCAATATACATGCATTAGACAAATTGCCAATCCAAAGCATTGGTTACATTTAAGGACTAAATACATTTAAGTAAGATTTGTAGACATCTAGGAAATTGCAATCCTCCTCATTGTGATATATTTAATTCTTCTAGAGAAAACGTGACTTTTGAGACCATATGCCACATTGTAATCCTCCTCATTTGTGATATATTCAGTCCTTCTAGAGAAAACATGACTTTTGAGTCCATATGCCAAATTGTAAATCTTCCTCATTTGTGATATATTTAGTCCTAGAAAAAACATGACTTTTGAGTCCATATACCAATCTACATTTTTAAATCAGATTATATGCCATGTATCCAATAATAAAGTCTTTGAATATGAGAAATAATGCAAGCACCAATGTAGGTTGTTATTATATAGCATTGTAGTAATCCAAAAGCGGATAGTACTATTATTTAGGAGTGGGATAAACCGATCCAAAACCCGATAACTGAACCGACCCAATCCGATATAAGACATTGGTCCGGTTTTTTTTAAAATGACCGGTCCGGGTTAAAATACCTGAACCCGAAAACTTGGGTCCTAATTCGGGTTCTAAAATTTTAAACCCGACTCGGACCGAAAAACCCCGATTTAATTAAGAAACTAAAAAATATATATTTATACGTAGTATAAATTACGTATGACCTATTAATACATCATACCGATTTATACTACAACGGTCCCAAATTGATTTGCAAAATTGATTTTTTTAGTCAAACATTTTATTCACTTAATTTGAATGTCAATATTTAATTGTATTTAATTTTAATAATTAAAAATTGAATTAAGTATCAATATGGAGGATTTATTTTTAACATTGATTGACAAAAAAATCTTGACTTTGTAAATCAATTTGGGACAGAGGGAATATTACTTTGCTTTCGAACCAATTGTTCTTCAACTCTACAACATTTTCTATGGTGTAGTTTTAGATTCAAAATATATTGCTTTGGTTTAATATACTACATATATTTTTTGATTAAAAAGTTTAGATATTTGCAAATTTTTTGTGATTGTATTTCAATTGTTTTAAGATATCTCAATTCGATTTTTTTCGGATACAACCCAGCCCGACCCGAACCCAACCCGAACCTGAGGCTCTTAAAACCCGGACCAACCCGAAAGTTTTGGTCCTCCGATCGGGCCCAAAAATGTAGAACCCGAAGTTTTTCGGGTTTTTTACGGTCTTAGCCAAAACCCGACCCAACTCAACCCGATCCCACCCCTACTATTATTGTCTATATATATTATATTTATATATATCATAACAAAATAGTGGGGGGAGATTTTGGGCGGGAACACTGTAGCATTTTGGGATTAGTATTTTAAGAAAAGAAAAAGTTGGCTAGATAGTGTTGTAATTGTGTCTAACGTGAAAAGCTAGGGCAGACAAACAGTATTAAAGATTGTGCTAATACATTACTCAAGAACTAGATATAATAAATAAGCTGCCAAGCATCTGTGGCTTTTGAAATTCCCGCAGTACACCCGGAGTATAGAGAAACTAAGAGCCGGCACATTCAAAGCATTTCATTTTTATGGCTGGACTATTCACTACCCAAAGCAATTCAACTTTCACGGTTTTTTTACAAAGTGATCATTCACTTAGAACATCATAGAGAGCCTGCAATGTGCATATATAATGAAGGTTTTTTTTTAACAGTTGTCAAAATCTTTTATTTGCGGCTGAAGATGTTACGTTTGGTAATACACTATTATTATAAATTGTTGTGTAATATAACTTCGTGAAAAATCTTATATTACTTGCACATACATAATTTCTGCCTCTACCACATTCTTACAATCATGATTTGGAGTAGTATAATCTTTTGGACCAATTGTATTTGAAATTGTGCTAGATAAATTTATATGGCCAATTCTACATGACGTTTTCATCTTTTTTTTTTTTTGGGAGTTATTGTACTGTTACGTTTTCATCTTTTTTATCTAACTACATTTAAATGTAGTTTTATGTACTTCATGTATTTGGCGGGTCCGGGGTCCGGGCTCGGGGCTTGTTTTTGGCGCCCCGGCCGGGTCGGGCCCGGGCATAACGGTCAAATTTAAAAAAAAAAAACATTTTTCATTTAATTTTAAAACCCCTTTTGGGCTGTTGCCCCACTTCCCAAACGGCTATATAGCCGTTGGGTGGGTACCAGGGGGGTCCGGGGCTTTTGGGGGGTGGGGGTGGGGGGTTAAAAAAACTATAAATACTCCTAATTTTAAACATTTTTTCACACCTCTTCTCCATCTCTTCCTAAATACTACTCTCTACTCTCTACTCATCTTCATATTCATCTTCTCAAATTCTCTTATTCTCCATTATATTTTATTTTACTATTTAATACTTATACAATTATTATATCTACTTATATATTAATTATCTACTTATAAATATATATACTATATTACTTATATTTCTTATCTACTTAATCTCTACTTATATCTACTTAATACATACATACATACATACTACATCTACTTAATATATACTTTATATATCAAAGTATTAAATATACTTTATAAACTATTAGTATATACTTAATACATAATAATATGTACTTCTCTACTTATATTTCATATATACTTATTTTCTTATTCTCCAATCTCCAATTCTCCATTATACTCTAATATTTAATTCTTATACAATTATTATATCCACTTAATATATACATACATTCTACATCTACTTAATATATAGTTTATATATTAAAGTATAAAATATAAGTGTATTACTCATCTTATAGTAGTATACTTATATATTATATACTATAAACATTATATTATATATTAGTTACACTTTAATTAATACCACTTAAAATCATTCTATTACTCATTTACTCCCATTAATTACTATACACATTCATACATTTGTCTTATTAGTTACATTTTTTATTAACATTACTTGATTAGTTCATTAGTATTCTCACTAATTGTTACATTTTTCATTATACCAGTTAATTAGTTCATTAGTATTCTTGTTACATTTTTTATTATACTAGTTAATTAGTTAATTAGTATTCTTGTTACATTTTTCATTATACTAGTTAATTAGTATTCCCATTAATTGCTAAAACAACTCTACTTCAAAAAACTAGTTAATTGTCATTATAGTTAAAGTCACATTATAATAGTTTCAATTTATATTTGAACGAAAAAATAGTAGTTCAATCATTTAATTAAAGTACTTAACATTTTATTTAAGTAGTTTTTACTAAATTAAAGTACTTGAAAAGTTGCTATAATTTTAATTTTAGAGTCACACATTAATTCTAGTTTGCACTAAATTAGTTTGAAGTATTAATTAAAATAGTTTTAATTAGTTGCATTACTTTTGTATTCATTATTATATTTGTTGCCAATTAATATTTGTTACATTTTTAAGAGGAGCTTGAGGATGAATGTGTGGAGGAAATGGAACCAGAGACGGCCGAGGAGGGTGCCGGCAGCCACGACGCCGACGAGCCTGCCTCATCCCAAAACGCCACCGGTAATAAAAAAAAGTAAATCTGAACTAATGAAAAATAATTTTGATAAGTGGAAGGACCCACAAACCGGCTATTGGCACGCAACTTGCAAGTGGTGCAACAACAATTATAGCTTGGGGACCTCCGGCGGATACGGATTCGCCGCAAGGCATCTTAAGGTAAAGCACCCCGTGGAGTATGCAAAATTAGGCGGCGGAACGAGGAAGCAAACTCAAATATAGAGGTTTGCGAATTCTCAACCTTTTGGTAATTTCTCCTACAATGATATACAAAATTTGACTGGTATGGCTAACTTAATTTGTGAAAAAAATTTGTCTTATATTTTTTCTGAAAGTCTTGCTTTAAAAGATTATGCACAAGGTAGTTTAAATCCTCAATTTAGAAGTTATAGTCGCAAAACTGTTAAGAAAGAAATTATAAGACTTTATAATGCGGAAAATGCAAGGTTACAAAATTTTTTTGCAAATTTTGATGGGTGTGTTACTATTTGTTCTGACATATAGGAGAATGACTTTCATCATTTATATTATTTGGGTCTCACTGCACATTATATTGATGAGGATTGGAATATGCATAAACGTGTTATTGCTTTTCGTGAATTTAATGATCGTCACACCGCTGAACATATTTATATTTTGATTGAGCGTATTTTAATTGAGTATAATTTGATTGATAAGGTGTTTGCTATTGGTTTCGATAATGCTACTAATAATACTGCTGCTATACCTAGATTGCGTGAATTGTGTGGTGCCAATACTTTGATGGGTAGATTTTTTCATCAACGCTGTGCGTGCCATGTTATAAATTTATGTGTGCAAGACGGTCTAAAAGCGTTAGGAGATGCTATGGAGGTAGTCAAGGGGAGGATTAGACGTATTTGGGGTAATGGTCAACTTAGATTAAAATGGCAAACTTATTTGACTGAAAGAGGTGTGAGATATGCTGCTTTTCCTAAAGATTTGAGTACTCGTTGGAATAGTACTTATAAATTACTTAAAGTTGTTCTTAGATATAAAGAACATTTTCCTGCTTTTTAAAAAAAACATGATAACTATATTATAAACTCGGCTGACATCGACACTTGCGAAAAAATTTGTAATGTTTTGATATTTTTTTTAATGCAACTGAAACTTTTAGTCATGTTTATAAACCTACCGCAAACCAATTTATTCGTGAAGCTATCAATCTCGCCGGTGCTTTTAAAGAATTTGAGAATGCCGTTTTCGTGAGTTATTTTTGTGATTATATGAAGGAAAAGTTTTTAAAATATTATGCGTATATTCCCCATATTTATGGTATTGCATTTATTCTCGATCCTCGTTTTAGACTAGCTAATTTGGAATATTGTTTCAACTTCTATTATCTTGCTTTTTTTTGGTGAATTTCCAATGTATGACGATAACCCCATAGATCCGAAAACATAATACAACGAGGTTAGTGCTTTATTTTATGTCTTATTTAATGAGTTTCGTGCACAATATAGCAGCGCTCCCCCTCCCCCGACACTAAAATCTTCATCTAAAGGAAAATCGATTTTTAAATCTGCATTTGGCAATCTTATGAAAAAAACTAAAACAACTCACGTCACTGAACAAAGTGCATTGAATGAGATTACTTTGTATTTAACATATAAAGTTGATTTTGAAGAAAATGATGACTTTGACGTTCTAAACTGGTGGAAGTCAAAAGAAAGAACGTTCCCGATTTTAGCACGGATGGCTAAGCAAGTACTATCAATGCCGGTTTCAACAGTTCCTGTGGAACAAGAATTTAGTTCGGCCGGCAACGTCCTAACAGCATCTAGATCGAGATTGAGCGCGGAGTCTCTTAAGACGCTTATATGCTACCACGATTGGTTGAAGGCCGCACGTAGAACTCAAGAAATGAGTATCACCCCCTCACAAGAATTTATGGATGACTCAACAACCGATGGTGGCTCTACCTATGCCGGAGATTCCGATTGATTAGTATTTTAGAAATTATTATAAAATGTATTTTGTAGCACTTCTAAAATCAATTTGTACTTGTACTTCAAATTTCAAAATTGTAAACTTGTAGTTCATGTCTTCATATTTCAAAGTTGTAAATTTGTACTTCTACTTCAAATTAATTTGTAAACTTGTACTTCATATTTCAAATAAATATGCGTTCATTTTTTCATATGTAGCACTTCTCAAATTAATTAATTGGTTACAAACTTACGACTTAAAATTATTTTTCTAAAATCTAAAGGCGGTTTTTAAATTAAAAATACATTTACAATATGTAATTTGTTTAAATACTTATACACCTCTTTTGTAACATTTGTAAATTATAAATCAAACCACTTTTCTAAGTAAAAATAGCTTTACTTAATTCATTAAATTAATTAACTTATTTTACAATATGTATAACTTTTTTAAAAAAAAGATTTAAAAAATTTAAAAAAAAACAGCTCCCAAACGGCTATATAGCCGTTGGGGCTTTGGGTGGGGGGCAGGGGGGTCCCGGGGGTGGTGGTGTGGAGAGTGGGGTTCAAAAACATCTATAAATACATCTATTTTCTAACATTTTTCTACACCTCTTCTCCAACTCTTCTCCAACTCTTCTCCATCTTCATCTTCTCTTATTATCCTACATTCCTACTTATACATATACCATTTTAAAGATGGAAAGTACATCTTCCCTTATGCAAAACAATTTTGATAAATAGAAGGATCCGAAGACCGGACTGTGGTGGGCAACTTGCCAGTGGTGCAAGAAAGAGTGTAGCTTGGGGCGTTCACACGGATACGGGATGCCAATAAAACATATGAAGTCCTGTGACAAAGGGAAGACAACAACCAACGGTGGCGGAAATCCCAATTGATATTTATTAGAAAATGTATTTCATATTGTTATTTTTTTCTCAATTCTCAAATGTAGTTCCTATTTCAAATAAATGCACTTGAACTTTGTTTTTAATAGGAATTTTTATAATCTATAATAATTTTAAAAAAAATTATGAACCGGCCCGGCCCAGCGGGTGGCCCGACCCGTGACCCGGCCGGGTGGCCCGGCCCGAACCGGAACCGGCCATAGCCCGGGCCGGTCCCAGGCCAACCTCTACCAGACCCGAGGCCCGACCGGGTCTTGGCCCGGCCCGGGTCCATCACTAAGCCAGCCTGACGGGTACCGCCGTTAGGCTAAGACCATTTGAGACCCTTCCCGGTGAATTTTTTCGTAAATGTTTTTCATCAAGTCTAGTTTATGTTACCAAATTTCAACTAAAAATGCAAACGGGAAGGCAGTTAAATGAATTCCATACAAAAACTATACAAAAAACCCGTATTTGTTTCAAAAATTTATTTGATTGTCTTCCTAAATGAATTTTAAGTTGAAATTTGGTGGGCCTAAACTAAACTTAATGGTGAACATAATCAAAATTTTCATCAAAACTTCCACTGGAAAAATCCCAAATTTACTCGGCCGGAAACGATGGGAAGGAATAAGCAGAATCCAAATTTTATAAAGTTCTAACTGGGAAATTAAAAAAAAAAATTGTCTAGGTAAATTTTGGACGGTCAAATAGGTATCCAATAAAATGGTGCAAAGAAAATCAACGAATGAACGTGTCCATCAATAATTAATGAGCGAACAAGTACGTGCACAAATAAGTAAAATTACAAATAAATATTTAAATCACTAATAATTACGTAAAAACGTAAATGCATTGTCTACTCTGTACAAATTGTCAAATTGCTAGTCCCTTTCACCAAAATTTTATTTAGACTAAAAACGTTTTGTCTATACAGAAAAAAAAAACTTACAAAAGATTTAGCCCTGGACATTGGACAACGTTACCCCGGTTCCAGAGGAGAATAAGCATGTTTTCCTTTTGACAAATTCCTTTTCTTATTACTTGAACTATACATATCGTATAAAGCACTTCCAGTGATAGTAATGCAGTACCAAATCAATCTTTCATCAGTCTTATTGCAAACCAATTATGCGACGTGAACTCTCAGCTTTAACCAGCAGCTATAAGCCAATCAGTTACCAGCAGTTCAGTTACTATAACTTGGACCGAGAAAACTTGTTTTGCCAAGACAGTTAACATGTTCACTTGGATCCCTTTTTGCTAGAAGAGACTACACAACAAGAGTAATAGAGTATTAAAAGGGACCAAATGAAGATAAGTGTTGTTTATGATTGCCTTTTTTTATATACATGCTCAATGTGCCAAAGTCTCCAAGTGAACCCAGAGGACAAATAGTTATGGATTCTGACCTGCGAAGCCATAAACAGTTTGAGCAGAGAAAGCTTTGTTACATCATCAGATCATCCTACTGTGAACAAAACTTCGTAACCATTTTCAACCCTTCAAGTCTTCAAAATACAGCTAAAAGAGCCAATGGAGAATAGGGGTACATGCAGAGCCATTGCCGAATAAGATATAGTTAAGCCTAAAATATGCAGTAGCTTAAGTTGTAATAGTAAAGTAGGAAAATGAAATTATCAATGCAGTGCTATGGAAGAAGAAAATATCAACGTGATTCCAAAAAAATACCTTCAGCCATAATATACAATTTGTGTTTTGCCCACAACGCAATGTAATGCCAACGCATGCATGTCATATTAAGTGAGTACCATAACATTATCATGAGGTCCTTCAACGTGGAAGGGTTCCAAAGATCCCCATGTCTTTCCAGCCATCAGTTTGACACGAAGCGGTACTGAAAAATCAGACGGGAAAATCAGTTTGACACGAAGAAAAGATAACACTCCCTCCGTATTCTTTTGATTGCTACTCTCCTTATAGGGAGCGTAGCTCACCTAGTAGGAAGAGGGTTCCACAAGGGAGAGGTCATCCTTTTTTTGTTTGCTACTCTCCTTTTTGGGAAGTATTTTAAATTTTTTGAACATTTTTCCTTTTTGGTAAGTTTTCCATTTAAAAATACTCAATTACCCTTGCGTTTTCTACTTCTCATCTTCACTTTCATATTTTCCCAACCTCTCTTCTACTCTTTCTACACTATTTATTCACTACCCTACTATTTTACTCTCAAACTTTGTCAAAAAGGTAATGTAACAAACAAAAAAATACGAAGGTAGTAGCAATGATAGTATGATACTGTTCAAAAATATTCATAATGAATGTAAACACCCCACACAATATAAACAAAGTTAAAATAAGCGCAGCCCGATGCACATTGGCGACCCCGCAGAGAGAGAGTCCACAATGGTGTATAGGGAGCAAGCTTTCCCTTGTCATTTTGACAAGAAGCCACTCCCAAGATTTCAACATGTGACCTCTGAGTCACACAGCAACACCATAACTAGTGCGTTAAGGCTCCCCCTTCACACAAAATAAAAAATTAAAAGGACTTGTCTATCAAAAAGGGCAAAAGAAAATGATGAAGGGGGAAAATGAACTTCGGTATAGAAAGAATTATAGAACTGTAAACCCTGCAAGTCCGCGCCCCCCAAGTTACTGATATCCAATACCCCCATTGTTTCATCTGGAGTAAAAATTTGAAAGGAATTTGTACCATGGAGTGTGGCTGCATTTTCCATGCTCATACGTAGCAACATTCCAGCTTCCTTGACAACAGGAGGATCAACTTCTAGGACTAATTCATCATGAACCTGGACAAAAAGTAATTTTGAAACCATACAAAGGTAAATCTAAGTCTCTTGAAAAGCTTGTAAAGCTATTGGTCATAATGATGCTCTGATACTTTTAGTTACTTCTCCAACTCTTTTGGATGATAAATGAAATTGAAATAATACAAGGATTAGCACACTTTAATATGCATAAACTAGGGATGTCATACTAAGCCAATAATTATGATCTCATTCGATATTTAAACAAGATAATATTTGGTGCAGATTTTAACCAATATGTTGATACTACCTGTAAGACGATTCGACATCTCCCTTTAAGCATGCCAGTGTTTTCAGGCAAACCAGAACTAGATCTAGAGTTAGGAACATCCTTGACCATTGCATAGTGAAGATTTATCATTGCCATTTTGATAATGTCAGCAGCAGATCCCTGAAAAGCAGCATATGCCATTATCCGTGAAAACTGTTTTGAAAGCAATAGAGGAATAACTATAATAAGAATTATTAGTATCATTAATACTGCTACTACTGCAGTACTGTTACAGTGCTACTATTATTATTGTTATTACTACTACTACTATTATTACTACTATTATTATTACTATTACTATTATTATTGTTACTACTATTACTACTACTACTACTACTACTACTA
Source organism: Cuscuta epithymum (assembly GCA_945859915.1). NCBI lineage: Eukaryota > Viridiplantae > Streptophyta > Magnoliopsida > Solanales > Convolvulaceae > Cuscuta > Cuscuta epithymum. The sequence goes on along the minus strand of CAMAPF010000947.1, from coordinate 130,277 downwards.
CTACTACTATTATAGGAGGAATCTCAAAATTTGCCCCAATTTTTACTTAGAAATTCAAACACTGGAGTAAAGCCTGGGTTGATGCAAAGACAAAGACCCATTTTCCCGAACATCAACAATAATAATAACTAAGGGATGAAAGGGGAGCAAAACTACCTGACAAATCGAATTAACAGCTTGCCGCTGAGCTTTAGATTTTTCCTTATTGTCCCCAACTTTGATTTTTGACAAGAAACGCTTTCGGCCATTAAGAGTCTCCACATAACTACTCCATGAAATTATAACATAAAATTGTATAAAAATACGACCAAAACAATAGATATATAGCAAGGATTATCTATAAAGCATAGAAATTTGACATAGACAAAGTTGAAAACTCTAATCAGCATTTGAACAAGGGTTATTAGGAGGTCTACTGAGAGACAATGATACAGTATATGCTACAATACTGTCAGTTTGAAGAAGGTACCTAAACAAGAACAATGGTTTCAGTTGTTTAAATCAAATATTCAAAAAGGCCAAAAAAGAACAAATATCCCTACATGCTGGAGAAATGCTTATATCAATGGATAAACTGTCAGTACTAGATGTTAGCTAAAAGTGCAATTCTATTAATTCAAAAAGAAAAGAGAGAAAATGCAATGATAAGTTTGTATTATAAGAATGGTAATGGTGTGGCATTAAGAATCAAGAATCACTTGGTTGTAGTACTGACATGGACTATGACACCAGAACCAATTAGTTTGGCAACTAATTGATTAGAAAAAGTACTAATGAATGATGTTCCTAAAAGTTAGAAACAAGTGGCTTCAGTAAGTCTTTTCGTTTTTCAGTTTCACACTTGTATAAATGATACCATTACTACTTTTTTAGTGTGCAAGGTAATAGCAACAAATTAGCCATTTCATCCTCACCCTTTTTCTTGACAGAAAGAAACTGCTTCTTGTAGCCAGGAAGCAACACCGGGGAAAAATCTTTTGAAGCTTTGAATTTTTTCAAAAGCTTCATCTGTACTGCAGTCCAGTTGTTCTGCAAGAGATTTAGCTCCCATTCCATAGAGAATGCCATAAATCAACCGCTTAGTTTGGTCTCGCTCTTTAGAGCTCACCATAGACTGCAACTTCCCTGTCCACCTCGCTGCAATCATGGTGAAAACATCACCATTGGGATCACTTAGGAGCTCAATCAAAGAAGAATCTTTCGAGAAATGGGCCATGAGTCTCAATTCAATCTGAGAGTAGTCAGCTGTTAGAAATATCCAGTTCTCCTGAAAATTGGGAAAAAATTGAGGTATATTAAGTGAAAGAAATGCTTGTTTTACCAAAAGTGATAAACCTACAGGTAGTCATTGGTTTCAAAAACTAAAAAAGGATACCTGAGTAGGCAGAAATAATTCACGAGCATTGATCTTGTAATGATCAGTATCCGACTCACCGTCAGCTTTATCAGTGTGACTCATTTTGAAGTCAATCATATGCTCCACGCACTGTATACCAGAAAGAAGAATTATGGATGCTAGATTAATGTGTCTTCAAGAAAATTATTATCCAGCAGTGTAATATGAAGCACAATGTACAACAAAAAGATATGGCAGTAACAAACCTGAAGATTTGGCTCCTCCATTGAAAGTCGTCCAGTACCTGTTGAGGTCTGAAGCCAGTGACCATGCAGCGTGTACCTCTGAGTCCTCATAGATAGCCTAGCAAGTGAGCAAATTGAACCTAATGTACAATTCAAGAGCTTTGCCAGTGTTCTGTGCTCTTTGATGACTGGAATAATTGGATGCTCATTCCTACAAGTGAAGAAGAGTCCAGCAAAGGAAGGGAAGGAAATAAGCATCCTTACTGTAATAATGCATCTACCCTAGCTAGAAGCTTTGCTCAAGTTTTCAAGTGATTATCAAAATTGTACAGATGGTAAGGAAAAATTTATAAAAATATACTACATATATCACATGCCCAAAATAAACAGCAAGTCAGCATGAACTTAAAATTTCAGATAAAGGTAGAAAAGATTGGAGTTGACGAATTGGTGAAACAGATCAGCTGAGCAAAAGGGATTTCTTAAATTATCATCATTCAGAGCAAAAGGTTCTGCACATAACATAAACAACAATCTGACATAGAATCACCAGCTTGCAATAGATGCACAAAGAATTCAACATGGACATAAAAACTTCCTTTTCATTTAACTGCAAGGAAAAAAAGGATTTTCAATCAACAAAAAGATCCAAAGATTTTTAGTCTCCTGGAAAGTGACTTCGTGTCAATGGAAAATACATCATTACTTGTGCAGCAAGGCACTTGATACACTTTATACCTTAGCAAACCCAAACAATGTTTATCAGTGCTGGGGTGCTGCTTCCCTTTGTCATCTCTCTTTGGCATTGGGAGCTTTAAGTGGTTATAAAGAACATTTGCAATATCAGCAGCTGTGCTCAATGAGAAGGTCATGCCGGCCAATGTGTAAGCTTCCGTTTCTAAACTTTTTAACTTTTTTCGCACAACTTCACGATCACGTAAGCATCCTTCCATGTCAACGCCAATTCCCCACAGCTCCATATCTGAAAGAACATCAACCTAAGAAGACAACCGATAAGAAAGACAGATAGAATGACACTATATTATTTAAATTTCAATGAGAAAGGAATATCATATCTTTTACCCAATAATTTATTTTGTAGGGATATCCTTGATACATAGAAATAAATGAATTCATGGAGGAACTGAGAAACGGTTACTACAATTTCCATAGTTCTTGAGAAATAGGTTGAATCACTTTATAACAAACTAAAAAAATGTACTTTACTGAACAATTGTGTTACTGCAATCGGAAATACTATGATCAATGTTCTAGCAGCGCTAAGCCTAGGACGCCTAAGTCCCCTCTTTATTAAAAAATTAAAATGAATAGTATGAATAGTGTAAAAAAGTAGGAGAGGTGGAAAAGTAAGAATACGGAGGGAGTATTATTAAAGGGTAATGACTATTTTAAAGGAAAAGTACAAAAAGTAGGGGTAATTGACTATTTTTAAAGGGAAAACTTACCAAAAAGGGAAAGTGTAGAAAAAATTAAAAATACACTCGAAAAAGGAAAGTGTAGCAAACAAAGAATGAAGGGAGTATTATTTATTAGAGATTTTATATCATTTGTAATATTAAACTCATATAACTTTTAACGTGTAATACACACACTAAAACTCATATTAAGATCCTTTTGGTTATGTGCACTAAAATTCCTTAGTTTCACAAGTTGTGTCCAGTTGAGATTTCTGCAAGGTTGTTAAATATGCAAACTGATATAAATATGGCAGAAAGCAATCAAAGCACAATGAAAGATCAAGTTAACAACAAAAAGATCAAGTTGACAACAATCAATCTTCAATTGCCAATGGTTTGAATAAACCGAAAACAATTTTAGATAAATGAGGAACGATTGTGGTATAGTTGTGGCAACTCAAAGGAATAATTAATTTGACCAATTGCACCCTTGTGGCACTGCTATGAATTAAAACATAACGATAAAAATGAAGCCTGTAGATATTTACAATGAACTAAACTGTATTGTTTTACATGGAAATGTGTAAATTGAGATATAGTACAAGTTTCCTCAAAGAATACTCATTAGCCTACTATGCAGTTGACATGGAAGAAAGCATTTAAACATAACAATAAAGTAGGACCCAAAGAGTCAGGAGCAAAGAGAACTGGAAGATTAAGAAAGAACGGGTTGCACTCAGTATGTGCCATTTAAGAGAAAACAGAAATTAACTCATGGCACATGAATCCTGTGATGCTGGCCGTGTTATCATGTTCATAACAAACCAAATCACTTAATGGAAGAAAAAATCATTCCATATCTTTTTGTTGCTACCCAAGGAATTGTGATGGGAGAGGGAACCAAAATATTACTTTAGCATCAACAGTATAATTATAAGTTTTTCCATTTCTTTCCGAACATCATCCTTTCCCACAATGTACAACTTCAATGTTTTAAACATAGATTAACAGTTTATACTATAAACTTTTAAAGATATAAATCAGAAAAAAGCTGAGCTGTGATATATGTTTTGACTTCATCCTTATTTTTTGGAGGGGAAACTGATAGGAATCTGGGTTTAGTAGGCTATTAATAAGAAAATAATATTAATAATAGTAAAGGTACTTGTAGTAGTATTAATAGAAGGGAAGGGGTTATTAGTAATATCTAGCATATCCATATGTGGGTATTGGCTATAAATAGAAGGGATAACAACGGGTGAGGAGACTGTTATTTGGATGTATAGTTGCCTTGAGAGTCCCGGCTGCCTGAGTTGCCTTGTTACCTACGTTGAGACATTTCCTATCAATAATATCATCTTCCCTAATTTCTTACCAGATCTATCAGATCTGTAGTGCTAGATTACTGTTTTATATTGGAATATTGCCAGGTCTCTAACATTGGTATCAGAGCAATTAGCTCCTGGGGATCGAACTTGAAGAGCGGCTACTGCAGAGCTATCGTTCAGTGGTGGAGGGTTAAATCGTAGACGCAATACATCGATGAAAGAAATAGCAACGGCCATGGAGGCGATGCAGGTGAGCATAGCAAATAGGGAGAGAGAAGCCCGAAGTAGTTTGCGAAGCAGATCTCAGGCCCATTACACATCGCATCGCAAGTCCCTCACCAGCTCGCAGGAGTCGCGAACAGCTTCCCGCAGTTCGCAGGCCTCCCAACAACGACGATCAGGACTGGATGCTTTTGGTTCGCATGAACATCTGGAGAAACGTTCGAATCTGGAGAAGCATTCGAACATGGAGGTGAAGTCCGAGATGGAGAAATCAACGGAAAAGGTTACGAGGAATTCGACGATACTGCAGGAGACCATCGCGAAGGTGAACAGTAACCAAAATCGACAGAGGAATCAATCGTTCACAAGGCGCAGCTCACGGCACTCTTCACATCGCACTTCGCATCTCCCAGTCGCTGGAAATCCTTCGCTTGCGTTCATAAAGGTTGAACTACCGTTGTTTAATGGGGAGGGAGATGATGTAGGCAGTTGGATTGTGAGGATGGAAGAGTACTTCCGGATCAAAGCTACTGCGGAAAAACTTAAGGTTGAAGTAGCATCCGAGGCTATGGAGGATGAGGCGTTGTACTGGTTTGACGGGTGGGAATTTCGAACGGGAGGAAAGAGTTGGGAAGTTCTGAAAGAGGACATAAATCTGCGTTTCCAACCACGCATTCGGAAGTCAGAGAACCAGAAGCCGCGCTCTTCAAGGAATTCTCCCAGCTCACAATCGCTGACTTCTTGGAAATCGCATCCAGCATCATTTATCGTTTCTCCTTCTTCACAGATGCGAACCACTCCTTTCAGTTCATATACTGCGTTGCAAATGGAAGTCTCCGATTCACAGATGCGAAACAGTTTTCTGAGTCCACCGGCAACAGCTTTCAGTTTGCAAGTGTCATCTCCAGGTTCGCAGGCTTCATCATATATCAGTAGCTCACTTCAAGGTACAACGCAATCAGAAGGAGGAGTTTCCAGTTCGTCCTTGCTGTCTGAGTTGCAGGAGTCTGGAAGGCTATTGCAACCTCTCTCTGAGGATACGCTCATGGATGAGGATGAGGGACGAGAGGACAAATCTGAGGTCGTGACTCAATCCTCAATTATCAAGGAATATGAATCTGCTGATGAGGAAATTGTTGTTTCAGATATTTCTGAATCGGAGAACCAAGTGGTTCCTGAAATTTATATAGGTGCTGAGCTGATAAATGCAGTCCCTGTAGGAATTGATATACCTCAGTCCAACCTAATATCTACTGCAACATCTAAGAAGGCCAGGAAAGATGAGATGAGTGTGAACAAGGAGGGATTTCCTGCTTCTTTTGATTATGGAATGATGATAGAAGGTAACAAGGTCCATCACTGTGAAGAGATTATGGCTGCAGCAGATAAGGTCTCGGAAAGAGTGGATAGGGAAGAGCCAACTAAATTCATATCAGTCAAAATCAATGCTAAAGCTGACTTTGTAATATTAGTTGGAGAGGTTTTGTGGTGGCCAGCTCCTGTGCAGAGTATGATTAGCTTTCAGAATTTATATTTGCTAAAAGTGGGGAAAAAGGATATATGGCTGGAAAGGGGTGTCAGTTCTCTCAAATTGGCTAACAGCAAATGGAGAGAGAAAAGTGGCCATGCTGTTGAAGGTCAGAGCAAAAATTTTGTGAGTGCAGGTGTTGTTTTAGTCTGGAGTGCCTTGGAAAGGAATTTGTTGGAGGATGATCCACAGAATATTGCATTTTATGAATTAGTTTACATTGATGCTATTGAAGGACTAATGACACAGGGATGGATGATCAGTGAAAAGCAGGGTTGCCTTGTTCGGGTCTATAATGAAATGCAAGGCTTGGTTACACCGTCTGAATTTGGGATAGATCCTAGTTCTAAAATAAACTCAGGGTATCATGTTGAGCAAGTTATTAAGGGAAGAGAGGTCAGGCCTAACCCAACAGCAAGACAAATCAACCACAGTCTTGCAACAAGACCAATGAGGTTGTCTGAGATATTGGTTACATTGGGAAATGTCAATTCTGGAACCGTTAATCTAGTTACTCCTGATGCTCCAAATGGTTTTAGAGGAATGATTATTCCAGAACATTTATATGGTCATAGTAATCTTGCGGTGTTAAGAAAATCTATCTTGAAACCTAGCTTTGAAATTTACCAGTTTTTAGAGTTTGATGTTGAAGGTTGCTATTTGGTACTTTCTGCCAAGCATTCGGTTAATAATGAACTTGGTCAAGTAAGAGTGTCATTGCAGCAGTCACTATGCTCTTCATCTGAGGTTGCATTTATTCAAGAAAACAAGATTGTCAGGCTTCTAGTCGGGAATTCTTCATATTCAGGAGTGAGCTGGCCTGAAGTTGCTCAAAGTATTCAACAAATTGAGGTCAATTATCTTGAAAAGTGGTGGGAACAAAAGCAGAGGATACAACAGAAGATGCTTGCACAGGGAGATTCAAATTTTTACAGCACCAGGGAGCATTCTGCCACCAAGATATTGTGTCTGCTCCAGGCAGTGAGGAACTGGAAAATGCCATTTCAAGTACGTGAGTTAAATGTTCAGAAATCTGTGAGGTATTGGGAAGGAAGAGGTGCAAGAATGAAGTGCAAGTGGAAGATCATGGCTGATTCCTATCACCCACCTTGAGGACAAGGTGGTCGTTTAGGGGGGGAGTAATGATAGGAATCTGGGTTTAGTAGGCTATTAATAAGAAAATAATATTAATAATAGTAAAGGTACTTGTAGTAGTATTAATAGAAGGGAAGGGGTTATTAGTAATATCTAGCATATCCATATGTGGGTATTGGCTATAAATAGAAGGGATAACAACGGGTGAGGAGACTGTTATTTGGATGTATAGTTGCCTTGAGAGTCCCGGCTGCCTGAGTTGCCTTGTTACCTACGTTGAGACATTTCCTATCAATAATATCATCTTCCCTAATTTCTTACCAGATCTATCAGATCTGTAGTGCTAGATTACTGTTTTATATTGGAATATTGCCAGGTCTCTAACAGAAACCCCATGAAAAATAGTCAGAATTTCATCACAATATCCCATCATCATCATCATCATCATGATCAAAACAGTCATCATCATCATCATTACCCCGGTGCCGCAAAAGGCTCCTATCTGCGATGGGGTACGGGGGGGGGGGGGGGGGGTCGGATGTACGCACTCTTACCCCTGTACTAAAGCAAAATGTGCTCAAAATAGTAAGTAACTAAATTTCAGCTAGCAATCAGAAAGCTTTGTGATCATGCACGGGGTATTAATTATGACACCAAGATCAGGATGCAGATCAATTTACCAATGGCATCTCCATCTCTGTGAGAGCCTTAAGAAGACCTTCAGATATTAATAGTTTCCACAGAACCGAACACAAGGCATACGTTTGTGCAACTCGGCGGCAACAACCATTATGAGCAGCACTGCGCATCTGGTTCTTCCATCTACCATTCTGATTAGCAGCTGCAGCTGCCTCACTCGATAGCCTTTTCTTAACCTCCTGTATGTAATTAAGACCAAAGAGATCAATTATAAGCAACAATCAAAAGAAATATGGAAGAACAGTGTGTGATCATATGTTTGTCGTGTGGGGTCCATTACTTTCCAAAGCATGCAAGTTTTTTAGGTTTGAAACTATAGGATGATAGAGTGACCATTTTATGTTGCTAAATGGCTGATGTATCCAGAGACTGACTCGTTTCTCGTTCCCTTCAAGGGACTTTGAAGTTTTATTTTCCATAAAAGATGACTACACATGGAATGTCATGGAGATTCCTACCAGGACTGGGGTCCTCAGTATATCAACTCCAAATAATAGGAGCAGGGAGCATCATGTGGATACATGATACTGAGGGGTGATGGTACATAATTGTGGAGATTCCTTTTTATGCATGCTAAAGGTACACAATCTAGTCACACAGCAGTGACGTTTACCTTCTCCAGACTGGGACTAGATCCCTTCACCTCATCAGGCCAAAGAATCCATGCAACAATGCAAACATCAACTGCATCTTGCAAATGAACAGGAGACAAAACATAGTAAGAACCTTCAATTAGATTCAAGCCCACAGCTTTGGCAGCAGCATTCACAGAGCCATATCTCACAGTGGAAACAGCTGGGAACTTAAACACCTGAATCTGCTTTTTCAAGTTCCAAGTGAACTTTTTAACACCGTTTTTCCCCATTATAGTTCTTATTCTATCCCAACGTTGCATCGCCATTTCCCATTGATGTTTTGGAGATGGAGCATCATTACCGCCGGAAGCATTGGACATCAGAAGATTTCTTCGGTTGCTTGACCAAAACAAATCTTTGGGAAAACTGACATAATACACTGGAGAGTTTTGCCAACAGATTGCTATGCCATAAATTTCAAAAGGCACAATGGTGTTCAGTTCAGATCGCTTATTAAAGTGGATATCAAAATAGAAGTCTCTAGCAGCATCCCAGAGATTCAAGAAAGTATCAAATCCTCCAGGACTACTAACTGCATTGATCGGGCCCTTCTTTGGTGAATTCTTCTCATTTGTTTTACTTATCCCATCTTTGTCATGCAGCTTCTGCACAATATGACCAACATCATCGTTGGACTTCCCTTCATCATTATTGATCTCAAGAGGAAGAGTGGCTGTTTTAATTTCAGCATTGCCACTTCTATACCCTTCTGCAAGTGAAATAGGTTCATCAGCCATAACATCATATTGTATAGGTAATCTCCCAATTGATTTATCTTCTCCTGTTTCTGAAATAAAACCACTTACCTTATCAATCCCTATATTGCATTGAACATCATAATACAAATGGCTACAATTATTATATACTACGTACATAATATGATAATATCCACTATAGTTAGTCATATACATACCCTAGGGTTAAGGTCCATTAAAATTAAGGTCAGGATTAACTTGGGATCATCTGACACTACAGTCCATCATGGAATTGCTTATACTTATATTCATAACTTGTATACATAATCTAGTATTACGACCATAATACTTGGGGGGTTGGCTCGTGTTATTTCAGATTACCTGGCTAATGTGAGCTTGGTAATGTTATATTACCTCAGTTGGTTTAAGTTATCATATTGTCAATCATATTATAGCCACCAGTAGGCAAATGGGGTAATGCTGTAATTTGATTACCTTATGTAGTTATGTTTCTTATCGTATTGTTGGAATACTTCCTGATATTCTTCTTTTCTCCTAAAAATAAATAAATACTTTTCAAATGTAACTTTACATTCTCACCATATGAACCAAACATACAAGGTAATCTTATCTCTTAAAGGAAACCAAATGCCCTGCAGGTTAGTGTTAGCTTAGGGCTAACAGGTATGCCTCACCTTCCTTGCCTGATGTGGAAGTGGCACGGTTTATCTGCTCCGTATGCACATAACTGCTAGTCGACTTTTCTCCAGAAGAGGTGCTTGATTCTTTCCGATCAGCATCTGCTGCAGCAATTGGTAGGAGAGGTAGAGAAAGGGGTGGGACATCAAGTCCAAGTGATTTGAAAGCTGAGAATGCAGCAAGTCTTGCCTCTTCAGCTTTCTCAAGAACAATCTTGCGGGCACCATTTTTTATTTTTTTGGCAACTCCTAATTGTATTTTTCGTTGAGCAAGTCCTTTGAATATGAAGGGAATTCAGGTTAGATATCACTAGTTGAAAGTAATTTAAAAGAATGGACAATTGAGAAAAAATCAGCTAAAAGGTATCCTACAAAAACTACCTTGTTCAGACCATGATGAAGATTCAAAAAGTGCTTTCACAATTTCAGGAAGCGATGCTTCTGCAATTGCTTGAGGAGTCCGCAAACCAGATTTGTAAAGTGCTCTAGCCCGGGAACCCTTGTAACCAGATTTGTCCGCAAAACACATTTCATTATTTAATTTTTTTTATATGCAAGGTAGGAATTCTAAAAACTGCATTACCTTAACATAAGGTATGTTAGTGAGCTCCACAATCTCTGCTCTGACTCCAAATGAAACACGATTTTGGAATTTGGAAACTAAGCCTTCAAGGTCCTGCCAACCTAGTCTTTCGCAAAAGACAGCCACCATCGATGCAAACCTCCCACCGTTTTCCTGTAGTCCCTGAACCATGCCCCTTGTCACTTTGAAAGCATTGCATACCTCTGGAACAGGTACTTCCTTCATTCCAACATAACAGCGTTTAGGCATAAAAATTATGAGACAATAAGCTAGTAACAAATTCATCTCATCCTCATGTGTTGAAGAAACTGAAATGTAGAAAGTAATGCTCAGACCAGACATTACACCTGTACAAGTCTTGTCAGTATGAGAGCCACAAAGAACCGTTTAGACACTCGCAGAACTTGTTCATCTGAAAGGATGGCATGATTTGAAATCCCAGATCTGCGGTCAAGCTTTACCTGCAATCCCTTATTAGCCTCCCGAGATCTGTTAAAGCTGTGACCTGGAACAGCTCCATGAGCCATGCGCATCAAAAACGGTTCTTGAACCCCAACTCGATTGCCAACCGACTGTGCATCATAAATACAGGAAAGGATATAATAATCAACCAATATGATATAAATATCAATATCTTCTTAAACTAGTGCATAATATTAATCCAAAAAGTTTATGAATACATTCTTAAGTGTTAAGTAGAACAATATATTAAAGCACAAAACTAGTGTATCAAATAAACATTCAGCTACAAGAAACTTTGAGTTTCTACAAGTCCATATGCTGAGTAGTAATTAAGACTGATTTCTTGGGAGTAACCAGGGTGATTACTTGACCTTGTATTGGGAAACATTAAAAAATACTATCTATATGCTACGGATTTCTGAATTATTAGATTTGTGATTCTTAATATATATAGATATGTGTGTGTGAGTACCAAAAGCAAAAATAAAACAGTAATCCACAATAACTAGCATAACAAATACAACAACAACAACATTCAAGTCTTGTTCCCAAAAGATTTTGGGTCGGCTAACATGAATCAATTCATGGTATCAAAGCCAACTAGAGAAGAAAGATTAAAAAAAAAGACAAGGCAAGATAAAATGGATAAGATAAAGATAAAAATAAAATAAGAACATAAGAAAGATAAAAGATAGAAATAACATAAAAACATCGAAAGATAAAGAAGATAAAGGATAAAAAAGAAAACGAGAGAGAGGAGAAAAAATAGATCAATAATCCACACGAACAAGGTGCCGCCAGTATAAACTGCCTAACTAACCTATGAAGCCTTAGAGAACAGAGATTTCTTACCTGATCTAACGCAGACAGTTCCATGAATCTTGCATAATACAATTCCCAATCTGGCTCAACTTCAACATTAATGGGTGTGACTAAGTAAACCAGATGCAGATCAGATGCAAGTACAAACCCTTCTCTTGCCCTCAAGAGATCATCTAATACAACCTAGTAATTCATGATAGGCAGGACTAGGACAATTAATTATGTCAGAATCCAAGAGAAGGCAAAACAAGTTCTTTCAAAATGATGCATAAAATTAAAGAAGTTTGAAACATTTACGAGTGACTCTTCAGGAGAAAGACAACTGCCAAAAGATGCTCGACCAAGAGGTGTGATAGTGTACAATTTTGTATCATCACTCCATTCAAGGAATTTCCTGTGGCATAACCACCGAAGAGAATCCTGTGCTGACTTTACCACATCTTCAAAAGGTCTTGTTGAATTAAGAAGGGTACACCTAACATATCGGTGAATATCATTAGCAGTTTGAACAATCCCACCAGCAACGACCTCTAGTATTGCATGAATCATTCCATTCTTATCATCCGACAGGCAAGAATGCAATGGTGGGCAGCTGTCATTTAAAAGTCTCAATATTCTTTTAACTTCATCTTGTTTGCAAATCAACACCTAATTCAACAAAGAAATGAAACACTTATAACAAAACTTTGATAGTCATAGCTCATAAGATAAACAGAGGGACAAGGATTGCGTTTTAAAAAAAATGAAAGAATCTAATAACCTAATAGGATAAAACAGCTTTTAGCCTGTCTAACAAATTGACATGTGAATGGTGAATGACAAGTTAAGTAAATCTGCATAATATGTTGTTAAAGGAAACCCATATAAAGGTATGAAAATAAAAGGTAAACCTACACTCTCTCCTTTTGTATCAATCCCTGTCCGACCAGCACGACCAGACATCTGCATGTACCTTGTTCCATCAATAAAGTCATACCCGATACGAGGTTGTCGGAAAATAACTCTCCTGGCAGGGAGGTTAACTCCAGCAGCAAGAGTTGATGTAGCAGTTAAGACTCGTACAAGTCCTTTGCGATAACAACTCTCAACAGTCTCTCTTTCCTCGAGCTTGACAAAGGAAACATCAATTAGCACTTCAAACAGTACTATAATTTGAAAGTTGAATAAAATAAAAAGATAGGGTAAAAAATAAAAAAAATAAAAAGAGCATGGATATTTTGAAATATAAAGCAGAACAAAGACAGCATATAACAACTAAATAGCACGCTACCATAAGTCCAGCATGATGGTAAGCAACACCAGCAGGAAGTGTCTCTTCAAGTATAGGGTCCAAGCCTGCAGGAGATCTTCGCAGTGCATCAATGGCAGAATCAATATCAAACTCAGTATCTTTATTGCAGGGGCTGATCAAGAACTTCAAGTACTTAGCAACATGCCTAGCTGTTGCTTCACATCCTTTCCGACTGGAGCAAAAAATTAGCACGGAATGACCATCTTGAACAACCTAATCAAATTCAAACTTGTTAGGGTCTAAAGCCTTTTCCAAAAGAATGTTGATAGAGTGAGATATAACCTCATTGCAAAGCTCCACAATATGATCTGGATCCTTGCCACCAAGCTCAGCAGTTTTTGGCAATGTTCTCACAATTTCCATCTTTCTGTTATAAATCGTGTTGCCTACTTTGATGTACTCCTCTAAAGGAACAGGCCGGAAATCTGTTTGGTACAAAGCTGCCTGTGAGAAGCAAACCAGACGGGAAACGAATTATAGGGCGACATAAAACTAGGGAACCAATTTCTATTTGCCAGGTTCTACCAAATTGCATTTTTATATACAACTACTTATAGACTCACACATCAAATTGGTAGTCATGTGCATTTGCATCCATACCAAAGTCATGCTTTTACAGTTGATGTGAACTGGGTACACCCAGAAGGGTTTGTGTAGATCTTATGGTTATATTCACATTCCTTTAACCTAAAATTGTTGGCAAATGAAGCTAAAAAGAGAGGGTAACCTAGGTCACATAACAACTCGTGGATTGACCACAAAGCATGAGACAACTATTGTGAATCGGATACACTCAGAAGGATTTGTGTAGGTCTTATGGTGACATTCACATTCCTTTGACCTAGAATTGTTGGCAAATGAAGCTACAAAGAGAGGGTTACCTAGGTCACATAGCAACTGGTGGAATGACCACAAAGCATGAGACAACTTAAAGTGATCCTGTGAAGTGCTTGAGCACAGAGCACCTTACTGGCATAGTAATATAATACATAGTGAGAACGTGCATCTAATCAAGAGTACTCTTCCTTATGAACTCAAATAGTTCCACAACTATAAAGTTTTGATTTGCTCACATCCAATCAAATCAATGCTTTGACATTCAAAACTCAAAATACAATTTCACAGAAAATTTAGTGCAGTTTCAGCAAGGGAAAAAAATCACAAGTAAACTTCAATGTCATACTTCCACTACCAGCCTACAAGGTGCAACTGAACTGCAAAGCTCTTCAGGTAATTTCAGAAACACACATAGGTTGGCACAACCCACAATCCAACAAAGATATAAATGCAATCAAACCTTTTATAAGTAAATGTAAGAGGCAAAGGAACAGATGCATAAATATACAAATACACGCACACAAACACAAACACACGTGTGTGCATATTCAATAAAAGGACTCACAACAATAATTATATCTTCTGCAAGTTGTGAAGTGAGTGCACTAAGAGTCTAGGACTCGAGTAAATGTACAGCCATGTCTCGAATGTTATCGTAGGCATTGTTGATTGATAGTCATAAACTCAAAACTGATAAACATATAACATTACACACACAAAATGATGTAAATATTGAGAAACCAAAGATGTTGGGATAGTTAGGCAGTTGTATTGTGGAATGTAAGAACTAATTCTTGTCTTTGTAGCTACTAGCTATTACTGTATAATCTTTAGGTTAGTACTTAGTATCAAACAAAAAGAATGGAATACTCACATCAAGCCAATTAGCAACTGCAGCCACATTTGGCAAAGTTGCACTCATTCCAACAATTTGAAGCCCTTGAGCAGGGTCAGTTTTCCCGCTGCTCATACCTGAACTTTCTCCACTGGACGATTCTGTGTTGCCTTCCCCAGCTGCATAGCGAAGCTTTGTGAGCAACAGCTCCAGTAAATAGCCTCTGTTCCGATCACCGACCTATCATGACGGTGAAAATCTATTGAGCAGTACATCAAATAGCACTATTACAATTCCACAAAACAAATATTTATACCATATGAAGCTCATCAATCACAATGATACCAAGTTCTGACAGGCGGCCCTCTTCTAGCAGTCTATTAATTAAGGAGTTTGCTTTTTCAATAGTACACACAGCAACAGATGTGTCCTTGGGAAGGGTTCCGCCACCTTGATTTCCATAGTAACTGCGTACATGCTTCCCAAGTGGTTCTAAGAGGACTTCTAGGTGATCGGCCTGTTTGTGTCATTTCCACACCTTAACATCTGAGTAACATATGATGATATGAAAGAGAACTAAAACATTTTAAATATAAAAAATGCACCTTTTCAGCACAAATGGATACATATGGCAGTACAAGGATTGCCATTTTTCCCCTTGATAAGATTCTCCGTAACATTAAAATCTCAGCAACAAAACTTTTACCAGCACTGTGAGGAATTAGAAAAGTGAAGTCAAATACAATAAAGAATAATCTGGTTCTGTTAACTTCTTATAGAGTTGACATTGTCATATTGATAAAATATGATGTCTCAATAACTTGTAGAGGCTAGAAGGATAAGACTATATGAGTACACAATTTCATAACTGGCCAGGAATAAAGTGTCTTAGTTGGGATGGTAAAGAGGATAAAGAGATCATATTTCTCCTAAAGATGGGCGAGAGAGTGAAAATTCTGGAATATATACTAGAGAAATTTATGGGAGGCAATTAAAATGTTACATGTTTCAATGCTTTTTTACAGAGCTCATCTTCTTTGATAAGCAGATTGGGGTAGCACTTGGAATGAACAATAACTCATTTGATGGTATATAAGAATTAGATTGCGATAACGGAGAAGCTATATCCATCTACAGTCTATAATATAAAAGTGAATCATGAATTCATGGCTGAAGTAATGATTTGACAAAAAGTTACTAACTTATGAGTTATGCCTATAAATCTGATGTTGTAGTGAGCATTATTTCATCGCTCTTTCATGATATCTTATAAAACTAAGATTGACTACTAAATTATGAAACTGAATTTTCTCTCCACAAAACTCATCTAAAGTTTCATGAAAGAGCAAAACAAACACATGGAGGCAGGGGCTGCTAAAACCCCAGTTTATTTTCTTGTCTACGGTGATGTATTAAAATTAAGACCAATGAGGAATAAGTGTTCAAGTAGCTTATTTAATACTCCATATCATATAGGTTTAGGCAGTAAAGCCATCTGGAAAGCTTAGAGAAATGACAAGTACAAAAATTTATAAACCCAATACATACCTTGTAGAGGCGCAATAAACCAGATTCTTATTCTCCAAAACACCATCCACTTGCAGGCAATCAACCTAAAAAATGGAGAAGGGTTAATTGCAATGTTATTATCACAGAAGAAGAATAAGTAATAAACATATTCTTCCTCTTGTAGGTATAAATAATTACCGAATAGATTTTGCTGACAAAAACAACACAATAATTAAGGAGAGAGCTAGAACCCAGTGCCAAGAAAACAAAACAAAACAGAAAAAGGCAGAACTGAAACAAAGTTGTATGCCGTAAAATACTAAGATAAAGGTGCATTTTAGAAAGCTTCATGATAGAGAAACAGTTGATGATGCCCTATGCCCCTATTGACTATATTGTATATTTGTATTCCAACTAATCATTGATCATCTCCTAAAACGGCACATCCAAATAGTAGATTGAGTCCAGTGTAACATGATGTAGGCTGGAATTGAAAAGTAATGTCCGGGCTAATGAATCTTTGTTAACCATGGGGATGGTGTTAACTTCTTCAAGCAAGATATCTGGTGCCAACGTAACAATGTAATGTGCCGCACAAATTTAAAGGCACTGAACTTTTCGAAAGAGTAAAATACTACCTGCCATGGGTACAATTTTGCTATACCCTTCCTCTTGTAGGTGCTGCATATTTCAGGTGGGAGCCAATTGCTGAGATCTAAACAATCTTTTTGTGGCATAAAACTTGAAGGAGTGATGTCTTCACTGGATTCAGAATTAGCTCTGACTTTTCCAGATCTCTCCGTTGGTGTATTAAAAGTTACGCTACCATTGCTTTGCACGAGAGTATCAGGAGTAGTTTTAGAAACATCATATTTGTAGGCCCCTGCAAGTTTTTCTGTAAATAATCTGTTTACTGGAGCATGCCCAATTTCATTTCCACTGAGAATATGGCAATCATTAATCTGTGCCATTTGTTTGTCTTCCAAAGCAAAGTCAAAGTGCTTTACAGGCAATGGAGAGACTTCTTTATCCATTTCCTTCCCAAACTTCTTTATCGGCACAGCAGCAGAAACCATTCTCACACTAGAAACGCTATCCACAACTCTTTCGGTTACTCTGTTTAATTTTATGGCGTGTCCACCAGTTATCAGATCGTTGGTACTAAGTATGTCATGTCGGGTGCTCACAGTTACATCCTCATCAGTAACTCGGTACGTACCTTTCTCATTTTCAGCAAACAACCCATCAGCAACTTCAATTGCTTCATTCCAGAAACTTTCTCCAGGTGAAAAGATCGAGGCACCATGTCCTGATGTTGGAGTAACGCTTGCCACATGTTCCTTAGTGGACAAACCTGGGGTTAGAGATTCAGTTGCTTTAGGAACAGGAACCTTATTACATCTTCTCAAGCTTATTTGAGGTTCAGCAAGTGTATCTGTGTTCACCTACCATAGCACATAAAAACATAAATGAAGGTAGAAAGTTTTTTTATAAACAAAAAAAAATACTTGTAGGGACATATATGTATCCTACCTCACAAGAATGTGGATTTGCATGTGCAGATTTGGGAACAACATCATTATGGGCATCTGGAAGATAATTCCTTGGAGAGCTAGTTGAATTGTCCTCAATAGAAGAAGAGCTTCTATCAGCAGTAGAGGGGATACAATGTCTTTTATACGGATGCACATTTTGATGTAATGGTAAACCCTCACTAGTTGGTAGGCATGGTCTCTTACTGTATAATGCACAGACAAAAAGAACAAAGGAAAAATATAAACACTGAGAACAGAGAGAATGCATAAACCTCCAATATTGCTGAAGAAGAAGAAGAAGAAATGCTACAGTATGGGGTTGCAAACTTATTAGTAGTAGTACTTAAGCTTCGGTGTATAAGTAAAGTACCTGCAGTATAATGATAGGAACTCACTGGCAAATTGATTGAGTTGTAGGTTTTTTTGGTCTAGGATGTGTTCAGAGGAATTTTTAGGATGCTCTCTGGCCTCAACACCTGCATTGTATAACATTTCGTATGCTGTTTTAGGACCTTGAGAGTGTGATTTTCTTGAAGGAACTGCCACTTCGTCTTCATCTTTGGAAATTCGATCGAGCTCTAATGTCAAATTTCTCTCAACGGGTGAGCCCAGAGACTCACAATTGTCCTGAGATTTGACTGAATTATTCTCAAGAGATCCTCTGGTGCCTGGTGACCCCTCAGTCGAAATTTTAGCATCTTTACTGGATACTGGAGATTTCAAGACAGGAGATTCAAATTTCCTCTTCTTCTTTGATGCAAAGAACTGATAAGAACAACAGAGAACATAAAAGAATGATTACTGATCTTTAGTCATGGAAATTGTTAATAAAGATATGCGCATCTATGATCCTAAAGAAATGAAAATTCGTGAACTTTTAGGGTTTGGATTCAAAGATTTGCATAGAGCATTTCCATATACACTGTATGCATGTGATGGACAGGTATTACCTGGTCAATTCGAGCTCGAGGAGCATCAGAAGCCATACGAAACAAGGGTTCAGAGATATGGGTCTGGTAAGAGTTCCGTCTGTTTTGGGGATTCGGAATCTTAGAGAACTTCAAAAGCTTGCGGACAACCACCGAGAAGGCGAGGCGAGGCGAGGCGAGGCGAGGCGAGGCGGGATGGGGCGGGGAGGAGGAGACACAAGTTCAAATTTTCGTTCCAGCAAACTGCTCTGTTTCTTTAGTTTAAATATTCATATGAGTTTTTGCCATATTTGGTCCCTCGACTATTATGTTAATGACATTTTTGGTACTCGACTTCTAATTGTTCCATTTTTAGTCCTTGACTATTGTGCTAGAGACACTTTTAGTCCCCGACTTCAAGGTTTCTCACATTTACTCCCTGAGTATTGTCAAATTGACACTTTTAGTCCTCTCATTATGATTTTGACACAATAAGTGGAGGACTAAAAAGTCACTATTATAATAGTTGAAGGACCAAAAGTGTCACTTTTATGAAAGTTGAAGGACTAAATATGGAAATTTTCAAAGACGGGTACCAAAAGTGTCTCTAGCGCAATAGTCAAGGACTAAAAATGGAAAAAATCAAAATCGAGTACCAAAAATGTCAATGACATAATAGTCGGAGGACTAAAAGTGGAAATTACATTTACTTTTACTTCTATTTTTAATACTTCGTATTATTTGGAAGAAAAAAAAGTTCTTTCAAAAAAACTAGTATTTGAAAAAAGTACTCCCTACTGCGTAACTTTATAAAATACTAGTAATAGTCAAGACTCAAGATGTATGGCAAAGATCACTATTCAGGTTAAGTCTCGTAGATCCGAAAGCTCAACACACATTTTGGATATTAAGGACGTTTGTCTTGATTAAAAGGTGTATAAAATATAAAACAGTGAATTATAAATGAACTCAGAAGTTAACTTCTATTACGTAATTCTGCGATTACAAAGAAACTACCTGAACGATCTGTCGGTATGAGTTCAAATACAAGAACAAAAGAGATGATTCTATTGTTAAGCTCTTAGTATGAAACTGTTAACCCTTTACAATGTATTCAATGCAGGTGGGATGGTGATGTGGCTGAACCCGGTTGGCTGCTGCATCTGCCGTCTTGCACCCATGCCTCTACTTGCTATTGCCATATTTCAGCATTAAATGCGGCTCCCACTTGCTGACTACCCAGCCGGGTAGCCCGTTCGGTGTGCGGGATCCCTTTGCGGGTGTTTGGATGCCAGTACTCTGTTGATTATCCCGAATGTTGTTCAGGTATCCCCGTTCGGAACGTCTTGGACCTTTCTGATTGCGTTGGACATTTTTATGCAATACAAAAATGTAAAGCAGTACATGATACTAGATCTTTTCTTGCTTACAGCTTTTAAATTCAAAATGCTTAAATTTAAATAGAATCACATTTTCTAAAACACTAATGTTAACCTTTTTAAGTAAAAAAACTAAAATCGCATAAAAACTTTTACAATCACTCTTTTGACATATTTCAATATTTCTTGGCCGATTAAGAATGAAGCCATCTTAATATGTATCCTCAGAAGTTCAATCAACTTTTGTGCATATTTGATCTTCTACTTATTGTGGCATTCACAACTGTGGTAATATTAAAGCTAAGAGATCTCAAAATCAAGTGATATTACTTGACGGTGAGAAATCTCCGAAGGACATTAAGGAGAAAACCGCCTTACCAGAAGCTGAAGCTAAAAAAGTAGAAGCTTTGATTTCCCAATGTCATGCAAAGGCCAGTGACTTAAAGATTACTCTTTCGAAAGCCGGTGAGGAATCAACACGAATTTCGGAGAATATCAAAGCTTCGGGTGAATATCAGCTTGCTCTGGACACCAAGAAGGAGTTGTAAGCATTGAAGGATGATCTATTCAGCTTTCGCTTGCTTTTAGACTGAGTTTGTCCTTACTTAGGTTTAAGCAATATCTTTCTTAAAGTATTGATGGAGTTTAATCCAACTACGAGAGCTAAATCTACCAAAAGGTATGAGGAACGTATGAAAAGTATGAAAGAATGTGGCAGCGTAAGGCAGTATGCTCTTATTCCGAAGACAAGTCGTGTGTCCGACCAAAGTTCTGGTCTCTTAATAGGGTGTTTACAAGAAGTTTTTATAGACTTTAGGAGTTATTATTTTAGGAGGATTCTAATACAATAAATGCTAATTAATGAACTATAATTTTGCTCGAAATGGAACTGCTCTCATGCCTTGGATATCAAGCATTAATTGTCTCCTTATTTCCAAACTCTGGACGAGTCCTGCCTGTTGCCAAATAACTATGCCGAATAATAGCTTGCCACGTAACCCGAGGAATATCCGGGCCTCACTAGAACTCCGCCCAGGCTCGAGGTCTGCTGTGCAGCTCGGCCTGGTTGTGGGTTCCTATCGTGGGCCAGATCTTGTTTGGGCCTGACGGCATATTCGACATTAATCCCGTCGATGGGTTGATCCTATTAATTAGGCTAATCCCGTTATGGGTTGATCCTGTTATGGGCTAATCCTGTTAATTAGGCTAATCCCGTTATGGGCTAATCCCGTTATGGGCTGAATTACATAATTGGGCCATGGTCCGAGTCCATGGTCCATCACGAGCCCCCCTACTCCTCAAAATTAGCAGGGCTGAATTTTGGAGGAGTAAGATGGAGCGGTTTATCCGATTTCGAATTTCGAATCTTTCATAAGCGACTGTAGCGCTGCCTAGCATTCATTGCATCGAAGTAGACTTGCAGCCAGGCTCATTTCCCAATCTAGCTTTTCATCTCCCCGACTGCTCGAGTGCCTCGATGCGGTTTCCCCAAGTGGTTTTGAAACAGTTTTCGAAACGGTTCCCAAGCGGTTCCAACGCTTCCAAGGCATTTTACGGTTCCGCTATAAAGCTAATATTTCTTCTTCACAATTCTTCTAGCACTCTTAGCCTTCTCTTAATCAACAAAAGAATCGGCCATGTCTTCATCTAAATCTTCCTATGTCCTTAGACTTCTTCATGACTCTGAGACTCACTTTTACCTTCCAGCCAATCGAGCGCGGGCCATCCCTGCCCTGGCTATCTCAATTCCAGGCCGATGTTGCCCTTGCGGGTCCCAGCGTGACTTGTTCATGCCCTACTCCTAGTCAGAACATCGTAAATCCTCCCTCCCCTCTTCACTTTGGGGTTCATTTATCCAGCCTGCGTATGGGACTTAGGTTTCCTCTCCACCCCTTTGTGTTGTGCATACTTTCCTACTATGGTGTTGTTCCCGGCCAATTTGCACCAGTGACACATCTTTTCTTGGTCGGGTTCATGGCTCGATGCATGCACCTGAGGATCAGGCTGAACATGAAACTCTTCCAGCACTTCTTTTATGCAGTCCGATCTGGCGCCTTCGCAGCCAATGGCTTTATTGCTCTCTCCCAAAGGCCAGGCCACCACCTATTCAAGGTTCCGGCCTGCCCCGATTTCAATCAAAATTGGGAGCAAAAATGGGTGTGGGTGACCCCGGCAAATGGTGAATTGTCGTTTGCTAACAAATGGGGAGAGCTCATTCGCTGATGGGATGTGCCCCTTCTCAATGAATGAACCGAGTACGCCGCTGGTCTTCTCGACATGGGATCACCTTACTTGCTGGGCCACCATGTGGGCGATGATGGGAAGGTGGTGCTCACGTTTTCTTCAGGTTGGTAACGTCCGCTTTTGCTTTGGCTTTCTGTTTCTTTTGCACTTTGATAGTCGTTCTTGACTATGAACTAATCTGTTCCAGGGGGAGGAGAAATGGCCTGACTGGGGGTAAACAAGGAAACGGTGTCGATGCTCGCAACGCCAGTTGCCGACCTCCAGCTTGCCCTGATGAGGGAAACTGGGAAGAGGCTGGCATCCCAGGCCGTTTCATTGCCCACGGAGAAGAGTTTGCATGACTTTGATGGAGATCGACTGCTTTTTAGGTGG
This sequence comes from Cuscuta epithymum, assembly GCA_945859915.1. NCBI lineage: Eukaryota > Viridiplantae > Streptophyta > Magnoliopsida > Solanales > Convolvulaceae > Cuscuta > Cuscuta epithymum. The sequence continues at coordinate 107,601 of CAMAPF010000947.1, read as the reverse complement.
CACTTAGGGGGACGCCCCCAGCACCTATCTTGTAAATACTTCATTGTTTTTTCTAACAAACATCTTTCCGAGCCTGCGTGCTTGATGTGTTTTCCACCCTAAGGGTGGCTGTGTAAACGAACATCGTACTTTCTGCACTTTAACTCTTTGCACATATATGCATGAATGTCCTTTGCCTTTATCTATGCGTTTTGAAGCAGATTACCTACTTGCTTGACCTGCTTGATTGTAGTTGATGTTGCTCAACCTTGATTTAGGCTGCCTTACGCCCTCGTTGATTTCTTCGGGAAGTCAGCCCTTTATCCAGGATTCTTGCTCGATATGGGTGCCCTGGGATGACCTTAAGGTCTGATCATGTTTGCTGGATCAATAGTTTTATTTTCAATCACCTTGTCCTTATAGTTTAGGCCTTAATTTTCCGGTCAAGGTTGCTTACCTTAGGTTCTTAATTTTTGAACCATTTTGGAAAGCTTTACCAATCCTAACCCTCAGGTTCTTACTGTTTGAACCAAGACGAGGGTGGGTTCTTCCTTAGGTGACTTAGACCTTAGTACTAAACCTCTTTAATTGGCGAGGCCTGGTGGCCTCTCCGGGGCAAAATTAATTATTTTAATTCATCCTTTAGCCTTTGTAAATCAGTTTTAGCCTTGAAAAAGGTCATCCTTTCCTGTTTGAGGAAATTTGATTTTGTCTATAAGGCTGTTTGACCTTGAAAAAGGTCGTGTATTCCTGCTCTTGTCTTTTGGTGAGACTAAGTTGAGCTTTGGAATGTTTGGATGAGTCTAGAAATTTGAACTTTGGCTTTTTGCGAGTACCAAAATTAGGCATAGCCTTGTTTTTTTTTGGCGGTCAAGAAACCTTCGCAAATGATTTATAAGGACATTTGTGAAAGAAAACAAACTTTTATTGAATTGACTCTAAAAACAGAATTACAAACCTACTGGTAGAATTTCATCAAGTGCTCGGAATTCCACACCCTTTCTATCAGTTTCCCCTTAGGAGTACATAGCTTGTAAGTCCCGGACCCAATGATCTCTTTGGTTTTGTAAGGCCCTTCCCAGTTTTTGGCAAATTTTCCACCCTCCAAGGGTTTTCTAGCAAACCTCCTTCTAAGAACCAGGTCCCCGACCTGGAACATTCTCGGTCTAACCCCGGCGTCATGGTATTCTTTGATTTGCCTTCGGTAGTTTTGAACCCTGATGAATGCATTATCCTTTCTTTCCTCAATCAGGTGTAGCTCTGCTCTTAGCATTTCTTCATTATTCTCAGGGTCATAATCCTCCACCCTCTTACTAGGAACTAGTGTTTCCAACGGTGCTCGAGCCTCAAAGCCATAAGCTAGGGCGAAAGGAGTTTCACCAGTAGCCTTTATTGGAGTGGTGCGATACGCCCAAAGTATGTTATTGAGTTCATTCACCCAGGTGCTTTCTATGGACTCTAACTTTCTTTTGAAGCCACTGACAATAGTCCTGTTCACATTTTCCACTTGCCCGTTGCATTGTGGACAAGCAACGGACGCTCTATTGGCCTCAACTCCTCATTGTTCACAAAAATTTTTAAATGGTTCTGAGTCAAATTGTTCCCCGTTGTCAGTGATGATTTACATGGCAACACCAAATCGGCAGAATATATTGCTCCAAACGAACCTTTTACACTGTTCCGCAGTGATTGTGGCCATCGGTTCGGCCTCAACCCACTTAGTGAAGTAATCAATTGGTACTATAACAAACTTCCGACCTCCTGAGCTCGGAGAAAATGGCCCAACGAGATCTATTCCCCACATTCTGTTTGATCTGTTTGATCCCTAGAAGGTGAGACACATTCTTCTTAGAATCTTTGGAAGTAGCAAATCACACCACGAATGCATGCGCCAATTCTCAGAAATTTCCTATACTCCCATCTGGTAGAGAATCATACCATTCCCGGGCTGGCCCATCTAGGGTCACTGAGAATCCTCTACACTTTATAGCATCATCATACCTCATCATGACCATGTAAGCCACGTACCTAGAAAGGTGATGCTGAGGGTTTGTCTTTCCTCGGTAGGCCTCAATGTTGCATGGCCTGTATCCTTGTGGCAATGGTGCTTCCATGATTTGACGCGTAAAAGGCTCGGGAATTCTTACGCCATGCTCGAGATCGGTTCTTCCTTCCACCTGCCTTCTGAGCTCGCCAAACCTCCTCCTGAGGTCGGCATTATCATGGCCGGCCTGGGCATGCAAAGGAGGTCGGCGATCCCTTCGGGCCTGCCTATTCGCGTTGATATCGTCTCTGAGATCTCCCCTACTCGCACTGCGGCGGTGGGACGAAACAGCAGCCGAAGAGGCCCTCTCACTATGCTCCGCCCTTGAAGAGAGTCTTTCATGGACATAAACTCTTTGTCCATTTACCCGATTCGTCACCGAGATCCTCGGGGTTGCTCTGGATCGATGGGAGTGTTGAGATCGGGCTGGTGGCGAGTTCCTCTGACGTTGAGGGGAGTTTTCTCTTTTCTGCGGGATTATGGATGGAGCCCGTCGAGGGGAAGGAGGCCTCCCATTAAGATCAAGAATGATACCTTGGAACGCCATTGTCAAAGTTTCCACATCTCTTTGAAACGTAGCCAAACTCGCCAAAGCTTGAGCCAGATCCACGTTGGGAATGTTATGTCCAGTGCCCGACGTTTGGAATCGCGATGGCCGCGCCATTGTGCGCCTTGAATTCCCCACGCCTTGGATCTGGTTTCTTAAATTACCTTGCGTGGTGATATTATCGTTACACCTTCGGAAATCGCTGCGTCGCGACCTCGAACCTTCGTCCTCGATCACAACTTGGTTATAGCGATCTCCACCTTGATTGCTACCAGCACGGTTGTGACTATTTGATCCAACCATTGTTTCTTGTAGATTCTTCTATCAACGAGAGCACCAAATGATGGAGTTTAATCCAACTACGAGAGCTAAATCTACCAAAAGGTATGAGAAACGTATGAAAAGTATGAAAGAATGTGGCAGCGTAAGGCAATATGCTCTTATTCCGAAGACAAGTCGTGTGTCCGACCAAAGTTCCAGTCCCTTGGTAGGGTGTTTACAAGAAGTATTTATAGACTTTAGGAGTTATTATTTTAGGAGGAATCCAATACAATAAATGCTAATTAATGAACTATATTTTTGCTCGAAATAGATATCCTCTCATGCCTTGGATATCAAGCATTGATTGTCTCCTTCTTGTTTCCAAACTCCAGACGAGTCCTGCCTGTTGCCAAATAACTGTGCCGAATAATTGCTTGCCATGTAACCCGAGGAATATCCCAACCTCACTAGAACTCCGCCCAGGCTCGAGGTCTGCTGTGCAGCCCGACCTGGCTGTGAGTTCCTATCGTGGGCCTGAACCTGTTTGGGCCTGGCGACATATTCGACATTAATCCCGTCGATGGGCTGATGCTGTTAATTAGACTAATCCCGTCATGGGCTGAGCCCGTTACGGGCTAATCCTGTTAATTAGGCTAATCCCGTTATGGGCTAATCCTGTTAATTAGGCGAATCCCGTTATGGGTTGAATTGCGTATTTAGGCCATGGGCCGAGCCCATGGTACCATCAAGTATGACTAAGATCATGCTTTGTTGGGGTTTGTTTTGTTATAACTGAACTCAAAAATGAAATTTTCAAGCTGCTTATGTACTCCTATGAAGGAGATCAAGTCAAGTGTAGTTCATAATACTATTTGAATATGTAATCTAAAGAAATCGTACATAGTTTTAACTCATGCAGGCCAGGAGTTTGTCGTACACATTAAACTCTCGTGGGCCAAGAGCTTGTCGTGCACATTTTAAACTCTCGTGGGCCAAGAGCTTGTCGTACACATTTTAAACTCTTGTGGTCCAAGAGTATCAATGATTATGCTCACTCATATACGAAGTAAGATGTTTTAGGAGTTTAGTCACTTATACAACATCATTGGCATTAATTTAAAGGACTTGGCCGATTGCAGACCGTTAGAGACTAAGATGTCACCGCTACTGCTGACATTTGTTCATTCTGAAGGAGCTTAGTCGAATATTCACTGGTGTTACTGATTTCCTATTTTATTTGTTCATTTGGCTAGAAGATCAAATTGATTGATTGGGCTTGAGATTGATTACCACCAGAGAGCTTTTTAAAATCTTTATTATCACTATTGTTATTATTACTTTACCATGCCCATTTAGTAATAATAATGGCATTTTTGCTATATCTTTTTTATTTCTTGCGGTACAAAATGATATTTTTTTAGATACGTAAATCGTGGAAACAAAAAGTACTACCTCCGTTCCATTATAAGGTTCCCGTCCACTATTCACATGGTCAACTTAAATCATTTTTAATCTTTTACTTTATATATCAAATTTACATTTTTTATCAGGCGTTGTAGCGGATTTAATGTAGCTTCTGAATATGTAAATTTTGTTTACTAAAAATAATTAGAGTATGAATAAGGATTAAGTTGCTTTATCATCAGTTAAGCATCGTAAACCGTCAACGGGAACCTTTCTAGCGGGACGGAGGGAGTATCTATCTGTATCAACGAGCAAGAAGAATGACGATGAGATTCTTTTGGAGATGTATAAGCCATTTGCTCGCGAGTTTTGGGGTGCAACTGTTGTCCTACCGAGTTACAGGACTCCTATGTGCGAGTATCAAGTTCAAACTACACAAACTTTAGTATTTGGTTTTATTCATAGTCCATCTTCTGAGATTCTCCCTTCTTTGGGTAGACAAATCATTGATGAAAACGTCCCTTTGACAAAGACTTTATCATTCAGTGGCAAATTTAGATTCAATTCACCACAGGTTATTGGGATTGGGCCAAGGACATTTTGAGTATGAGTAAAAGCGTTCTGGGGGAGGGGCTTATTTACGATGTCGTTTATGCCTCATTGTTCTCGTATGACCAATGTACTAATGATGTACAAACATTTTGTGATGCGTGGTGTCCAACGGTGAATACTTTGCTTACATCGTTTGGTGAGTTGACGATCACGCTTTGGGAATTGCATGTTATTGGAGAATAACCTATCATAGGAGACGCATTTAATGAATCTATTTCAAGCAGTTCCGCGTTGTTGGATGCAAGTTCTGACCGCTCACTTCAGCTTTGTAAATACTTATTTCACACATATCAACACCTATCTCCGAAAACCAGAGATAAACGTATTTTGTGTGCTCACACGGGGTCAAATTTTGGTTCAAGAAGGCCTCCAAGTATATCATGCCTCCTTTGAGAGCAGAAAAAGGAATGATCATCTCGTGTTAAGGTGGCCCATAATCCGAGCGGAGCTATTCCAATATTTGGAGGGTGGTCGAGTAACTAACATGTCGGGTAATTGTAACTGTCGACTAATTGTAATTGAAGGTGAGTAACTCTAAATAGTTGGACGTGTAACTGGATAGCCGTAGTTTAGAAAGTATAAAAATTATACAACTCTTTTTTATCTTTTTTTAGGAAATGTGGCTTAAATTGATATCACAACATACAAATAAGGGTTAAAAAGACAAAGAGTCCGTAGGCAACCACCGACCCTCGGACCAGACTCAGAGTTAACCACCTCAAAGAAGCAATATAACTCACTGATCCATTTATGGGCGCATATGAGCCAAAGACGGGAAACACAAACCTCCTGTCACCCAAATCCAAACTCAAAGTCTTATTATGCAGGTAAAAAACAAAACGATAGAAAACAGAATACTTAGTCTCAAAGAAAATAATAATAACGATAAAATAACATCTCTGTTGCATCTTCCAAAGCACTAGGTCGAGACAACATCCTGAACCCGTTACTTGCCGTGGCGGCAGTTCAGGAGGAGGTCGGGTCAACAGTACTACATTTTCTTCCTCATCCTGCTCCTTGTTGATCAAACACCCCGTCATACCTGCAAATTAAAGAAAGCAAATCAAAACCCGCACCTATATCTTTGTACTTTTGGTCTCCTTGCGTTGGTAGCAACCAAACAACCATCGCCCAGAGTAGCAACAAGGTGAAGGAAGCACAAAACGAAGCCGCGTCGCCCCATGAGTACCTCTTCTCTACTCTCTGGTCTTGCACCCTACAAGCACCATCGTGCCACGAAAGAAACAAAAACGATGGCCGTACTCCGACTAATGTCGAAAATGGAAGAAACAGCTCCAACGGCCGAAACCATAGAGAAAAAACCAATACCTCACACACGTCAGCGCCTGCATCGCTGGAATCGTCTGCAAAATAGCCGCACTTTCCAAAAGATTGTCGCGCGGCGCACACATGTAACAATTTTTTTTAAACTTGAAAATGGCAACATGAATTTAGTATGTATTCATTATGCTTTTAGAATGATACATAGTAGATACACATTGCTGTAGTAGTATTTAGTTATTGTATATAGAGTATTAATTAGGGAGAAGTATATTTGATATTTTCATCTTATAAGTTACCAAACGGTCACACATTAGTCTCTTATTGGAAGAATTAGAAAGAGATCTTATATTTGTCCAATCTCTTATAATTAGTAATATTAGGGTGACCTAATCCCTTTGAAATATGTCACAAAGTTTCAAAATTAACGTGAAGATATTTTGAAAACTTTTTTTTTCCAAATAATATAAAAAATAAATAGGAGATGAAATTTCCTAGCTTTAATATCTTCACAAAACTCACACAATCAAGTGAGTCTTGTTTCAAACTTTAGTCAATTTATTCAAAGTCTCAAGTTTGATGGAGTATGATATTTGATTAATAAAAAAAGTGATGGCTTTAGAGATAATAAAAAGTTTTTTTTGAGAAAAAAATAAGATATAAATAAAAAAAATAACAAAATCATCACAGGGTCACCAATAGAATTTGTCTTTAATTTACATTATTGTGGTCTGGGTTGGTAAATTAAAAAGAAAAAATTGATAGTAATAATCACAACCATTGGCGGTCCGCTCATAATAATCTCAACTATTGATTATTTCAGAATAATCTCAACTGTAGGGACCTTCCGTCAATAATGGTCCATATAAATAAATTCATGTAGTTTCTAAAGTGGATGAGAAGATATATATCATGTAATCCCTATAAATAATCTCAACTTTTAATTTTTACGCTTAATTTCTATTTAAAATTCACTTGTTATAGGAGTTAATATCTGGTCATGGGTCATTATTGGCGGACGGTCCATATAATTGATATTATACAAAAATAATCAATAATTGAGATTATTGTTAACGTACGGACAATAGTTAGAATTATTGTTTTCAATTTTTTCAATAAAAAAAGGGACATTTTTTTAAACAAATTGGGAAGGAACTGAGAAGTATACAACAGCGCCAAGGAAGCTGTGCTCGCCTTCTCCAGTTCTCCTCTCAACTCCATTACGAAAATCACCTGCATCGTTAGATGTGTTGGAATTTCTCAATTCTCATGGTGGTTGCGGATCTGGACCAACGTCAATAAAGTCATTTGAATTCGAACCCTACGACAAGAGATCTACTTGTTGGTGGCTGATTCCCTCAATCGTTTGCCCGGATCCCAAATTTCTAGGCTTTTTCGGTATAATATTGGAAATCTTGCGGAGGCTTATGGTAATTTAGAGGGCTGAGGTTGAAAAAATGTTGCCTAAAGCTGCAAATGCGTCTGTTCGGGATCGGACTCTTGAATTTCAGAGCACTGCCGAACGGCTGAAGAAATCAATTTCTTCGGTGCATAATGCCGCGAGTAGTAGCGCCATCAGCAGTAGATCGGACCAGAGGTCTTTAGTCTCCAATCAGTCGGAGTTCAATAAAAGGGCGTCGAAAATTGGGCTGGGTATACACAATACGTCGCAGAAGCTCTCGAAGCTTGCAAAGTGTAAGGATCGGATTAGCAGTTTTCTCTCTTGTGCACTAAGGTTACACAGTTTAGTTCACATTTAAATTAAACAAAGAAACCATTATTTTCTTCAATATGCTCCATATAACACAGCCGCACAGCAATCATGCTTAACACAATATATGTGGCATGAATTTAGCAGTACTATGTTAGTGTTCTCTTGTGCTGGGTGTTTCAAATTACCTGGAATAATCTCATTCTTATTTCTATTCTAAGTGGGTAATTGTAAATGGGGATTAAAATAAGTTTGGCTAATACGAAGTAATGAGGGTAAGGGCACGGAATGCTAACTAGTAGATGTTAAATAAGTTTTTATCATTTGGATCTCGAGACCTTCTGAGGAACTGTCTCCTTACATAGCTTAAATGCAGCAACTACATAAATAAATGATGATTTCAAAGCAGAAAGCTGGATCCTGCCCGAAATGAGTGTATATCACTTCTGTATTTGATTTTGCCCACTTCCCCTTCTTGTTGCATTGATTCAAAAAATCGATGCTGGCCCCCATGCTCCGTAGCATTTCCAGCAAATATTGCATGTGTTACAGTAATGCACAATAAAAATAATAGTAAGAGTAAAATATTATTTATAATTATGTGAATACAAATTTTTAAGTTCTTAAAACTGTTGTCATTTTATGAAAGTGATGTATAGTATTGTATAGAATCCTTATGATAAAGTAAACATGATTCCTTTTAAATGCATTAAACAGCTATGTTATACCTTTATCATATACTTTACTAGGCTATGTAGAAGGTCTTGTATACTGGAATTTGTTTGGAAATGGAAAATAGTGACAAACAGCGTAATGAAAAACAAATTCATCTTCGAAAACTCGTACACTAAGCTTTGCTTAAGTCAGATTTTATAATTTAAAATAGCTCGAACATTGATTGCTGCTCTTAGATAAGTAGAGTGGATAGATTAAGCTCTGGTCATTTTTATCAGTGTCTTTGGGTTGATGGTAAGGGATGTTAGTTATAGAGGGAAGGAGAAGAGGGTATTATGAAGGAGAACATGGAAATTACTAAGCTCTGTGTGGACTGCATTATTACTGGAAATGGAAAGCAAGAAGGAATTATAAAGGATTTTGGTGTTCCCAACTTTGGATTTTAATGTAAATGAAGGGGATGTAATATAGTCTGTACTTGTAAAAGATTAAGAATATAGGCGGAGTGTCCTCGCAACTCCTTCCATTTGATTCGAGTTTGAACGATCAGAGGATGACATTTGAGGGAAAAGAGGAAGATTGTCCCATCGACCACCTCCCCCCTTTACTCTCTCTCTCAAAACCAAAGAGAAAAATAGTTTTCGCTCCCTTCTTCCGTTCCCCCCAGTCCATACAAATCGTTAGCTCTCCCTACTGAAAAAACTTTAGCATGTGTATATATTATTGGAAATTGTGAACTACATATGCAACGATTCTTTTGGTGTGGCATAAAGGGTACAAGAATGAACTGATTTACTTGCGAGACCTCTTACAATGAAGGCGTACAGTCAGTAATGCATATTTGTTTCATTGCAGTGGCAAAAAGAACATCTGTTTTTGATGATCCCACCACAGAGATTCAGGAACTGACTGCAGTCATCAAGCAAGATATTACTGCACTGAATTCTGCTGTAGTTGATCTTCAGCTTATATCTAACTCGCGTAGTGAAATTGGAAATAGTGATACTACTACACATTCAACTACAGTTGTAGATGACTTGAAGAACCGCTTGATGAGCGCCACCAAGGAGTTCAAAGATGTCCTAACCATGCGTACAGAGGTGAATACAGCTGATATTGTCTTCTCTCTTCATGATTATACTTTCTTTTTCCTGATATTGCTATCTTCTCCGGGTATAATGTATAATATTATAACCAGCTCTTAACTTATTTTACCCATTGCTGTGTACGTGAACTACAGAACTAGCCTTTGTTATTGTCTTTCATTGACCTAATGTTCATTCAAGTTTTTTTTTTGGTTTGACAGAATTTGAAAGTTCATGAGAACAGAAGGCAGTTGTTTTCTTCTACCGCTTCCAAGGACTCCTCAAATCCATTCGTTCGCCAGCGTCCGTTGGCTGCCAGATCTTCTGCTAGTACTTCTACTCATTCTCCTCCTCCTTGGGCTAATGGGTCAGCTCCTTCTTCACAGTTATTTCCAAAGTAAGATGATTAATTATGGGAACTGATATACTTATGAGATTGTCCAGTCCAAGTTTTCTGCCCAATAAATTTGTTTCAACAGTAGAAATTAACAAACAATGAATCCTATCTTTCTATTGTGATGTCTGTACCGTAGATATCTTGTGAAGCAAAAATCCATTCCCAAATAGTTTAGTGTGTTATAATATTCCTGTTTGAGTTTCAATTGACAGGTGGCCATAGCTAGGGGCCGGTATTTAACATATGTTCTATCACACTTTGCTTTTGCAACATATTCTACTATATTCAGTTTCTGTCGTTTCCAGTTTTAAGATGTGCATTGAGGAATAGCTTTCTGTAGAAAATGTATTGTTCACACAAAAAATGGTGTCAGGCTGTCACAGCTGAATTGATGTATGCAATACTTTTTGAGTATGTCTAATTAAATTACTTCTAGCTTTCATGTTGCCATTCTTCTTTGTGCTAGTTGATTGACTACGGTACTGTCTATATATTTTGTCGGCTGTAACTTTTAAGTTGCCATTTAGCTATAGACCATGCTAGGCCATCCATGCTCCAAAAATATTCTCCCTTGATCCCTTCATATGCACTTAGTTTCTTCACTTGTTTTTTAAGGAATTTTTCAAATACTTGTTCCTCTTCCCCCCTTTTGGCATATAAGAGCTTGACGAGTAACATAAATGCCCATACATTTCCGTATTCTCTCCCCTCACTTTTTTCTATCTTTTCATCCTCTCTCAAACTTTTTAGTACACAAGATTTGAAAATTACATCATACATTATACTAATGATGTGTACATTATTTTATACAAGTTGTCTAAATCATTAATCATTTTACTCTTACAAGATGCACAAATCACTTCAAACTTTGCGGCAGTTTGAATTTTCCTTTTCTTCACTGCGGGCCTTAAAAATTATCCATGTTTCAAATTTCTTTTACTTTTCTTGCTTTCCCTTTCTCTTCGGCTGGTTATGTGGAGCGGCTGGAGCCATTGTTTGAAGACCTACCAGCACTGCTGAAAAGATCTTGACTAAACATTGGCTTCAACACTTCAGATGAACTCTGTACCAGTCGACCAAAATGTGGGTTTGTATATAAAAAATAAAGCATATAGTTTTTCAAGTCCAGTCCTTCAACTTTAGCTAGGGTAAGTCGTGCATATCATTGCTCGACTGCTTGCCAAGGGCAAGCAATTGTTATCACCATAGCTTAGCAATTCTCCCGTTACTCCTTTTCTCTCCCAACCTCTTCATTAAGACCTTGGACGGGGGCTGCACACATTCCCATATCTGTCTGGTAAAATAACAAATATTGTTCCTCTGCATGAAATGAGTTAGGGTCAAAGTGCTGAGGCATTTTATTGCCCAAAAATTATTTGAGCCCACTTGTTTTTCATATATTTAATAACCTATGCATCCTGGACTCATAGCATGTACTAGCCGGTTTTTATTTATATTATAGGCAAATGATGCATTTTCATTTGAACCTTATATTAGTTATATAGGTTGGTGGTTGATTTTGACTTGTGTGTGGACCTTATTGATGTTGTTGCTAATGTTTTTTTCTTTATCACCGTATCATTAACACTACTGGTAGTGCTGTTCTACAATGCCTTTTCAATATCTATTTGGAAAATTTGAAAAGTCCAACACGATTCAAATATGTTTCTGGATGACCCATAGTGAAAATCGCATCCAAAATTGCATGGACTGACTGCTGCTTCATAACAAAGAAGCGCAGACAGTTTAGTGAGTCATTTTGCTTTATTCCATCATATTCTCAAGCAAAAAAATAATGAATCTTTGGCTCCATTGCAAATGATGGAAATAAACAACAACTATTACTATTTGAATTATTATTCTTGAGTAAACGTAAGTTTTCAACCTCTAAAACTACCTAGCAGGAAACAAAATGATGGAGAAAGTCAACCGTTATTGCAGCAGCAGCAACAACAACAACAACAAATGGTTCCCCTGCAAGACAGCTACATGCAAAGTCGAGCTGAAGCCCTTCAAAATGTGGAGGCTACGATACATGAGCTCGGCAATATTTTTAATCAACTGGCCACCTTGGTTTCGGAACAAGGAGAGATAGCAATCAGGTACCAATTCATATATATAGCTTATAATGGTCATGCAGTATGTAATTTTAGCTTTGAGGTGTCAATATAATGAATGCGGCAACCAGAAGAGGAAAAAATTTACTTCCCCCGTTCTTTAATTCTTGCAACATTGTGATTGTTGCACTATTCACAGACCTTACTTTGACCACGATTTTCTACTAATATGCATAATCAAATTATTACGTATAATATATTATTGAATTCCTATAAATGTGAATTTTCAAAATATCAACTTTTTATAATGTTTACTAATATATAATTAAATATAATTACAGTCAAAGTTGCGCGTTGGCAAACGTGAAAGTCAAATTGTTGCAAGAATTAAAGAACGGAGGATAGTATATCATACATTGATAGGATCTGGTGGAATTTAGTTTTTCTAAGTTTCATTAAACTCATCGTTTTGTCTAACACTTGCAGTAAAGCTGTAGTTGTTTAGACCTGCCTGTCCTCCAAGAAAACTTAAGAGGTCATATCTAGTCTGTTTCTAATCCCTACATACACAGTAGGTCCCACTCAATAGTATGGTCTGGGGTGGGTGAGATATGTGCAGACCTTACCTGTGGAGAGAAGAGAAGCTGTTTTAGGGTAGAGATCCAGCTAACTAAAAATTTGGGAAGTTACGGAAGAAGATAAATACTTTAAGTTTTTCTCTTAAAAAATTAATGTTTTTTTGTGTATTTTTTAAGTAAAAGGAAGAGATTCATAATCGCTGACCACATGAGTAAAGGAGTTTTATCAGTGGGGTTTTTACATGCACGGATGCACCTATGTAAAGGATTCAAGGGCTAGTTTTGAAGACCATTTATGATTCTTCAGGGTGGACCACTGGGTTCACAAGTCACAACATCCTCTCTAGATTTGGGCTTAAGGCAGAACACTATTCATAATTAGTAGAAGAAATAGCCCAAACCTATGTTCACGAGTTGATCTAGCCATATTAGGCTATTAGTGGGATATAATGGCTTCCCATATTTTCTGTTTCAATTTTTGTTTCTAATGCCATCTTATGCGCATGAATTTATAAGTCTTATTTTTCACCTTTTTCTAAACGTAAACGTAAACATTTAACACTAACAAACTAAATTCATTTATATTTCTGTTTCTGTTTGTTAGAAATTGTTGGTAGTTCCAGTGAGATTTTATTCATAGTTGAATACAGTTTTATGTTGTGGTGTGATTTTATTCATATTTATGTTTCCTTCTTCTGCTGGTTTTGGATATTGTTGAATACATTCATATTTATCTTCATAATAAAATACAAGTACAATCAAAATAAACATTCTAAAAGTTATTTACACTTGAAATGCATTACATGTATGTCAAGCAAAATAGCCTGATTAGTAATTATTATGAAACTAATACCCAAATCTCAATCTTGGTCATGAATTCCAAATTTGGTCAAAGTTCTAGTCAATTTGGCCATGAAATTCTACCTAGATTGTTATTCTGCTTATATATTCTAGCCTATCCCCCTATTAATCCTCTGCATGACGATAGGCTTCTTTAGCTCCCAGGTGTTTGCCCCGCTTAGGCCCCACTTAATAATGCTTATAAACCGTTTGATCTGATTAATTTGCTGCAAAGCTATATGCCCCACTTAATTAAGCTTGGATAGTGTTTGGGCTGATTAATTTGCCGTTAAGCTCTGTATACAGAGCAGTTTCACACACACACACACGTATGTTTTCACCTTGTCGAAGGGTATATGCATGAAAAAGAAGACATGGACAATTAATTGGGGTAATACTGCAGGATTGATGAGAATATGGAGGACACACTCGCAAATGTAGAAGGGGCACAAGGGGCATTACTCAAGTATCTCAACAGCATCTCATCTAATAGGTGGCTAATGATTAAGATATTCTTTGTGTTGATTTTCTTCCTCATGATCTTCCTTTTCTTTGTGGCATAGTAAAAATGAGGTAATTATAAACAGCTTTTTATATTGAAAGGAGGTGATGACCATGCCAGTGAATATCCAATACTTTTTTCCTTTAACCCCCATCACAAGTATTTTTGTATTTGTTTAGTGAAGCAAAACATACTTATAAGATGGCGCTGTTTGATAATATGTGCCTATGTGGAACATATATGACTGTTTTAAAAAATTTGATCTGAAACTGAATATCGTTGTAAAGATGGATAAGATGAAGGCATCAAGCACAAATGTTTTTTCGGAAGTCCAAAACCTCTAGTCTAGTATAAAAAATAAAGATATTTATGTGAGGATATTATGTACGAAGTACACACACACATATAATGATAATTTGGTTTGTCGCTATTGTATTTATTTTATTTACCGGGTTGTTACATACGAACTTCGTATTACGAAGTATGGAAGAGCGCCATTTAGGTAATCTTGTTATATCGTCTCTTTCATAATGATATCATGCTTATTTTGTTTAGCCAAACTAAATCTTGTTAAAATAAAAAGGGAAAGTTCCCGAAATAGGACTAAATAAGTTTGAAAATTCCAAAATAGGACTTTCATGTTTTTATTCCCAAAATAGGAGTAATCACTGTCAAATTTGGAAAATACTGTCATCTTTAAAGCCTGGTACTGCCAAAACATGGCAGTAATTAGTCCTATTTTGAGTGAAAAAACATGGCAGTCCTATTTTTGGAATATAGAAGTACTTTTAGTCCTATTTAGGGTAATTTCTCAAATAAAAAAGAATAGTTCATATATTCATTCTAGCAGTGATCATACTTCCTCGGCTTACTCACTTTGATAATTTGATTTGCAATTTGATGATAAAGTTAAATGGAAAAAAACCGATATTAGAAGTGTCATTGACACAATAATGGTTAAAAGTGGCCAAACCTGTATATAGTTAATCAGTTTTACTAATAAAAATTTACATGTTTAGAAAGTACATTGATAGCTCTAGAAATTAAAATTAATAAAAATTGGTATCCTAAACAAGCCATAAAAAACAAACTATGTTGACAAAGAAAGGTAGATTTTTAGAAGCAACTCATGGAAGAAGCATTTTCTTCCCTTCTTATTTCATGGGTAAAATCAAACATCATAATACAAAATAAGGATGTTTTTATTTGGACAGAAATTTGTTAGTTTAGTCTGGTTTGGTCTAAAAAATGTTTGGTCTCTGTGTAATCTATAACCAAGGAAGTCTGGTCTGGTCTAGTCTATTTAAGTCTAGTTTGGTTTGAGGTTGAACAGTCCAATTAAAAACATCCTAACTTTATATGGCTCTCCCTTTCTTCGTGTTTCTGCTATCCAGACATGTTTTTCTGCTATCTAGACATTCCTTGCCTTTTTTTTAATAAACATTTATCGAATTTTATTGATGAAAATAGAACTAATGTATATGATGTGAAGATAAAACACACGCACAATACAAAAGACAATAAGAAAATACAAGATTTGGTAACTCAGTTCGTCAAGAATGACTACGTCTCAGAGCGCTACCAAGCCAAAATGTTTGTTATTATTTTCTGAGAATGATTACAATGAGAGGGTGGGTATTTAAAGAGAATATAACCCTAACCCCAATAAGAAAACTTACGGGCCCATAATATAAAAGACTCAAAAGAAATGAGCTTGGTATACAGTCTCTACACCTTACATATGATGGGGGGCTAGGACTAACTCAAAGACAGCAATAGTGAAATATAGTGAAATAGCAAATAAATGTGAACGAAAAAGCAAATGCCATCAATGCTGTGCCAAAACAACAAATCCTAAGTCGGATGACCCACACTCACAAACTCCAAATCAGCACACATCGCCGCCAATCCCAAGCCCAACTAGACATTCCTTGTTATATAGAATAGAAAAATTCTATTTGTACACCAAATTTATACACATATCGTACACATTTGTACATTATTGTTTGTGCACACAAATATTGTGTAGACTCTTTAGTTGCTTGTAGGGGTGAGCAATAACCAACAAAACTGATTAAACCGAAAACCGATACCCGAACCGACCGAAAAAGTCAGTTATCGGTCGGTCAACGGTTATTACATATTAAAAGAATTCGGTTATTCGGTTATTCAATTAACAGTCAGTTATCTTAATCGGCTATCGGTCGGTTAACCGAAAATCGAAGTATAGTCTACTCCGTATAAACATTTGTATGTACTCCATGTATGCTATGATGTTTCACTTAATAATATATCATAATTACTCTAAAAAGTAATGTCAAATATATGACCAAAATGAATATTGTGGATACAAATATGTCATTTCATACTTTAATGACTATAAGTGTAATTTTAATGTGCGTGATTGTAACTTTAATCATGAATGGTATACTCATGTTAACTTTAGTCATATTTTAGTTTACTTTATTATGTAGGAATATTTAAGGAAAGCCCTCATATTTTAATGGAAAAATGAAAATATTAATCCCAACTATTACAACTATTTATTATTTTTGTATAATCTCAACTATATGGACCGTTCGCCAATAATAGCCCATGACCGGATATTACCTACTATAAGAGGTGAATTTAAATAGAAATTAAACGTAAAAATTAAAAGTTGGGATTATTTATAGGGATTACTTCATATATCTCTTCTCATCCACTTTAGAAACTATAGGAATTTATTTATAGCCGGTCACGTCGGACCATTATTGGCGGACAGTCTCTAAAGTTGGGATTATTCTGAAATAATCGATAGTTGGGATTATTATGAGCGGACCGCCAATAATTGGGATTATTACTATCAATTTTCCTATTTTAATCAATCTCATGTATTTAGTATTTAGTGGTTGATCCCAAAGAGATAAAATGACACTCATGCACAAGAAAAACTACCAGTAGCGTAAGAAAATTAATTTTATTATGAGATAATTTAATTCATTTCTTCTTATTTATTTCATGAATGGAGAAAAAGCATTTTATATAGGCTGAAGGGTCAAATAGGCCCTCGAACTAACTTAAAAAGTTCAATTCATCCTTATATAGGAGGCTATGTCCGGCCATCGCCAATTGGGGCGGTTACCGGTGGAATTTTTTGATGAAATTTGTTTAGCACCTTCTTCATTAAGTCTAATTTACTCATACCAAATTTCAGAAGAAAATTCAATCGGGAAGGCAGTCAAATGAATTTTTGAAGAT
Organism: Cuscuta epithymum; assembly: GCA_945859915.1. Taxonomy (NCBI): domain Eukaryota; kingdom Viridiplantae; phylum Streptophyta; class Magnoliopsida; order Solanales; family Convolvulaceae; genus Cuscuta; species Cuscuta epithymum. The sequence continues at coordinate 90,388 of CAMAPF010000947.1, read as the reverse complement.
AACTCCGCAGTTAAACAACGTAGTACATTCCAGAAAATAGTTTGGCTGTCTTCCCGGTTGAACTTTTATCTGAAATTTGGTATGGGTAAACTAGACTTAATGAAGACGATGTTCAAAAAACTTCATCAAAAAATTCCACTTGGAACCGCTCCAATTGGCGACAGCCGGACAGAGCCTCCGATATAAGAGGTGAATTGAACTTTTTAAGTTAGTTCGAGGGCCTATTTGACCCTTGTTGGGGGTATTGGGCCCAAGCCCAATACGCCCGGACCAAATTATAAAGAAGGCCCAGGGAAAACACGAAGCCCAACGCAATCAGAAAAGTCCAAGACGTCCCGAACGGGGGATACCTGAACAACATTTGTGTAGATTTGTTCACTTGAGATAATCAAACAAAATACTTGCAGCCAAACACCCACAAAGGGGTCCCGCACGCCGAACGCACTTCCCGGACGGGTAGTCAACAAGTGGGAGCCGCATTTAATGCTGAATTATGGCAATAGCAAGTAGAGGCATGGTTGCCTACTGGGTTCGGCCACGTGTCCATCTCACCCCCCCCCCCTCTAGTAAAAATACATGTGTTTAATACATTGTAAATGGTTAGCAATTTGATACTCGGAGCTTAGCAATAGAATCATATCTCTTGTTCTTGTATTTGAACTCATACCGACTGACGTTCGGGTAGTTTCATTGTAATCGCAGAATTACGTAATACAAGTTAGCTCCTGAGTTCATTGATAATTCACTGTTTTATATTTTATACACCTTTTTACCAAGACAAAGATCCTTAATATCCAAAGAATGAGTTGGGCTTTCTGATCTACGAGACTAAACCTCAACAACCCTTTAGCCTTTTATATATGATCAATTATTTCATTCATTTTGTTTTGTAGTGTAAAAAATCAACTATTCTCATCCTTTTTTGTATCAAATTCTTTTTCTAATATGTTTTTTTTAAACCATTCAAATTTTTGAAAAAAAGTGCTTAAAAAATTTATATGGTCGGTTATTGTCAGTTATTCGGTTACCGACCGAAACCGAACTACAGTTTTTCGGTCGGTTATGGTGATGTTATCGGTTGGTTATTAGAGTGAAAACATTTGGTCAGTTATTCAGTTATCGGTCGGTCATTTGACCGATCGATCGAATGCTCACCCCTAGTTGCTTGTGTACACAGGCAGCTCGTGAAGACACACAAACAATTATGTACAAATGTGTGTGAAATGTCTACAAATTTGGTGTACAACAAAGTTTTATTTGACATAGTATACAATATTGATATAGTGATATCAAACATTAAAATTAAAATATTATTTTAATTTTATTGTTGTATACAATATTATTTCTAAATAGTGATATAAAATTTAAAACTTAGTTTTGATTTTTTGTTATTAGGAAACGTTAGGAATCTGCTTCATAACCTTAAAATTGACTGAATCTGTTGAAATATGAAAAAAATAAATCCTTATATTTTATTAATAAAATAAAAAAACATTATGTGATAATAACTAAAAAAAACTTGTTTAAGTGAATTATGCCAATTAGCCGGAAGAGTCACCCTACTCCTCAACATTAATTATTTTGATTATTACACAATGCAATGTGCAAATTTAAAAGCCATTTATTTGCCAAAAAAGACTAATAAGTTGAAAACGTAATTTACCAAATAGGTTCCTAATATTTGCTGGGACTTGCGACATCACTATAATTCACATTATATCTGCACATTAAGAGTCTGTTTGGTACCAATGAAATTAGCTGATTAAATAAAATTGTTGAAAGTAATGAAATTAGCTGATTTGGTGAATGTGCCAAATTTCTATTTGAAAGTAAATCATCTATATTGATATAATAAAAATCATTAACTTTACATAGAATCACAAGTTAACCCTTCATTCCCATTACACCCATAATAACCAAAAGGATCTTTCAATCGTTAATCTGTCATAGAAAACTCCACCCAAAATTGAGCGAGACTTTTCACTAAACATACAGGAGGTTCGAAGCAATTAATGACTTTAGAAGCCTCAATATCTCCAATCATCATTAAACAAGAGTACAAGACATCTCAAGCTTACCACAAACACATTGTAAATGCATTGTAAATATAAAGCAAAACATTGTAGGTGCTCAAATGCATGTTTAAAATGTTATCTTCGAATCCCCAACTACTCGTTCATTCCCTAGTGGGGGTTCAGGAGGGATATGAACATCAACACTTCATCTTCTTACTCAAAGACCAAACGATCATGTGCCATGCCTTCACAAGGTCACCTTGACGCCCGACACAATTGCCTTGCCGATCCAGGAAAGCTTAGAAGCCTCATGTTCGAATCCTCAGATGAATAACGCTGCTAGTAGCCAAAACCCTAGTGCAAGCTGTTACCATCGTGGTCTCTGTATCTAAACTGAAATACTTATTAAATCGAGTTAAAACCAACATGAACAAATGACGTAGCGTAGTTCGCTGATTTGGAGGCGGGCTTTTCACGACATAGACCCGAGTTCGAATCCCTTCAGGTGTGTATCTTTGCACATGATTCCGGGTTCTATGAATATTCCGGGTTTGCGCCATCCCGGGTTTGACCGATCAACCGGGTAAATCCGGGTTCTACAAGATTAGCAGTTTGATGAGTTACTGGACCGCATTGGGCTCCGGGTGACCGGGTTCTTGGTCAACCCGCCCGATCCGTTTCGGGTTTTAAAATAAAGCTCGGAGCCCCTTATAATATTCTTTTCTAGTACATATACGAATTATAAATGTATAAATAAACAAGCTAAAAAACATGTTAACATATTAAGTTTTGGCACCACAAAGTAACCCCTTTAGGCTCTACCCCCTATAATACACATTTCTGGCTCTGCCATTACTCATGAGGCAAGGGCATGCGAGCAAGTGGTTTGGGTTTTTGGGAGTTTTATTTCTGAGGTGTTTTAGTCTTTTCAGTTTCTTTATATTTAGTCTTTTGTTATCTATTTTGAAAGTTTTTTATTATTCTTTTCCACTCAAAATGTCCATAGCAGAGAGTAAGTACTATTCTTGTACTACCTCCCTATTTTAATGTTTGTATACTTTTTTTTATGTATTTAAAAGTTTGTCACACTCCTTTTTTGGTAAGTTTTTCGTTTAAAAATACTGAATTACCCTTATTTTTTTTGTTTTTACCTTCTCTTTCATACTTTCCACCATCTGTCCCACTTTTTCGACATTATCATTACCCCTACTATTTCACCCTTAAATAATGTGTCCAAACTTATTGTAGTGAACATTAAAATACGAAGGGAGCAAATATTTCATATTATGTCCGTCCCATTCGACATTATCAACTTAGTGTAAAGTGTGAAATAAAAAAAGTAAAGGATTATTAGGTTATTGTTATCCCAACTATCATCAAATTCACAAATCGATCACATTCTTTTATTTTTATCAAAAAAGGACTCAAACTTCATTTTTTTTCAACAATTATGCTTTTCTTCTTTGTTTTTTCAAAATTACACATTTTTATCAATACTAATTAGATATAAGCAATACAAATTTATAAACTTGAAACTATAAACAAATTAAAAATATGAAATATGAATATGATTTTCTTCTTAATGTTTATTAATTCATGCATTGAAAGTGTGATTGTGAGAAAAGTTGAAGTTGGAGTCTTCTTTTTAATAAGAGAAAAGGGTCAAATAAAGCCTTCTACTATTATGAAATAGTTACATAAGGCCATGTACTCAATAAAGTGTCATATAAGTACCTATACTTGTAAAAAACAATCAAATGAATCCTAACGATCTATTTACAACCTCTTAATCCCGATTTTAGCTTACATGTCGATTTTTTTGACTTGTATTTCTACCAATTTTAGTTAAATATTTGACGTATGCCGTATAATCTATTCTAAAAAGATGGTCAGAAGTACGCTAAAACCGGGATTAAGGGGTCTTAAATAGGTCATTAGGACCCATTTGATTGCTTTTTACAAGTAAATGTACTTATATGACACTTTATTGAGTACATGACTTTATGTGACTATTTCATAATAGTAGAAGGTCTAATTTGACCCTTTTCTCTTTTAATAAAAGTAAAAGTATGGGATAAATTTATGAATTTGATGATAGTTGGAGATATATTTAGCGAATAATCCAAAAGTAAAAAGTTTTTCGGACAATTAAAAAGAAGAAAAGTTGGTAAAATCTGTGAGATGAAGGAAATATCTTATTTCTATTTTTCAACAATTTATTACAATCTATGTCCCCATTAAGATTGGACAAACGATTGTGATTGGTTTTTTTTAAGAAAATAAATATTGTATTGTTGATATCTAGTTAATAAAGTATGCATAAAATAAAAATGAATTATAATTTCTAAAATATTGTCAAATATGATATGAGACAAATTTAATACCCTCTCTGTATTTAAAAGTTCCCTACACTTTCCTGTTTAGGTTGTATTTAAAATTTCTTTGCACTTTCATTTTAGGTAAATATACCCTTTATAAAATACTCAACTATCCTTACTTTATTTACTTTTTATTTCTTTTTAATACTTTTACATATTCTCTCTTGTTTTTTCTACACTATTCATTATTCTTATTATTTCCATCTTAAATTTTATGTCAATACCTAATGTAGCGATCTTTTAAATATCGAGAGACTAGATGGATATAGGCATGTCAAAGGGTCGGATACGGGCCGGAACTATAAATTTCATATCCATACCCATTGAATTTTTTTTGGTCCAGATCCAGACTCATTTACCCTTCGGGTTCTAAACATATGTTCCAGATTTGGATCCGGCAGGTCTCGGATCCGGATCGGGTATACCCGCAAAAAACAACTAAATAACATATGCAAACAAATACTTCGTATAATACTCTCTCTGTTATATTTTGTAAGATATCTTTCCTATGCACTTGGACACTTGGTCAACGCAAAACACTCACAATATTTTACTTCATGTATCAAATTTTTATCAAATTTGATTCTTGTTTTTGCGACTTTGTAAAACTTTTAATGTAGTTTCTGAATATGTAATTTTTTTTCTAAAAATAATTTGAATGCAGACAAAGATCCGTTTGCTTTATCGTCGGTCAAACATCGTAAACCGTAAAGTGCCTTACAATTCGGGGTGGAGGGAGTAAATAACAAAAAAATGTCATGTTGGAAGATGTCATACATAAATAAGCAAAATGTTTTTCCATCCATTACTCCGTATGAACTGTACAATAATATACGGAGTATGTTATAAGTATATTACTGAACTTATAGAGAACCTAGAACAGTAACTCATTAGCGAAAATCCCATTATAGTGGGCCAACCACTAACTAAGCCTACAAATATTAAAACATTTTTTATATTTGATTATTTTCCTTATTTTATGTTTGAATATTTCTATGTATATTGTGTATGTATATGTAAAAAATTATAACTATAATTATATCATCACGGGTCGGGTCCAAAACGGGTAGAAATTTAAAAAACCATATCCAACCCATTTTCTCTATCATGCAATGGGTTCGAATCCGAATCCGGGAAACGATTCTAAATTCAGACCCATACCCTCAATGAAAGTGGCAGATTCGGATCGGAGTCGGGTCTAGACCGAGCTATTGACAGGCCTAGACGGATAAAAGTGTTACAAAACCATGATCACCGTTTGCAGAGATACCCACATATGGTGTACTATTTCGCAGTAAGCCCTTATTTAAACTTCGTCTTCTATCCGCCGCGTTATCTTCTGCAATTTGCATTTTCTTTTCCATCGAAACCCTAACCCTCCACACTATCTATTTCTCACATTCACCTCCATATCTCTTTCCTTATCTGTTCGTCATCTATTCGTTCAAATACGATCCCTTCCTGCTCTCAAAGGCATCGTTTCACTCGTCGACTTTATATCCAATCTATAAAATCACCGATCTGTCAGGGGGCGTGTTGAGCTAGAAAGGGAAGGAAAACTGCAACGTATAACCCTAAGCTTCACAAAATTGCACTATTCCAGTGATCATTGTTAAATTAAAAGAAAGAAAGATATCCAATTATTTTTGTTGGGGTTTGACGAAAGTTTTTAAATTTTTTGATCGCGTGTGTTTAGATTTTTTATTGTTTCATTGAATCTGGAAGCACGGATTGCAGTTCCAAAATCTGCAATTTTACGTGCTTTTATCTGTTTTTGAGCTTGCGAGTTCTGAGTTTTTGTTTAGGAAATGGTGGGAGGTGGGAGCAGGAAGGAGGAAGGTTCATTTGTGATGAGCAATTCCAATGTTTTTGCTGCGCTTGATACTTTGAGGAAGAAGAAGAAGTCTGATAAAGAGAAAGGATCTAAGAAGAAGTCGACCATTGAGACTGTTAAGGAGACTCCAGTGATCTGGTCTCCAACGCCATTGAAGGTAAAATCATGGGCTGATGTTGATGATGAAGATGATGATGATTACTATGCAACCACCGCCCCTCCTCAGTCTTTGTGGGGTATTAACCAGGCAGATGAAAAGAAATCTGAGCCTGCAGAGGTAACAATCTATGTTGTGCTCATCTGGTTTATTTATCTAGACATATAACTGTATAAAAGGTATAAGATTTGTCCCCCTGTTCATATTTTTATGCTACTCTGATCATGTGATTTGTGCCTTTGTTCAGATTTGCCCCTTTGTTCATGCGACTCCATGATGCATGAAGTTGTGATTGTTAAAGAATCTGAGTTTTTTTTACATTAATCATATACCATTTCAATCTTGGGGTCACACGTGATTACCACTACTGATATTGCTTACTTTACAATCTATACATAAGTTAGATGTCATTGCTAGCTTCATGTATATACTAATATGCCAAAAATGGTTATTTTAGTTCTATCATAGAAGCAATCATTTTCGAATGATAGGCATTTCATGGGATGATGAGGCATAATAACTAGCATTGTAGTTTGTAATACAATTGATGTGTAGTACTGTTACTTTGTATGATGATGTGACTATAACAGACAATTTTTTTCCTCATAAAATCCACATGAGTAGCCGATCAGGTCTCGAATTTGCACCACAGGATTGTATATGAGACAATGTCTTGACACGCCTTTCTGCACACTTGTTTTTGGCCTCTAGGCGTACTTCCCTATTGTAGCATACCTTGCAGGTTTTGGTTTTTGATCTTGAACAATTTGTCCTTAAGCTTTTCCTGTTTGCATATTGGAATTATGCCTTAGCTAAACCACATTATCTTGTCCTAAGACGCCATTTGAGGGATAGGTTCATATTAATAGTCTTGCAAGTTTATTAGCACTGTTTAAGAACCTGAAGCTACAGATACATTAAGCTGAAATGATGTAGAAGTATGAGCTTTAACAGTTCACCAAACAAGGACTTTTGCAAAGGATAAACTGTGATGGTGGTTGCGAAGCAACATTTAATGGGAAACATTTCATTTTGTCTGATTCTTTAAATGCAATTTAGTATAGTCTATTTGATTCATTTTTGCTTCTCAATTTAAGCCACCATCATTTCTGTCATTAGTGAATTTAGAGAAAATTGCATTAGAAACAATTTTTTCACAATGCTAACTTTGGGAGGATGGAGACTATATTTGCTACTGCATACCAGATATGCTTAAACCCCGTAAAGTTTCTCTGTATTTTCCAAAACATTTTATATGCATTATTTTGCTATACGTGGTATAAGTTATTTTGCTATACATGCATTACATGCACATTGGCGTCCCCGCAAGGCGATGGTCCGGGGAAGGGTCCCACCACTAGAGTTTATAAGAGGCAAGCCTTCCCTTGTCATTTTTACAAGACGCTGCTCCCAAGACTTGAACCTATGACCTCTCAGTCAAACACTGTAATCGGTGTGCCAAGGCTCCCCTTCAAGTTTTATTATGTTATTTTCTTATGTTTTTATGTTATTTTTATCTTATATTTATCTTTATCTTGTCATTTCATCTCTCTTTATCTTTTTATTCTTCTTATTTTTCTTCTCTTGTTTGCTCCGATATCATGGATCGATTCATGTTACCCGGCCCTAAGTAGCATTAAGTAGCAGTTTCATTTCTGTTTAGATTAGCAACTTTCGATCCAGTAATTTTCCTTCAAAATAATAACCAAATTGTTGTAACATATATCATCAATGCATAGTTCTGTCTAATTATTTTACTTCAATTCGCATAATACACAGTTCTATCATAGAGAATAATAAGGTGTTGACAGTCTAAACATTTGAGTGCAGGAAAGTGAGAGTGATGAAGATATACTTGCTGAAGGGGATGATGATGTTGAAGAGGAGGAGCATGAACATGAGCATGAAGCTGAGGTTTCTGAGCCAGTCCCTAGCAAGGTGGCAGTAACTTCACAAGCACCACCTAAAGAGACAGAACGTCAGCTATCAAAGAAGGAGATACGTAAGAAAGAACTTGCCGAATTGGAAGCTCTTTTAGCTGATTTTGGTGTTCCACTCGATGAGAAGGTTGCTGCAGGGGAAACATCTGGTAATTATATGTTTACTTTGTATTTGAATATTTATCTGAATTCTGGATGGACTTTTTGGAGGGGATCGGGGGAGGGTTTTGGAAGTCAATGTCTATATCTTGATAGATATTTAAGGTTTTATTACTTTTGTAATCATTGAAGGAATAACATAGTAGGTGACCGTATAACATTTCAATCACCATTTTACTCATTTTTAGAAACATTTTATTCATCATGATGTAGACTAAGCTTTCTAAAACTGCCCAAGGCCTAAGGTTTTTGTTTGTTTTGATTTGATCTCGGAATCAAATAATGATCAGGACTATTCTTCCCAATTTAGCAAAACTCATGGTACAATGGAGGCATTCATTGGGAGTTTTATCCCAAAATGAGCATAGATCATGAAATTGAATGCCTATCCAAACCTGGCATGTAGACTATGTTACTTATTAATCCCTCCGTCCCAAGGTTTTGAAAGGCGAAATCGGGCCTCGAGGCGTTAGGGGGTAGCCTTCCGAGGCGTAAGCCTCGAGGCGTAACGAGGCGTAAGCCCCAAAGTTTAATTGGTTAAGTGTTGCTAGAAACCTATGACTTATTAGAAAGTATAGATAATTCATAAAAATAATGCAGCTTAACAAAATCACAAGTAAAACGAACATAATTATAAAATATTTAAGTCAAAATAACATAAAATTGAAATACCAAAGTCAAAACTCAAGAGAAAATAAAACATCAAACTGTAATCAAATTTAAAATTAAACCACTAAAGTACGTAGTATTAATTTTTTAACAAATAAATTAGTATTTAGCAATAAAACCATCACACATAAAGTCATAAACACAAATAAGCATTTATGATCTTTTAAATTCAAAACAGACACAAATATATTCATTAAACACTAAAAAGTTAAATAAACAGACAACTATTTAATACTAAGTAACTTTTAATCATTCAAAACAGAACTTTTAAATAAATAAAAAGTTACTCCGTAATTATTAAAAAGTTTAAACCATAAAGACAAATACACAATAACAAACTATAGAGTTGGGCGGTGGGGTATTCTATGATACCCGGATGAACCGGCAAAGCAGAGCTGCAGGGAGCTCCTGAAGTCTCTGTGTGGAAGTAACGGAGCTGAGCTGCTGAGGTCCTGAGCAGCTCTTCTTCGAGTTGCTAGTTCTTGTTTGTCGCTATTGTGGAGGAGTGGACCGGCAATTGGAAATTGGAAGACGAGGAGGACTAGGGCGGTGGCTAAGTGATTAACGACCCCGGTAATTCGTATTTAAGGATGAAAAAAACAAATCTAGGCCCCCACTAATTTTAAAAGCCCAAAGTTGCGTCAAATAAGAGGCGTACGCCTCTTGAACGCCCAACGCCTTGAACCTGATTCTACGCCTCTTCATAAAAAGGCGCAAGCCTTGTTCCGGGAAGTTAAGGCTTAATCCTTACGCGCGATAACAGGTCGCCTTTGCGCCTTTACGCCTCTGGTGCGTAGAGGCGAAACGCCTTTTAAAACCATGCTCCGTCCCACTAACAATGGGACAAGAGAGCGGCACACAAATCTATAAAAAGTGGTTTATGTGGTTGATATCGAATTGATAAAGTAAGAATAAAGTAAGAATGATATAGAGCCACACAAACTTTACCAAAGAAGGTATGAGACAATCTTAGTGGGATGGACTGAAATGGTAAAATGGGGCAATCTTAGCGGGACGGAAGTAGTAATTTTTTTAATTGTTAATTATGCTTGGCTTTGGAACTCAAACCATCACGGATTAATGGGTGGTAGCTTATTCAACATTACATGATCATATCCTGATTTGTATTTTTATTTATTAAAATGAAAACTCATCTGGAAATTTCAGATGCTGGTGCACCTGAGAAAAAAGTGGAGCAGCAAGATGAATTGGAAAAAAAGGATGGTGGTGGGGCTGGAGAATCCAAGGCTGCAAAGAAGAAGAAAAAGAAGGATAAATCTTTGAAGGAATCACAAGAGCAGCAGCCAAACAGCAACATGGATCCCTCCCCTAATGCAGCAGTTAACAGTGCAGGGGGGACTGAGAAGCAAGCAGAAGAATCATCCTCAGCTGTAAATGTTGAAAAACTCAAAAGGGCGGTTACTGGAAAGAAGAAGAAATCTAATAAAGATTCAGACACAGCTGCAAAAGCTGCTGCCATGGAAGCCGCTGCTAGGAATGCAAAGCTCGCTGCAGCAAAGAAAAAGGAGAAGAGCCATTACAACCAGCAACCAACTCGGTAAAAACGTGATCTTAATCAGTACCTCAGTGATGAAAAAAATAGTTCTATGAATCCTGAAGGAATGGTCATTTTTCATCCTTCATTTGCGGATGTGCAATAAAATTGAGTTCAAGATTCTGGTTTTTTTGAGTTGACAGTCTAGACTTAGAAATCTAAAGACAGTGTTTTGCTAGACAGCTTTTGTTCAAATGGAAATTCTGATACTTGATGTGCATCGTAGTAGCACTTTTATTTGTTTATTAATATATATACGGTATATGTTAATTTTTGGCTTTGGTGAGAGGACCTTTTATTTTGTTATTCAGATATCTTTAAAACGCCATATGGCCATTATAATTTCTTGTTGCATGTATAAACGTATCGAAGCTATATTAGCAAAATTTCTATAGCACCTTCTTAAGCCTTCAACTCCTTTAAGGGCAGTCCTGCCTTGAAGGAAATCTAGACAAGGGTACAATGAAAGTATTTATGCGAAGGGAGTGTTTGCGATTGCTTCTGCTATAAGAAAGTGATTTTTTAAAGTGATTTTAGAAAAAATGCTTCGTGGTAAAAGTTGATAGTGTTTTAGAATAAAAGCGATTAAAGTGGAAGAATTAAAGTTGGAGTGTTTGATAAAAAAAGTGTTTAAAGTGGAAGAATTAAAGTTGGAGTGTTTGATAAAAAAGTGTTTTAACGTCATATTTGCATAACTACAAAAATACCCTTGGAGCCTACCATCCTTCAAAGACCCATCTCAACGGCTTGTTGAAAATTAGAGAGCTTAAAACACAATAGTCCAACAAAATCGGCTAGGTTTCATTGCAAATAGACCTGCGCAACCCTCAAATTCGTGGCCACCGCTGCCATTGGCATAGCTTTGGGTTGAGATCACGGGTCGAGTTTCAACAGCTGTGTGGGCCCTTCTCTAGTTCAGCAGGCCCTGTCCTTCTCTTGGTTGCTTCTGCCTGAGCTTTTTGCCGCCGCCGCCGAAGCCTTGCACCGTCGTCAGAGTTTTTTTGCCGCAGAGGCCAGTGTGCAAGCTCTTCTCTAGTTGAGATGTGTCTATGGAAGGACATGGTAAATACGGCGGCAGAGTAAAATGTGTAGGAAAAAGAGATGGGGACACTTTTGGTTTAAACAAATAAATACATCATCATAATCATCCCTAAAGTTTGAATTAATTACAAAAAAAATCAAGAAACAGTTAAAAGCAGCTCTACCCCAGCTTCTAACTTTTGGATTTTAAGTGCTTAATTTAAATAGAAGTTGTAATTTGAAAACACCATTTCAACTTTTTTAAAGTTAAGCTGAAAGGCACTTACTTTAAGTGGTTTGCAACCACTCTTGAAATCTCATCGTACTTGGTAGTTATTATTCATGTGGTTCATGTTTTGCACGGGACAGTTCAGTTCGGACCGAGACAAGACCGAAGAGATTTAGATCTGAACATCGATCCAAAATTCTAGAGCTTTTTGTATTTGGTGCAAGAGTGCAAGACTTGGATTGTTATAAAATATATAGACATATAATCGTTGATCGGTTTTACAACGTTGACAGGGTTGACCCACCGGGTCCGGGTTAACCCGTGATCTAGTCATGTGACCGAGTCGTTCTCCGGTTCGATTTTTTAAACATAGAATGAAACGAATCATTACCTTTTACTTAATATTTACTTAATATGATTATGACTTAGATAGGCATGCCAGGCATGGCGCATGCGTGTAGGTCAAAACTCTGAAGTTATTTTTGAGATGGGGGAGTATTTATTTTATACTACCTCCGTCCCATTTTATGTGTCTTAGTTTGACTTGACACGGTTATTAATGAAGTAGTTGAAAAAGTAAAAGTTGTGGTTGAGGTTTGAGTATAATAAAGTGAAATGGTGTAGACCACATATTTCTTCCAAAAAAGGAAAGAAAACATTTATTTTAGGACAACCCATAAAGGAAAGTAGGACAACTAAAATGGGACGGAGGGAGTAAATGATTTTGTGTATAATTGAAATGAATGTGCATCTAGTTTCTCTTATGGTAAAAGATTTATGTTAAATCACTTTGAAGTCAAACGTATACGATGAAAAAATAACAAGTCTAATACGGAGTAATAAGTATTCAATCACTTTGAAGAGCAAATTTAATCATTGACCATGTTTTCAAGAATATGAAGCTTATAATGACCATATTAGTCCTCATACTTCTAAGTGAAGACACTATAAAAACAAAATGGTATAGTTCAATAACTAATTGAAAACCTAAAAATGACAAACAAAAAGTAAAATTGACATGACCACAATCAACAACAAAACCTTTTATTTGATAACTTCTCTTGCCCACATATTTTCCACAATTTCACGCACTATCGCAGGGCGACTCATCCGTCTTTAAGGACCCGTTTGGATGGAGTGTGTGGAAGTGTTAATAATGGAAGTGTTAATAAATGTTAGTAAAGGCCCGGAAGGGAAAGGAAGTGTAAGTGTTAGACATAATTTTACTTTGTTTGGAAGAGTCAAATGAATGAAGTGCTAATAGTAGAAATGTTCATAATTTTCCTTGAGGCAGAAGAAACGAGTAAGGAGAAGAGATGAAAAAGGCAGACCATCAGACCTGCAGCAAAGAGATTCGAAGTGAGATGTCGAAGCATTTTACATTTTTAGGGTAAATGAGAAGAGTAATAATTGTTTAACACCTCAAAACACTCCAAATCGGGGTGTTAAAAAGTAGACAATTGAGGTGTTAGCAAGATTATTATTAACACTTCCTAACCTTTACTAACACTTCTTAACACCTCTTAATTTTTCTCCCAAACAAGTGTTAGTATCAACACTTACTAACACTTCCTCACTAATACTCCCCAACACTCAGTAGCAGATTTAGGATTTGGGTTTTGAGTGTTCAAGCTCCTTCTAGAATTAAAACATTGAACATCAATAAATAATTTACACATATATTCTTAAATACTTTTTAAAAAATTTAGTGTTCAAGAGAACACTTTGGATCTAAAGTGGCTCTGCCACTGCCAACACTCAATCTAAATAGGCCGTAATGGTAATGACACTTGATACAATGACTAGTGATTATGGCGGTTCTACGAAACAGTGACATTTATAATCGATTTTTGGAACGAACCACTCTATAACCATCATGTCCCCCACCAAATGGCCAAACTTGGACCATGATTAAGATTAGTGTTTATGAATGTGTTCACAGTGCTCCAAAACACATCATCAAACATTTTTTGTAGTATTATAGAAGGGATGAATAGAGTAAAGTTAATTGGGTAATAATACGTCTGAACTATGAACTGATAAACTGATTTGAACTCCTTCAACTCACTTATGGATGATATAAAGTGTAAATTATCCTAAATAAACTTTGTATAAAGTTATGCCTTCTATCTTTTTTTATTCTCATCCAAATACCACTTTATATCAATATTATATGACAATCTATTATATACTACGCATATAATCTCTAATACTACATATGATACTCAGTATAAGTATACTTTTCTTCAGTTCATTTGAACATTGTTATTATTTATTTTATTTAACTTAATTAAGAAGAGGGCATTTTTTCAATGACACGGATAGGATTCAAAGTCGTTAAAACTTGAGGGTTATTATGTGGATCGGAGATCATAATAACAAATTTTAACAATTCAATCTGAACATTATTTTCCTTCTTACAACTATCAAGGAAAGTATACATTAACTCTATGATTGATAGACATAAGTCCATAAATTTTAACTTTTTCACAATTCTAAAAGCTGGTAAAAGTTCTTAGTGATATGTTGGCACAACCATGTTTAGAGCTTTTTTAAATATGTGAAATCCTTTTTGAGAAGCTATGTTGAGTAGTTTTTGGAAAGATATTCTATACCTTTTAACATTAATTAGTCGATATACTTGTTACACCAAACAAAGTTAAGTCAAACAATCAACTTTTATCAGATAATTACAAAAATTTTCTTTTAAAATATTTACAAACATTAAAAGTTAAAACTTACTAAAAAACTTCAAAAAAAAGATCATTTTAACTAGTTGTGCCTCGAGAAACATCATACTAACACACACATACGCTCTTTAGAGCATCTCCAATGGAACAATGAACATGATGTATGTGTGACTCGAGAGACATGGATAAAAAGAATAAATTGGTAATATCTCTCTTTCTTTTTTCCATAATTTTTCTGTACTTATAATACTATGCAAGGAAAACATATAGACATCGTAGTACATGTCTTCAATTCTTTTATATGAATTAAGTACATGTTTATGACACTATATTGTAGTAACTATTTGTTGGGTTAATGACCCAACCGACCCGACGTTCGTCTCCAGACTCCGAGCCCACCAGGGTCCAGGGGTAGCTGTCCTCAAGCAGCCCAAGGCATCATCATGGTACGTCTCATGAAAAGGACGCCCGGCCTAGGGAGCCTTAGCCATGAAGACCAACCAGTATTCTACGTCATCCACAACCAAGCAACGTGTTGGAGACGCTCGGCTTCCCTCCCTTATCTTACTGTCAGGAGAAGGACCAGGCCCTAGGTGACACTCGTCCTCAAGGCTTGGCGAGAAACAAAGATTCTGGCGGAAAGCGCATTTAATGCTGCAGATTTGGTGGTCAGGAGCCTAGCCATCCACAGCCCTCCACGTCAACATTCCTAACTACCCCTTGTAGTATAAATAGTATCATTTATTTCATTGTAAATGGTTGACAACTTATTCGCCTTAACATCCTAGCATTCTCCTTAGCTTATAACAGCGTCCTCAACTCTTCCTTAAGCGAGACAGACGATCGGCCGCAGGACAGATAGCATTAGTGTGTTGTATACGGATTCTTACTGCCATTAATAAGATACAACCCACAGTTGCAAATATATTTTAGTCCATCTTACTTGCTTGCACTATGTATTTACATACACAGATACACTCTTCCCCTCGAAATCCTTGGGTTACGTGTTGGGCCTATGGATTGAAGGAATCATATTTGTGTAAATAAGTTCTATTCTGATAATATTTTTGAAAAAAACCTTTTTTATGTCTATTTCTTGCATATCATATATCTATATTGTTACTGATAGAGTATATGGGCCCGGATCGGCCAGACACCGAGGCACTTGGATTGCGGTCCAGAGGCCCAAGGAAGTAGGTCGCGCATCGGCCTCGAACCGCAACGGCCTGGGATTGTATCGGCCAAACTTCTCCGGACAAAATGTACTTTTTATATTTAATTTACTAAATCTTGTACTCAGCCCCTTAGTAACCCTATTATGCCCAGAAAAGGCATTATTATTGTAATGGGCCTCCTAAGCCTATGTTTAGTAACCCAAATCCACATTTACTCCTATCAATAGCATTCAAGAGTAGTTATATGGGTTGAGAAATATTAATTACTCATTTTCTCTCTCTAGCTCTCGCTTCTCTCTAGAATTAAGGGGGTGTTTGGAACTGATTCTGCTTCTGTTTCTTTTTAAAAGCAGAAGCAGAATCAGAATCAGTTTTCAGAAGCTGGTCCCCCCAGCTTCTAAAAAACTTATTATAGGAGTAAATTAGAGCATCAGAATCACTTAAGCATTTTCACCCAAACACTCCAACTTTTGCTTCTGCTCCCTGAAGGAGCAGAAACAATTTTAAGAATCAGATCCAAACACCCCCCTAAATACTCTTTATCAGTTACTCCCTCCGTATCAAATTAATTGACCCATATGCTTCTTCACATAATTTAAGGCAAATATATATCAAGTATGAGGTTTTGGTACTGTAGCGGTACTGTAGCAATACTGTAGCGGTACTGTAGCTGCTTTTTGGGTGGGTTTATTTCCAAAAACGGAAATGAGACTTTTATTTTGATACGTCCCGAAAAGGAAAGCGGGTCAATTAATTTGATACAGAGGGAGTACATATTACCCATTAGGTAGATTCTATGGTACCCATAAGGTACCATACCTTTGTCCACATGGACTAATGAGAATGTTGCAGTTGAATTATTTAAACCTAAATTAAAAAAGATAAAGTGAGGTGGTCCAATCAAATAAATGATAGGTACGGTACCCCATTTTTTAAAAAGGTACAAGAGTTGTCACCTACACATTATTGTACGTGCTATTCAAGATCTTGCTAGACTGCTAGTCGCCTAGAATAAAAAAAAAGGATGTGGTTAAGATAACATGTGGTTATCTTAATTATGTGGTTAAGATAACAAAGCACTTTTTAGGCTTTTTATAGCCTTTTGCATTTTTTTAGGAGAACTTCAAACTTTTCCTTCCCAACTGTTTTTAGGGAAAGTAAAAGGACACGTACGTTTATCACAAAGCAGCCGTTTGGACTCCCGCCAGGAAGTGATCGGTACTATTTATTTCTTCTTCAAAACCACTGAGTAGACATTTTCACAAACCGAAAATGGAGTCGATCCCCCACCTCCCATGGGAGGTAATTGTGCACATTCTTTGCAGATTGCCCGTGAAAGATCTGCGTCGCTACAGGTGCGTATCGAAGTCCTGGTGCTCCCTCATCGGCGGCCGCAATTTCATCAACCTCCACCTCAAGCACTCGCCGGAATCCACTTCCCAGCTCGGATTCGTGTTCGGGGGCAGCAAGGGTCTCTGGTGGGCTACCTTGAACGATCTCAACTCGTTCGTCCGACTCACTTACCCTATAGACATTGGGTCTGGGATTAGCGTTCACGGAAGCTGCAATGGATTGCTTGCTATCATGAATCGTAGTTCGGATATGGCGATTTGGAACCCTTTCATTCGCAGGTACGTCAGATTACCCATCTCTGATCATTTCCAGTCCTTTCCGATGCATGAATTCGAGGTTTTCCTCACCGGATTTGGGCACGACCCGGTTACTGACGATTATAAGTTGATGATGCTGGTCGAATTTAACGGGCTCTTTCGGAGATCATTTGACCGCGAAGTCAAGGTTTATAGTTTAAATGACAAATCCTGGAAGAAAATTGATAATTTCCCTAATCACATCAGTTATGGTCGTAACAATGGGGTCCTATTTGGCAATGCTTTGCACTGGTTGGTGAAAACCAAGCCTGATAATTCCAATCTGATTCTGTCCTTTGATCTTGTCACCGAAACTTTCGGAGAGATTCAGCTTCCCGAAAACAAGTGCATTTGTGTGAAGCTTGTGAATCTAGGAGGATCATTTTGTGCTGTAATGCTGACTACTCTGTCACCCACAGTTGAGGTGTGGGAGATGAAGGAATACAGAGGCAAAGAGTCTTGGGCTATGTTGTTTTCTGTTCCACCTACCAATCCAACTCCCCCTTTCAACTTTACGATTCCAATCGCATATTTGAAGAATGGTGACCAGGTTTTGCTTCATGACAGTAAAAAACTCTTCGTGTATGATATCAAAAGAAAGGTTCTGATGAAAAATGAGGCAGGCGCTGCTTTTCCTGAAATTTGTGATGCCCTTGTTTGTGTGAAAAGCCTGGTGGGACTTGATTTTAGTGAAAGTACTTGGAATACTAAGAAGCACACTGCTAAGCAGAGGTAAGGTCTACAATTTATTTGAATTCTTGTTACTGGATAAGTCCTCTAGGCTATGTTTTTAACGCTTAAGGTTGTTGGCATTTGACAAGAGAAAAAGAACGTCATTGAAAACAGTTTTCTTACTTGTGATGGTAAATTGCCTTGAGAAATACAAACGAAAATCAGATTTGGTGCTAGTAGACTCAGTTTTTAAATATGCTGTTTTTTGTCTCTACATAAACTTATTTTAATTTTTTTTGGAATCAACTTATTTTAATAGATACTCCCCAAATGACAACTCTTTTTTTAGTTTGCACTGTTTTATTCTTTGTTTCTAGTTTTTTTTTGGTTCTTTGTTTCTAGATTGTCTTCTCTATTTTCACCCGTATTAGCTTCCTCTGCCTTTACTAATCCCAAACACTCTCGTGTTTATTCTTATATGTATACTTTTTTTGAGGAAATTCTTATATGTATACTGATCGGTATTGAATGCTATCTAACTGGATTTGGTTTTGAGTAGAGATGATTTCCTATCCAAGGGATTCAAATTGGGTCTATAAAGTGATGCAGAAAAGTTGGCAGAAGCAAGGCAACAAAAGCTCTCGTTTTGGTTACAAGAATCATGTTTTCTGGGTTTTTCATGATCACACTGTGTGTTATGGGATTTTCATCATCACTCTGTGTGTTATGTGCTCTGCTGTTTTTTTGGAATTTTGCCAGAAGGAAGATAACAAAAACTCTCATTTTTGTTACCAGAATCGTGTTTGCTTGGATTTTCAGACATGCACTATAGACCTAATTAATCGTGATAAAGTTTCACATATTTTGCTACTGATAGTGATTTAGTTCCATTTTAATTTTTGTTCTAATGATGTGGCTGTTACTGCTGCTTTTTAAGGAATTTTGTTATCTACGTTTGATGTAGTAGTACTTTTATACGTTGGTATTCAAAAGAACATCTTCATCTGAAGTATTCAAGTATGGGCAGTTTTCTTGTCTAAATATCCTTCCAAAATTCATAATGGTTAATCATATCATTGCCCCAATGCCGCAAAAGCTCCCACCTACGGCTAGTGTTGGACTCAGTCCGGGTCAGGTCGGCCCGACCGGGCTTTTGAGGTTTGGGGTGAAGGCCCGGGACCGGCCCGGGTTAGCACCGGGTCTGGGCCGGGTTCATATTTTTTTCTTTTCTAATTAACCCCCCTACCACCCACCCCCCAAACCTCCCAAAACACCCAGCCCAACTCAGGAAAAAGCCCAAAAAAATGAAAAAAAAAGACCTGAACTGGGCCCGGGACTGGCCGGGTCGGGTCACCATTTCCTACACCTGAGCCCACTCCCGCTAAACCCACCGGGTCGGGTCGAAGCCCGGTACCGGAACCGAAGGACCGGGCCGGGCCGGTTCACGGGCCGGGCGGCCCGACCCGAGTCTATGACTACCTACGGCAGGACAAGGAGGATTAGATGTACGCGTTCTTATCCATGTACTAAAACATAGAGAAGATTGTTTCCGGATGACACATGGTGAAAATTGTGTCGAAAATTACATGAATTGATTGATACGTCATAATAAAGAAACATATAGTTAGTGAACCATTTTGCTTTATTCTTAATGGCTCTTTGGTTTAAAATAAGTTTCTCGGTTAACCATCCAACGATGACTTTTCAAATTTGATTTTCACAATGTATATGTAACATCGTACCGGAGTAGTGGTGGCCCGGGAATGGTCTACCTGGACCAGTACCTTGACCGGACTGCCACTGTGCGGGACCGGCCCAGACTGGTTTACCGGGACCGGGCATATGACCTGGATTGGGGGGTGGAGGGGGGGGGGGGGTGGCTCGGGCTACAACCCACTTGGTACCGATCCGGGCCCATTTTTTTGGTTTGTTCGAATGGTTTGGGTAAGAGCCGGGTTGGGCTGGGTGGTTTGGGGGTGTTTGGGGGTTGGGGGTGTTTGGGGGTTGGGGGAAGGGGGGTAAGAATAAATAAGAAAAAAATAAAAAATTACCCGAGACTGGCCCAGTCCTGGAATATAGCCAGTCCGGTTCCGGGCCTCCATTTCCCAGACCCGGTCCCAACCCGGGACCAGTCCATTCTTATACGAAGTATCTTTGTAACATTATTTTTGTTCTTTTTTTATTTGTCTAAAGAATTTTCATCTAGGGAATTAAACCAATTGTGTTTTGTAGTGGTGTAGTATTAACTATTGAGTCCAAAATGTTAAAGATGAAATTTTGGGACTCCTAATTTAATGTAGTGGTAGAGAGTAAATGGAGTATTAAAAGCGGGGAAGGGAATAGAGGGAGTATAAATGGAGGGTTAGGACTGTGACTTTGGAATCAAGAACTAGAGAACCGAACCAGACCTAACTGTTATGACCCGATTCGGTTCGGTTCCATTATTTATTAGTTACTTATTAAGGGTTCAGTTCCTTTTTCTTATTAACAATTTGGTTCTCGGTTCCTACCTGGAACTATGAATGGACTCGAGCCGGCTCGGGTCAGGCCCGATCGCGATGAGCTTTGGTACTACAAGATTCAGACCCGGTACCAGGCCGTTTTGTTCCGGTACCGGTACCGGTTCCGGTTTGGCTACTCGGACGGGCCTCAGTCTGGTCTCAAGGTGGTGGGTGGCGGCCTTGCGGCTGACAGTCGTGCTACTCGATGGCGGAAATGATGGGGTGGTGAGGTCCATATGCTCACAAACCCTAATTTCATGAAATAGACGAAGAAGAAACCCACAAACTCTAATCTCAATCGACAAGTGAGCAGGGGCACGGGTCGATAGAGGCAGCGAGGAGGCAGACGTACGACGACGATCATGTGGCTTTGCGAATGTACGCAGGTGGTGAGCAGGGGACTGGGATGGACAGAGACGGCGAGTAGGCCGTTGTGCGGCGGTTTGTGGGAGGTGGTGCATCTTGGGCGGCGGGAGACTAGAAACTAGGGTTGCAGAAAAGGAATAAGAGGTCGGAGTTTTATAGGTATAACCTAAATGGCATATTACCCCATAAAAACTATTTATTTATTTATTTATTTATTAATAAGTAAATTAAATATTATGAACTTAAATACTCCGTACTATTTTTGGAGAAAACTAGTTAGTTCTTAAATTGAAAAAGTGAAAAAGTTTTACTCATACATAGGATAACTTTCTCTTATTATAAGTAGGAAAGATGACAGATGATGAAGATGGAAGATTGTGTAGATGGAAGTTGATTAAGGGTGATGAAGAAGTTTAAATAAGAATGTTTTATTTCAATTTATTTCAGCCTCAGATCCGACCATAGTAGACAAGACTTTACATGATCAGACCAAACTTCTACAATTATAAAATACAAATAGATAATACCATCTACCTGACAAGATCACTTTAGACCTAATCTAAATAGACCTGATAAAAACATACTATTCCAGAAGATTTAAGTCCAAATGAAGACATCCTAACCACCAAAGAGGGGAGAGAAAGTAAAAAGAAAAGAGAAGGAAATGAGAGAGAATATGTACTCCCTTCATCCATAAAAATATTTTCAATTTGGACTCGATCGAGGTTTAAAAAAATCTGGATAAAGTTGAAATGTGTGACTGCAGTTGAGTAAGAAAAAAGTAAAAAATGTTAGATACACGGCACTTTCCAAAAATTGAAAGAAGAAAATTTTAGAACATTCTGAAATGTCAAGTGAGTTATGGGATGAAGAAAGTAAAAAATAATTCCCCTTCCGTTCCTTAATTGACTTCCAAAGTACATTTGACACGTGAATTAATTTAGTTTGTATGGTGTGGCAGAGAGTTGTATAAATTTGACGTTTAAAGATATGTTAGAATATTGTGAACTACAAATTTTTTATCAAATACTCCGTCGGAAAAATCAAAATTTATTTAGAAAAGGTAAAAGTTTAAACACGGTGGGAGGGACTAGGGGGTACATTTCCCACGCTTCCAAGTCCAACTGCTTGCTTGATCACACTCCCCTAAAAGCTACTCCGTATAAAACTGCGTTTAGGGGAACTAAAAAGACACGCACCCTTCCCGCCGTGGAGCGCTAGACTGCTAGGTACCATTTCATTGAATTGGCATTTTCACAAACAATCAATGGAGACGACCGCCCACCTTCCATGGGACATAATCCTGGAGATTCTATGCCGATTGCCCGTGAAAGATCTGCTGCGTTTCAGGTGCGTATCGAAGTCATGGTGCTCCCTGATCGGCGGCAGTGATTTCATCAATCTCCACCTCAAGCACTCTCCCGAATCCACTTCCCAAATCGGGTTCGCGTTCGGGGGAAACACTGATGTCTGCTGGGCTTCCTTGAACGATCTCAACTCCTTCGTTCGGCTCACATGCCCAATAGACATCGGAACTGGTTTGAGCGTTCAAGGAAGTATCAACGGATTGCTAGCTATTATGAACCGTAGTTTTGATATGGCCATTTGGAACCCTTTCATTCGGAGGTACATCAGTTTACCCATGTCTCATCATTTGTCTCATCATTTCCTTCCATTTCATGAATTCGAAATTCTTCTCACCGGATTTGGGCACGACCCCATCACTGACGACTATAAGTTGGTAATGTTAATCGAATTTAATGGGCTGTTTACTAGATCCTCTCACCGTGAAGTGAAGCTTTATAGCTTAAATGCCAAAAAGTGGAAAAAAATTGATGACTCTCCTAAACACATCACTTACGGTCCTCCTAACCATGGGGACCTTTTTGGGGCCCTTTTTAGCAATGCTTTGCACTGGTTGGCGGAGTCCAAGCGTGATAATTCTGACTTGATTTTGGTCTTTGATCTTGTGACTGAAACTTTCCGGCATTTTCCGCTGCCTGAAAACAAATGTCATTGTGTGAAGCTAGTGAATCTAGGAGACTCGTTGTGTGCAGTCATTTTGATTAATACTCCGCCAAGGGTTGAGGTGTGGGGGATGAAGGAATATGGAGTCAAGGAGTCTTGGTTTTTGTTGTTTTCTGTTCCTCCTACAAAACCAACTCCCCCCTGCAACTACACACTTCCAATCGCATACTTGAAGAATAGTGATGAGGTTTTGCTTCACGACAGTGAAAAACTTTTCGTGTATGATATCAAAAGAAAGGAGTTCAACAAAAGGGCGGTTGGTCCTGGTTTGCCTGAAATTCGTGATGCCCTTGTTTGTGTGAAAAGCCTAGTGGGACTTGGTTTTGGTGAAAGCAGTTGTAATGGGAAGGAGAGGGGCAGCAATGTTAAAGGTGGGAAGAAGCACACTGCAAAGCAGAGGTAAGGCGTTCAATTTATTTAAATCCTTCTTGCTGGATATGTTTTTGGTCTATGTTTGTAACTCCTAAATTAGTTGCTGGTTTTGTTATGTGTGGTTGTAAAATACCTTGGAAATTACAGATGAAAATCAGATTTGCCACCCCTTTTCATGCACAATGTTTTTTAGTAAAATTTGTTTTTTTTAAATATATCTGAAATTGCTTTTTAAGTGTTTTTTCTTCCACAGTTTCTTTCTTTTAGATTGTCTCCTTTTTTATGTGTATTATCTTTCTATATCTTTTTATGAGTCCCAAACAGTTTTTTAAATATGTCTGCCCATGAGGCTTGGTTGTTTTTTTGTTGTTTGCTGATGAGTGTTGACTGTTGTGCAATTTGATATTGTTTTGAATAGAGATGATTTTCTTTCCAAGGGGTTCAAACTGCGACTATAAATAGGATATAGTTATGCAGAAAAGTTGGTAGAGGCAAGACAACAAAAGTTCTCGTTTTTGGTACAAAAACCATGCTTCCTGGGATTTTCGGCAAGCTCAGATATGGACTATCAATCATGATGATGTTTAAGCTTTTTCCTTTTTGCTACCTATCAACCTGTCTTTTAATTGATGATGTTTAGCCATTTTTGTTTGTTATCTACATTTTCATACGTTGGAGGAAGTCCTGCCTTGAAGGAAATCTAGATAGGGGTGCAACAAAAATGTTTAGGTGAAATGTCATCGTACTTGACAGTTTAACTGAGAAATTTTGAGGCCTGATAAATATATGATCTCTCTCTATGACTGTATCTTATAATTATTCAAATCTTTTCTAATTTGATCTTGTCTGATCTAGCTGAAAACAATCCAAATAAAAACATTCATAGTAGCAAGAGATAATTTGAAAATTATCCGGGTGGTTCATGTTTAGGGCTGGACTAGAAAATGGAATCCGATGGAGTCATTGGACAATTCAGTGCGGGCAGAGACAAGACCAAAGATTCTTGAGATTTTTGTTTAGACCCGCATAACAAGTTATGCGGATTAGAAGTATGAGGATTATTGAGGACCAAAGATTCATCGCAAGACACAAAACATTTTAGTTTAGACCCGCATAACAAGTTAACCAGATGATAAGAAACTTTCCATTTTTCTTAAAAATTTGTAGCAAATGAAACAACTCATTACCTTTAACTTAATTTTTGCTTGATCTGACTTAAGGTCAGTATGTTAAAAAATTCAAAATAGATTTTCTTAGATATATAGGTATGTGTGTAGGCTGAAGTTATTTTTGAAAAGGAGGAGTATTTATTTTATAAATGATTTTGTGTATAAATGAAATTAATGTGCATCTAGTTTTTCCATGGTAAAAGGTTTGTGTTCACTAACTTTGAACTCCAAGGCATACAAAAACAAGCCCAATAATAAGTATTATCATCACACTTAGGAGTGATTACCCTTATTAAAAGATTAACTCTCATCTTTGTTAATGTTTTCGACAATACGAAAATTGTAATGCGCATACAAGTCCTCAATAATCCTCATACTTCTAATCAAAGACACTATGAAAACAAAATAGTAAAGTTCAACCACTAATTGAATACATATAAATGACAAACAAAAAGTAAAACTAACATGATCACAATCAGCAACGAAACATTTTATTTGAGAACTTTCTTGTGCAAACATCTTTTTGATGCACTACTCCCATGGGGACTCATCCGTCTCTAATTCCAATGACACTTAAGACAATGGCTAGTGGTGATGACGGGTATTTGAAGCGGACCTATTTATAACCATTTTTACAACTTATCACTCTATAACCATCGTGTCCACCACTAAAGATAAATTTCATACCCAGTTAGGGGTGAGAAAAAATACCCAACCGGCATGATGCCGAATCGGATCTATTTTTTGCGTTGTTTTTTATTTTTCTTTTAAGTTTTATTGTTTTTTTTTTAGTTTATAATTTTTATTTTTCTATTTTTTTAAATTTTTTATTAAATATTTATTTTAGTCCAAAAAACTATCAGGATATATTTGTCCAAACACACATAATTAGTCATATTTAAGAAAACAATGTAATCATATTTTTGATATGACTGCCTTTTACTCCTATTTAGATAATTCATCCTAATCACTGCAATATAAATTTTAACATAATTATAGTCGTTAATAGTTATTAAGTACATAGTAACATGATCTGATCTAGCATGTTCTAACATGATTTGGACGGAAAACTATCTAATTCACTTTCCAAATAAATACATAATGGTATAGGCCGTACGTCTAGGGATGGACTGGGCCGGGCCGAACCGGCCCGGAACCGGACCGGCCCGCTACTGTGCGGGCCCGGACCGGACCGGGCCCGGTTGGCCGGTTCCGGGCTTTTAGCCCGTTTTGGCGGGTCGGGCGGGCCGGTTCCGGGCCTTGTTTTTGTTGAACCGGCCCGGGCGGTTCGGGCCGGGCCCGGTTCATTTTTTTTTTTTTTTTTTGTTTTTTTCAATTTTTTTTCTTTTCCTAGGGTAGGGCTGGGTGTTTTAGGGAGGTTTGGGGCATGGGGGTGAGGGGGGGGGGGTAGGGAGATAACAAGAAAGTCAAAAAAAAAAAAAAAAAAAAAAAAACATTGAACCGGGCCCGGCCCGGCCCGGCCCGGTTAGGCCCGGACCCGGTATCAACCCGGGCCGGTTCCGGGCCCATGTAACCCGAAAAAAAGCCCGCCCGGGCCCGGCCCGGAACCGGAACCGGCCCGGCCCGGGTCCATCCCTACGTACGTCTTTCTCAATACCTTTTAACCCAATACAATTTTTAGTGAGGTTTTTCCTTAAATATTACTAAAAAAAATTAATGAACGAAAATATTAATTAGTAACTATTAGTGACTACAATTGTGTTCAAAGTTTATACACATACTCATAAATATTTTGTGGAACCCGTTTTAGTTACTAACTTACATGCAATTGCTATAGAAATTGCTCTGAATAGGACTAAATGAAAACACAATTGCACACATAGGACTAAAGCTTAAATCTTTTGCAAACAGGACTAAACATTAATTTTCTACCCTTAATACTCCTAAGTGTATTAATTCATAAGGTTTTAATTCATAATAAAATCTTTTAATTAATAATAAAATCGTACAAAATAACAAGAATCGTTAGGAAATAATAAAAATTTATAAAATATTTATAAAATAAAAATTTATTTTTTTAAAATAAAAATTTAAAAGAATAATAAAAATAGAAAAAATACATAATTTTTTTTAAAAAAATGGATGTCTGTCCCACCGCCTCTAATAAGTAGTCATATTTTTGTAAATATCTTTATTTTGATCATATTTATGTAATTATTTCTAATATAAATAATTTTTTTCATTTTTATTTCTTTACAAGCGAGCACAATTAGGAAATAAGGAATAACATTTTTGGAAATAAGGCAAGTCTAGATGCCGTTAAAAGTATAAGAAATTGGCTTTGTTGAGTTTGTTCTGGTCTCTGGGTGTAGTTGGAAGGTATATTAGCAAACTAATCCAAAGAGAGTAGGTCAAGAGCAGAAGGTAGCGTAACCGAAAAGGCCAGGCCATATTAGAGAGAGATCAGATAACCGTCTCTTTCAATTTTGATCGCACCTTAATTTCTACCTCCTGATCGAAGTCATTTCCCAACGAAACTCTTCTTAACAGGTTAGATCGCTCTCATGATCTTCGTCATCACCAGTCGCGATATCTCGTTATCTTCTTGAATTTCCCTCCCGCACGTGCCTGTGGATTATT
The DNA here is from genome assembly GCA_945859915.1 of Cuscuta epithymum. Taxonomy (NCBI): domain Eukaryota; kingdom Viridiplantae; phylum Streptophyta; class Magnoliopsida; order Solanales; family Convolvulaceae; genus Cuscuta; species Cuscuta epithymum. Next base: position 63,209 of record CAMAPF010000947.1, on the reverse strand, counting down.
TCGATTCCTTCTCCTGTTATTCATTTATTCATAATGTTGTATCATTGATCAGCTTCATCCGTGATTATATTGATCTTTGTTCATTTTCGTTTTGAATGTGTATCGTTATTATAAGTTATAAGTATCATTTTGCGTGGCATATATGCGTCTACTTTTATGATTTAATCGTGGATTGATGTGTAGATGATTATTGGAATTTCCTGCGGTTCAATTAGTGTACTGAGTTGAATATTTGAGAATCTTCTAATGTATTTGTTGCATTTCGTCAATTCAAGCGTTGTCTTAGATAGTTATACACAAATGCATGATGCAAATTAACTTGCCAGTCTTTGTTGTTGTGTTTGCTTTTAATTTGGAGTTTGGACATCTGATGTACACATCTGGCTTCATTATGTCTTTGAGAAGGTCCTTCGCTTTGCAAATGGTTATGAACCTTAATTAGCAATATGTAATTTATTTATTAAAATACTGCAAAAATGTGACTGTGTGATTTTCGGTGTTCACAATTAAGAATAAAGTACGTATATTTAATCATGACTTGATTCCTGATATGCTTGTTGATTTTGTATGTACTATTGAGTATTATGTAGGTTCACTTCGGTAAATCAGCAATAGCCATTATTTCCTGCTTCTCATACTGATATTGTTGTTTTCTGTGCTTCAGCAGCAAAGTATATGTACTGGGCAGCCATGGAAACAGGAAAATCTTATCTGAATCCACACGCTGAAGTTTACGTGCCACTCTTCCAAAGAGAGGGTGGAAATAAGGATGGCTTGCTGCCAAGCATAGTTAAACCAGCAGAATTTCCTCAGCAGTTTCCCCAGAGTTCTGAGCCTCATAGCATTCAGCCTTCTCCTAGTGACAACTTATACGCTTCATCCTCTCAAGGTCAATCTGATGATTCTGAGCCCACAGATACACAGCTTATGGATATGCAATATAACTTCGACATGAATTGTCTGCGGACTAACTTTCATGACATATCAGAGGAGTCACTCTCCCACGTTTATATATTAAAAGAGTGTGATCTGAACGAGACGATCGACATGTTAAATCAACTCGAGGTAAATAGTCTGAATTTTTATATCATATAAGTTCATGTTCTTTCCTTGTTAGATTTTGTACATCATTTTGCATTAATTTCTTAAGTCTCCCCCTGACCCCTCTCATGCCCATAAGAGATTATTCTGAAATCCTAATGCATAATTCGACCTCAATAGATAGTTTACCCAACGCAGAGTATATTTAATGAAAGCATTATCCAATTTTAAGTTAACTATGTAGTACTGTATAACCTAAAAAAAGTAAAATTCTTGTAAAGACACGTGACAAACAGTTTAGTCAATTACTGCAAACACTATTACTATCATATTAGTTTTAGGGGTATAAGTGAGTAAGTGACCATTCATAACTTGTAAAATGTGTAGCTTGGTGGAGTTGACTAAAGTAAAAAGTTGTACTCTACTCAAACACGACTTCTTTGGGAAGTGGGAGTGTTTGATCCTGTAATATGTTCTATATTTATGTTTCTCGTAGAAAGGTCACCCAATGTAACACTTCGCTTGTATGCCTTTTGCATGGCTTTATAGTGCTCACTGATACAATGACACTATATTTCATCCCACCTACCCTAATCATTTGGGATTATAAGGTGCTGTTGACGATCATCTTGTTAACATTTGCATTTCATATACTCTTTTCTTTTCATTATTCCCCATGTCTAAGTCCAATTGATTCATTTTGTAAAGCTTCCTGATTGTCTGTACATTGGGGATGAGTCGGAACCTGGCCCTTCCAGCAAAGCTGCTAATCAGAAACTAAAAAAGTCGGTGACTGGTGAAGCATGCTCAATTCCTGCCTCATCAGGTTCGTCATGCTCCAAACCTGTTAATTAGCAGGATCATGGATGGATTTTTACAGGCCATTTTGCAAGGTCGTGTGGAGGTAGATTGTGAACTCCGTAAAAAAAAAAAGATTTTAGTCTGTTGCTGTTAAATGTGTGGACAGCTTTCCCCCATTGTTGTATAGCATCTTAGTTCTACCTCAGAGTCATTAGTTGATATAGATTAATGGCTTGATTGATGTTAAAATGCACATTGATTTGTTAATTCTTTTGCGTCTTATATGCCCCTAAGGGTGATGTCAATATAACCTGCATACAACATGACACAACGTTTCAAGTTCCAATGGATATCTCAATCCCCCATGTATGACTTTGTTTTTCATGTTTAATTAAGAGATGCTATTTTTATTCTTTAATTAATTGTACTAGATTATGCACGATATACTACCTACATCCTAGTGAGGATATAATAAATTAAAATGATACTTTGGGATCAGCACAACATATGCATGGTGTGTGTCTAAATACCATGTCGTATATTAAAAAGGAAAGCTGCAGCTATTTTCCCTTCTGCATCGCCCATTTGCTCATCTTCACTGATCTGGATGTCCATCTCCTACCTCTTGATTTTTTTCTTTTTGCAAGGGGAAAAAGACTTTGCAAAAAGGATATCACACTTCGCATCCCTCAAATAGTGCATACATTGAAATGTAATCTTAGTGCTTTCAAGTTTGTAAATGTGACTCCTCAGTTGTCCTAGTTGTAAATGTGGTTTTTAAGAGGTGACATTTACAATGTCGGCGAGGATCAAAAGTGTGATTCCCCCTTTTCTTTCTTCTTCTTCATAATCAAAATCAATGTTCTAAAAGTCGCTAGGCGCTAGTCGGGCGCTAACCCAGCGCCTAGGCGGCTAGGCGGGCGCCTAGTCGGGGACTAGTCGGAAACATAGAAATTGCATTTTTATCTATATTTTTGCATAAATATGATAAGCAATATTGTATTTTTGTGTGTATAAAATACATATATACATTAACAAACATGAATGATTGAATTATCACATTTAATCATACGTAGTATATGATAACTAATCACTTAACTTCATTATGTTATAAATATAAATAATGATAAAATTTAGGTATATGTACAAATTATATAGTTTTATCATAATTTACAACTTCATTTCTTTATATCAATGGCTAAAGTTTAAGTATGTCTATCGCTTAGAAAATTAAAATTAAAAGGTGAAGTAATGTTCGTCGAATCTAGACAGCCTAGGCGGCTGATTAGGTGCTCTAGGCGGGCAACTAGACGCCATAGGCAGCCGACTAATTCACCTAGACGTCAAACCAATTAGTCGGAACGCCTAGACGAAAATCGGGGCGCCCGACCACCGCCTAGCGCCTAGGCGGGGACTAGTCGGGCGCCTAGAATGATTTTTAGAACAGAGATCAAAATATGAAGAATCAAACCATGAATTTGCTCTTCTTCATCTTTAAATTATATTACGAGTAAATCTAAGTTTTTTCATTCTCCATCAATTCATGATCACAGTTTTATTAGTCTAAAGCGTAAATTCCTATTTGTACTTGAAAGTCTGCAACTTTCCTTCAAAATATATCTTATATTTTTTTCGGTTTATGTTATTCATATTTGAAATCCAACAAAGCTTAACGTGATCAAAATTTAGTTTAGTAATATGAGTGGGATCCTACCTACATTTAACTTTTGTATCAATAAATAGTACTCCCCCATCCTTGAATTATCTTTCAAATTTTCTTTTTCGACCGTTTCAAAGTATTCTTTCTTTTTTTTTTCTGGCAAATAATTTGTGATTCACAACATTTTTTACACATTATTTCACGTTTCTATGCCAAATGTATTTAGGGATAGAGGAAGTATTACATTTTCAAGTTAATCACATGTTTTAAGACATTTATAATATCATTTACATTGTAGCATATTACATTCACACCATCTATACAATGTAGTGTATTGTATTTACACCAAATATACATATTTGTATTAATATATATCCCATATTGTTCATGCACATTTACATCTTTTATAAAAATATTTATATAAAAATATAGCATAGTTACACAGAAGTTATATCCAGTACTTATGTGTAAGTAGAGTTGTACAAAACCATGATAGAGTTGTACAAAATCGTCTCGAATAGTATAAATAGTGGAGTTGTCACAAAATTGTAGAGATGATTTTTGAGAATTCGGAATTATTAATTAATGTTAATATGAGATTCTTATATACTCCAAGTCTCCAACAGTAATAACATCAATATTATATACTTATTGAAAGTAATAGATTTTTTGCGATATATTTAATGATTTTGGGTTTACGTATGATTAATTAATGCTTATTATTCGCTTTATTTATACTATAAAAATAGAGTATATATTAGCTATGACCTTTAAGCATGAGGTGACTTAGTATTATTATCGTATTGATTTGTAAAGTCAATATTTTTTTTGCTAATCAACGTTGAAATGAAATCCTTCATATTGATAATTAATTCAATTGTTAATAATTAAAATTCACATATTCATTGAAATCTCTTTGAAGTTACAAACTCCAAATTAGAATATAACTAAAAGTTGACATTCTAGTTAAGTGAATAAAACGAAACTGTTTGATAAAAAAAAGTAAATTTTGCAAATCAATTTAGGACGGAGTATTTATTTTGTATAAAAATGGAACCGAAACCATAGAATTGTTCCCGTGACTAGACATTGAAATTGGATATATCAAATAATTACTTCTTAAAGAATACAATTGATCCCTTAAACTCGTTATGAATTCTTTTTTTGGAACAAGAATCAGATTGAAGCTCCACTCTGACCATTGTCCCAGTGAGTGTTGGCATGGTGTTGATGCAATATCGAAAAAAAGTAAGATCGTGTACTTGGTAATTAAACCTACAAAGATAAATAAAATATATCACAAAATATTATAACTACTTTCTTTTATGATTGTAATTCATGATAACTTAGCTAATCACAAAAATTGAACTAGTATTCACTGCACACTAGGAATATAATACTCCTTATTTGGGAGTATTGCTCATTTACTCCCACACTTTTGCTGAAGGAAATTGATAGTTGTTCCAAACTTTATCGTTTGACTCACTGAGTGCATCAAACTTAGATTTCGTGTTATGCAATCAAGTCATATATGCCCAAAACCCTTTCACCGCACTAAACATTTATTTGCACCTTTTTGCCTTCATTGCTGTCTTTTGGACTAAAAGAAAATCAAGTGTTCACCGTTGTCTTTTTCACTTTTGAGGCGCTCTCATAAATCTGTCACACGGCACATAGAGTGATAGGAATGTGATGGAGGTGGGAATCTTGCCTTTTGATTTTGCTTAATTCGCCTTATTTTGGAGAAAGCACTTAATAGTAAAAGTTTGAGAAAAAAATGATTTTGAAAAAGTAAAAGTTGATGATGTTTGGTAAAATAAGTGTTTTTTGTGTAATAGAAAAAGTGAAAAGCAGTTTAAAGCATCATTCCACTTACTTTCAACTTTTAGCTTTTAAATGATTAATTTAAATCGAAAGTGTCATTTGAAAACACTCTTATCAACTTTTTTAAATGAAAAGCTGAAAAACATTTTTTTGAACTTTAGCAAATACTCCCTAATTCATTCACTATTCACTTGGTTATATTTTGTCACTCTTAATCTTTTATTTATATATCGAATTTTCATCAATTACTTTATCGTCAATCAAACATCGTAAACAGTGGCGGATCCAGAAATAAAAGGTATTGGGGGCAGAATTATACACAAATTAGAGTACATTAAGAAAAAAATACATTAAAAAACATATTAGATCAAATAGAAAAAAATGTTATAAAGTGTATTACAATATAATAAGAAACCTAATAAACTTGGTCAATTCTTCTCGAGTTCTTATCTTGTAAAAGTAATACTCCGTATATTACAGTATCATAGTTTCATTTGTGATTTTGCCTCTTTAAAATAAATCTCTTTTTATAAAACAAACCAAATTGTAACTCAAAAACTGGTTACGAATTACTCAAATTATTTACTCTAATCAAATTGTTAGGGCATTCAAGTACTATTAGATACATTTGTACTTGAATTGGCCACTACCAATTAAGTTTTTTTTAAAAGAAATTTATCCCTTAAATATTATAAAAATGTAAGATTAAAGTTTTATTTGTATAACTAATACTACCTTTGTCCCTTTTTATTTGGTTATCTTTGACTTTTTCAGTCATGGTTGATAAACTTTGCTTCATTATATTAACTAATACGAAGTCTATTTATGCGAGTTAATTAAACTATATTTTTATAATAATATTTTTAACCAAGAACATTTTAATATTATCAATATTACTGTGTATAAAAATATATTCGGTTAAAGTTTAACATCTTTGACTTGAATAAAAGAGACCGAGGGAGTACATTATTAATAAATCCCAAATGTTGTGGTATCTCTGTAAAATAATCATCAGTAAACACATGTATTTATGAATATATTTCACTAAATATCTTAACAATATTTAGCCTAAAGATGTTAATTACATTATTATATTCTATAGTTAATTTACAATATTCTATAGTTAATTTTATACTGTTAATTACTTAAATTTAACCTACTAACCTAATAGATCGGAGTAATATATTACGTAGTAACATTTTTATAAATTAGGATAAGTTGTAATCTTTATTTATTTTATTGAGGATAAACAACATTAAGCAGGAACAACACTTCACTACAGTCCGTGAACTTATCTATTTGTTATTCTGGAATTTGGCTATTCCCTGTTCTTCTTGATGTTATCACTTCTTGAATCTATAACCTAATTATTCTATTTTTAGGGATTTAAATCATTTAATTGTTATTACTTCACTTCGGTATTAGTGTAAACTGAAAAGTTGGAAAAGCTTTATTTTATGCTTTGACCGAAGAGCTTTGGGCTGTAAATTTACTGGGGGCATTCTTATATTTTAGTTGGGGGCAAGTGAGTAGGCTAATATTTTTATTAAAGGATTAAGGAGTATTATTGGGGCTTTGTTGGGGGCAGCTGCCCCCTCTATTTACAGCCCCCTCTAATGTTTCGTAAACCGAAACAGGAATGTGAATATAGGTAATTTACCAAATACCTATTTGACTGTGAGCATTTGATTTGCCTATTAAAAACAAAGATATACTCCGTATATGATTGAAAACCGACCCGACTAGACGGATGATGAGTAATGACCCATGCGTGAGATGTAATTTCATGCTTACTGCATGTCGATCAGCTCCTTACAAAACTTAGATGCCCCTGGGACTCAGAAGCTGTTCTCTTCACCTGATCTGAATGTTTCTGATCTGAATTTTTTAAGTTCTGATCTGATCTGATCTGAATGTTTCTGATCTGATCTGATCTGAATCTTTCTGATCTGGTCTGATCTGATCTGAATGTCCCTGATCTGATCTGAATGTTCCTGATCTGATCTGAATGTTCCTGATCTGATCCGAATGTTCCTGATCTGATCTGAATGTTTCTGATCTGATCTGAATCCTTCTGATCTGGTCTGATATAAATATTTCTAAAATTATAATTTTAATTTTAATTTTTATTATAATAATTAGAAATGTAATTACACATATATAATTTAAATATAATTATAATTATAATCATAATTATAAAAAATTATAATTATAATTATAATAATTATAATACGTATAGTAATAATTATACGGTCCAGCTCAGCTGGTTATAAATATAGCTATAATTAGAGGAAACGGTCCAGCTCAGCTGGTCGCCGACTCACTCTCCCTTATGGGAGGTCTCGGGTTCGAAACTCAATGAGCTGAGTTTCAACCTAGTTTACTTCAGCCCCCCCCAGACGTCTCCTAGAGTAAACAAAAAAAACCTATAATTATAATTGTAATTATACTTTTAGTTATAATTATTTCTATAATTATGATTTTAATTATAATTATAATATTTATTTCTATAATTTTAATTGTAATTACTCCGTGTAATATAATAATAACAAAAAAATACTAATAACAATAACAACAACAATCATAATAGTAATAAGATTAATAATAATCATGATAATAATAAATATCATAATAATAATAATAATAATAATAATAATAATAATAATAATAATAATCATAGTAATCATAGTAATAATGATGATGATGATGATGATTATAATAATAATTACAATAACAATAATAATAATAATAATAAATTAATAATAATAATGATAATAATAATTATTATAATTATTATTAATATTATTATAATTATTATTATAATAAAAGGGATAAATCATGTCTGAACTTTTCTAATCTGATCTGAATGTTCCTGATCTGATCTGAATGTTCCTGATCTGATCTGAATGTTTCTGATCTGATCTGAATGTTTCTGATCTGATCTGAATGATTCTGATCTGATCTGATCTGATCTGATCTGAATCTTTCTGATCTGATCTGATCTGAATTTTTCTGATCTGGTCTGATCTGATCTGAATAAAATAAGAATAAGCAATAAGTAATAAGATTAAGACGAACAGAACAGCTTCTCAATCCAATATCAATATTTGATTTATACAAAAATTCAACTTTGCTTAATGTTTTTGATGTGGGATACACCTTATAGTTTTAAACACACCTTGTTTGGGAGGAACTTTGAGGAATAATTTCTCATCCATCTCAACATAATTTTTTCGCAACTAATATATGGAAACGTTCACCTTATGAAGTACAATATGTGATAACTCTAAAATGAGAAGTTGGTATTTACATATTTTAGCTCTAAAATGACTAAAATATTAATTTGTAGAATCGAACTACTTTTCAACAACAGTAACCTCAGCGACAAGTCGTTGTAGACAGACACACAGAGGTAAAGCTCCAAGAAGTCTCATAGGGCGCATCACGAGCTAGTACAATACATATTTTTCCCAACTCATCATCATGAATCTCTAGTGAAGTTTATAGAAGGAAAAAAGGTTGATGGATATTTTTTTCCTATTATGATAACATTTTAGCATGATGATTAAAGTGATGACTATGAACTTGGCCGATTCGTAAGTGAGAGCTTCTCAAAATGGATTGTGACAGACACAATGGTAGTAAGACACCTGATCCGAATATTTCTGATCTAAATTTTTTAAGTTTTGATCTGATCTGATCTGAATTTTTCTGATCGGGTCTGATCTGATCTGAATCTTTCTGATCTGGTTTGAATGTTTCTGATCTGATCTGAATCCTTCTCATCTGATCTAAATCTTTCTGATCTGATTTGAATATTTCTATAATTATAATTATAATAATTATAATTATAATAATTATAATTATTATAATTTTAATTACAAATATAATTTAAATAAAAATATAATTATAATTATAACTATAAAAATATAATACTAAATAAAATTAAATTTAAAATTATAAAAATTATACATATTACACTAATTATAACTTTATATATACAATTATAATTATAATTATATTTTTAATTATAATTTATTGTATAATTATAATTGTAATTGTAATTACCATATTTATCTCTATACTTGTAATTACATTTATAAATATAATTATAATTACTCCGTATATATAATTATATATACTTAATAATTACTCGTATAATTATAATTAATATATAATTATAATTATAATTATAATTATAATTATAATAAGAATATAATAATAATAATAATAAAATTATTATTATTTATAATAATAATCATATTATTATTATATTTATTATAATAATAGTATCATAGTAATGATAATATTTTTATTATAATAATAATATTAATATAATTATATCATTATTATAATAATCAATAATTATTATTATATTTATATTATTATTATTATTATTATTAGATTATTATAATATTATAATTATTATTAATATATTATTACTATTATTATTAATATTTTTTTATCATATTATTAATATTATGAATAATAATTATAATATAATAATGATAATAATAATAATAATAATAATAATAATAATAATAATAATAATAATAATAATAATTAATATAATAATAAAAGTGATAAATCATGTTTGAACTTTTCTGATCTGATCTGAATGTTTCTGATATGGTCTGATCTGATCTGAATCTTTCTAATCTGGTCTGAATATTTCTGATCTGATCTGGTCTGATATGAATCTTTCTGATCTGATCTGATCTGAATTTTTCTGAACTGATCTGATCTGAATTTTTCTGAACTGATCTGATATGAATTTTTCTGAACTGATCTGAATAAAATAAGAATAAGCAATAAGTAATAAGAATAAGACGAAGAGAACAACTTCTAAATTATAAACCGAGCACGAAATGTAAATCTGAACTTTTGAGGTCAATGAACGTACGTTAATCATGTCTTTTTATTAACGCAAGTATTATACTATTTGTTCAGGTTTATTCTTCCAAGTCCAAAGACTCAACATCTTCCTTTGGCTATTGTTGGAATGTAGAGGTTAAGATGGATCAAGCGTGAATAATGGTCAACAGGAAGAGTCAAATAGTTAACTGCATTGAGGTAAATATGCTGATTACACAGAAAATGCCGAACGGGATCTTCGGAAGAGATGGCTAATACAAAAGCTAAAATCAAATATATTGCTGTGAGTACAACTTTGCTAACCCCTTATAATGAAAGGTAAATTATACCGTACACCCGGTTGTACGGTGCTCACCATACAACCGGATATTTTTGTAATTAATTACAACTCCCATGGTAAATGGTATTTAGTTCTGTTCTTCCCCGATCGGTGAGGCCTGATGAAGGAGGTGTCGATCTGCTCGCTCGATGAGGTCTGATGAAGGAGGCGTCGATCTGCTCACTCGCTGAGGTCTGAAGGAGGCGTCGATCTGCTCGCTCGCTGAAGTTCTGGGATTTTCTTCCACTGTTGCTCGTTGGGTGTTCGGACGAAGGAGAATTAGGTTGTGGATTCAGCGTTGTGTGGTTGTGGCCTTCTATCCCCAACGCAAAGTATTGAACGGACTATTTTAGTTCTCAATTCCAAGATGTTAATAGTACCGTATATGTTAAAATTTAATATGTGTATTTTAATATTATATGTTAGTATTGTGTGTTAAAATTTTGAGCTTATCAATTACTAATATAAGTTTTATGTTATATATTGAAAATGAGTATAGTGAGTAACTGAGTATAATAAATGTGTATAACAGTTAAAAGAACTGAACATACATAAATGAAGAGGTTTGGTGCTCAATGAAAATATCGTGATTTTCAACTAACAAACCAACTGACAAATTCATTAGTGCTCATTTTGTTAGTTACGTATGTTCATCTGATACCGATCTTATGCTCATATATTAAACACCTAATACTCAACGTAATAGACCGGATGCTCATTAAAAGTTCATTAATGCTCATTCACAAGAAATTTTGGTTTTCATCTCAATAGCGGATGTTTGATGCTCAATTAAAGTGGCGTGATGTTCAACTAACAAAACCTTATGATTTTCATATCAATGTACACTTTGTAATTATGTGTGCCCATTTGGTATTAATGTAAAGCTCATTTTTACAATGTCATATCAATGCATATTTCAAAAGTATCATATTATATTAGACTCGCATATTGAAATTAATAAGAGTGAATTATAGATATAATTTAATAAGTTTTTAAATAGAAAAAATAAGAATAAGAAAGAGAATTAGAATATATGAAGCAAATATCGTGAAACTCATTGTTAGCCTCCTAATACTCAATAAAATAGGTCAGATGCTCAGTAAAATTACACTATTGCTCATTTAGCGGAAGCCGCGATTTTTCGCTCAAATTACAAAATTGCCACCGAAAAAAATTGGCCTGTATTGATTGTTGGGCTGTCTTCCTTGGTTGGGCCGGGTGTACGTACACCTGGTTGTATGATATAGGCTCTCTATAATGAAATAAATGTCGGTATTTATCCTATGGACGAGTAGTTGGAGGGGGTGGCATGGCCGATTCTTGGTAGATGACCCCCAACCATAAAATCCTCCATATCTCTTGCATTAAATTTGCTTCCTACCAGTAATGAAAGGTTTCCGCCAATTCACTTGGCCGGGCTGATTCTCTATGGCTAACTCTCTTCTCTGCCAAGTGTGGTGTTTAGGCCGTTCGGTAGTGGCAGTTCGGCAAGTCCAGTGCAGTCTTTCCACTGCGTGCTCTCCGTCAGTTGGATCCCGTTGAACCTGGGCTTCTTAGGGATATTTTGGGTCTGTACTTGGGACAGGTCCTAATATCCCAACACGATTTTATGCCCGTGTTTTGTTCCTTCATTAATATTTGACACAAAAAATTGATTACCATTAAAGGCGGGGATTTCAAAAGTGCCACTTAGAAGTTGTTGTGTTCGTCTCATTCTTATTACTTATTGCCTATTCTTATTTTATTCAGATCAGATCAGAAAAATTCATATCAGATCAGATCATAAAGATTCAGATCAGAAGCATTCAAATCAGATCAGAAAGATTCAGATCAGATCAAACCATATCAGAACCATTCAGATCCGATCTGTAACATTCAGATCAGATCAGAAAAGTTCAGACATGATTAATCGCTTTTTCTTATAATAATAATTACAATTATAATGATTATTATTATTATTATTATTATTATTACTATTGTAATTATAATTATTATTGTTGTTGTTTTTATCATTATTATTGTTATTATTATAATAACAATAATAATTATTATCATACTAAAGTTACACGGAGTAATAATAATTATAATTATAGAAATAAATATTATAATTACAGTTACAATTATAATTCTATAAATAATTATAAATAAAAATATAATTAAAATTATAATTAAAGCTATAATTATATTTAGTGTAATAGTTATAATAATAATTGTACCTATTGTAAAATGTTAATGTTAATTATAATTATAATTTTTTATAATTATTATAATTATATTTAAATTATATTTATAATTACAATAATAATAATAATAATAATTATTATTATTATTATTATTATTTTATATATACTACCTCCGTCCCAGGGACAAGTTCCCACTTTCCTTTTTTGGCAGTCCAAACAAAAAGTTCTCATTTCCCTAAACGGAAAGTTATCCTACATCAAAACAGTGCCAAACAGTGCAAAATAATGCCAAACAGTGTCGAAACAGTGCCAAACAGTGTCTAAACAGTGACAAACAGTGTCGAAACAGTGCCAAACAGTGCCACATATTATTTCCTTAGTATGTGTGAAAGTTAACCCGGGAACTTCTCCCTGGGACGAAGGGAGTATAATTTTAGAAATATTCGAATCAGATCAGATCGGAAAGATTCAGATCAGATCAGAAGGATTCAGATCAGACAAGATCAGGAAGATTCAGATCAGATCAGAATTATTTAGATCAGAAAAATTCAGATCAGATCATATCAGAAAAATTCAGACCAGATCAGAACTTAAAAATTCAGATCAGGTGAAGAGAACAGTTTCTTAATCAAATACGGATCTGGCGTCTCTGTTTTGGTTAAGCAGCCAAGGAAGGTGTCTGGCTGTTTTCATCCATCACATCAAAAAATGAAGGATTGAAGATTAAGGGCTCCAATTTTTGCACGAATCTCGAGACCTGCTTTTCGATCTGTGCCATCCATTTGAGCAAGGCACTCTACCTATATACTACATCTTTTCTTTTTTAATCGCAACGGTTTAGCTTTCACGTTTACCAACACACAATTTTGGTGAGAACTATGTGTCTATTCCAACTTCTAAGTGAGGTCTTGTGGCATCTGTTATTTGTTAAAATTTATTTGTAAAAGATTATCTGGATTGTTTGTACCAACTTAATATGAGTTCATTAAAGGGGTGTCAATTTGAGCGGCTGATCCAAACTACCTTTTACTCTCCTGTAGGAGGAGGGTTAAAGGGGTGTTTTCTTATAATACCACTAAAAAAACTTGTCTGGGAGCAGTGGCGGAGCCACCTATAGAATTGTGGTGTCAATTGACACCACATAAGTTTTTCCTTTTCATATATAGGTATACATAATTTAAAAAAAAAAATAAAATTGATACCACTGAAAAATAATAATTTACATATAGATGTATGTAATCTTTCAAAAATTTAAAATTGACACCACCATTTAAAAAATAGAAATTGCTCAATATAGAATCAAAACATCTCAAAGATAAAAAAAACAAATAGGACTAAATATGTTTTATTACCCAAATAAGACTCAGGCATATTAGTCTTTTTAAAAGAATAACTTGATTAAAACTTCTCAAATCATGAGTTATTGAGGCTTGTATTGGGAATAAAACATCGATCATACTATTTATGAATTTTATCCATGTTTTAGTCCTATTTAGGAAATCATCTCAAAAATAGTGGGTGTCAATGTATATATTTTAAAAGTTGGAACACTGACTTTACAAAATTGAAAAGTCAAGCAAAAATGAAAATTTTGGGCGGCACAAGTCTTACTCCAACGATCTAACTCCAAATCGCTGTATGGAACATCGGAATCACATAACAACTGATTGCACAAGCGAATGGAAGATGCTTTGATAAATGATATCTTAATTACTTTTATTGAAAAAGATATATTTAGAAAGTTTAACAAACAAAAAATTGCATACACATTTTCAACATATGAAATACACGCTGTGGGTAGTTGTGATTTAGCACTTTAATTTTATAAATGACAATTTTTGCTATTTTGCTTATAGAGGTATGAGGAATGATTTGGTCAGTCCGGACTTTATGGAAACCGCTATCCGGCCATGCCCGTAGGAGGAATCTCCGGGTCAATTTTTTTTATAAATTTTTTAAGCATGTTCTTTATGAATTGTAACAACATATCCGCAAAATTTTATTCAATACTTCGACAAGGAAAACAATTAAATATATTATTGAAATATGGCGCCTTATATATACATAAAGTGCCATATTTTTCGAAAATTTATTTGACTAACTTATCGATTGTTTTTTTTGTAATTTTGTGGCGATGTTCTACTCTTTATGAAGAACATGCTCTAAAACTTTCATAAAAAAATTCGACACAGAAGGCGCTCAAACGAACTTGGTCCCCCAAAAAAATTCATGTTGTTTGTGGTCAATCATGTATTTTTAGGGAGGTTTTGGTTTAGCCCCCCTCTCTTTGTACTCTCCTTTTTTAATAAAACATCGGCAAATGCTCCCCGGCATTTACCCCACTGATATTGGTGGTTGACCTTCCGGGGTAAAAAAAAAACTTGGCCCGAAAAAAATCGTGTTCGTCCAGACTGACCAGATCATTTCTATACTTTTATATATGTAAACATAATTATATAATATTAGTTTGCTCAATAGACACCACTGACATTACATCATGGCCCCGCCACTGTCTGAGAGCTTTAGAAGATATGACTCTAGGTCACTAAAATCACTAAATCACTTTGAAAGGTCACTATAGATTATAGAACTATAGTCATTGCAACGTAAAAAGTACATTCTGTGTGTTGTATTCATTTCAGTAATATACTTCTTAACTACGGAGTATCTATTTTAAGGACCTTCTAAGGATGTTTTTACTTGGACTGTAATTTGCTGGTCTTGTTTGGTCTGATCTGTTTAAGTCTGGTCTGATCTGGTCTTGTAAACGTCTGGTCTTGGAAGTCAAGTCTGTCTGGTCTGTTTAAGTATTGTCTGATCTTGTTTATTCTGTTTAAATTTGATCTGGTCTGATTTGTTTAAGTCTGAGACTGAAAACCGTTCAAATAAAAACATATAAATCGTATTTGACCTTTCAAATTGTGTTGGGATACATAAACATTTTGGGTAATAATTCCTCCTATTTTATCCGATAACAAATATTTCGGACATGTCCAAATAAATTGTCTTTAAAGACCAATAAATATGGCAATTCTTTTGTTTTGTTGAAATATTTATTGTTGAGTGGAAATAGAAAAGGGTAAAAAGTAGTTCCACGTGCCATATTCCCCCACCGTTTTGCCACGGACAACGGGACAATGTATAATTGGATTGATTTATGCTAAATTAATTTGCAAATTAAATTCTCCATAATATTTAATGAAGCACGATGAAGAAAAAAAATTAATGAAGCTTTGACTGTAGTCGCAACCTTCCATAGTTTGAATAGTCATACACTCATACCTAATGAGTGGAGTGTTTACAAGTGGAGTGTTTGCAATTTACCTATCTATTTAAAATCATTTTTTATCATAAAAGAACAATTTTTATATTAAAATCGAGAACACACAAAAGACAATTTTCAGATAGATTTTATAGATTCAAATATTCAATTGCGAATTCTAGGAAAAGACAGTAAGTCACCTCATACAAAGCAACCTGACTCGTTTCACTTTTCACTTTATTTGAATTTTGTTGTTATGATGTAATATGTTTTCCAACTTAATCACTTGTTACACAATTCTCCTTAAAACGTTTTTTACTATTTGACACATTTCCGTTTGTCTACTTTTTTTTGTATGTCTACATTTTTTATTTCCCCTCCATATTTAATTTTCCCATCATCTCTGTACGACTAGCCGCCAGAGTTCGATGGGGATATTAACGGAGTATTTTTGTGATTCATTTTGGAGGGGCTTCTCTCTAGGGTGGTTCGCCGTCGCTAGGGTTCTCTCTTCGCTATCGATATTATCGAGGAGCGGCCGTCTCCCTACATATTAAGGTTTTTTTGTTCCGCCGAACTTCGCTCGTGCGGCTTGGATTATCGTGGAACAAGAGCTTCGTGCGGTTTTCCTTTTGGGAGTTTCAGAACGTGAGTGGAATGCAAGAGCGGTGGGGCGTGACTTGAATTTTTATCAGCGAAGAAACACAAGGCAACATGATGAAGTTTTCTTCTATACCTCGGGCATGGATTTCAAAGGCAAATCTCAAGGAGCAAATTGGCAAAAGCAAATTGTTGAGCGCAAGAAGGATAGGGTTTCAGACGAATTTTCCGTGATTGAAATTCTCTTCTACCGTACTACAACATCTCACCTTCCTCCGGAACCACCTCTGTGCGAGGAAGCAATTTGGAGAAAGTTTTTATATTCATATTATTTTTCCTTTTATACTACTACCTCCATCCCACTAAGATTGTCTCATTTTACCATTTCGGTCAGTCCCACTAAGATTGTCTCATATTTTATTTGGTAAAATTTGTGTGGCTCTAAATTATTCTTACTTTATTCTTACTTTATCAATTCAATATCAACTACATAAACCACCTTTTATAGATTTCTGTGCCACTTCTTGTCTCAGTTTGAGTATTTTGATTTTTGAAGAACTTTTGGTAGACAGTGTTTCATTTCCGGTCATTTTAGGCTTCTTCTTGTCCATTTTGTGTCTAGCGATTCAAGTTGCTTTGTATGGGTGACTGACTCTAAGTCTATTCCTAGGGCTTACGATTGGATCTGTAATTGCTATCTCGATTTTTTCTTGCATGTTTGCTCTATATTAATGACAAGCCGCTTTGATGATAAAAAAAATCCCACCATCTTTCCTAATTATTTCGTTTTCCCTTATTTTCCTCCCTATTTTCTAGATTTTCTCATTCTTTTTTCTTACTTTTTCTACGTCCCTGATTATTAAAAAACTGAAGAGAGCAGTTTCATATGCGGCTAGGGGTCCCTAACGAGTCTTCTCATGAAAGTTATTTTTTTGTGCGGCGTTCCCTGCTGATTGAAGCTTGGGGCTTTTGCCATCTTCTCTTGGTGCGATTGATGTGAATAGTGTTCTACGGAATTGGAGGCGGTTGTGGACCTGCATCGGTCATGGTTGTGAGGCCTTTTTTCATATGTTTGTTCCGGCTATTTTGGCATTGTTGTTGGCTGGGAGGGAAGCTACACCAGCGGAGGTTGATCCATGTAGATCACAGGCAGTTTGGAGTATGGAGAAAGGGGTGAATTGGGGCTCCAATCAGCTATTTAGAAGGTCATCACCTATGTTTTGGCCAATTCAGTGGGTGGTCGTCTGGAGTTTGTGGTTGGCTGGGAAGGGCGTAGAACAAATAGCAGTGGATAGGCAGCCGAAGAACAAGTCACTGATGAAGGATTGTCGATGGATTCAAATTACAAACCAACAACGAATCTCCTTCATACGTGTGGTCATGGAACCAAATTTTCTTGGATACATGATTATGGTTTCAGAAGAAAATGCAAGGATGAAAGATGAACTAATCGAGCCAAAAAATGGGAAGGAGGCGAGTCGGGACTAATCGGCTCACCAACAATTCTGAAGTGAAATTAAGGAGATTGCGAGAGTCAGAGATGGATGCTCGCGGATCAGAAAGATCTTTGGTGTTTTTTTTTTTACTTTTTGCTTATTTAGCTTTAATGAGTACTTGTTTTATCTTCAGTTTTTTGCTTATAACTGTTTCTTGAGTTGGTGGGAGTTCGTTTTTTTACTTGGCGTCTCTATCATCTTGGTCAGAAGTTGTGTGGCTCTAAAAGCCGTCTTTGTCTTCAAAGCTTTCACGTGGTTTGCGATTTGGTATCTTGTGTTGAGGGTGACCATTTCTATGTTTGATCACAGAGCGAGATGATCTTCGGATTTTGAGTTTTGTGGGAGTCTGGGTTTTAAGTCTATGTCTGATGTAATGTTCGTGTTTTGAGTTTATTTTAATATAGGCGATTTGCTTAAAAAAAGTGTCGTGGTTATTACCCCTTTGCAATTTTTCAAGATTATTGTGAAAAAACTTTTAGAGAATTAGGCTGTCACTTTGTGAATGTTTTCTAAACGAATAAATATTAAAATTGATTCTAATTGAAAAATGAGCAAAAATGATTTAGTTGTATAGCCAACCATATTAATCTTTACCAAACAGGTTTGCACATTTTATGAACGGGGGAGTATTTTGTCAAACTAAAACTTTGGAACAAAAAAGTAACGTGTAAAGTGTATGTAATTTAGGAATATTTGCAGTTGAATAAACAATAAATGTTGATTGGAATTGTTTGAAAACTCAAACAATTCATATACTCAACGATCAAACATAGATATTATCACTCATGATATATTAGAGTAACTAGGATCATTGATTGCCACTTGTGAATGAAACTTAATTCATATACTCATGATATATTTGACACCCTAATTTTTTAATTTTTGGGGGCATTGAGGCCCAAGCCTCATTGGCCTAAAGAAAGGCACGACCTTGCCACACACTCACCCAAACATAATTAATTTATTTATATAATGTAAAAATGGATTTATATATATGTGTTGGAAAAAACCCAGACCTTCCCGCTCCGTGAAGTTAAGATAGACACTTAGAAGTTACAGTGGTAATGAGAGAACACAAGTTAAATTCTCCATTTTGGAGATTGTTCCACTATACAGAAGAATAGAATGATTTAGAAGGATGTTTTTACAAAACTGAACCACTCTATGATGGCTCACTCAAGCTTGGGGATAAAAACTTCCCAAGCTATTTCTATTCTCACTCAAAGAGGCTATCTAACTTTCTCACTCTAAGAAGCGGATTCTCTCTTGGCTAGGATAGATAGGAATGAAGCCTCATATCCCTATTTATACAACTCCACATTCACAATGAATGGTGGGGATGATTTGTATCCAAGGGTGAAGATTGATTCTCTAGAATGCTCCACACACTCTAGCAGTCTCTATACCCTTCTACTCCCTTCCATATCCTTTCATACTTTTCTATAAGCTTACGGAAGGTTCCCCACATCACCAGAATATTCCAGAGGATTCCACACTATTCCACAAACTTCTAGAGAGATCTATAACTCTGTAGAAGGTTCCCCACTTCTAGAACTTTCAAGAATGTTCTAGAAAATTCTATACATCTCTAGAAAATTCTAGAACTTTCTAAAATCTCTCCAATTAAAGAGGAGATCATAATATGTTTACTTATATTTTTACTACTATTTTCTCCAAAGCTTAATAATTTAGCTCATTAATTGGTCGCATTAATTGTTATCATACATAATATTATATAATATAATTTAGCTCTTTTAAAGCTAATGATTTATATTCATATGTGTGTAGTCAGTTGAAAAAAGTGCAAATAAGACAAGTAAATTAACCAAGGACGGTACTTGCAGTGGCCAATGGGGCAGGCTAGGGTGGGACAAAACAAGGGCCAAGGAGTAACGGGGGACGTGACGGGGATGATGAAATTATCTAGAAATGGGATGATGGTTGAGGGAGTCAACCCCCTCTCAAAATCATCCCCTCATTGTCACCCCTCATCGTGATCATATGCGGATTTAATTCACTATGTTCGTAAATTGACATAATCTGAGTGTCGATTCTTCTCATTAAAGAACATAAGCCTGATTTTTTGTAATCGCGTCAACAAAGACAACTAATGATAGTTGACCAACACAGCTTCAATCTATTATTGAAGTAATGATTTGAAAACGCCTACCCACATGTTTTCCTCCTTTTGAAATTGTGTTATACTGCTCGCGTTCTCTCATCTAAGACATGAGGAAGTAACACACATATAAAGTATAACGTACCTGTGTAGTTGGTATCAAATCTCAATGTATGAATGCATTTGATCATGTGGATTTGATGAACACATATTGAGTCTAATTTAGTGAACGGATAAAAAGAAAAAATGCAAAAAATAGTGGATTGAGTGAATCATTGGGATTATTATTGTTGATACAATCAACAACAACAATAACATACAAGCTTTTTTAAAAAAAATAGTTTGGTGCCAGCTAACATAAATTGGAACATCCAATCAAAGTTTAAAAAATTAAATAGATAAAAATGAGATATCAATCTTCCAATCTTATACTCTTAATCCACATCACTAATTCTAAAGTCACACTCTCTCATCTAATAAAAAAATTATCATATCATCGTAGCAATTAGAAAATAGAAATTAATAAGTTAGTTCATTCGGTCATTCACAAATCAATAATTCATCATATTAGCAAATCATTATAAAAGCTAGCTAGATTTTTTGGGAAATAAACATAACAAATTTGAGAGTTCGGATTTGTACTTTACTTCTTCATTGATAATTCTATTATTTCACCCGTTTTGTTACTTCTATAGCATACGGTTTAAGCCAAACAACTAGTGTAACCTCTATTTTTTTAATACATACTCCGTATATATAATATAAATGTATTTAAATTTTTGGCCCTCTAATTTTTTATTTTTTTGGGGCATTGAGGCCCAAGCTTCATTGGTCTAAAGAAAGGCACAACCTTTCCACACACTCAAACATAATTAATTTATTTTATATAATGTAAAAATGGATTTATATATGTGTGTTGGGAAAAACCCAGACCTTCCTGTTTCGTGAAGTTAATATAGACACTTAGAAGTTAAGGTGGTAATGAGATAACACAAGTTAAATTCTCCATTTTGGAGATTCTTCCACTATACAGAAGAATACAATGATTTACAAGGATGTTTTTATAAAACTGGACCACTATATGGTGGCTCACTCAAGCTTGGGGATAAAAACTTCCCAAGCTATCTTTATTCTCTCTCAAAGAGGCTATCTAACTTTCTCACTCTAAGAAGTTGATTCTCTCTTGGCTAGGATAGATAAGAATGAAGTCTCATATCCCTATTTATACAACTCCACCTTCACAATGAATGGTGGGGATGATTTGTATCCAAGGGTGTAGATTGATTCTCTAGACTGCTTCACACACTCTAGCAGTCTCTATACTATTATACTCCCTTCCATATCCTTCCATACTCTTCCATAAGCTTTGGGGAGGTTCCCCACATCACCAGAACATTCCAGAGGATTCCACACTATTCCACAAACTTCTAGATAGTTCTAGACTTCTCTAGAATTCTCCGAAATGTTCTGGAAAATTCTATACATCTCTAGAAAATTCTAGCACTTTCTAAAATTTCTCCTTAATATGTTTACTTATATTTTTACTACTATTTTCTTCAAAGCTTAATAACATCAAATAATATTGAAACCGGTTGCATTAATTGTTATCATACATAATATTATATAATATAATTCTTTTAAAGCTAATGATTTATATTCATATGTGTGTAGTCAGTTGAAAAAAGTGCAAATAAGACAAGTAAATTAACCAAGGACGGTACTTGCAGTGGCCAATGGGGCAGGCTGGGGTGGGACAAAACAAGGGCCAAGGAGTAACGGGGGACGTGGCAGGGATGATGAAATTATCTAGAAATGGGATGATGGTTGAGGGAGTCAACCCCCTCTCAAAATCATCCCCTCATTGTCACCCCTCATCATGATCATATGCGGATTTAATTCACTATGTTCGTAAATTGACATAATCTGAGTGTCGATTCTTCTCATTAAAGAACATAAGCCTGATTTTTTGTAATCGCGTCAACAAAGACAACTAATGATAGTTGACCAACACAGCTTCAATCTATTATTGAAGTAATGATTTGAAAACGGCTACCCACATGTTTTCCCCCTTTTGAAATTGTGTTATACTACTCGCGTTCTCTCATCTAAGACATGAGGAAGTAACACACATATAAAGTATAACGTACCTGTGTAGTTGGTATCAAATCTCAATGTATGAATGCATTTGATCATGTGGATTTGATGAACACATATTGAGTCTAATTTAGTGAACGGATAAAAAGAAAAAAATGCAAAAAATAGTGGATTGAGTGAATCATTGGGATTATTATTGTTGATACAATCAACAACAACAATAACATACAAGCATTTTTTTCTAAAATAGTTTGGTGTCAGCTAACATAAATTGGAACATCTAATCATAGTTTAAAAAAAATAGATAAAAAAGAGATATCAATCTTCCAATCTTATACTCTTGATCCACATCACTAATTCTAAAGTCACATTCTCTCATCTAATAAAAAAACTATCATATCATTGTAACCACTCCAATTCATGTTTGCCACTGTTTATATGTTGTGTTATTTCGGAAAAATTTGAAATTTTATTTTAAGATAAAAAATACTACATTATTAAGAGATAATGAAAGTAGGTACTTCATTCATTCTTTTTTATTTGCAACATTTTCATTTTCACAATTGATGCCAACACACATCTTTGATAGTCATTATATTTAATTCTCTATTATTAAAAATATTTAAAAATCAACTTATGAAAATTTGTATTGAGATTGAAATCAACAAAATTTTTTCGAAACAATATAATTATCATTCTTTAATAAAATATTATCAAACTAGAATATGTGAATAATATAATGTACAATTTTGCATGTTACAACTGAAAAGAAAGAGAGTATAGTACTAATGCAGACATTTGTTATTTATATTTTGATAATCTAGCATCCATTGTGATTTTTGAATTTTTATAATGAATATCTATTGGGTGACTCAATATAAGTAGTAAGCAAGACATATGAATATATGGATATTACATGTAAAAGCATTTTCACATATCAATTTAATATGTATATGAAATATATATAATGCATAAAATCACCTTTACTCTTACATTATTTTTAGTGTAAATTACTATTGTCCTCTTGATGTCAGATCAAAATCAATAGTTGAACCTATATTATTAAAACCACTTATTTATTCCTTGAGTTTCGCCCCACTCTTTATAACATTAATGTCATTTGCCTCATATAATTGTGAAATTTAACAATTTCCCATTTATATTTTATATTGAAAAAGTGTTGTAAAATTTAATGAAAGTTTCTAAAATGTATGTTTTTCAAAGTCAAGATAACCCATAATCATGATTATAAGTCATTTTATTGCTCAGAATGACTTATTTGCTACTCGGTGAAAGAATGTTATTGAAGTTAATTGAACCGGATGAATTACAAATAAAATTTTATATCCGCAATTGAGAAATGTTTAGAAATTTTAGAATGCATATTTTGAACAACCATGCTTGATTTATCTCATTAGTAGTTACTTGTGATTTTTTTTTTGTTGGAGCTACTCCCATTAATCACTGATAGTTTTTTTTCCAGGGATAGCTAAGAAGAAAAAACATAGATTAGCAATTATGATTTGCAATTATGATGATTGATTGATTCTACTTACAAAAAATGGATGTTATTAATCATTTCCAAAGAATTTGAGAGTAATACATATGCCGAGGGCGTAGCTCACCTAATAAAAAGAAGGTGCCACAAAGGAGAGATCACAGATTCAACTTCAAGCAATGATTTGGGATGTAACTTCATTCTCTTTTTATCAGAGTGTGATCAAACCTCAATTTACATCCTCGAAATAATTGTTCGACCGATTTTGGGATCCTTAAGAATGGAGTGTCATCCTATTTTGAGAATAATACATACTAGAGACGCAAACTTTGAGAACAATATAACTTCAGACGATACTAATTGATTTTTACTCTAAAAAGCAATTACTATTTTTGAAAATGCTAAATGACATCAGTAATTATGACATAACTATTAGTGTTCCCACTCTTTTTATAATTGGAAAATCATTCAAGCCTTCCAAACATCAAGATCTTACTATGTTTGTATAAACATCGACTATTACTTTTTATGCATAAAAGGGAGATAATCAATTAATCATATTAGTAATGCCGTAATGGTGTTTAAATTAAATTGATGGCCTTGTACCAAAAAAGGAATTGTTTTTACTTTTATTTTCTCTAATTATTTTCTCTAATTATTATGAGATACTTCCTCCGTTCTTTTTTAGTTGCAACGATCAACATTTCACACTTGCCAACGCACGTCTTTCACCGTAATTATATCTTAATCTCTATTAGTAAAAAATATTTAAAAATTAGATTTTGAAAATTTGTTATGAGATGAATTTAACAATATATATTTTTGAAATAATTTTCATAAAATAATAATATGAAATGTAGTCAAAGTAGAACATCTGAATATTGTAAAATTCAACATGTTACGATAAAAAAGACACGGATAAAAGTACAAAAAACACATTGACAAATAGTATATAGATGGAATGCATAAACCGATCGAGGGAAATAATGGAAAATATAAGGATCAACATGCAATTAGGCCCTAAGGATTCCAACTAGTTTGAACAAATCAATCCCGCTCTCACGCTCCCCCTCTGCCCATCTCTCCCACCCCACCCCACCCCACCCCCACCCAGCTGCGCAGCTCTATATGAATGGCGGACCCGTCGGATGTGACAGTCTCGCTCTCACTAGCTTACTCACACTATCAGCGTCTGCCTCCATGGGAGCGGTGCTTTATCTCCTCTCTGGACTGTCCGCCATTGATATTCATCTCTGGGCATGAGCTGACAGCGCGGGGTAAGCTCACCTGACGTTTTATGATAACAGTTCTATAATCAATTGTAGTAATTAGAAAGAAGAAAATGTCATGAAATTTCCTTCTCTGCACGGAAAGTTTGCGTCTGGTTTAGCTGAATAAGCTTTTCTGCAAATGTGTGATTTTTTGGCTGAGATCTCAATTCTCATTGTTCCATATATGCATGCCCAAATAAATCAATATCCTACTCTAGTTGATCTGTGTATTGTTTTAATTCTTATATATAAGGTTTTCTGTAACAGGGTTTCAGATCTGACAAGACTCACACTTGTTTGGTGGAATCATCAACCAATGAGGCATGCAAATATGCAAAATGTTGGTGGGCAGTCGATGCGAATCACACGCTCCAGGGCTAAAACATTTGCCTCTTCTAATGGACTGCCCCCTTTACATCCTTCAGGCACAGAGAATGGGAAACAGGTTCAGAGAGCAAGCTGCAAAAGAGCAGCATCAGATGAAAACATTCCAACAAGTGGTGCCCCTTCTTATGTTCAACAGAAGAAAAGAGCTGTTCTTAGAAATGTTACTAATGTTGTCTGTGAGAGTTCGTACTTGAATTGTATGCCTGGAACTAAAGTCCAGGTGCCTTTTTCTTTTGGCAGTAAAATCTTCTTCGTACTGAGTTTCAAATTTCTGTACTTTTATAAACTTAATAGTTCCTCTAGAGAGTCGTATGTGGTTGAGAATTAGTTTGATGGTGACAGGATAAAAAAATTCCGGACAAGAAAAATGCAAAGGTGATACCTGCTGTACTAGGTAAAAAAAGGCCACATGTTACGGATGAAATGCAGGAAAGTATCACTGAAGAACCAAACAAATTGAAGGTTGAGAAATCAGAACGTAGCTCATACACAAACTGTAAGAAGAATGCATCAGCGCAGCAAAGCAATCGTGCCACTATAGGACAAAGCAGGGCATGTGGTGTTATGCAACTAGTGAAGTGTAACTCTACAACTGTCCCGCAGCCGACTACACCACAAATTGGTAAGACGTTTTATTAACATTCAAAATATGCAACACATAAATATTGTTGTTCTTTTCAATGCATTCTGTGTTAGGATTCTTGGCGTCTTTAGTAGATTTAACAGATCTATTAAGCCACCTATTTCAATGTGGCAGTCTGCTCATGGTTTTTTAGCTATTTGCAATCGATTAGTAATGTCCGGTGTTTAGAGCATCTGTCTGGTCTCACATACGCTTCAATAATTGCTAATTCTGTTCAAGTTACTTGTTGCAGATGATGGCAAAATTTGCCCAAAGATAAATGACTTGGCCAGTCTGGGAATTACAGATATAGATACAAATCACATGGATCCACAAATGTGCACTCTGTATGCTGCAGATATATATGCAAATCTACATGCTAATGAGGTCTGTATAAGCTCCATTGCTGATCTTAGTTATACCAGTAGTCTTCAAACATTGATGTATTATGAACACCACATCTAGGAATATAATTTCATTCTAACTTTTCTATTGCCCTACCCCACCTGCCTGGCTGCTTTCGTCAGCTTGACCGGAGACCATCTGTTGATTACATGGAAAAGCTTCAGCGAGACATTACTGAAGGTATGCGGGGCATTCTGATCGATTGGCTTGTGGAGGTAAGTTGTACCTTTTGATGTTGCTATTTGCTACACATCCTCATGATGTCTTCACATTGATATTTGCTGCATGACCCCTTCTCTACTTAAATACAGTATTATTGATAGAGTAATAAACCATGTGCTCGTACATCGTTGTTTAGTTGGCCTTTTTTAAATCCAAGGTCATTTCAAAAGGCTCAATGTCAGCATAGGGATACATAGTAATAAACTATGTGCTAGTATATCATTCTTTAGTTGGCTTTTTGAAATCCAAGGTCATTTCAAAAGGCTCAATGTCAGTATAGGGTCATTGGTGCCCACTATTTTTATCAGATAATAAGATTTTGATCAGATAATAGTTCTTTTATTTCTTTTATCTACGTTTAATCGTTTATGTTGATTCGTATTTGTATTAACTTTCAGGTTTCTGAAGAATACAAGCTGGTTCCAGACACCCTTTATTTGACAGTGAATCTTATAGATCGGTTTCTCTCAGAAAACTACATTGAGAAACGAAAACTGCAACTGCTTGGCGTTACCTGCATGCTAATTGCTTCGTAAGTTCTTCATGTTGTTTGCAACTGTCTGCACATTAAGAGAAAATTTCATTCCCTGCCTCCCTGGGTATTCCTCTTGTGTTCAGCTATGTAAAGGAAAAAATGTTGCAGATGATTAGGCACGAATATGAATGGGTTGCCCTACAATTGGATTTTAGGTAGAAAAGTTCTATAGAAACTCATCTGGGGTTTTGAAATGATGGAGCTAAGGCTATCCACTTTACAAAAGTCGCTCTCTTTCAGAATTAGCTTCATAATTAGTTAAAGTTCTTACTTTTCTGTTAGATGCTGATGGCTGAATTTGTTAAATATAGAAGTATCAAACCTAGTCTTGCTGTAATAGTCTTACTACAACACGAGTCTAGAGTAGAGTATGTACTCTTAGTCCTTTTTATGTATAGGAATATTTTGTACTCTATTTTTTTATTAAAAGAAAAATGGATATTTTGGGACTAAGGTGTTAAAATACTGAAAATGATGATAATGAAAAATAAAAATGGAAATACAACCAAAGCTTTCAACTATCACAAAATAAAATGTTGAATTTGTGTTTGTACTTCTTTAACATATCTTTATGTATATCAATGTTACTCCGTATTATACATAACACATCATACATGGATTAGAATAAAACCATCCTAGTGGGTTCATAACTTCATATGCAATAATGCGATGACCATCACTGTCTGTTGCAGCATTGAGAGCCTGCATCATTTTTGCAGTATTTTCTGTATCACTAACATTTTCCTCCCCTACTCATTTGTCTTTTAGAAAATATGAAGAAATTTGTGCACCACGTGTCGAAGAATTTTGTTGCATTACAGACAATACATACTCGAGAGAAGAGGTATACTCCTAAAATCTATTTTGGATGATAAATGTGGATAATATGTACAGTTTATTGTTATCATTCAAGTCTAGAATCTTTTATTATTTCCTCTTGATTTATTTCCAGAAAATGGTTGTAAGCATAAAGCATAATGGTGGTATAATCCATGCATCAAAAGAATGTTCAATGAAACTTTGTATTCCATCTTAAGACTTGTGTCATGTCCAAAGGCTCATTTACTTGGCAGGTTGTAAAAATGGAGAGTCATGTTCTTAACCTTTTGGACTTCCAACTTTCTACTCCCACAACCAAGAAATTCCTTAGGTACTAAATTTAGCTTATTTACTTCTTTGATATTTGTCCTTAGCAAAGACTGTTTACTTGGTTCACTGGGTCTCACCATATATTTTTGTAAAAAATTCTGATTCATAGGAGGTTCGTTCAAGCAGCACAGACTTCTTATCAGGTAGTAAATTATAAAGGAGTGACTCATTTAGTGCGCATTTATATTCTCAATGATGTGTTGATATAGAACCTTAATGAGAACTGTTCTAAAATGCAGGTTCCTTCTGTTGAATTGGAATTCATGGCAAATTATTTGGCAGAGTTGACTCTTGTTGACTATAGTTTCCTTAAGCTTCTCCCTTCTCTTATTGCTGCTTCTGCTGTATTTCTTGCAAGGTGGACTCTTGATCAGTCCAAACACCCATGGGTATGCATATTTTCCACCTTACTACATATTTCTAAGGGTTGTCTTTTAAAGGCGTAATAAAATGCAATGTAGGAAATGTATGTGTAATGCAATCAGTTGTTCCACTTTCTTGTTCAAGGATGTAATCAAATACTTGTTTCATTTTCCCTTTTTGGAAAATAAGAAGCTTGATAACTGACTTGAGTTTCTTATGTTTTTTATCCTTTCATCATTTTTTTATTTTACATATATTCTTTTATCCTTTTCATCGTGTCTTTTATCATACCTTATCGTTTTTATCTTTCTTTTCCTTCTGACTCAGATATCCTTCTTTCTTTATCTATTTGTGTTAGACGAACGCAAAATCTTTCGGGACTAAGGTTTGGATGTTGTTGTATACAATACCCCTATCATCCCATGGTTTTAAAATTTGTGCAACATCAGATCAAAAAACAAAAATGCAGGAGTGTTTGATTTCATTATAGTGTGTGCTATTATGGTCTTGGAAACTATACCTTAAATCATTGATTCATATTTGAGAAATGGCTTTCTCTTGCAGAACCCTACCCTTGAGCATTACACCAGGTACAAGGCATTAGAGCTGAAAACTACAGTTTCAGCTTTGCAAGACTTACAACAAAACACCAAGGGGTCTTCCCTTAATGCCATACATGAAAAGTATAAACTACCTCAGGTAACTTATTATAAAGTATAAACCCGGTGACCTTTGGGACACGGGTACAAATTTGGTACAAAGTACACGTATACTTCATCTTTGGTACAAATTTTTGAACAAGATTGCTGAGATCATAGGATACATATCAAAATAATTTGCTTCTTATGATCTATCAAAGACATCAATGCTCTGCCTTCTGTCTCA
This sequence comes from Cuscuta epithymum, assembly GCA_945859915.1. NCBI lineage: Eukaryota > Viridiplantae > Streptophyta > Magnoliopsida > Solanales > Convolvulaceae > Cuscuta > Cuscuta epithymum. Next base: position 33,598 of record CAMAPF010000947.1, on the reverse strand, counting down.
GACTCCTTTGTCCGTAAAAAGAGCCATGTTTGATCAATAAAGTTAGTTTCTCCTGTAATTTGCTGAAGGAAAGTCATAAAAAGGTTACATATGTTAAATCAAATTAAACCAAAATAAGTCTAAAGAATGCACCCCTATCAATCCCCAAATTTATTTTTGGCTTGCTGTTATATTTCACATGCTTGTTGCGTTAATGGAATCATGTGGTTAAAACATTTAGGAAAGGAAAAAAATAACGTCAACACACAATTTCTTTCTTAAACGAATGTAAAGATAATTTGGGGAAGAAGTATCACTATAAGTTTGCTTAATGATTTATACTGGGTCTGATGTACCAAAATATAAAAGAATGCACATCTGTGAAAGAAAATTGGCTCATTTTTTGGGAGTAGTGCATCCTTATGGATCTTATAATACGCACCATATCATATTATTGCAGATGATCTTATCAGTTTCATAAAATGGAATTCTAACACTCATAGAGTCATAGGTAACTTGTACCCAATGTCTATCTTATTAATAATACTATTTCTTAACTTTTTACAGTTCAAATGTGTTGCAACTATAACATCACCGAAAGCAGATGAATCTCTGTTCTAGAAGCATCAGACTCACCCTGCTGCTGCTGCTACTATTGTCTATTACTATAAGTTGTCCTTCATATACCCCCCCTAAATGTCAGATAAGAGCTCTCATTCATTTGTTCATTCCCCTCCATCCTCAAATGGCTGATGGTATCTGTTAGATCAAATTTTGGTACAAATGTTACGCTTTCCGTAACGTGGGATTTTCAGATACAATTGTTCAAAAGCACGATGGTGTTATTAGTCTGTATTTAGGAAAGCGTTGTAGTTAAGAAGAAAGCAAAAGCAACCGATGCATAGTTTAGTTGCTGCCTTGAAGGAGCTATCTAAGCTCCTTGTGTACAAACGGTTTCAAATCTTGTGCTATTTATGATCTCTTTTCAATATACTTGATCCATGCTATTTATGATCTCTTTTCTAGTTACCGTATGGATAATCGGGGTGGACTTGGTTCTGGAATTGATGGGGTCGTGCTTAGACGGTTAGACCTAGAACTCTGGGAGTTTCTTACAATTTTTTTACATAATATTAGAGGAACCTATATAAAGACGAATCTTAATGTCAGGCCGGCCTGACGGGATGCTCCGTCCGGCCGAGGGCATTTCAGGCACTTCCCGGTGGAATTTTTTGATGAAATTTTTTGAGCATGTTTTTCATGAAGTCTAGTTTATCCATACCGAATTTCGGCTAAAAATTCAATCAGGAAGACACTCAAATAATTTCTTGAAGTTAACTGGGCAGTTCATACATATAAATTGCCCAGTTAACTTCAAGAAATTATTTGAGTGCCTTCCCGATTGATTTTTTAACTGAAATTTGGTATAGATAACCTAGACTTCATGAAGAACATGCTAAAAAATTTTCATCAAAAAATTCCACCGAGAAGTGCCTGAAATGCCCTCGGCCGGACGGAGCATCCCGTCAGGCCGGCTTGACATGAAGACTACTCCCTATATAAAAACTTGTATAGTGGAATATGTTCAGTTCCTAATCTCCTATATAAAGGATTCAAGAACCATTATGAAACAGGACAAGAACTAAAGATTTGGTTCTTGTTTTTTTTGGCAAATGGTTCTTGCTTTTATTATCGATAAAAACAAATGGTTCTTACTTTTATTCGGTTCTTAAGTTCGAACTAAACTTGGCTCAAAACCCTTCTTTTATTTGGAAGACTAGCCTAGAAGCTGAAGGTATATCATAGCCTCATAGGTGGAGGGTGGGCAATGGAGAACAGATAATGTGGGGGAAGATCCATGGCCGCTTCCTAGTTTGGAGTAGGGGTGGACTGGGACTTGGATGCCTCGGGCTTAGCCTGGGCGGGTTGCGGGTCAAATATTATCATGCTCGGTACTGGCCCCATTTGTACCGGTACCGGGTACGGTCCGGGCTACCCAGCCGGGTCAGGTCAGGTTGGGCTTGTTTTATTTTTTGTTATTTTTTTTGGAAAAAATAGTTAAAATACCCCAAACTTTGAAGGGATATGAAGTAAACACCCCAAACTTGCATATGTATTTTAAAATATACCCCAAATTTTATATAAAAATTATTTAAGCATCATGGTCATGTTCATTTTCTATCAAACATGAATATGAAAGCGTTGCAACTAAAAAATGAAGGAAATATAAAAATAAAGAAATATTGATGCTAGTAATCCAACCTTTATCAGATATGCCATAAATGGTCCCAAATTCCCAATTATTGATAATCCAAAAAAAAAAATTGTATCCTCTTTTCTTTCTATGGTCCCAGTTTAATATTACTGGTTGTTAACGTTATTAATAAAGTATAATACCGGTTAAGGTTCTAAATAATACCCACACATCGCCTTCCTTCGCACTTCCTCTCTCTATGCTTCGACGACTTCGCCAAATTTCTTCCTTCCTCATTTCAAATTCTGGTTAATCAATGTCCACCCAAAGCATTCATTCAGACGGTGGTGAGTTTCGCTCGACGAAATCAAGCAAAGGAGTAAATCCAGGAGTGAAGTGTCATCACAACATCAATTCTATTTTGAGAGTTGTTAAAAATCGGATTAACGTTGGGAGGATGTTTCATGGCTGCTCGTTATGGCCGGTAAATTTGTTAATTTTTAATATTTTGTTATTAGAAACATGCTAGAAGCAACTAGGGTTAATAGTCAGTCATGAATAACTAAACAGGAAAAATCATAACTGTTTTCTTAACATCAGGAGCTAGAAGAACCTGGTGGTCATGCTGGATGGGTAACCACAGCTGTTTAAAGTCTAGGAAGAGGATGAGAGTCTAATAGGAAAATTAATAGGGAAACTCTGAACTAGTCATTTAAATGACAAAGTAATAGCTATAGGTACAACTCTTACATCTTTCGGCAAAACTCTGTTGTTAATTCTGTCATTCTTCCATCTTCCCGTTCTGAAACTTTCTAATTTTGGTAAAAGAAATCACGTAAAAGTGTTAGAGATAAAATATACTCTGTAGACAGGTAGTATGAACTTTGGTAAAAGAAAGTATACTATGTTAGCCGGCAACAAGTCGCATGGATCGTTGAACGAAGAATGGATACAAAGGTTGATTTTTTTTAGGATTATTAGTAATTGGGATCGTTTTGGGATGACCGGGTAAAGTCAGATTATTAGTGTCAAATTTTTTAATAAACAATAATAGAGATCACTTTTTTTCAAAACAAATAATGTTCACTAGTTCTCACATAAAAAAGAACAGATAATCACATAAATCACACCCACAATTCCAGTCTCAAATGGTGAGTAGTGTCAATTTTGACTATATGGGGAGTTCAAGAAGTCTAAGGCTCAAAGCTTCAAACTTAGATCTTATACACGGCGTCGAGTAGCCCCCTCCCTACTTGATCAATTCATATATTTTGGTGCCAATTCGTATATTTTGGTACCGGAGTATCATGGAATACCGTGCCCCAAGTATCATATATTCATATCGACACAACCTAGCATAAGATTCTAGTGAAATTCCATGGAATTGGAAATCCTCCCTCCCACACCTTGATTTTGTCCGCTTGATTTGTCGATGCAAGCACGAAGCCTGTGATATAGTTCAAGAATTTTCAAGTAATGTAGAAGAGAGTTCGAGACTATACAAGACTGTAAATGGCAGAATATAGAGAAATATAGAAGAGATGCAAGAAGAATGATTTATTCACAGTATGCTTTGCAGAATTAGCTCAATCGCTATATATACAGTATTAGCTACTCGATGATATAGTTCAACTAACTAACAGACTTTAACGACTTCGTATTGACTTTTAACAGATTGAACTATATCAATACTTCTCCCATCACTATGGACTTGTCCTCAAGTCACTTGAGCAAAAAAAAACTGGAAATCTTTCTTTCACCCAATGAGCCCACTCCCATGTAGCATCTGTCACTTCCTGACCCTTCCACTGAATAAGGAATTTGACCTTAGCCTGATTCTGATCTTTCACCATCTGCCTTGCTATAACTGACATTGGTTCCGGTTTGTTCTCCATGTTCATATTATGCATCCAATTAGGAATATGGGGCTTAACATGAAACGTGTTATGAATCTTGGCTTCAACTGGTAGATTCAATTTAAATGCCACCTTCCCTATAGGTTGGTTGATCTGAAATGGGCCATAAAACTTAGGAGATAACTTCTCATTCCCTCTTTGCTCAATTGTAGTTTGTCTGTAGGACTGCAACTTGAGCCACACCCAATCTCCACTTTGAAATTATCTTTCTGACCTCTTCTTATCAACCTGCATCTTCATTCTGTGTTGAGCTCGTTGTAACTGTAGCTTCAATAGTTGAATCATAGTCTCTCTCTGCTGCATTGATCTATCCACTGTAGCCACTTTAGTCTCCCCAGGTAGATTAGGGAGATGTAAAGGGGGTGGTTGATTATATACTGCCTCATAAGGAGTCATACGAATGCCAGAATGAAAAGTGGTATTATACCACCATTCTGCTAAGGGCAGCCACTTACACCAATCTTGAGGCTTCTCACAGCACATACACCTCAAGTAATTTTCTAAGCATCTATTAACCACTTCTGTCTGGGGATGGAAAGAAGTAGATAGCAGAAGATCCACCCCTTGAACACTGAACAATGCCTTCCAAAAATTACTTAGGAAAATGGAACCTCTATCACTCGCAATAGTACTTGGCCACCCATGCAGTTTAAAGACATGATCAAGATAACTTTGAGCTACCTCAATTGCTGGAAAGGGATGCTTTAATGCTATAAAGTGTGCATACTTGCTCAATCTATCCACCACTACAAAAACTCACATTTTTCCCACATGAGGTAGGCAGTCCCTCAATAAAATCCATAGATACATCCACCCAAACTTCTTTAGGAATAGATAGTGACTGCAGTTTCCCTAGATATGCAGAGTTGTCATACCTACAAGACTGGCAAATCTGACAAGTTCTAATGAAGTATTGCATATCCTTATCAAGGCCCTTCCAATGAAACCATTGCCCGATTCTTTGTATTGAAACATCTCTTCCTGAATGTCCTCCAGTAGCATAACTATGTGCCCATTGTAACAGTTTATTTCTGATTATAGGGTCTTGCCCTATGATAATTTTGCCTTTCTTTCTCAACACCCCTTCATTAAATGTATATATACTTGATCACCATTTAGTGTGTTGTGCTGCACTTGGTTGATAATCTGTTGCAAGTTAGCATCTCCTCCATAACTTTGCTTTATTATATCTATCATATCTGTTTGGATGGATGAAATAGCTATGCACAATAATTCAGCCCCAGTCACTCTAGATAGTGCATCCGCTACTTTATTTTTCACCCCACTCTTGTATTGGATTTCATATCTAAAACCCATCAATTTAGATAACCAAAACTGTTGGAAGGGTGTTGAAATCTTCTGCTCCAATAACCATTTCAGACTCTTTTGGTCAGTCTTAATAATAAAAGTCTGACCAAAGAGATATTGCTCCCATTTCTGCACAGCAAAAACTAATGCCAACAACTCTTTCTCATAAACTGATAGATTCTGCCATCTAGTTCCCAATGATCTGCTTATAAAGGCCAAAGGGTGACCCTCTTGCATCAAAACAGCTCCTATACCCTTGTTTGATGCATCAGTTTCAATGACAAATTGTTTGTCAAAATTAGGCAATGCTAAAACCGGTGCAGTACTCAAGGCCTGTTTTAGATCTTCAAATGCCACAGTAGCCTCATCAGACCATTGAAAAGCCCCTTTCTTTAGCATATCAGTCATAGGTTTTGCTAATATAGCATAGCTTCTGATAAACTTCCTGTAGTACCCCGCTAAGCCTAAAAAACTTCCGAGTTGCTTTAAGGAAGTTGGAATGGGCCACCCGATTATTGTCTCAATCTTCCTATAATCTGTTTCAAGCCCATTTCCTGATATAAAATGCCCTAGGTATTCCACCTTTTCCATACCAAAATTACATTTGCTTCTCTTAGCAAATAACTGATGTTGCTTCAAGACTTCAAACACCTGCTGCAAATGTAACTTGTGGGCTTCTAAATCCAGACTGTATATAAGTATGCCATCAAAGAATATGAGAACAAATTTTCTCAAACATTCCCTGAATATGTGGTTCATGAAGCTTTGAAAGGTGGCAGGTGCATTAGTTAAGCCAAAAGGCATTACCAAGAACTCAAAATGGCCATAATGAGTCTTGAAATATGTTTTATGCACACATCTTCAGGGCATACTCTTAACTGATGATAACCTGCCCTCAAATCCAATTTAGAAAATATTCTTGCCCCAGCCAATTCATCAATCAATTCATCTATCACCGGAATTGGAAACTTGTCTTTAATAGTTTGTTTATTCAAAGCTCTATAATCTGTACACATCCTCTAATCTCCATCCTTTTTACTTACTAATACCACAGGGGAAGCATATGGAGAAGAACTAGGCTGAATTGTACCTTCTTTCAACAATTCTTTAACCTTTTGTTCTATTATATCTTTCTGTTTCAAAGGGTATCTGTAAGGCCTGATATTGACATGTTGTGCTCCTTCTTTAATTGGTATTCTATGATCAAACCCACCTCTGTTTGTAGGCAACCCTTTAGGTTCTTGGAAAATTACTTCATATTTCCCAATGATATCATTCAAGCATTCTGGAGTTGCTCCTTCTACCATTTTTAGTTTGAATAGATCATCTGCCTCTTCCAACCCATCATCATGTTGTGCTCTTGGTTGGCATTGTATAAGATACAACTGAGTAGCTTGCTGAAGTTGTCTGTCTGTCCCGCTTATTGCTTTAAGTTTCCCAAGTTTTTGTCCTCTTAACACCACTCTTTTTCTTTTATAGTTGAACTTCATATGCAGTTCCTGAAAGTTCCAAGTAATATCTCCAAGAGTACACAACCATTGTACTCCTAACACCATGTCATAAGCTTTAAGGGGTAGTAGTAGCACATCTGATGAGAAATGAATGTTTTGCATCTTCCAGTTCAGATTCTTACACCTATATTGACATTTCAACTGTGGCCCATCAACTACTGCTATATTGATATAGTTCAGGAATTCTCAAGTAATGTAGAAGAGAGTTTGAGACTATACAAGACTGTAAATCGCAGAATATAGAGAAATATAGAAGAGATGCAAGAAGAATGATTTATTCACAGTATGCTTTGCAGAATTAGCTCAATCGCTATATATACAGTATTAGCTACTCGATGATATAGTTCAACTAACTAACAGACTTTAACGGCTTCGTATTGACTTTTAAGAGACTGAACTATATCAGCCTGGATTAGATTCTCTTATTTGCCTGCTTCTCCGCTCACCCGCTCCACTCGATCTTGCTTTGCCGCCGCAAGATTTGTGCTGTCGAAGGAAGAAAGGAAGTGGAAGAAGTGAAGGGAGACTGTTATAGAAGGGAAGAAAGGCAGTTATAGAAAGGATGGAAGGCAGACGATGTCCGAGCTCTCATCCCGACTTCCGATTTCAGTTGCCGACGGGTTCCTGGTGACTCCCACGGGAAATCCTTTGAAATCCGAAGGAAAGTGCAAAGATTTTGGACGATATTCTTTCTTTACATTTTACATTTGAAATCCATGGAAATCCTTAGCAATCCAAGTGTATTAAAATCCATGGATATGTTGAGGACAACCAGATTTTGCTAGACTCCTGCTGATTCTACGTTGAGGACACCCGGGTTCTACAACTCTTTTAAAATCCTATGGATTCCTAATTGAGGACACCCCCGTATATTTTGGTGCCAGAGTATCATGGAATACTGTGCCCCAAGTATCATATATTCATATCGATTTTGGTTGGGGTTTTCTCAGTTTTTTATTCGATTCGGTTTGAAACGGATAAAAAGAATGAACACCAAATAAATATCATATTATGTTCCGGTTTGGTTCAGTTTGGGTTTGATATTTTTTATTTTCTTATAATTACGATTTTGTTGAATTTTATAGTTCAGTACAATTTTATTCCGTTTTTCACGATTTCAGTTTGATCCAGTTTAATATAGTTTAGAAGCAATACTACGAAACTCAAAACTCTCAGTTTGGTTTAATCCAGTTTGATACAATTCATTTTCGTTAAACCGAAACGATATACCCACTCCTAGCGTCATCGGTATTTAGATGAAAATAAACTTTACAAAAATGTGCAAGCGAGGTATAAACTTTACCCAAAATAAACCGAAATGATATAAACTTTACCCCTTGATCAACTTCCCCTTAGTCGACGCCAGTCCCCAGGAGGTTGGATTCCCCTTGACCTCCGAAGGTCGATCTTTCCTTTTTGGTCGACTTTCCCTTTTTGGTCGACACCATAGCCGTGGTACCTCTTCTCACTCAACATTTTGTAAGCCAACTCAACGGCTCAACCATATTAACGTTTTAATTTAACGAGTGTACTCGATTAACACTAAAAACCGAGTTCATGTACTGAATGTCAAATGCAAGATAGTGTATTTTTTACTCCACCAAATACAAATTGACGCACTCAACTGACCCTTTCTTCTATTTAGATGTAGCTATGTGTAAAATTGTTTGATGTACATGGTGTTTGTTGGATGAAAATACTTTATAAATGGTGTCAATTCTTGCGAAAATTGTTTTTCTAAAGATATACGTAGTGGTTTTCTCCATACACCACGTCCCCAATAATAATAATCCAAATTTTAAAGCTTTAAACCGCACAAGGCGGTCGTCTCTAGGGTTCTCCTAGCAGTTAGTCCCGGCGGCGAGATCGATTCGCCCGTCCGGTGAGTTTTCTTTGGGTTTAGGACATTTGTTCGGTGGTGACCTTGGTCTTCTCGAGTATCGTTTGTTTTCCTCTGGGACTGGTTTTAGTTGACGATTTCGACTCTGTGGCTTTCGGTCTGTTCTTGCTGTTCCCCCCTGGGATTGTTGCACGCCCGGCGAAGCGTCTGGTAGAGTAGATTGTGTTGGTGGCTATTGAGGAAGAATGAGCATTACAAGCTGGAATTGCAGGGGTTTGGATAATCCAGCCACGATTCAATGCCTTAGCGATTTGATAAATGCCAACAGACCATCAATTGTTTTTCTAATGGAGACCAAAGTACGCTGCCAACGAGCAAAAAACATAATACGGCATCAAGGTTTTCCTGATTCGTTCGGGGTGGATAGCGAAGGGCAGAGTGGAGGTCTACTACTCGGCTGGAGTGATGATGTTGAAGTGGAGATAATGAGGAATGGCCAGAATTTTATTGATTGCAGAGTTATTCTCAAGGCGAATAATATCCCATGGCGGCTAACAGGATATTATGGCTTTCCCTGAAACTAGACGGAGAAGAGAGGCATGGGCTTTGATGGAGGAGCTGGCAGCTGAAAATAATGATCCGTGGCTGATGATCGGTTATTTCAATGACATCCTTTTTGACTCGGAAAAGAAGGGTCGTATTCCTCACCCTCCCTGGAGAATACGGGGCTTTCGAGAGGCTGTTTACGGATGTGGCCTACGAGACTTCCCATTTTCGGGCTATCAATGGACCTGGGATAGAGGCACGGGCACGTCGCATTGGGTGGAGGAAAAACTCGATCGTATTTTGGTGAATGATGCATGGTGGGATATGTTCCAGGAGGCTCAAGCAATGTCGGTGGAAGCCCCGACAAGTGATCATATGGCCCTGCATATGAAGGTTAAAATATCAAACCCAAACAATAGAAAAAAGAGATTTAAGTTTGAAAATAATTGGGTTCATGAAGAAGAATGTAGAGTGGTGGTGTCGAATAGCTGGGGGCGGCTGCCCATATGGCTATTAATGAAAAATTATGTTTTTGTGGGACTGAATTGTTACGGTGGGACAGAGGAAGGAGGCGGGGGTTTAGACAGCAGATTATTGCGTGTAAAAAAAGGCTGACATGGTTGCGGGGGAAGGAGGATAGAGCTAGTGTTCTAGAATTCCTGAGAGTCCGAGCTACTCTACAAGTGTTGTTGGAGAAGGAAAATCTTTTTTGGAAGCAGCGAGCCAAAGAGTTCTGGCTTCGAGAGGGGGACATAAATTCTCGTTTTTTCCATAATGCTGTCAAACAGAGAAGAAGGAGAAATAAAATGACTGGTATCCGGAAAGCGGATGGGTCGTGGATTACGGACAGGGGTGAGCTGGGGGCAACTGTCTTGGATTATTTTTATCTCTTTTTCAGGCTCCGGGGAGAACCAGCACCAGTGATATTCGTGGAGATTTTGTTCAAGTTACAAATGAACAAAATAATATGTTGACTAGGCCTATTAGTCCAGAGGAAGTTAAGGCGGCAATTTTTGACATGCACCCGGAGAAGGCGCCGGGGTCAGATGGCATGAATCCAGCTTTCTTTCAGGCATATTGGGATATTGTGGGCCCGGAGATTTCAGCCTTATGTGCCACTATGTTTGAGACAGGTAAGTTGGCAGATAACATTAATATTACGAATATTGTTCTCATTCCTAAAGAAGAGAAACCGGAGGACATGGGCGACTGGAGACCAATTGCGTTGTGCAATGTGGTTTATAAAATTTTTTCTAAAGTGTTAGCTAACAGGATTAAGGGTATTTTGAGCTCTTTAGTTGGGGAAAGCCAGAGTGCTTTTATACCAGGACGATCTATTATTGATAACATCATTGTTGCCTTCGAGACTCAACATTTTTTGAGGAGGAAAAATACTGGAAAGGAGGGTTTTATTGCCCTTAAACTTGACATGAGTAAGGCATATGATAGAGTGGACTGGGATTTTTTGGAAGGAATTTTGATTAAAATGGGATTTTGCGCCTGTTGGGTGCATATGGTAATGGAGTGTGTCAGGACGGTCAACTATTACATCCAGTTTGACGGTGATTTTTTGGGGCCTGTCTATCCGGGTAGGGGCTTGCGCCAGGGGGACCCCCTATCCCCCTATCTATTTATTCTTGTTGCTGAGGGGCTGAGTGCTTTGATTAGAAAAGCGGAACAGAGGGGAAACATTCACGGAGTGGCGGTCTGTAGAGGGTCCCCACGTGTTTCTCATTTTTTTTTTTGCTGATGATAGCTTTTTGTTCTTTAAAGCTTTAGGTCATGAATGTAATGCTGTTAAGGAGATTTTGCAAGAGTATGAGGAAACTTCTGGGCAGGCGATTAATTTTTCCAAGTCTACGGTAACATTCAGCCAGAACGTTATTGACACCTCTAAAAATTATTGTTGTACTTTTTTTGGAGTGCCGCAGGAGGTAGGGCAACAGAAATATCTGGGGTTACCGAGCATTATTGGGAGAGGAAAATCAGCTATTCTTGGCTTCATTCGAGAGAGAATTTTTAATCGAATTAAAAGCTGGAATAATAGATTTTTATCTCGGGCAGGGAGGGCTGTGTTGTTGCGGAATGTGGTGCAAGCTATGCCTACTTATGCCATGAATGTATTTCTTTTACCCAGAGATTTATGTGATGAAATCGAAAAACTTATGAATGGGTTCTGGTGGAAAGGCACTAAGTTTGAACAGAGAGGTATCAGGTGGCGCAGGTGGGAGCTCATGTGTAAGCCGAAAGGTATGGGAGGCCTGGGGTTCAGAAAATTGAGGGAATTTAACATTGCCATGCTGGCAAAGCAAGGATGGAGGCTTCTTTCAAATCCGGAGAGCTTGATGGCGCGGGTTCTTAAAGCAAGGTATTTTCCTAATTCGGAGTTTTTAAAGGCCAAGTTGGGTAATAACCCGTCCTATATCTGGAGAAGCATTTTTGAGACCCAAGGAGTACTAAAGGAGAACATTCGAAGGAGAGTTGGGAACGGGAGAGAGGTTCAAGTTTGGGCGGATGCTTGGCTACCTGGACCCGGGGTTGGTAGGGTCCAATCAGCCAAACCGCCTGGTATTGCTGATATGAATGTCGCAGCCTTGAGAGATAGTACTGGGAAGAAGTGGAATACTAAAAGAATTGCAGCTATATTTAATAATGAAGAAAGAAAAATTATTTCAAGTATTCCTATTAGTTTGCAGGATAAACAAGATGGCTTCTGGTGGAGTAAAGAGAATAATGGGATTTTCTCGGTTAAGAGCTGCTATAGGGTTCTTATGCAGGGAGGGGAAGTTGGGGGATGGAACGGTTGGAAAGATTTATGGGAGTTAAAAATCCCACCAAAAATTAAATATTTTCTTTGGCAGGTTTTAGATGGATCTCTCCCTTCACTGGTGAATCTTGTACGAAAAGGAGTACCAATCCAGAATAGCTGCAAAATTTGCTTGCAGGGTGAAGAAACGTCGGAGCATGCTTTGCGATCCTGTCCGAGAGCGGCTGAAGTGTGGATGGAGGCGGGCATAGCTACTGGTAATGGTGAAGTCACGTTGGAGGTATGGCTTCAAAACTTACTCTCTGTACCGGATAAGGAGAAGCGGTGTAAAGTTGCTATGTTGGTTTGGGGCTTGTGGAAGCGTCGTAATGCTCTAGTCTGGGAAGGAAATTGGCAGAGCTCGGCTAGTGTTATTAGTTCCTGTTCGAGTATGTTGTTAGCATGGAGGGAGGCTCAACAGTCTGCAGCAAGGTCATCGAGCCAGGCAAGGAGGGACGACCAGAGGTGGAAGCGGCCGAGCGCAGGAGTAATAAAGATCAATGTTGATGCAGCGGTTGACATTACACGAGGAGTGCGAGCTTGGGGCTGGATTGCAAGAGATGATCAGGGTGATTTTGTGAAAGCAGGAGGGGCATCATGCAAAGCGGAATGGTCTCCGGCGGAATCGGAGGCAATGGGTCTTCGGGAGGCTGTCCTGGCAGGAATTTCAGAGGGATGGGATAGGGTGGAAATAGAAACTGATGCACAAATAGTAGCTCGAGGGGTCCAAAGTAGTGAGGGTGCGGCATACATCGATCTGATTCTTGATGATATACGCTGTTTAGTTCAGACAAAGAGTAATTATGTTATCTCTTTTTGTAAGCGATCTGCGAATCATGCGGCTCATGCTCTAGCAAGAACGCATGTTACTATCTCAGATCATAGTAGCAGTTATGATTCTATTCCGGATTGTATTGTAAGCCACGTGGCGAATGACTTGTTGAATTAATGAAAGATGTTGAGTCCCGGTTCAAAAAAAAAAGATATACGTAGTAATATGCTTGGTGTAAAAAATTACATACTCCTTTGTAATTGTATTATGAATGCTGTTAATACATCATACATGTAACTAATTTGTGAATGCAATATTATTTTTTGATACAGATGCAACATATTTCAGATGATTGTTATTATAATTTATAAATAATGTACGGAGTAATACATAAAAAATGTGCTAGCTGGCTTGCACATTCACTATTTCTTAGTGATTCGGTAGACCAAATCAGCAGATACTTACTCCGTATATTCTGGCACAAGAGTTCAAATTTATTTCCTTCCCAATACTGAAAAATGTTTTTCTTTGTACAACTAAGTTGTAAAACATATATGTTGAACCAGCTTTTTGTTCACGCAGATAAGCTTTTTGTTCATATATAATCAAATTTTGTGTGATTTTTTGTCTATGAGAACAAAAATCATCGGCTGCATACAGGTGATATTATTCTGAGTGACGGTTTATATTTTTTTTGTTTTTGTTAAGGAAAAAACTTTTGCTCTGAACACAAATAGTTATCGTACACTAGTGCGGACATTTCCGTTCACTTTGACCGAACCTTATATAAATTGAACCATATGTACTATGGAGTATGCTATTCAGGTTGAATTAAGAGCCCGTTTGGTAGCATGAAAATCAGCTGTTTTGGCTGATTCTGCTGAAATTTATGAAGTTCTGGCTGAAGTGGCTACATTGGCTGATTCTACTGATATAAGACAAAATTATTTTTAAAATATATTTTATTAATAAAATAAAGACAAAATTATATGTAAAAATAGCTTAAATGGTCATCTACAGTAACTTCAGCTAATACAGCTAGAAAAGTAACTCCAACTTTACTTTTTCTGCTTATTACACAATCCAGCGCACGAAAGCAAAACTGACGTGTTTGGTGAAAAAGTTGGTTGATAAGCCTGATAAGCCAAAAAACAGGGTTGCCAAACGGGCTCTAAGTAATATATCTTCTCAATCATATTAAATCATATAGAAATTCTAATATGGACAGTCACTATAGTGGTTTAAAATGAGATTTTTTCATAAATATTACCAAAATATAATCAATGGATAAAAATATTGTAGTAGTAATATTACTGTAGGGGAGGCATTGGGCTTGCCCAGGGCCGGCCCAGAGGGAGTTTAGGGTGTGCGACCGCACAGGGCCCAAAAAAATCGAGGGCCCAAAATAAAATTTTCAGTAGTAGTACTACTACTCTACTAATGTAATAATGTGTGATGAATTGATGAAATAATGAAATTTAAAAATTCAGTTGTTATTTAGAATTAAATGTAATTAGTTGATGAGTTAATTAGGCTATTTATATTTAATAAATTTATAATTGCTGCAGCTATGTTTTAAGAACATCTGTTTGTCGATCAATATTTATGTCAGAAAGAAAGGCCCAAATTTTGTTATTGCACAGGGCCTCCATTTTCTCAGGACCGGCCCTGGGCTTGCCCATGGGCCAAAAACTATACCAGATGTGTAAAGCAGTCTGGGCCCACATCAGGCTTGCCCATGAGCCAAAACAATTCCAGATGTGTAATGCAGTCTGGGCCCGTCGGACTAAAACTCGATTAAAAGGACACACTGGCACCAACTGGGCACTAAAAGTGTAGTACCATAGTAGAACTTGGGAATAGAATCATAATGGAATAGACATGGTGCATCTCCTTCTGAACAGCATTGACTTGAACCATAGCAAGATGCAAAATATAATGGGTGAGGCTAGGGATAGAGAAATGCAAGGAAATACAACTCTCATATTCTCACTTATAAGGATATTTTCAACAAAATCCATTACATTCCCTGAACACTTCACTGCCTAGCTTAGCTGAAACATAACTATTATTCAAAAAGGGCTGATGAGAGATGCTAGTTTATGAACTTTACATACCGCTTCAAGTCACTCCCCATTCAAATTTTTAGGGGAGGCTTATAGTACATAATAGTACAACAAAAGGGCAACTATAAAGAAATTACAACTTACAACACACATGAGCAATGCTATCCAGACAGGCAATGCAAAAACCCATGGGACCAGATGAGCAGCGACATTTTTCTCCTTAAACAAACTGGTTCCAACTTTCCAAGGTCCCATTTTAACAGCCCGATTTAGTTGCTAACGGTGATACTAAAACAGCAGTATTCCCTGCTATTGGCAACAGTTGGGCCTGACTCTCAAGGCATTCCCATTCTTTTTTACGCTTTAGAGCTGCCAAGTCTACCTTCTGCTGTTGTTCCTTGTATTGGGATTGGCAAGCCCAGAATAACTCGTCATCCATTTCAACAAACAGCTTCCTTATGTTTAGAGTCAAACTCTGGACAGCTTGGTTCCAGTGGGAACGAGAATTGTTTTCCAGCGCTGGGAATAGGATGGGCAGAATGGTGTGCCGGTTATGCGCAATTAGAGTGACGATTTGGTCATTGTTCCACATGAAGAGAGCTCTTTCGGCTACCTACATGTATTGGCTGGTTAGGACTAGCAAGAAAGCACAAGTTCTTTAAAAAGGAACTAGAGGTTGCAATTTCAAACCTTGAAGGTATCAAAGTCGTTTGCGCGCACACAAAAACACAGTATGGGTGTGTTTGGATCTCGTAAAAATGTGAGGGAAAGAAAGTAGCAAGGAAAATGTGAGGAAGATTTGGAAGGGAAGGAAATGTGGAGAAAACTGGTTCAAAACTCAATAAATAATTTTTTTATATATACTCGACCTCTTATATATATTTCTATGATAGATAATTAAAAAGTAAATATATGCAGAACTTTGAAAAGTTTCACCATATTTCATGACATTCACAAGAAAAATAAGTTTTACTCTTATTACTTGCTCTGTAACATATAAAGTAAAGGCTACATTATTACATTCAGATACACCGCGAGTCCTTACCTTGGTCTGCAAAAATGTACATTTATATTATACTACCTCCATCCCTTAAAACCTTGTCATTTAAATTTTATGAAGTTTGATTGATGATAAATTAAGGATGTTTTTACTTGGACTGTAATCCGTCCCAGACCAGATCAGTTCAGACCGGACCAGACTTGGATAGTTATAAAAATACAAAGAGACCAGACAAGACCAGTTCAGACCAGACCAGAAAATCATATTACAGTCCAAGTAAAAACATCCTAAAGCCTCGCCCACACTATTTAAATTAGTATTAGTAATTAAAATTCACATATTTAGAAACAACATTAATAGTTTTATCGAAGCAAAAAAACAAATTCCAATTTGATAAAAGTCGATACTAAAAAATAAAGTACAAAAATGCATAACATTGAACACATGAAGTTTAGTGGGACAGAAAAAGTAAATATAGACTAAGAAATTTAAATTTTAACAAGTCATGAAATTTGAGTTTGGTTCACATATTTCGTGGTAAAACCGAACATAAAAAACATTTTCCCTTAGCATATATGTTTTCCCTTTCCGAACTTAGCCCAAAGGTCATTGAAAAGGAACTTCAGGGAGTCAAAGGAAAAACTATCTGTCCAGTAGGATAGGTAAGAGAAGAGATGGTCAAGTCTTTTCTGACCACAAGAGATGATGGCATAATGACATCCTCAGCCTTACGTATTTACATTATATAAAGAATCTCATTTAAGTGAGTTCCAAGAGCATCTAGAAGTACAGAGTTAAGTAGTTATTAACACTTTAAGAACATTTTGGGTAAAAAATCCCAAGGACAACAGCAAAAATTTAATACTGAATCAGTGGGATGGCTACAATAACCAAAAGAAAACCTCAAAATTCTTCACCCTTAGGGCTTATCCCGTAAGCCAGTAGCTTGTTCTTTCTTAATCATTACTGTCATTGATATTATATAATTGCATGATATCAACGATCTCATTTCTTCAAGTTCAAAAAACATCAAGGATTACAGAGTTGACTAGTTAACATTTAACAACTATCAAGGTTTTTTTTGTGTAAAATAGTTCTGCAGGACAACAGCATGAGAAAGTAAGACAACTAATGAGTTCTACCTGTTTATTTACATCCTCCGGGGAAAACACAACTTAGTTGCAAGAATAAAAAAATTAGCAGGTAAAGACCATTGTACAGTCCTTAGTATGTAGTAGTTATTGAAGAGATAGCTACAGTTTTATCTTTAATTAATGAGCTGACAGGAAAGGAAGGGATAAGGGAGAGAATAAATAAATTCATCATATCGACACATTGTTTCAATCACATTCGGATATGTTCATAGCCTGCTTTGTGAATTGCACATTTCTATCTAACTTACATAACACTGATCCATATCTTACTATTTATGATTCAGTGACCCAATCCCCCCCTCCCCTACTTTAAAAAAACTAATGCATCATACGTCCCAAAAGAAGAGTCATGTTTAGTCAAGGTACAGCATTTTAATTTCAACAAGGTGTTAAAACAAATACAACTCGTAATTAAATTTTTAGAGCTTATTTGTTGGTTGACTGGTTCAAACTAAAGTCATCATATTGTAAACCATTTTCTGGCAGGTTACATGAAAAAATAAAGTTCTTTCATGATATGGGATTCTTGTTGCTTTTACATCAGCAAAAATAATAGTTGAAACATGACTCTGTTTGGGATGGAGTGAGTAATGAAAGAACTCCAATGAGCTCCTGGATTCCTACAATGGATCCAATTCTTAGATTCCACTACATCAAATGGTTCATGTTTTTGTATGCTAATTAAAAAAACAGCTTAAAAGATATACTCATAGTGAGCAGACGTGTATGATCTGGAAGAAGATATTGAAGCAATTATTACCTGAAAATGGTAACTGCTTATGCAGCATCCAATCCGCCAGAATAACGGGACCATTACTTTTTGGAACTCATCCATTGTAATTACTTCAAGAATTTCTTCAATCTCACCCAAGAACATAACCACCTTCTGGCTGTTTGTGATTGGCCAGTAGTCCAACAAACCCCTAATCACAACGCTAGCTAACTTAGGATCCTTCTCAATAAACTGAGCAATGCAATATGATAACTGCTGAAAGTAAACCGTCAAAGACCTAGGTTTGTGCAAAGGAATAAGAGCCCTCCAAAGAAAGATCTTATGCTCTTCCTTCAAAGGTAATGCAAAACCGGTAATGACACTCCCAAAGATTTCCAACATTTCAGATATACCATTGTGTTTTTCGGTCTCAATCACAAATTGGTAAAACACATTGCTTATGCTCTTCCTAATAAAAGGCCTGTGGACCATGAACTTCCCATAAATCCTATGCAAAATGGCTTTTAAACAGTCCCTTTCTCTTGGGTCTTCGGATTCAAACAAGTCAAGCAATCTCAAAATGAAGGCATGGTTAATGTACTTCTTGGCAATCTTTGCTTCTAGTGAAGATGAAGTGACAAACCTAAGCAAGAGGTCATACATGATTTGCAAGTGGGGCCACGCGGGGTCAAATGTTGGCTCATCGTCATCATTTTCATTTGCATGGCCAGTGGTTGACCTATAGTTTGGCGGGAAAACGCGGAATAAGTTAAC
The DNA here is from genome assembly GCA_945859915.1 of Cuscuta epithymum. Classification (NCBI taxonomy): domain Eukaryota; kingdom Viridiplantae; phylum Streptophyta; class Magnoliopsida; order Solanales; family Convolvulaceae; genus Cuscuta; species Cuscuta epithymum. Next base: position 15,020 of record CAMAPF010000947.1, on the reverse strand, counting down.
CGCACATGTTTTACACATTGCATGAATAGCAGGCTCTGTGAACTTAGGGGGATTAGAAGAGATAAAATCTAAAAGCTCAATCAATGTGGACCTTTTTAGTTCCTTTTCTGATGTGTTCTTACTAGGATCTGTGAAATCGAAAACTACACAGCAGAGGCTTAACTTACTGATGAAGAGATTCATCTTTTCAGATGTAGGGACATCCTTGAAGGAAACAAGGGGTTCAATTCCAGATATAACACTCGCAGGAAAAACAGCAGAGGAGGTTTTCCTGGGAGTGCTGCCTGCCCGGCCCAAACCCGCATTTGGGTCCGAATTGTTCCTAGGAGAATTTACTGAATCGGGTTTCAGTGTTTTTTTCTGAAGCTTGCTCACCAGATTTTTCCACATTTCTCTTCCTTTGTGTCGCTTTGGCTGGATAGCAAATAATGCAGCAATAGAAATGAAAACAAACACAGCTAGCTCGCATCAAACCCTAGAGTGGAAATTAGAGATCCAAGGAATAATGGCATCGCCAATAGCGAGCGAGCATACATGCAAACATACACTGCGAACCAGAAAGTGGGCTAGAATACGACCTTTAAACAATGATTTCTCGTTTGAGACGATGCCCTGGAAACCCATCTTTAATGGGTAGACATACTTTTCACGGGAAATGGAGAACAACCCGAATTCTCTTTCATTCTGCAGGGAAAGCCCAGATCTTGATTGCTCAAACGTACACGTACGTGGGTATATAAAGAGATGAGGTCGGATGGGGATGATAAAGGAGAGAATGATGTGGTGGTTGTGAATCAAAAGATGAACTTTTTTTTGAAAGCACAAGACTCAGATTCTTCAGAGAGAATACTAATATATGCACACTCATCACATCCATCATGCTGTACTAGATTCCATATGCATATAACCGTACATACTTCTATTTTTATCATTTTACCTTTAAATTTTACCATCATTTTCCTCCTCTTTTCCCCCATGTTTAATGTTTTTTCTTTCCACAATTATTATGATTTGTTCCTTAACTTATTGTGTAGTCTTATACTCTTATTGTGTAGTCATTTCGTCCCTTATAATTTTATTAGTTTTTTTGTTATCTCATTAACCTTATCGGTTTTAGAGCCTATTTGTTACCACCCTTTTTCGGTTTATCAGGCTTATCAACCAGTTTTTTCACGAAACAGGACATTTTTTAGTTCGCGCGCTAAATTTTGTAATAAGCAGAAAAAGTAAGGTTGGGGTTACTTTTCCGGCTGTATTGGCTGAAGTTACTATAGAGGATCATTTTAACTATTTTTTCATATAATTTTTTATTTAATTTATTACTCCGTAATAACAAATATTTTCAATATAACTTTTTCATGAATCAGGAAAATCGGCCAATACAACCACTTCAGACAGAACTTCATAAATTTCAGCAGAATCAACCAATTAAGCCAATTTTAGTGTTACCAAACGGGCTCTTGATTTTAAATAAAGAATTTGTTATTCTTTTTAATTCTCTTTCTCTGTGTAAATTTCAATCACAAAGTTTCTACTTTATTGACAAAGTTATAAGAGATATATGAAGTATGACTTATTCTTAGTTTATTCAGATCTAATCATAAAAATATAGACTGAAACATAAAATTAAGATCAAATTATAAGGATTCAGATTCGATCAGATCAGGAAGATTTATATCAGACTATAAACATTCTTCCAGGTCTTAAAAGATCTACTTGATCTATTATTGTTGTTATTTATTATTATTGCTATTGTTATTGTTTTTATGTGTATCTTCTAGAAACATTATATTGTAAACATGTGTTAATATCCCTCATTTGTGTCAATGTTTTATGCATAAAGGATTGTATAATCTTGTTAAATTATAACATTAAACTTTTTTGATTGACTAAAATGTCATGTCACGCCCCAGACCTACCCGGACACGTCAACAATCCGCCGTACAGTACGAATGGTCAACCGCAGTCCAACACATCCATATTATACAAGGCGTCTGGAATATCATTCAATTCACACATAGTACATCCATAAACAACATAATGTAAAATATTCACTTAAAACAACGGAAGCATTCAATACAAGTGTGCATGCCACACTTTGGCAAACATGGGCATACAAGCCCTAAATAAATATTTAAAAATAATATCCATGAGCATTATTCAAAATGTTTTCAAAACAGGAACGGGAGAAGCACGAACCACGTCTCCCTCCTTTGATCTTCCCGAAGCAACGGGCGGTGGTAGCAACCTTCAAGTTCTACCTGAAACTGTGAGGTGGCCTCCCCCGTGAAGGGGAGGTCAGTACTTGGAAGCATTTGACAAGTACAATGACAACTATACTAAGTATAATCAAAGTTTCAATTTCCAAGACCCTAAATCTAGGGTGCTATTATTTATATTAAATTCACATTCCTTCATGCTAGAGCTCGGCTCATAGTCATCCTAATTTGTGCTAGAGCTCGGCTCATAGTCACGCTACATTTTGCTAGAGCTCGGCTCATAGTCATACTAATTTGTGCTAGAGTTCGGCTCATAGTCACACTACATTTTGCTAGAGCTCGGCTCATAGTCATACTACATTTCGCTAGAGCTCGGCTCATAGTCATACTACCACGTGCTAGAGCTCGGCTCATAGTCACGTCATCTAATCCCTAAACCGCTTCTCAGTCTAGGCCCCATCCATTTTGAGTAACCCTTAAGGCCTACTCCTAATGTAACTTGACTTCATAAAGTCCACCTTAAAAATATCCTTTAAGGTTATTTGACTCCAATATCTTGGGATTAGCTCCCAAGAACTATTGAACTTACATTCCCGACTAGTATTTCTATACTAGTTGTTTAATCTTAATAAACCAATGCAATTTCATAATAATTCGTATATTTCAACTAAATTTCACATTCAAGCATAATTTGGCTTTAATATCAAAATATCACTTTTATCCTTCCATGACTTCCTTACATGAGATAAAAGTATATTTATCACAATTTAAATTTATAGTTTACACACTATTATACCATTGTATTGATAACACATAATCATACACAATTTATTCATAAATTTGTATATTATGCATTTTTGCTTATAATCAATAATAATCTCATTTAGGCATTTTTCTATAATAAATAAATCATGCCAAACACATATAATTCATTTAGGTAATCTTACGAAATTAACCCAATAATTATAAGCAATATAGTCGGTCATCCTCACCTTAAGTGAGCTTAAACGCGATCTACGCTCCCCCGGTTGAACTTTGACTAATTTCCGGTGAACTTTGACCAACTCCGGCGAACGTTGACCAACTCCGGCGAAACTCCGGCGAAGCTCAAAAATACTTTAATCAAGTCCCTAACAAGGTTTTAACATCATAAAACCTTAATCAATACAAATAACCTATAAAAGGTTATTTTCCGGTGAACTTGTCGGTTTGGCCCCTAAGTCCGTTTTTGGACATAGAACCACCTTCCAACCTATTATTCCACACTTTAATTATGTAGAACAACCCTCAAGGTCCTTCATATGATATATATCACATATGATAGAAGAAAAATAAAGGAAAAGTTAATATAAGGTGATTACCTTAATCTTTTTCACTTTTCCTAGCTTTTTCTCCCTTTAATCTTTCCCCTTGGACTTCTATTGCTTGAGCTCTCTTCAAGGATGGGAAAAGGAGGATGGGGATTTTCTTGGTCTTGCTGGGGTTTGTGCTGGCCGAGAGAAATGAGGGAGAGAGAGTGGGTGAGGAGTGTTTTTGTCTCTTTGATCAAATGAGTGTGGAGAGGAGGTCCACCTCATGTACCTTGATGCTTTTTGTTTCAATTCAACTCCTCCCCCATGTTTTCCATTCCCACCAGCCGGCCAACCCTTCATTTTGGGTGGCTAAAAACGTGGGTTGGCCCCCACACATGTGGGAGGTCAACCCTTTTTGTCCACGGGTGTACAATCGGTCCCGAAAGTTGTATTTTTCGGACTGTTTTAAATATATTTTATTTCATCGGGTCAAATAAAATATATTACGTGTTTCCAATAATTATGACCCTTATAATGAATATACATTTCCCAACTTTAATTTATAAGCCTCCGAAATTCATTTCGGGCCGTTATCTGTTAAATTACCGATACCGGTATTTGGGCCTCTTTTGGCCTATCGGTCAATTCGGGGCCTTTCCACGGACCAAATGAAATATCCACCACCATCTAAAAGTTATCTAGACCAAGATGAATAAAATATGGGGTCTCGGGAATATCGGGCGGTCCCCGCTCTCGGTGTGGGCCCCACGTGCGAATTTACTATTCACGCAAAAGAATAATTGAAATTCACCACTTCGAATATTCATTAACCACTCCATAAGGTTAAATACATTATTCACTTAAAAGTAAAATACATCTGGGGACGGTGTTACATGTCATGACACCCTTAACAATCAACTAATTTACTATTTGAGCTAGGTTCAAAAAGAGAGTTTCAACAATGACATCCAAAATGTATCTCCCACCTTTTTCTATAAGTAATAACAAATCAACACATGAAGTTAATAAGTTAGTAGCTAAAAAGATAATCTAAAAGGGATTATAAGCGCAATAGTAATAAAATTATATGGTCACAATAAGATTAAAAAAACTTCTATTTATATATAAGAAAAGAAATAGCTCATTAAAAGACATTTTTATTCCTTTTAAAACCTACGTGTATGCCTCTCCTGTTTTTTCTCCTTTCACCTCCTAAGGCCATGTGGCCTCCTAATATTTAAGAATGCTTTTGCTCATTTGCTCACCAAAAAAATAAACGTATGCCTCTAAAACAAATTGGTAAAATAAATTTGCTCATGTGCTGTTTGAGGTGAAACGAATTTCACAACGTAACGTATAGAACAAAAATCGGCAACAATAATGTATTTAATTACTTTTGCTTAAAGTATATGCCATTTTTTCTATTAATAACAATTCTAAATTTGCCAAAAGAATTACAATTCTAAAAGAATCATATCAAATTATCAATCATACCTCATACTACGATTCCATGAGTCTGCAATTTGTGTTTTTCAGAAATTACAATTCTAAAAGAATCATATCAATAATTTAATCCGGTTTTATTTTTGTTATTAATTACTCCATACAAATTTTGAGCCTTATGATTAAAAAATTAATACACCAACAATTTTAACATTCTATTTGTGCAAATATTTTTCACGAAACATAGGAGTTTCGTACACATTTTCTTGCATATGTAGTGTTTTTAGGTATAAGATAAGATAAGCGAACTAATAATTGAGCAGAATAATTTTATCTCACATATGTAGTGCTTTTAGGTATAAGAAGATCAGGTCTAAAGGGGACTTCTCATATGTAGTGCTTGTAGGTATAATAATAATCAATATGAGGCCTTAAGGGGACTAATATTTGGACGGAAGAGGTTTATCTCCCTTATGTAGTACGTTTTTATTATGTACGGAGCATAAAATAAGAAGACTAATAAATAATAATAATTGATCAAGAGAATTTTCTCTTTGTATTAGGAATGATAAAAAAAGAGAATGATACAAGTGTTATAATTTTTCATTTTTGCTCTATTTTTTATAAACAATATATCAAAATTCATAATGAATACGATCCTTCTTATGAGAGCACTATTGCATATATAATATTTAAAAAACTGAAGATATACTCCGTATAAACAAAAACAAACTCAAAGTCTTAACAATCTAATGGTAGAATGTAAGTTAAAACGGAATCATGTAATTAAGTAATGAAGACGTAGAAGACCAGTATAACAATGATATCAAAGAACTGTTTAGAGGAAACTGAATGGCGCATAACCTCTAGGTGTGGAAGAATTGACTGCTTTATTGAACTACTATGGCGGGCTAATAAGGTATTGACCTACTCAATTGTATGAAAGATAATAATTTTCTCTCTCTCATAAGCAGTGCTTTTAGGTATAAAATAATCCAGCTACAATTGAACAGGAAAATTCTTCTCTCATATGTAGTGATTTTGGGTACTAGAAGATAAGTTTGATAACAATTTAGTGGGAGAACTTTCTCTCTTATATGTAGTTCTTTTAAGTATAAGATAATCAGACTAACAATTGAGCTGAGGAATTTTCTCTCCACTATGTAACGAGTTTAGGTGTAAGATAAACTGACTAACAATTGAGTGTGAGAATTTTGTTTCTCATATGTAGAACTTTTAGATGTAATATAAGATAAACCGGCTAACAATTGAGCGAGAGAATTTTCTTTCTCATAAGTAGTGGTTTTGGTATAGGAAGATAAACTTGCTAATAATTGAACATGATTACTTTTCTCTCGTATTTAGTTATTTTAGTATGAGTTAAGCCGTCTAATAATTGAGCGGGATAATTTTATCTCTCATATGCATTATTTTTATGTATAAGAAGATAAGGTTGCTAACATTTGAGTGGGATAACGTTCTCTCTCATATGTACTTCTTTTAAATACGTAGTATAACATAATTCGACTAACAATTAAGCGGGAGAAATTTCTCTCCCATGCGTAGTGCTTTTAGGTATAAGACATTTTTTATAAACAATATATCAAAATTCATAATGAATACGATCTTTCTTATGAAAGCACAATTGCAGCCTAACAATTGAGAGAGAGAATTTACTTTCTCATGAGTAGTGGTTTTGTTATAAGAAGATTAACTTGCTAATAATTGAACGGGAGAATTTTCTCTCTCAAATGTAGTGTTGTTATGTATTAAAAGATAAGCTGACTAACAATTGAGCGGGGAATTGAGCAGGAGATTTTCTCTCTCATATATAGTGTTTTTAGGTATTAGAAGAGAGATTTGCTAACAATTGAGCATGATTACTTTTCTCTCATATTTAGTTATTTTAGTACAAGATAAGCCGCCTAATAATTGAGCGGGATAATTATATCTCTCATATGCAATATTTTTATGTATAAGAAGATAAGAAGATAAGCTTGCTAACATTTGAGAGGGATAACGTTCTCTCTCATGTGTAGTTCTTTTAAATATAAAATAATTCGACTAACAATTGAGCGGGAGAATTTTCTCTCCTGTGCGTAGTTCTTTTAGGTATAAGATATGCAGTATTTTCATGTATAAGAAGATAAGTTTGCTAACATTTGAGCGAGATAACGTTCTCTTTCATGTGTAGTCCTTTTAAATACGTAGTATAAGATAATTCAACTAACAATTGAGCGAGAGAATTTTCTCTCCCATGCCTTGTGCTTTTAGGTTTAAGATAAGCCGTCTAACTATTGAGAGGGATAATTTTCTCCCTAACATGTAGTGCTTTATGTATAATACGACAAACTTGCTAACAATTGAGAGGGAGAAATTTTTCTCTCATATGTAGTGCTTTTATGTATTAGAATATAAACTTGCTAACAATTAAGCGGAGAATTTTCAATCTTTCACATATGTAGTTCTTTTAAGTATATAAGATAAGATAACCCGGCTAATATTTAAGCGGTAGAATTTTCTATCTCATACGTATTGATTTAGGTATAAGATAATTCGGCTAACAATTGATCAGAATAACTTTATCTCATATTTAGTTCTTTTAGGTATAAGATAAACCGGCTAACAATTTAGCAGAATAATTTTCTCTCTCATATGTTAGCACTAATTTGACTAATGAGTAGCAAGTTCTTATTCAACTAATATTTGTTAATTATAATATTTTGTGTTCACTTAAATTTTATGTCATTCACTTATTGTACTCACCTTTTTAGAATAGTATTTATTTTTAAAATTAATTTAATCATCAAAATTAAATAGTAGCAAATTGTAATGAGTGGTGTCAATTAATTTTCCGTAAGATACTCTTCATCAAACATTTATTGTGTGTGTATTAGGTTATTATACTCTTAATTTTCGAAAATGTACAATGCTAAAAAGTTATTTTTATTTTAATATTTAATTAGATTCAGACTAAAAATATATGCACCAACTTCTTTTTCCCATGGGTATGCACGGGTACTATACTAGTTGTTAATAAAACTTTGTTTTTCATATGCATTGTACTTTCTTTTCATTACTATTTTAATAAAACTTTATTTTCTGTAAAAAACAAAGATTAAAAAAAGTTATCGGAAAAGTGGTGTCACACTTTACCACTTTTTTTAAATTAATCTTCATCATCATTTCAATTCATTCTCTTTCTCATGTATTATGTTTCTTTTATTTTCCAAATAATGTGTACATAGATGAAGGAACAAGAACTATGGTTTTTACTAAAATGGTAAATCAGTTACAGTCAAATTGACATTTTAAATTTATTCACAACTATGATATTTAAATATGACCACTATTTTTTTTTATCCCGGAAGGCAAACCACCAAAATCAGTGGGGTAAATGCCGGGAGTCAGATACCAGGATTTTATTAAAAAAAATATCTGAATATAAGAAAGAGGGGGACTATACCAAAACCTCTTTTTAAACAAAATTATCGGATGAAAATACAACATAAACAGAAATTAATGGAAACGTAACGCAGCTATACCAAACAGATCCATATAATAGGCCCGCTTTGCCATCACAGGTAAATCGACCGGTCTGAAAAAAACTTATAAGGGCCCAGAATGACCACTATTAATATACTAATATGATCTTCATATATCTTTCATAGCATAATAATGATTCACTGTTGAAGAGGATAAAAATCTTTCAATGGTCAGCTTATGCTTAATTAGGTGTTACTTTTGTATATGAACATTTTCTTCTCGATCATTTTTGCATCATATTGTTTACTAGCTAAACACAGACAGAGACATCTGATACTTCCTCATTTAGCAATAAATGGCTTCAGGTATGGCTTTTGTGAAGACAATCAGGTGTTTCTCAGGTGGTCCTTAATTAGGTTGGTGGACTTGAAGGGTGAAGCCCATGTGTTATTGCAACATTTGTCTTCTCTCCCAGTTCCCAAAGAGAAGGCAATCTAGAATTAGACCATAGTTCGGGCTATATATGGCTTAATTATCTATTAGATATTGAACTTTGAAGTAGATAATTATACAATTGAAGTGTTTTCCTATAAGTTAGACCACAAAGTAATCATTATAAGTGAAAGCCAACAAAATAATGCACCTTTAAAACCGAAATAGTTGAAATTTCAGATGACATTTTCTGGCATGATTTCATGACTACATGAAGTTGTGATTCCACCAAGGCAAAAGGACGTGAACCAATAGTAACATGCTAAAAACTAACCACGCTGCATGACAAATAACTTTTTGTTTGTGTCCTGTATCATAACCTAACTGTTTTTTGATGGAGATGATATATGATGTGCTAGCTTTTATAGACATGCTGCCTCATAATAAATTACTTGCCACTCTCATGGAGTGAACTCATTATTTATGTTTCTTTGTTGCCACTCTCATGGAGTGAACTCATTACTTGTGTTTCTTTGTTGTTGTTACGCTGTTAGTTTGCTTCTTTCATAAGGAGTTAAGGTTTAATTTGATATGTTTAAATTTCAAGGTATCTTTAATAGTTACCAATCATGTAAAGAATGAAATGTTGATTTTCAAGATCACGTTACAAGCATACATTTCAGTTCTCATAGAAGTGCTTCATTTCTTACCTTTTTCTTTGGTGCCAACTGTGTGAGTATTAGTTTTCTTCAACTCACTTCCTCTTCTCTATTGCTTAGATATTTAAGTGTCAACTTTTGTTTCAGAGCTAAGAAGAACCATGCTTAAGGTGAGAACTCCACTTTTAAGCAAATGTGATGCACTATATCGTTTACACCTTGCACATTTTCGTGTTGACAAAATATTTATGAATCAGCCACCACATTTATTTGATGATGGCATGTTTTGACCAAAGTTTAAAAAGTGTAATAGATTAGCCCTGTCATGCATCAAATTGTGTTAAAAGTACATGGTTCTCACGTTAAACATGATTCTCATTGGAACCGCTCCCTATATGTATATGTATATATATATATATATATATATGTATAGAATAGAGATCAAATACAAACCATGCTTAATTTACAAAGTACAAACTTATCTTGACCATCCGATGAGTTGATCTAAAGGATATAAAGGCAAGGTGGCATTTTTGTAATAAACCTAACTTTTCTAGGATGCAACTCGTTGAACGGTAATGTGCAACTGCTATTTTATGACTATATAATATGCAACACATTGAACCTCAATATGCAGTGAAAATAACGTCAAGGTGCATCGTACAAACATTTGCACAATAAGCACACTTTGTACTTGATCTTTCCCCTATATATAACGTCAAGATGCACTATATCGTTTACACCTTGCACATTTTCGTGTTGACAAAATATTTATGAATCAGCCACCACATTTATTTGATGATGGCATGTTTTGACCAAAGTTTAAAAAGTGTAATATATTAGCCCTGTCATTCATCAAATTGTGTTAAAAGTACATGGTTCTCACGTTAAACATGGGGAAAGATCAAGTACAAAGTGTGCTTATATATATATATATATATATATATATATATAGGGGAAAGATCAAGTACAAAGTGTGCTTATTGTGCAAATGTTTGTACGATGCACCTTGACGTTATTTTCACTGCATATTGAGGTTCAATGTGTTGCATATTATATACTCATAAAATAGCAGTTGCACATTAACGTTCAACGAGTTGCACCCTAGAAAAGTTAGGTTTTATTACAAAAATGTCACCTTGTCTTTATATCCTTTAGATCAACTCATCGGGTGACCAAGATAAGTTTGTACTTTGTAAATTAAGCATGGTTTGTATTTGATCTCTATTATACACACACACACATGATTGAGGCATTACATCCTTAAAATAGGGTTATTATATATCCGGCTTTTTTATGCCACAAGTATACACATGCTTCAGACATTATATTATCCACTGTTAAGATAAAGACAATCTATATTGAAAATAATCATTAATCTGATGATCTCTTAATTTAATAGAAATAATATGAATCACGCATCTAGGGATGCATATAGAGAGAGTCTAACCATTAGTTAATGTTTTTCTTGAAGTAACATATTTGTGTAAGAGTACCTTAAAGGGTTATCAAGAACTATTCATTTGAGTGAATTTCTAAAATTTATCTTGACATGTAATAACACATTCTCATTGCTTGATAATTAATATTTATTTCAATAACTTAAGACAAGCATAACCCTCAAATTATATGTCAAATCTATGTTCTTATAGTGACTTCTGAAACATTTAAACTCTCTAGTTTATAATAGTTTTTATTTTGTTTGGAGAAACATTCTATATAAATATCTTCCTAATTAAATCATTCTTGTCCATGCATGCAAGAACACATGTCTTGTTTGTGTGTGTCTATGTGCATAAAAATGATAAAACGTGATGTTGATGTAAGAGGGTGTGTAAAGTTTGATCTACAAAAAGTTTGATCTTTTTTAGGTTTGTTGGTGAATCTTGAATGATCACTTTTAGAAAAATGGTAACATTTTTTAATCCACTCAAAATCTTGGTAGTTTATAAACATTTAATCTCTTTTCCCATCGGAAACACGACAAATTTACCATAAGTTGCACTTACATATAACACTTCTTTGTAGTTTAGTAACTCCATGTATCATTTCATTCATGCATTTGGCCTATATGAAAGTATCTTGAATGACAATGAACTCTCACAGTTGAGGAAAGAAAGTTTCTAACAAAACATTACACTTTGTTTTAAAGAATTATTATCTTTCCCCACATATTTGGATTTTAAAGAGTCTCATATGCATGAGTCTAATGGAAATGGTTTGGAATCCCTATCTCATTCTCACAAATACTTATTGAGATGCGATAGTGTAAAAACAATATTTTGTAAATTGCATTTATCACCTTAAACTAATCTTTTTGAGTGATTTCATGTATATAAAAAAAGGAAAGGTTGATTTTTTACATGGTGTGATTCATCCACCTAAAACGAGCTTGAGGGAAGCTCGCTGCTCGGTGGTCAACTTGGTCGGGAACTTAACTTCAAAGATAACCTTCAAATCACCCCTACTCCCAGGATCTTTCGCAATGGGCATGCCTTCTCCTTCAACTACCATTTCATACCCCGGTCTCACCATCTCTTTCACAGTGATCGGTAGGTTCCGCCCGTCCAATGTTGTTACGTTTAACGTTGTCCCTCCAATTGCCTCTGCTAACGTTATCGTGAAGGTAATAACCAGATCGTTCCCATCTCTCTTGAACACTTCATGTGGCTTCTCATCAATCACAAAAACAAGATCTGCAGGAAGCTGGTTCACTTGCTCATTCCCTTTGTCTGGAAATGTTATCTTTGTTCCTTTCTTCCACCCTGGCTTTAAATCAATGGATAATATCTCTGATTCTTGTTGTAATCTCCTGCATATCCATGGATTTATGAATGTACAAGGCTAGTTTTTTTTTATAGAATTAGAATGCATTTATGCTAAATCCATTAGCACATATCACATGTACAATCAAAATTAAATTTATAGATTCAAGTTAAATCTAATACATACCCATTAGCATTCAACACAGTTCTAGAGATCTTCATCTTTCTAGTTGAGCCAGAATAGAGCTCCTCAAGGCTGCAGGCTAATTTAGTCTCCACTGGGGCTGGCTTCTGCTTTGTCATACTGCTATTACTGTTTCCATCACTTGTCGATCTAAAGAAACGATAATCTCCGTTACCTGTAGAATTAGTAGAGGAATTTCCTCCTCCATCATAGGATGTAAACCTGTTTGATGATCTTCCACTTCCACCTCCTCCACCCCCACCTGATCCAAATCCGAATGGGCTGCTCCCAAAAAATTCTGCGAATATGTCCTCAGCATTTCGTGGATTGAACCCGTTTTGGTATCCAGGTTGTTCATTTGAGACTGACATGTCTTTTAGCCCTTCTTCACCATACTGATCATACACTTGCCTTCTCTGTGGATCACTCAATACCTATGCATACAAAGTCATGATGAATCAAATGCTCATTGATACTACCTACCCGATAGTAAATTTTGTTTTATGGTTATCATGCTTGACAAATGTTAAAGTTAAATATCTCCTGATAACACACATGTTGGAGTTAGTAGTTTCAATTTTGATATTTAAAAACTATACTATAAATTTTATTGAGTCGCAAAAAAGTGAATTTGAATATGAAAAAAGTTTTGTATACTAAATTCAGATATTGATATAAAAAAACTAAGCTGGCCAAATGAACAATAACAATAAATTTTATTTAGGGACAGATACAAAAAGAAAAATTGAATTTAATGAATTTCAGTAGTGAATATAAGTTTTGACTTTCATTGGACCACATTTACTAATTTGATATATAAACAAAAGGGGCATGACCTTCTATTTGTTCTTTAAGAAACAAATGATCTACCTATTTGCTGATTTTGAATTTTTTGACAATGATATGAGCTATGATCCTAATTTAATTGTTTATGAAAAAAACTAACTTTAATGTATTGATTTTGTTTGCTCAGTGGACAAAAAATAACTTCATATCTAATAAGTTATAATCACGGATCTTCTAAAAATATAGTCAATAACTCAATAAGGGTATATCTTATATGGTGGCGAAAAATAAGTAATTGCACAATCATTTCTTAATATACTATATTTCCTTAATTGAATAGCATGGAAACTCCTTTCAAAATATGAATGGATAAACAGTAACATATGTCCAGTCCTCATCAAAACTTCTTGTGAAGAAGTTGGTGAAAGTATATATATGCAGCCTATGTCCTAGATTGTTTTTCAGTTACTATCAAAAGTACTTGACGGAACTAATTATATTTAAATTAATATAAATAAATAAAATCACATATTTAGAAATTAGACAATATTTGTTACTAGTACTTCAAAAATGAATTCAAATATGATCCAAATTTGATACCAAAAATAAACTGAATTATGACAATCGTATGCAAACCTTTTCACAAAGTTAATATGCAAATTAAAAAATTGAAAAGGGGATGAATTAAGGAAGGGAATGTAGGACAGACCTCATACGCCTCGGAGATCTGCTTGAACATGGCTTCGGCTTGAAGCTTATTGGTAGGGTTCTTGTCAGGATGCCATTTCATTGCCAGCTTCCTATAAGCCTTCTTCAGGTCTTCATCCGTCGCCGTCTTATCCACCTTCAATAAGCTGTAATAATCCATCCCCATGCTCCCTCTCTTTTTATTGTTTCCTATAACTATTATCTATGTGTATACCCCTCAATGTACATATATGTACCTATATGAAGATTGTGTTTTGTCTTCATAAATTATTTATGGCAATTGCAGAAATATTTGAAAGAGTTTTGATTTGGTTTGGTTGCTGGTTTATGTTAGATCATGTGTTTATTTAAAATGGCGATGATGATCGAACAATGCATATAGAAGATGAAGAAACTATTATTAAATTCCTCCTGCGAATTGATTGAATTTAAAAGCGATTTTGAAAATCTTTAGCTCCTTCCGTCCGTTTTCTGGATTTGGGAATGACGCCAAATTATTTTTCTAATAGTTAGATAAGCTAATAAGGGAAATTGGGAAAACGGAACTAAAATAAGAGATAACTTTCTCTTGAAAAAACAATAATACATGGCCTTAGAGCATCCACATTCATGATTTTAAAATAATCTGATTATTTGTGACTCTTACCTTTTAAAATTTGCCACATAAATGTTTTGGAAATAATCTCATCCCCTTCCGAATTACCTTCAACCATCATCCCGAAATAATCTGATCTTTTGTGGGTCTTGTAGCAACTAATTAACTCTAATTTCATAGATAATCTCAAAATAATCTGGTTTCATATTTTGATCTCAGATTATTCTATCAATTAATTCTGTCCAATAATCTCTCTCACTCAACCATGCTCTCCCAAATAATCTGCCATGTCACTAGAATAATCACTTAATAATCTAAAGGATGGTGATGCCCTTAGGAAAGTCACTTATACCCCCACACTTTCAAACTAGCCAATTAAACCTCGTTTTTTTTTTACAAATTTCCAATTGACCAATTTTATACGTAAATAATCAGTTAATTGTACATGTGG